>OX359289.1:61208685-61930028 GCA_947179395.2 Pulicaria dysenterica | reverse complement strand
TGCTGTTTAGCGGCAAATTAAGGCTTTTTAAAAGATTGGTGAGAAATTTATTCTTTTACTATATTTTAGATGGAAATTTACCATTGTATAATCTTTTATGTCTAACAGGTCAAATACTTGATTTAAATTAAAAAATCAAATTGGTCCAACAAGTTATAAATTTCCCATTGAAATACTATGATATATATAATCATACTTTTAGCAGTAATTATTTATAAGAACATTAATATGGTGAAGAGAAGTGTTATGGAGAAACTCTTACCCAACCCGCTCCGGCAATTTTTCCAACTTTATTTTTTCATGTGAAATTCCCTTTGCATCTATCAATGTAAAAATTATATTGGGTTAATCATTAACATATTTCTCCAGATTGGTCCTTTCTCAACTGCAGAAAGAGTAAAAGTCAAAGTTAGATTCCACTTGAATCTTCATGGAATCGTAATGATAGAATCGGCTTCAGTAAGTATGCATTACAAACATAAATTTATTCTTTTTGTTTTTAAGAAAAATTGACCTCAGTGTTCATTGTTTCAGTTTATAGAAGAAGATTACTCAAGTAACAATGGTTATTCACCTTCAGAACAAACGGTGATTGATAATCACTTATCAAATGGTTCTACAACACATTCTGTAAGTACCAGCATTGCGATTCAAATCTTACCGATTTGGGATTGTCGATGTCTTTCAAAGTTTTATTTAAAACATTTCCATGCTTATGTACTTCTACTTTTGGGTGTTATTTAAGTTTAGCTAATTGTGGTAGTCGTTACATAACACTATTTCCACTTTCTTTCTATAGGCTGATGAAACAAGAAAAAGCAAGGTCAGGAGGCAAAGTATTCCGGTCTCTGAGAATATTTACGGTGCAATAACAAGAGATCAATTATCGAGAGCTCAAGAGATGGAAAAGATGTTATCAGAGCAAGACATAAAGGTAGAGCAAACTAAAGAAAAGAAGAACACACTCGAATCTTTCGTCTACGACACACGTAATAAGGTACAATTGTGGCTTAAAATAAGTAACTTGGTGATATTGACTTCATTAACATTAAGTTTATTATATTCGTACCTTTTTGAGGGAGTCATTTTTGAACTTTTGATCATTTACTTACGAAGGAGTCGATTTCGGGGTATGTATTATTTGTAACGAGTCAAATAAAAAAAGTTAGCTAAATGTGTCCGAAGTTGCTCAAAGTGTAATTTGATGCATAAAACCTCATAAATTACTTTATTAAAAAGTTATATTGCTATTGAAATAATATAACTTTATGTAATCACATTTGACACCGGTATTTATGAAAATATCGACCAAATGTATTTTTGGTCGATTTGACTAAAACCTGTTTTGACCCGACCCAATGTAGTTCTTGCAATTATTAGTCCTTCTTACTTTTATAAACTTCATATGGATTGAAATTTTTTATTTAATTTAGCTGCTAAATTCGTATCGGAGCTTTGCTACTGACCAAGAGAGGGAGGGAATATCTAAAAATCTTCAAGAAACTGAGGATTGGTTATATGAAGAGGGTGATGATGAATCTGAACAAGCATATACCGGAAGATTGGAGGATCTTAGAAAGGTATCTTAAAAGTCAAATTGTGACCGGATCATCTTTTTGTTCTGGTTAAACAGGTAATTTATGTTTTGGGTCGGAAGTCGAAACGGGCAAGGTTAGTTGCCCCTAAACATTTTTGGGTTTGATCAAAATGGGTAATCTATGAGTCGGGTCAAAAATCGAAAGAGGCAAGATTAAGTTAACTCGAAACCCTTTCTGTCCAATTTTTTTATTAATTTTTAATGGGTTGATGTTTGAAAAAAAAACCCATCAAGTTTCGTTCATATGGTTGATTAACTCTTAAAACTTTAAAGAATGTTTGGCAACAATTTTTGTTTATCTCTTAACTATATTTATCTAATTCCAAGATATATAAAATTGACCAGTGAGTGAGAATTTGGCAAGGGTTAAATAGTTTCACTAACCGTTTAATAATGACCTTGAAATACAAAATAGTTAATGGGCTAAAATCGTTGCCAAAAGTTCTTTGTCGGTTAAACCATCAAATGAGCGAAACTTGATTTAGAGGGTTTGTGCATTAAGAACACTCTTTCGGGCAACTTTCAACACGTTTAACCCTTTTTTTAGCTAGTTTCTTTATTTTACTTATTTGGCCTATTAGATAAAGCATAACCTGAATCAACCCTTGTATAAGTAAATGGTTCAAAATTTCTACCTCTAATTACCTATTATTTAATTGTAGTTGGTAGATCCTATTGAAATTAGATACAAGGAAGAAGATGCTCGAGTTCAAGCAACTAAAAATCTGTCGAATTGTATTGAAGAATATTATAGTGCTGCAAATTCACTGCCTACTAATGAGAAAGAGGCGGTATGATTTTAGTCCTTCAGTTATGCATTTACCACCAAGTGTGCAATATTTGTATTCGGGTCCACTTTAATGTCATAGTTACATAAGGAACCTTCAGTTATTTCGTTGCATATGATCAGTAATAACGTTGGCAAAATGGGCATGTCAGATGGCTTTTATAACATAAATACATTTGTGTCCATTTGTATCAAATATTTTATAAATAATTTGTCGTTGATATGATTAGCGAAACATATTCATAACATAGTAATAACCTAAACGCCTAATTGTTTGCAAAAGAGCCATCTTAGAGGTATGCATTAGCAATTAAAATACACTTTTGGCGCTTTGAAACCAGAACGGGGCAGGTTGGGTCAATTGACAACCAGTTTTTACTTTTTGCTCCATTTTTATACAGTACAATGAAAAGAATTCATGCTGTATATATGATCGCTAAACTATATTATGGTAGTAATATTTTGGCTATTTGACAAAAAAAACATTTAAAAGGTATGCAAAAAAAATGAAACTGCACGTGACTTTCAAAGCTATCAGAAGTGTTCAACACTTCAACAACCCATTTGACACATTTTGTTTTTGCTTTTTTTTTTTTCAAAATTTTTCCAAAATCCATTGTATAGATAAAACATAGCTTAAATGATCCATCATAAAATTTCATAGATTTGTGGAAATGTAAATGTTAATTAAAAAAAAACATTGTAGGCGCAAAATTTGCAAACATTCTTACAGAGTATAGGTTTTTTTAATTGTTTTTTCCTTAAAATGCTGGTTCATTGGTAACAAATTATTACTAATTCCAGTGCTATTTCTGGCAGGTTTACAGTGAATGTAGCAAAATTGAGCAGTGGTTGCATGAGAAATCCCAACTGCAGGCTTCAATGCCCAAGAATGATGACCCAATACTCTCATCAACTGAAATTAATCGAAAAGCTGAGGTTCTTGAGAGGTAAGCTTATTTCAATTGATTTTCAATTTCTTGTTATAAATAATTTACGTAAATATTATTACAAGAAAACCTATATGATTACAATAATATAAATTTTCTGGCTCACCTGAATATTCCATGCTCGTCTGATTGTAAGCACCGAAACTGGTTCGCTCTGAGTTGACTTGAAACATCTTTTAGTCCAATTTCAATTTATTATTATATAATTTATGTTAAATATTATTACAGAAAACATACTATTACGATTGTAATACTCTATCTATACCATTATAATACATTTAATACACTTTCCTACTTTACTTAATCCATTAAAATTTAAGGAATGGGAAATGACTAATATACTCATCAAATAACTTTATATTCAGTTAAAACCCACATACCAACACATTCTTCCATACCAACACAAATTCCGCACACATCAACAAAGTTTTCAATACTAGGCTATCTTTCTCTCTCCTTATTATATAAAATTAAGAAGTTTATCTTGTTTTATCGTTTTCAAAAATTTGCTTTGAAAATCAATGTAAGTGCTGATAGAAAAAAAGGGAAATAAGTCAAATGAAAAAAAGGAGAATGAAAATGATGATACGGTCCAACTCCAAATAACAAAAATAATTTGGTTTAATTATTAATATTTATTTAGGATTATCTATTTAGGGTTATTATTTAATTTTGTTTAGTAAATAATTATCTTTTCCTAAATTAGAGGGGGAGGGATCGGCTATATAGGGAGCGCCAATTGGGGTTTAGAGGGAGAGATTAGTATGTATTTCTTCTTGTTTTTACTTTCTTTGTTTTGGGAGAAACCTGGTTCTCCAATTCCAGGATTATCAATTACATAAGCATTCGATTTCGGGTGTGATTATCAGTTAACTTTGATTATCAATTTGATTCATATCAAATGATTATATTGCCAATCAAAAACTATTCGCTAACACCGCATTGTACGGATACCATACCTCTATATTCTTGAAAATAACATGTTACCGAGTAGAAACTATTTGCCGCCGCAGCATTGTGCAGGTACCATGCTTGTTTTTTAACCAGGTGATTCATCTAAACTTCATTTTTTTGTTTTTATTTTTAGTTATACCCGTTCGACCGAACCCAGCTGCTCAAAATTTATATAATTCTATGATATGTGAGCCCTTGATTGTTCTAATTAGTGCCTTAGAAAAGGGTAGTTTAGTCATTTTGGCATCTTATAGAAATTACTGAAGTGCAAAAGTGACAATCTTGTGTACATTATAGTGCATCAAAGAATTTGCCTTATCTAAATTATTTAATATCTATTAAATTCTGCTTAAATAAATTTATTTAATCAATGAGAATAATATTTCCGTATCGCATTATTCTGGTTGCTGGGTGTGGCAAAATGGGCTGGTTCGGTTTTGGCTGGTTTTGTGCGAGTCAAAACACTTTATTACTTTTCTTGTTTTATTTTAACTTATTTGACTTGTTAGAGATGGAACATAACTCAAATTATATATGAAAAGGTCAAAAGCAGCGCTGACATGTTACCATTATCTTGTCTATTTTCAGAATGTTCAAGCACATAACAAAATACAAGTATTCAACCTCAAATTACGATGATGCCATTGGTTCAGACGAAAGGGACAAACCCGATGACATGTATGTAGATTAATGAATAATGATCATCATGCAGCTTACCTAACAAAACCAAGATTTAGAGGTATGAAGTAAATTTTGTTTGCTGAAAGTTCATCATTCTGACTTGAAATCTGATAGCTGAATGATAATGTGATGTCTCCAAAGTAAGGTTATATAATATGTACTGCTTTTAATTTGCTGTGTCATATGAGTGAGGTGGTTTTGGTTTTGAGTTGTATACCATGTTCAAAAATGATGTTTTTTTCTTTTTTCTAATTTCATGTTTCCTGAACATGTTTCATGATCGATAATGTGATGTCTCCAAGTAAGGTTATATAATATGTACTGCTTTTTTGTTTTTGTTTTCCTGCAACTCACGTGAATTGCCATAATTATAGAGACGTGCTTTTATTCTTTGCGTTGGCTATGGAAAATGAATGTTTACTTTTTATTATTTATTAATTTTATAATTATTTTATTAAAATACTTAATTTTATATCTTATTTGTTTTTTACTTATAATGTTTAACAATTAATGTTTGGTATAAATATGAATACATACACTTTCATTTTGTCTATATTTTGATATAAACTTTACATATGTAAATTTAAAATTTATATTTTTAGAATTTGTAATTCTAAAAAATCATTTTTGTATTATATTTTGTGACCACTTTTATTAACTTCGTTTAACTATCACTGATGCTGTTTATAACTTTCTGATAAATATTAGTAAATGTAATATTAGTAGATGTAATATACGGTAACTCATACTTATATGGCTAAAAAACATATAAAGATTAAATTTGGTAGATAAAAAGATTTCATCTTTTTTTTTTTTTTGAAAGTCAAAATTAATTTATCATTAACACTTACAAATAAACCCACTCCCCACCAAATGTCACGAGATGGGGAACACACTTGTTAATACACTAAATGCTACCTAGCTGGAGTACATTTATCATACTAACAACTGAATAACAACCAACCTACAACTGAATGTTTACAAGTACGTAGCAGCGTCGATAGGCAGATGGTATTGCCATCGAACGGTAACTTCCACCATTTGATGAATGGACTTCCAAATATGATTAACTCCTTTGCATTGAAAGATTGCATGGCTAACCGATTCCACCTCCAACGAGCATCTAGGACCCAGAGAAGAGGGGACATCAACCCCTTTATCTACCAATGTCATCCTAACTAGGATTCTACCAAGATCCACTCTCCATGTGAAAATGCTTACTTTTTAGGGGAGTAATTTCGACCAAAAAGTTTTAGGATAGTGTAGCAACCTATTTTCCATTTTTTCGTCTATTCACGCATATTCTTCACCGAATATACCCCGTCAATGTTCCCTCTCCATAGCCACAAATCTTTTTTTTTTTTTTGAATTTGGATGTTTACCATGTTGAGTTTTGAAAGTAATTCATTGAAATCTTCGGCTACTCGACCACCATACGTCCGATTACACATAAATCCCACTTCCAGTGCTCCGCATCCCATCCGTCCATATAACTGACTAAACTGACTTCATTACCCACCTTTTTGTATAGTCTCGGATAAGCTTTTGCAAGAGGAATGTTATCTAACCAAGCATCGTGCCAGAAGTTGACGTGTTTGCCATTACCAATTACGTGGGTCAACACGAAAATGCCACCACCATTTAAGTAAAAGACTTAAATTAAAGTTGCTGAGATTTCCAAGACCCAAAACACCCCTCATCCATTTTAAGGACCACTCTATCCCACTTTACCCAATTAATTTTTCTCTCCCATAAACCACACCCCCCCCCCCCCCCCCACCCCCAAAATGTTTACGAATCCTATCTAACAATAAAAGGATACCGGGAGGAGCACGGACATAGAGAGATAGTACACTGGCAAACTTGAGAGAACCGATTTGGTAAGAGTCCATCTACCCCCAAACGAAAGGCATCTACTTTTCCACCCCGCTAATACTCCTTCCATTTTACTAGTGACTTTTTTCCCAATGAGACCTCTTTTTCATGTTCACATTTACCGGAACCCCAAAGAAGTAAAAGTACCTTCACACAGTTTACAACCCAACATTAATGAGAAAGACTTTTGCATCTGAATAGTCAACTCTAATGCCTAATAATGCACTTTTTTCCAATCAACTCTTAGCCCTCAACACATCTTCCCAACACCTTAGGAGAGACATGATTCCTTTGATGTTCTTGCGACCCCATTTTCCAATTAATATGGTATCGTCGGCATATTGTAAGTGAGAGAGTAGTATCTTGTCCTTTCTGACATGTAGCCCTTCGAAGACCTTTTTACTTACCGCATCTTGTAACATAACATGTAGTGCCTCTGCCACTAATAGGAAGAGATATGGAGCGATCGGGTCCCCTTGTCTCAGCCTTTCTCCGGTTTAAATTCTGACGATGGTGAGCCATTGGGTAGACATTTTGGAAGACTCCAAGCAAGCTTTGATCCATTTTATTCATGTTACACCAAAACCCATTAATTTCATTGTATTGAAGAGAAACTGCCAATCAATGCTATCGTAACCCATTAATTTAGTTTAATATTTAAAATAGTATAGTGGGGTACCCGCGCAATGCGGCGGCGGCAAATAAAGAGCGATGTTGGTAAGTTCGTGATTGTCTGCAATAGATATGACATGGCTTTGACAGTTGCAAATGGTGTTTTACGGAAATATCATGTTACTATATATTTTGATGTAAATTAGATAGAGCAATTTAACATTCATCACATCTAGTTTATATGGAAGTTTGATGTTAATATTATGTTGTATTAAAAAGATATAGATTTAGTGTTGATAACTTAAGTAGATGACAATCAAGATGGCTACATTTCCACATAATTATCTATTTCGGAATAGGAAAAATAAACATCGACACTGTCAAATCTATCTGCAAGATCAATCATTGTGTAAAAAAGATATATATAAACACCATAAATCCTGCAAGAAAAATAAAATGATTATTATTATTATTATTATTATTATTATTATTATTATTATTATTATATATATATATATATATATATCTATATCTATACTCCTTTATAATACATTTACAACTTTTTACTTAATCTCTTAAAAATTAAGTGTTTTGAATTTACTTCTATACCCTTTCAAATTGCTTAATTGCATACATCCATATTAAACACAAAAGTCAACCAATAAAAACTGGAAACAAAACGCTAATATTAAAGACACCCGTGGACAAATCTATATGAGCTGGAAACAAACACACATAGTTTACACACACACACGTGGACTACCATTAATAATATCCCTAAAAACATTATACTGGACAAAAATACATGAATAAAACTTAAATACCATTAATAATATCCCTGGAAACATGAATAAAACTTAAACCAAAGCACACAGGTCAGCCCTCATAACTATAGAAACAAGCTATATTATTACAAGAAAATTAAACTGAAAATTAAGTTGATTACAATACCATAAATAACATCCTTCTGCTGGAAACTTAATACGATTACATGCTGGAAATATTCTGCAAAAAATCAAAACATATTGCACAAAACAGGAAATGATTATTTCAATAACAAGACATAATTCTGCATTAACTACTTAAGGTCTTGTGCAATCCATTTTACACAAACTTCTCCACCCAAATTCTGTGACATCCAGCATCAACGTACAATGAACACTGAAATGAATCTTCATGTTGTCAACCAAGAAGAGGTATATTTTACATTATATAATTTTTTAATGTTGCTGATTTCTTATATATCTGTGAAAGTGTAAACACTAACCGTAATCGTGATTTGCAGCATGAGATGAACACCGAAATGAAATCTTCAATTGATGTCAATTCGTTCAACCAAACAGAGGTAAAATTTGTACACTGATAAAAGTATGTTCATACTGCACTTTGTACATTCAAATCTATAAGTATGCAGTTATAGACCAAATATTTAAGACTTTAGCAAACTGATAAAAACAGTAAGAACACATTGACAAAACATCATCAAACATAAACAGTAAGTACGCATTTATACACCATATATTGACATTCAGCAATCACACTAAACCATCAAGTATACATCATTCAAAAAAACACAATCAAAATATATAATTTAAATCTAAAATAACAAATAATATTAATATATTCTTTTGAACGGAATTCAAAAAAACGATCAAGGGAAGAAAATTTGTTGTATTGGAACTGGGATGATGTGATCAACATCAACATCTCTGATGATGATGATGAAGCATTATTGATGGAAAATGTCAAAAGAAATAAAATAAGTCAAATATCGATTTTTAGCCGCAATAAAGTTTACCCGCTTATCGATGAATCCGATGAAGAATAGCATAATTTATGTTTGTTTTATTGATCTTCTTTATGATTATGATTGTAAGTTTGGAATATGTACTACATTTCAAAAATTATTGGAATGTTACAAATAAATTATGTTTGATGTTTCATATTTATTTTAAGTAAACTCTAAAATTTCAAGTGGATTTATATTAAAGTAGAAACATACATTGTCTATTATTTACATTAGGGGATGGAAACAAAACTCAAAAAACTTAACGAATACATAAAAATGTAGAATGCAACTCAGAAATTGCATTCAACTATTCAATTATTCAAGTACTGAATCAAAAGAATAGGGAAGACAAATAAACAATTTCAACTTTTAAAATTTAGCATTCAACATTCAATAATTGTAATTCAGAACTCAGAAAATATCCAATATTCAAGAATCAAAACTTCTAAAACTCAGAAATTGCTCAAAAAATCACATACCCGATATTCAAGAATCAATATTTACTAAACAGAACTCATAATTTAGATGATCACCTAACAGATACATAAATTTGGGGAATGTAACTAAATAAATGTGTGATTAAACATAATATGTGAACAAAATGCTAATACTAACAATCAATTATTCAAGTACTGAAACAAAAGATTACGGAAGAAAATAAACAATTTCAACTTTTAAAATTGAACATTGAACATTCAATAATCATAATTCAGAACTCAGAAAATACCCACTATTCAATAATCAAAACTCAGAACTCAGAAATTGCTAAAAAAATCAAATACCCTATATTCAAGAATCAATATTTAATTATTAAACAGAACTCATAATTTAGGGTCAATGGTCAAGAATCAAAACTCGGATTTCAGATTTCAGAACTAAATATTATTAGATAGAACCATGAATCAAAAAAGAAAAGGAAAAAACGAGCTAAAATCATATAGATGATCATTTAAATGCAAGAGGGACTGACCTTTACAAGAGCCAAAGTTGGAACATGCCTCAAGTGGTTAATTTCTCCGTCTCCCTCGATCTCTCCATCACTATATAGCATCATCTTAAGTCTTCCTTCCCTCTATAGTTTTTAGAACGGACATGCCTCTATCATAAATAGAAACACACACAAAATCTACATTAAACACGAAGTACATAGTTACAGATGACATAATGGATGAAATTGCCGACCTTGGATTTGAGACGAACCTTCAATGTTTCCTCTGTTAGACAGACAATTCTTGGGCATAACTTGCACTTGAAAAGTGATTTACATTTCAATACACTGCCTAGAATATCATTTGTCACTGCATCATTACCAGCCTCTGCATTTTGTTTGTTCACCAATTTAAAAGGGTTCGTGGCAGATAAATGTGTGCCATTGAAGTCTTGCTTGTAATTATCATCTCCACTGACATCATCATTTGTTGGTGAACCTGCCAATCATAAATTTTTTCTTACAAAAAGTTTTATAGACATGCCACATAAAGCCAAAAATATTCATGTTAAACAATTTTGAACAGTTTAAAATTTAAGGTAACATAAATAACTTAACCTGAATAGTCAAGATTAACTTCGTTTGTTGAGCTATCCTTACTTTCATATCCTGAGAAACAAGACACTGTAAAAAAGTATTCCAATTTTCAACGATACCATTATCAAGAAGCTGAAGAGAGAAAACATATAACAACATTGTTTTTTTTATCTGAAACAAGATGAGGTAGGCAATGAGTCCTTTATTCAGTCATCCCATGAAACTGTTACATTTGACTAGACATGGTTCACAACTTTTAGTTAGATGATTCCATCCCATGAAACTGTAACATTGTTTTTTTTTGGAAATGCATAATAACGCCAACATTAGTTGCCTCTTGCTTTTCCTATTTATGTTATTATTTTTATGTCATTTCAAAATTCTCCAGCTACAACTATAACCATTCTATCAAAATAAAACTTGATACCAGTATACTCGAACTCTAAATAAAAGTTTTGATCTTATTTTAGTTTCAACTACGTTTCCAATCACACCCTATTTCAGCTAACGGATAGGGAACACTATGCCCATGACAAGTTACAGCTTAATAATAACATAAATGATAGTTTTTGGGTCAATTTGTAGTCATTAAGGAATTATAACTAAAGTAAAACTACAGAGTAAAATAAAGTATTAGAACAACAGTGTAAAAATACTTACAGTTTGGGAACCTATTTGCGATTTTAAGAATTTCAGTTTGGGATTTCGTCGTTTCAACTAACATGCAATTTGCCAATCTGGAGTGATTTCAATTGGGAACTGTCTCATTTCAACTACGAGATTACGATTTCAGGGGCGATTATTTTCAGATTGGCGGTTCGAGAAGAACATAACTAGGGTTGACCTAATGCTCGCTGCCGCTTCTCGCTGCCTCACTGGACAAGTCGAGGGTTGTTTCCTCGCTCCCGGTGGTCTGCTGGCCCGTCGGCAGTTTGGGAGTCACCGAGTCCGGGAAGAATAATGGATGCGAGTATACTGTAATCAGATGAGGATAATACAAACGATGACTCATGCGAGGATAAGGATGAATGGAGGCGACTCGGGTAGACCAACGGGAGGCGACGATTCACGAAGGGTCGGAAGGGAGGGTATGCAATCGGTCGGGAGGAGAAAGAGGGCTACAGGAGTGTGGACGTGTGGTTGAATATTAGGGATAGTAGGGACAGAGGCGTTCGTGGAGAACGCTGTCGGTGGGTGATTCCTTGTTGGTCTCGGCAGGTATACGACACACATGCACTCTCCCTTCGTTCTTCTCCTTCGATCTTCGATCAGGAAGGCATAGCTTGCTCAACACCAGTCCTCCCCCTTCTCGCCGGAAAACACCTCGACGCACACACACCTCGCCTGACTTAGTTCTTTCTTTGGGGTGAGCTCCATGATAGCACTCACTACTTAATCGGTGTGAGCTCCATGAAGAAACCCTAGGCGGCTTAAGGAGAAATCGAAGAAACCCTAGGCTGCTAAGATAGAACCGACTGTGAAAATGTATCTGTGAAAATGAAATGGGTTTCAATCCCAAACAACTCAGCTTAAATTTTATATCATTACCTATGCTTCTGATATAATTTTAAATATTAATATAAAATTAAAGTGGAAGACCCAGTTACTTTAATTTTTTTTCATATCAACCCAAACAGATGCATACCTTTAATTATATGTAAATAAAAGTTGAAATTGGTAACAAGAAAATAATGTTCCGATTGCTCCAATTAGATCTTATAGGATAAGATGTTACTACTTTAAGCTTCCTATAAAAGACTTAATTGGGCTTAAACGATAATGGGTTACTTTAAAATAGGCTTTTAAAATATAATTGGGCTTAAAGTATAATGGCTTTTAAATTAAAATAAAAAAAATTGTGATCTAATATGACTATATGAGCTTAAGAAAATAATAGTGTTTGTCTTGCTTTGCTTAAGCCTTTAAATGCAATTTGAATATACTTGTAATAAAATAAATATTATATTTGTGTTTTTGTTGTTGTCTTTCAACACATAAAATAAATAAATGACGATGTAAGTAGCATAAATGTATTAACATGCATTTTTTTAAAGAATGTTAACAGGAAATGCAAATCGTTGATCACGATGCTTTGATGGCCAACACACACAGACCGACTCACACACACACGCACACCAACTCACACACACACACACACACACCGACTCACACAAATCAAAACCCTAATAGATGAAGATAGCTGATGGTGTACCTTTCTCGCTTCTAAATCATCCTTTCTCACTACTGGAGAAGCCCGAGCCAAACACCCCCTCAACCCTCACCCCAAGCGACGGCCTCACGCTCCCTGTCGAGAACTTCACTTTGAACTTCGCTCCCTACCGAGAATTTTGCTTTGAAATCGTCGATCAGTCATTGAAGATGAAGATAAAGTCTCCTTAACATCGAAACCCTAATATATCGGTGGTGTAGTCGGTGGAGTATGTATATGGATTCTTCGATAGATTAGATTTTATAAGATCAGATGTACTCCATTGCATTTAGGTAATGATTTAATTGCGCTTAAAATATAATAAGCTGTAAAACATAATGGATCTTAAATAAAAATAAAAATAAGTGTGGTCCAATATGAGCTTAAAAAAATAATAGTGTTTGTCGGAAATCCGTCGAGATGTAATAGTGTTTATTAAAATTCAAAAATTTAGATTCTTCATTGACTTCCGTTGATCAACAGTTGGGCTTTATAACGTAGTAAAGCTAATGTGATCTTCGTTTTAGTATTGTGGTTATTATTAAAGTTTATTAAAATCTTTATTTAAAGAAACTAAAGAAAATCTTTATTAACAAACAATGTTTAGAAAACACGAGAAGATCAATTGTCAAAATATTCAATTTTAAACGAAATTTAAAATTTTTTTTTAGCTGCTAAAAAAATTACTGCCTTAAAATTTTTAAATTTAAAATTTAATTTTTAAATAAATACATTAGTTTATAAAAAAATTTAAAATTTCATTACAATTTTATACAAATTGATGAATTGTTTTATTATAAAACATAATATTATTGATTGTTATAAACTAATGTATTTATTTAAAAATTAACCATTCTATCATTGCTCAGGCTCGTCAAGTTATTACCGTGAATTGCTATCACAGTGGTAATGTTGCAAGTGACCCGTTCCTTTGTTACTTAGGCGGCAAGATGTACACACTTACGGATCTCGACATTACTGGCTGGAATATTTCAGAGTTTTTGGAGTTCATGCATCAGAAGTTCCATAAATTTGAAGATTTGCATTATTGTGCCCCTTTCGACTTTACCAATCGAGGAAGCTTGCTATTTGATGTGGATTTCGAGTCAATGATTGACCTTGCGGATAGATTAGGCAGTGTCGATGTTTATGTGGAAATGTAGCCATCCAGATTGTCATCTACTCAAGTTTTCAACATTAAATCTATTTCTTTTTAGTATCACAGTATTAACATCAAACTTCCATATAAACTAGATGTGATGAATGTTAAATCGTTCAATCTAATTTACACTAAATATTTTGTAACATGATTTCGACATTAAACACCATTTGCAGTTTTCATTGCAATGTCCTATCTATTGCGGACGATCATAAACTTACCAACATCCCTCTTTATTTGCTGTCACCGCCGCATTGCGCGGGTACCCCACTAGTATATATATATACACGTTGAAAAAAGATGTATAAGAATAAAAAGTAAATATTACCTTATTCGTCACTTAAAACTTCCTTGTAGACCACATTTGATGTGTAAACACCATCGTGAGTGACTGTATTAAATTGCTAATAAACAAGCAGTAGTTGTTTACCTTTGCTATATTAAATTGCTAATAGAAGAATAATGTAATTTTTTTGTAGGTAATATGTATTGTATATATATAGTATTACAATAGAAATGGAATATTTGTTATCCACGGAAACTCTACATAATTAGATGATATATTTAGGGAAATGGGATATCTTTTGATTTTCCATTTATGAGTTGCAAATTTTAGTTAACCAAATTCATTCCAAATTTAATTTAAATAATTAATACAAATTCATTCCATATTTAATATAGGTAAGTCAACAACCTCATTCCAAATTTAATATAAAAAATCCATTCCAAATTTAACAAATCGTATATGCATCAGATTTTCAATTAACTTGAATTAAGTGTGATATAGTAATTATAATTTAGTATATAAAGTTATCTAATCTTTACTTGGTAGCCAGCCTCGCTCAATTATCTAATTCTACAGACCGATAAGCCTTCAAAGGCCAAATTGACCAAATTATGCACCACCTCTAATGACCCTACACCCCTGCAAAATATAAAAAATCAATTACCTAAATAAGCAAATTATAAATAAAAAAGCAAAAATAAGCTCTTTTAAATTAAATTGTGAAAATGTACCACATTTTCGCTAATAAAAGTATCATTTTTCGCTAATAACTTCAAAATTTCGCTAACCAAACGGCCCCGCATAACGAACCAATCAGAAACAGCCATGTAATTTTTTTTAAAAATTTCGCTAATAAAAGGTATATTTTTCGCTAATGGAAGTCAAATTTCGCTAATGGCTCTGGTTGCGACAAGTGGCTTATAAATTAAATTTTTTTAAAAACTAATCAAATCAAATCACATCATTATAGTGTTGTCTTGTCATTGGGAATTGGAGGAGTATTAAATATTATTTAGTAGGTAGGTAAATATTAATATATAATAGATAGATTTGTAAAAAAGTGGGATAAAAAGTTGAATAATTCTCTCTCAAGGACCAAAAATTCCGGCCAAATTCCGGCGACGTATTCCGGCGACCCGCCACCATCTCCGACAACGTCATAAATTCCGGCCACCACCACATTTCCGGCGACGACATATATTTCGGAGACCTTAGTTTCCGGCAACCGGCAAAGTTAAAAATTATTCCCGCGATCTCTGAAACTCCGGTTAACTATGAAATTCCGGCGACTTTTTTGTAGATAAAAATAATGGTAAATTTTAAACTTTATAACATCTTATTTTTTAAACACTATGTACATTATGATTTTTATATGTATTTAATAGTTATTTTACAATTTTTTTTTATATTTGTACTTTTTTCTTTTTTTTAATTTGTAATATTTATTTTATTTAAATCTTAATTGTAAATACTTATTTAGGAAAATAATTAAAGAAAATAATTAAATAGTCAAATCGTTATTGTCTAGTCATGTTATTAAAAAGAGGATTTATTGGAAAGAGCAGGTTATTGGGAAGATGAGAAAGTAGTATTAAATATTATTTATTAAGTAGGTAGATAAATATTATATAATAGGTAGATTTGTAAAAATGTGAAATATAGTTGTAACATTTCTCTCTCAAGGACCATAAATTCCGGCGACCACCTCCGGCGACATATTCCGGCGACCAACCATCTCCTCCGGCGAAAAATCACCACCTCCGGCGAACTCCTCGGGCGACAAATATTTTGACGGAAAAGAAGGCCGACGACCATCCACCACCTCCGGCGAACAATTATTCCGGCGAAAACTAATTTCCGGCGAGATTATCAAAGTAGTAAAAAAGAATGGTAAATTTTCTAATTTATAAATTAATTTGTAACATCATGTATATTATGAGTTTTACATGTATATGGTACATTGTGTAACATTTATTAATATGTATTTTGTTGACATGAAGTTTAGTGATTTTTTATGTATGTTTAACATGTTTTTAGTTGATCTATATATAGTGACACATTTTTTATGTTTGTTTTGATAAAATTGATATCTCAGTACGATATTAATCTAAAATTTATATTTTTAGAACGAAAAATTAAACACTTTAAAACCTTTTTCTTTTCTTACTTTGTTTGTTCGACTATTACTTTTTTGCAAATAACTTTTGCTTATTATTTGATCCACTTATTAAAGAACATGAACTTGATATAGTATTTGTACACATAGTATATCACATTCACATGTACCACTATGACATGCGACTCATCTTTCTTGATGATAAAATTATTTAATTAGTTAGTTACATTGTTCTTTTATAGCGTATCAATTTATGAAGGTGTATTTTTTTATAACAAGCATATTATCTTTCTCAAAAGAATATTGTTTTTTTTTCAACTTTTTTTTAATTTATTATATGGTAAAAAAGACAAACATTTAATCCGGATGATTAAAAAGTTAAAAATAAGCAGTAACTTAGTTACTTTTTCTATAGCATTAGTGATGGAAGTTGATGTTAAATTGAGACGTTAATTTTAAATTATTTTTATAAGTCGTTAAAAGTCTCTCAGTTAAAAAATTGTAGTAATCTAAATATCAATTTTATCCCGCAGCGAAGCACGGGTTAATACTACCCCGTTATAAAAAAATAAGAAGCCTTAATAAATTATATAAAGATAATAGAAAGATTGACATAATTATAAAATTATAAAATTAAAAAATCATAAAATTTTTAAAAATAACAATTTGATGTGATAGAGAAATTAATATATTTATAAACTTATATTTTAAAAAAAGTAAGCATTCCTTATAAATTACATACCGCAGCAGGATAATGGCAAGGACTGCGGTGTGTTTGTATGTTGGTTCATAGAGTTATTGATATCAGGGTTTACGCTATCAGATAGTGATGTCCATGTAGCTGCTCGCGAAGAAATTCCAAAACTTCGTACTCGGATGGCTACTACTTTCTTTGATCATATTATAGAATGATTTGATGTAGTTTGTATTTAATGATGATGAAAAACATTTATTAATTTTTAATGAACTAAAACTTAAATCAAATGTTAAACAAACGAAACAATACATTAACAACATTGATTATAAAAGTGACTGTAATGGCCATGGGTTATTATGTTCACCTAGATTTACAGGCCAAGAGTCTGGATTATAACCTTTTTTATCTTCTTTATCACGATGTACCTGTTCGAATACCCCACAGGAAATCACTATAATAAAAGATGAGTTGTCATGTCACCTTTACCTTTATCGGATACCCGACACGAAATCACTCAACATAATCTAACACTATTAACCACTTATAAATATACAAAACATCTAATCAACTTTAGTGTTACACTCTTCCCAACATAGATTACACGTATCTTTTATACGAAATATCAAATCTAACCCTAAAAAAATTAACAAGATTAGTTTTATACTTTTTTATATTATTGACCAAAGATACAGGTACAACGAATTCTACATCTACCACAAAATGGATGAATGGTTATTGACTACACATTTTCCGTATTTCGCAGCTCAACAAGAAATTTGCTAAGTAGACCCACCACAGGCTTATTAATCGATAACGTTTTCACGTTAGAAATAGTTCTGAAAATCTTTATCAGATCATTAAAATCTGTTATTTCCTCGACTAATGTGATGTGATTAACAACCACCGTCTCAAGAAGAGGAAATCCAACACCTTTCTTTTGTAGAATTGGAAAGTTAGAAAACCCAAACTCCAAAGTTTGAAGTTTAGGAGTGTTGAGCTTGCAACAATTTAAAGACAACCATAAAAAACAAAAAGTAATCTATAAAAAAATAGTTGTTTAAACTTATACAAAACATGATAGAAATAAACTATAAAAAAAGTAAGCATTCCTTATAAATTATATAAAGATAATAGAAATATTAATATAAAATTACAAATTTACATTTTAAAGTGAAAGAGAAGTTAATATATTTATAAACTTATATTCTATACAAAGCGTGATAGAAATAAAATTTAAAAAAATAAGAAATCCTTATTCTTTATACAAAAATTAATATAGTAATAAAATTATAAACTTTATAAAAATGTGTGTAGATGTGATATAGTTAAAAAGGTTTAAAAACTTGAGTTAAAATGGTAAAGGTTTCAAAATATTGAGATACTACACATGTTTATCTAATATTACTAAGGGTTTAAAAATTTTAGTCATTTATCAAAGTCGTATGTAATAAAAATCATATAAACTCGTTATTTTGTAGGAAATCTACAACGCAAACCTAACTTGTCGGAACAAGTTAAGTATGTGTGGAGAAATCAAACAACGTCTAAGCGAAAGGCCTGATAGTTTATATTTATTCCGTCAGACTTGTTTCGGGCCGTTTCTCAATGTTAAGGGGCCCAGAACGATCCTATTGTCATACACGCTCTGTTGTGTAGACAGATTGTAAACGAGAGAAACGATATGGAAACATTAAATTTCAATGTGGGTGGCCACCACATTACTTTTGGGCGGCGAGAGTTTTGTCTGTTGACAGGACTTCGATTCGGGCCCGTAAACTTTATGGAGCATCTCCCCGATACGCCCTTTATGAGGTGTGTTTTCCTGGATATAGTTTTTGGGCGGTTATACGTGCGCCACGTGCGTAGGCTATGGGAGAATGCAAACGACTTTGTGAACCTACGGGATGATGACGCGGCGCGGGTAGCTTTAGTAGTGTTGTTATACCGTGGTATTTTGGGGTCCCACGATGACGTTTTAATCCATATTGGCATTATACATCTGCCGGAGGACTTTAACGCGTGGATGGCCTTCCTATGGGGGTCGTTGATCTGGTCATACACGTATGGCCAGGTTTATAATGCTATAGATGAGAAGAGAGTCACGCGTCATGCGGCGGGAGGCGTTCCCCGCTACACTCTTTACTGGTTTGTATGGGTCCTAAAGGTATAGTAATACATTGATAAATGATTTAATAATATTCATATATTATTAAATAAATTGTTTTCTAAAATAGTTTGTTTCTATATACCTAGGCTTGGGTTTACGAGACCTTCCCAGCTTTCAGAAGGTTAATCGTATCTGATAGGTCGATACCTAGAGGCCTAGCATTGGGTAAGATGGCTCCTCGATTGGATGTTAAAGGGGTGAAGGTGTTGTTCGCCAACTGTGCAAATGTAAGTGGTTGTAATAGTCTAATATAAAATTGTTGTACTTTTATACGCACTGACAAATTTTATTGTGAATATCGATAGGCGGTATATGCGCCAGTGCCCATGACTCCCACCCAAATGGAGTTGTCGCAAGATTGGTGGATTGGTAGCGTACCTTTTTTTGAAGGTGGTGATGGCATTGCTGTGGAACGGTCACCTGTAGAACATAGAGTACCGACACCGCCACATCATGATTTCTCTCCGCATCGTTCTCCCCCTAATGCGGGGTCCCTAGATCGTGGTAGCGGGGACATTGTTTTGTAGACAATGAAGGACATTTCTAACCGTATAGCAGCTGTGGAGGAGCAAATGCATAAGATGGAAGAACGTTTCCTGCAGGAGTTGGCATCATGTGTTAGCAACTCCGATGCTAAACTAGAGGAAATTAAAGTAATGTACACAGCGTTCGATTCACAGCGGACTGAGCTAAATGGGATGCTCAATGACATACAAAATCAGTACAAGGTATGTTTAATTCTTTATAAGTTACATTTAGTTTTTCGAATGATTATTTACAAATCTTAATTTTTTAATAGTTATTTTACAAAATTTATTTTTGTTTCTAAATTTAATTTTTTTTATATTTAGTTAGTTAAAAAATATATTGTAAATTATTTACAAATCCTAAGTGTAATAGTTTTTTTAAAAATCTTAAATTTTTATAAAATAGTTATTTTACAATTTTTTTATATTTGTACTTTTTAAATTTTAACTTTTTTAATAAAATCGTAATTGTAATTTATTTTTATATAGTTTACTTTTATATTTATTTAAATCTAAATTTTTTCATTTATTTTGTTTGTATAGATTAAATTTATTTTTATATAAATCTAAAATTTTAAATTGTTAATTAAGAAAAAAGCCTTAGGTTACCTGGCACGGATTTCAAGTCAGATAGTGGGACCCACGCCTTGAATGTTGTGCGCCGTCAGAGTGAATGTGCACTTTTATTAGCGAAAATTTGCACTTTTATTAGCGAAAATTTACACTTTTATTAGCGAAAATTTAAAAATTTTTAAATAATAAATACGTGTAATTTTTTCATTGGTTAGTGAAATTTATTTGAGATTAGCGAAAATTTAACCTTTTATTAGCGAAAATTTTGTCTATTTTTGAAATTTTGTTTTTTCTTGCTTATTTTGGTCCAAACTATTATATACTTGCTTATTTAGGTAAAAATCCCAAATATAAACCGTTAAAAAAGTCAAATATAATCTCGTCTATGAAAACATAAACATTGTGTTTTATTGATTGGTCCCCATGGATAGTATACCTCTCCCACTTCATTTGTCGGATCATATATCTGCAATAATGTACAATAAATTGATAAAAGAACAATGGAATGATTGAATATAGATATAGACATGAGACCACTATCAAGTGCAATTCTGCAAGCAAATCATGTTTTGAAGAAAGCACAAGCAAAATTAATAAAGTGATGACTGAATGAATGCACATGGCCTTTTCCACCAGAATAAAGTTAATGTTCTCAATCACATATTTAAAATCCTAAAAGCGTATCAAGCACATCAATTCCACCCTCTTGAGGTGAAATCTTATAAACAATTGACAAGTAGGTGATGGAGGAATGCTTTAGCTCATAAACTGATATTTACCGAACAACTCATACTCTTAATCTTCATCTCAATTAGATAATTAGGATCATGATGAGACAAAGATGATGCCAGTGAACAGCCCATGAAAATAAATAAGCCAAATAATCATAATTGTCAATTGCAAATAGCGGTAAATAGCGATACACTACCGTCTACCTATATGCTATATAACGAATAACGATAAATAGCGGTCTTTATTTCATATTTAGCGATAGACTTTTAAAAGAGAAATTATATATTTATATATTAGTATCTTAAAAGTCTTAAACTTTATGTCAATTAAAAGAAAAAACCCATCGATATAACCAAACTCCAACAAAAAAAAACTAACAGATCGTTATTGTCTATTTACCGGTATTTGTAAAGCTTGGGGAGCTACGCTATTCGCGATAGCGTTGTTACATATAACCAAGAAAAAGGGAAAAAGAAGAGGGTTAGTACCTCCCGTCTTGAAGCAGGAAATATGTGCTTGTTCTTCTCGTATCAGTGTCTCTCAACAACTTTACCAGCATGTGACTATAAAACAAGGGTAATTATTGAGCACAATTACACTTTCTTTCACTCTTTTAATACACAAATATTAAAAGTTAAAACTATTACTGCTGAATGCCAAATAACCTTTAAAAAATAAAACCACGGTAATCAACATATGTTAATAGACCAAGTCACAACTACATTGAATTATCAAATATATATATATATATATATATATATATATATATATATATATATATATATTACCTCATACTTCTCTATGGTTGCATCTGCAATTGTTCGAACATCCTCATGGACATCAAAATGGAAAAGCTGTGGATACAAGAAATGTTTTCATATAATTGTTGAAATTAGTGCTAACAGCTAACAATTAAAATTATAAAAAAATAGCATACAGGTCCACTTTTTCCCCTAGCTTTGTTCACGATCAACTCATAGAAACTGTGTTGCTGAAAATGTTAAAACCTTAAGAGAAATAAAGATAATAGATGTTGGGGTTTGAGGAACACAGCGGAAGCAGAGAGAACAACATGCAATTCCAAATGTACAAACATGCAAAACATAAAAACCCCAAAATGGAGCAAACTCTATATCAAGTATTTGCAACATGTAAAAAGCAAAGAAAGAAGATTATACCTTTCTCCTTAGCTCCAGCAACCTGTAGAAACCGGTGGTGATGATGAAGAAGCAACCGAGCTCCTCTCTATTGATGATCCACCCCGGGTTTGCTCAATCCACAAGTACTAGCTTGCTTGGATGAACTTCAACGACTTGAATCCACCACAAGGACATCAAAGCTTTCTCAAAACCGGAATCAAACCTCACATGCACTCCAAATTGAAGCTTAAAGCTTCAAATGCCATGTAGGAGAAAAGGGTTTTTAGAGAGAGAGAGAGCTAGAGAGAGTTAGATCCAAATTCTTACTGTCAAAATGAGCCAAATAGACTCTTTAATCTCCCCAAGGCCGGCCAAGAAAAGCAAGGCCATGCATTGGCCAAAAGGGGAGGTGGGAGACAAAAGTTGCATGCTGTCAGACAGATTCCGCGCCGCGTGCCCGTAAGGTTCCGCGCCGCGGAGCCACTGCGTCGTGTAGCCTAACTGACACCGCGTCGCGTAATCTTCTTGCACACCAACTTCTCCACTTTGACACTTTCAGTCCCTCATCTTTCATTGCTGTCAGGATTGATCCCTGGAGTGTGACCCAATAGGCCCACACTATATTGGCAGTGATCCTAATGGCGTACGTGCGTCAGTGGGCATACTCCAACAGACTCCAACTTGCACATGACACACCGTACACATAAACCACAGACAAAGAGCGGCCTCTAGTAAGGCATCTCTGCCCCCAACAAGCATGGGTTTTGTCATCAAGAACAAAAACCAAATCCAGAATCAGATACAGAATGGTCCTATAGATAAGTGATCATTCATCCCTTCGTTCACGATATCCGTGTGAACACGAGACATGGTTAAATGTCAATCTCCAGATCGTTCACGATTATGTTTCTCGATATCGATTGATGGGGACCCAAAATCTAGTTGCAATCGATCAAATATCATCGCAACTTGAGCATGGCCATGCATTTTACGTCAGCGCTCAATCATCGAGGGGCCAAGTATATCTCTCTAAAACTAGAGGAACGAATCCCTTTGACTACATTGCTCCGCCACATACACCATACTTTACCTAAAAGCTCCCTTTATAACAGCCAGTTACGAACTGCGTTTGAAAGCAATCAAAGCAAAGCAGATCCATACTTTGGAACACATGTATCTCCAGTCTAAGGACAAAATGATATTATCACCCTGACTTACTCGTGACAGAAACTATGAAGTAAGTTCAGGTGCGGGTCGTCCAGTCACTTAACCATTGCAAGCACAGGAGAAGTGTTGCGTCTCTTTTATCTAATCCATTATCAGATAGCGACCAACCACTTCCCTCAGCCTTATCTCAAACTTCCTCCCCGTGAAGAATGACCGACTATGGAAATTTAGAATGAAAAGAGCATTCTGGGAAGTGTTAAACATGCTAAGATGGAACACAGTAAGGATTCATAAAATATCCACCCTCGGCGCATTATTAAATCACATTTAATAATCAATATAGTATGAAGTACAATACTGCTTAACATTCCCCAAGATAATATATATACCAAACATATAACTAAAACAAACTCAAGCCTTGTTCACCTAGGCCTAGTATGGTGAACATCACTAGCCCGTGACAACAGCCTAGTTAACGGATCTTCCATAAAGCCATCCGTGTTAACTCTGCTAGCGACCACGTCTCTACCTCAACCATTACTCACATAGTATGCATTGGTGAGACCATGGCGCTTCCTTAAAGTCATTGTACCTTCATTGTTTCAGAAGAACCCAATAAGGTAAATGACTATTCGAGACTTTGGTTCTTATAGTAAAGCCATCCTACCCTTATTGTCTCGGAAGAACCTAATAGAGTCAGTGATGCTTTAAGAACTACTTTGATCAAAAACACTATATATTGTTGGATCATGAACTTCGATTAAGATCGGCAGTTATCCCACTTTGTTCAGAAGCTAACACTAGAGTAACAACTTACTCTTGCTTCTTTTATAACAGAGTACCAAGAACATATCTAAATATTTCTTGATGCCCTATACAGGTTTTGTATATTCTATAGTCGTTATGGATGCATAATTCCTCACTTTATCTTTTGAACAATATAAGGTAAGGACATTATCTCCATTACGTTGTAAATATAGAATTACAACAATGCTCCCACTAGCCCTGACATTCATACACGTATCTTCCTTGCTTATTGAAAACTCAAATAATTGATTTTCATATCAAAGCAAAGATTGTAACATTGAGATGCTTATTTAAGTCCACCATGTGACTCCTTTTGCTTGTAGACTTTACAAGGATACACTTAATGTAACAGACCATCGGATAGTGTTATGAACACTTCCTCGGAAAATTCATGTTAAGGAATGTGGTCTTTGCATTAAGTTGTCGCAGCCATGAAATGGCACTAAAATCACAATTATCCGAGTTTACTTCAACATAACCACTGGTAGAGAATTTCTAAATGATACCTTCCTCATGGTCAATCATCGTAAAACTATCTCCTACTAGTCGGTATTTGAAGTTGTCTACGAACTCAATATTCGACATAACCACTGAGAGAAAGTCTTCTTATGATACCTTCCACATGGTCAATCATAGATCTTTCCTATCAGTCGGTATCCGAAGTCGTAAACTTATCCATGTTGGTCTTTTTCTACAAAGAAGCATTTTTACCCTTCGAGTTTCAACCCAAGGGTTGGAATTACCAAGTCCAATACTTGGATATCCCTCATGGATCGCATCTCATTTTCATCGCCCCTTTCCTTCTAGCAGACTCTAGGCGCACTCTTGTTTTGGTAGTTTGATGTAAACATCATCAAGTCGTCTCCCTCATATATAAAATCATATCTTTCCGGCCTTATGACAACTATTACCAAATTTAAAGAGGTTATGATTTAATGTCAGGTGCTCCAGCATAGCCATGCTGAGCTTCAATCACAATTGATTGCTAGTGCCAACATCAGGTTCTTCCATTCAAGGTAAACTTTACTTCCACTGGCGCCCGCGGAAATCTGAAACCTTTTCTTCTTGAACAACATACTTCTTGTTCAAATATCCCATGGCCACAACAGAATACCTAATGAGTAGCACCTCTAGATTCCGGGTTCCTCCAACTCTCCTTAAATGCAGGTTGAGGAATTCGGACTTTGTGATAGACTAGCAAAGACATACTTTCTAGTATCATCATCTAAGGTGCGTACTTAACCATCTTTGTTGGTATGACTTTTGGAACATTTCCCGCCACTCTTAAAGTACTCCCCAAACAATAGGGTACTTTAGTTAAACCTATCATAATCGGACCATAACTTAAATGTCCGGTTCCTCCGCTTGGCGACCCATATAACAATATGTCCTAGGAGGATAGAATTATGATACAAAACCATAATTCTTATGATGGTCACAGAACTCAGAACTATATCCCGAACATCTCTATTAGATTTGAGTATTATAGTCTTTTGCCCTCTTAGTCATGTACTTTGTCGCGGATGGGTCTTGAATACCTCGCAAGGATTCAGACGAGTGTCTAACAAATTAAACATATTCATCCTTTTACCTTCACAGGTAAGGTAACAAAGTATCCAGTGTTACTCCTTAGGTTTTGCTTGAACGGTCTACACACAAAAGTGTGAACAAAATCCAACAAGCCTTCATTCCTCTCACATACATAAGTGAAGGATTTTTGAGTCATTCTAGCTTAATAAATAAGATTTACAATCAACAATTGATCATAGATCAAAAGATCCAAGTTCCTAACCACATGGAGCTTGGTGATGCAAGTCTTATTTATATGGTTAAATTGACTTTAGTAACAAGAGTAACATGTACAAATCATTCACGATCAATCTATTACTTCATAAGCAAATGCTTATAATAAATGCCACAACATGGATAAACTTTGAAATAAATCACCAAATACATAACACAAAGGAAGTTTATCCATCGTTATCAAAGGCATATAAGGTATATCGTTTTTAGCCACGCAGGGCTTAAAACATAGATCTAACAAAGTAATAGATTAGCTGGAAGGAGTGACAATATTCCGACTTCCAATCCTTTTCAAATAGGGACAACCATCTTGTTTCCCGATATGAAGTCCAGCTCTCTACTGCTTCTACTTCTCTCTAACACTTGCACTTTGCAACAAAAAAATTTGTGACAAACGTGAGTGTTGTGGCTAGTAACCAAAACTTGCCCATAGAAGTTGAGTAGAGATTGATCATGAATGTACCTGAAGCTTCGGAGCCAATAGTTCTCATCTTGTACATCCTTAGCTCATCAAGGCACTTAGGGCAGGTGTGGCGGCGCCAATTTCCATACTTTCCACAAAAGTAACAAACTTCCCCATTTGGAGTCTCATCTTGAGGCGCAATCTCATTGCCCTTCGGCTCCATAAACATGGTGAGCTTAGTTGAACCAAGCTTCCCATTTGAGGTAGCTCGCCTTTTGGTAGCCTTAGCAAGAGTGGACGAGGTGAGCTTACTTTTGGCCATGTTAGACTCAAGAGTCTTTAGCATGCCATGAAGCTCCATCAAGGATTTATCCATACCATGCATGTGATAATTCATAATGAATTGCTCATACGATGGTGGGAGTGATCGGAGAACAATATCCACCACTATTTCCCTTTCAATGGTAAATCCTAGCCTCTCCAAGCGTTCCACAAGTGCTTTCATCTTAAGCACGTGAATGCTTACGCTCTCACTATCCTGCAGCCGGCAACCAAGTAGTTCATTTAAACACCCATACCGTTCTTGCCTTGCTTGTTGTTGGAACATGTCTTTCAACTCAAGCATCATATCGTATGCACTTAGATCCTCTAATTGCCTTTGCAAGTTGGGGATCATCATGCTTTACATGAGGCAAGAAACCTCATTGGTGTCCTTGACGCGTTTATCATACGCATCAAGAATGGTCCTACTTGCGTTGGTAGCAGGGGCTTCACGAAGGGGTTCCTCAATAGTGTGTAACTTGTCTTCGTGTCGTAGGACAATGCGTAATTGCCTAGACCAATCATAAAGTTACTCCCATCGAGTTTCTCTTTCTCAAGAAACGTACGTAACGTGAAGTAGGTGTTGTTGATACTAGTCGATGTCATCTATAAAAGCAGAGTAGTTTTAGTTAGTTTGATTAAAATCCTTGTTAAAATAATTACCCCATGTGTTTAAAAACAACTATTTTAACAAGGGCTAAGAACCCTATTTCACCTTGCACCGTGACGGGTTTTCCGCGGATCACGTGGCAAAGCTATTTAGGCCGGCAACCATTGACCGATTGCAATCCATTATTGCAACTCTTAGTTCCTTGCGGGATCCTACTCGACAACCATTGTGCCAAGTTTGGCATGTTTGATCCCTCCACACCGATTCTCAATTAATACTTTGCATAACTCGGCTTGAGCTCGACAATCATCCAAAATATTACATTGAAATCGTAAATCAACCATCAAGATACACGGTGGTACTCTCGCCCAAAATCGACTCGGCTAGAGCTCGACAATCGACCTTGCGAGTTGCCACACGTACCTTCCACACAGCTCATGCAAAGGCTAACTCGGCTAGAGCGACAATCAACCCTTACACGGCTAGATTCGGGTGGTGTCATCTTATGGGTGGTGTGCGATTTACATTTAGAAAACGAGATTTTGTTTTCCGGTTAAAAAACCATTTTGAGTATGATTAACAAAAAGTGACAATAACCAAAAGTTCTCACTAATCGGATACTAAACCATCGTTAAATCTGTTTGTTAATCAAGTGTGCGCGCGAGAGATGTTAAACCATCTTTAAAAACTATTGGGTTTTATTATTATCAAAAAATTATCTAGCATGCAATAGTCCTACAACTCATGCATAAACAATATAATAAAACTATTACACGCATACAACAAATTGGTAACCATGCCCCTAAAACCTATGCGTTTTCCCGTGAGCCACTACGGGAAAACAAAGTCATCTAAGGACAAAAAGCCTTGACTTCGGATGTGCTCCCACTAAACCCGCTACCTCCATTGGGCCTCCCGGATTTGTGTTCGCCAAAACGTCACTCCATTGACTCCCGATGGTTGCTCCATATTACAATTACATAGAAAAAGGAACACAGCGGAAGCAGAGAGAACAACATGCAATGCCAAATGTACAAACATGCAAAGCATAAAAACCCCAAAATGGACCAAACTCTATATCAAGTATTTGCAACATGTAAAAAGCAGAGAAAGAAGATTATACCTTTCTTCTTAGCTCCAGCAACCTGTAGAAACCGGTGGTGATGATGAAGAAGCAACCGAGCTCCTCTCTATTGATGATCCACCCCGGGTTTGCTCAATCCACAAGTACTAGCTTGCTTGGATGAACTTCAACGACTTGAATCCACCACAAGGACATCAAAGCTTTCTCAAAACCGGAATCAAACCACACATGCACTCCAAATTGAAGCTTAAAGCTTCAAATGCCATGTAGGAGAAAAGGGTTTTTAGATAGAGAGAGAGCTAGAGAGAGTTAGATCCAAATTCTTACTGTCAAAATGAGCCAAATAGACTCTTTAATCTCCCCAAGGCCGGCCAAGAAAAGCAAGGCCATGCATTGGCCAAAAGGGGAGGTGGGAGACAAAAGTTGCATGCTGTCAGACAGATTCCGCGACGCGTGCCCGTAAGGTTCCGCGACGCGGAGCCACCGCGTCGCGTAGCCTAACTGACGCCGCGTCGCGTAATCTTCTTGCACACCAACTTCTCCACTTTGACACTTTTAGTCCCTCATCTTTCATTGCTGTCAGGATTGATCCCCGGCGTGTGACCCAATAGGCCCACACTATATTGGCAGTGATCCTAACGGCGTACGTGCGTCAGTGGGCATACTCCAACAATAGAAACTGCAGGATTGACCCATAATAAACAGAACTGTGAGCAGAGTATAGATATGTTACATCTGGAATGATGAGATCTTCTTTCACATATAAAAGGTTTTCAACTGAAGTTGTACGTATTTCTAGAAATTAAGATGCAAGTTGTTGTTGGACAGCTCATAGAAATTCACCAATTGTAGCGCCTTTTCGAACCTGGGATGTTAACCAGTAAATATATGGCTAATTGTTGGTGATGATATATAATTAACTTTGCAAGAATAAAACGCATGCAAATTTAGACATAATAACTACCTGCATTACTCGCCGATGGCCAGCACCATCCCAGTAACTATAAGTGATTTCAAAAGCCTCATCTGCAAAACAATCAGAATATATTACTTGGAAGATATCATTCTATTATAAACATAACAACAACAACAATAATATGTTCTTATACTCTAGATTACTTTTAATATACTCTTGTTCGTGTAGCCACTGTTTACGCAACCTTTCACACATATACAAAACTATACTCCACTCACTACATACGCCTCCCCCTTCCATAAAATCAAAAAATATACCCTAACACAATGACAACCACCAAAACAATTAGTGTATACACCTCTACCTTTCATAAAATCAATAAATGATCCTGTAACAATAAACATAACATTTATCTTCTTATCTGCTACTACGTAGATACACTTACCAACTAAATAACATTCATAAAACTCATAATTAATCTACACATTCCTGTAATAATTTTAGTAAAAGTTGTTACTCCCTCCGATCAAACTTTTAGATATAAAAGCTACACTTTTCTGTTTGGACAACTTCAAGAAAAGAAGCACATGATGTTAGAAATATGCCCATTAATGCATGTACGCCATCTTGACCACTGCTGATGATGTATGGGCCTATTGGGTCATACACCGGGGTCCAACCTGACAGCAACTAAAGTTAAGGGACCAATTATGACAAAAGACAAAAGTTGACATCGTAGGCCGCGTTAGCACCGCTAACTTTAAGGTGTTAGCGCCGCTAAGTCCTAAAGGTTAGCGCCGCTACGGCTGCATGTACTTTGTGTAAAATCACTGATGAGCCGCGTTAGCGCCGCTAACTTTAAGGGGTTAGCGCCGCTAAACCCTAAAGGTTAGCGCCGCTACGGCTGCATGTGCCTTTTGTCAAATCACCACCCAAGCTAGCCAACACGTGGGTAACACCTAAAATCCACTATGGCCGGTTTGTGGGGATAAGGGAGAGATCTGGAGACAGAAGTGAGAGCAAGAGATTCATTCATTTGGTTTTCTCTTCTTTTTCTCTCAAAGTTCAAAAAAACACACAAACTCTCTTTGGTGCTTGTAAGATCAAGAGAGAGTTCAAGAGAGATTGCTCCAGATTTGGTCTCGTGAGTAGCTGTTCTAGAAGTGGTTTTCATGTTGAAGTACCATGGAGGCGATCTAACACTCAAGGTTGGTGTGTTACCGGGGTATCACACATTAGTTGATCCGCGGTTTTCGTTCTTGGAAGATCACCATCAACACCACGAGACAATCAGATTACTGGAGCTAAGGAGAAAGGTATATCCCTCTTTCCTTTCCTTGTTGCATTTCTTGAACATAGAGTTTGGTCCATTTTGGGATTTCTTGTTTTTATGCTTTATTGGCTTGTACATTGGGCTTTATATGTTGTACCTTGCTTCCGCTGCTAGCCCACGAAATCCCAACATTGGTATCAGAGCAACCTCTATGTTAGATTTGTACTTGGTGGCTTGAAAAATCCCGAAATCGAAATGTTTGTTTTCTGTTCGAACCGGGTTAGCGGCGCTAACCTTGGGTTAGCGGCGCTAACTCATAAGAGTTAGCGGCGCTAACGTGCTGTAACAGTTTTGGTTTTAAAGTTAAAAACAGTTTTTGATCTCGGGAATTTTTAAGTTTTTTTTGGTGATTCTGGAAATTTGTTCCAGATTTTATTTGGTAATTATGTTACCATTTTGTTATGTTTGGTTGTATGTGGTTGATTTGAAATTGGTAACCTTGCCTTTGACTTTGTGGTTGACTTTGTGTGTTTGGATGCAATTTGGTGATTTTAATCACAATATCAGCTGTAATATTTATTAATTCAGTTTGTATGTAATAATAGTGTGGATTGCATGCAATTTCATTCATCCGTGTATTTATACTAGATAAATAGGAAATTATTGTGGCTTGTATGCCATTTCAATTTCTATTGTATGTATTGTATAATTTGGGTGAAGACACACAATTTGGAGTCAGAGGGAGATGGAGCGTGTCCATAGAAGCCGGTGAAGTCCAATGGAGATAGCGGTTCTAGTGGGAGCTCGCATTGAAGATCTTCCGTCCCTTAATTTGACCACGTTCTACCCGTTTTGGCTCACGGGAAGAACGCATAGGAATTTTGGCAAGGGTTACCAATTTATTTCGTTTATATGCGTGTGATGTGATTTTATATTATTCTTGCATGGTTTGCTTAGGATTCGCATGCTAGATAATTTTTCGAAATTAATAAAATCACAAGAGATTTGGTAAAAATGGTTTGCAGCTCTCGCGCGCGCTCACATACAAGATTAACTCACCTAGTGGAAATAGGTTTTGTCACTAAACAAGTTAATATGTAACCAAGCCGGAAACAAAAGCCCGTTTTTCCATAAAAACGTAAATTTTGCACCATCCGTAAGTCGATACGACCCGAATCTAGATTTATGAGTGTTGGTTGTCGAGCTTGGCATGAGGCAACTCTCATAAAACTGTGTGGAAGGTGTGTGTGGCAAATTTACAATTTTGGTTGTCGAGCTTAGCACGAGCCAATTTTGGTGGGTTTGACATCGTATGTCTTGACGGACGATTTACAATTGCAAATTAAAATCCTTGAGTGATTGTCGAGCTTAGCACGAGTCAACCAAGAATTTTAATTTGGAATTGGTGCAAGTAGGGATCAAACATGCCAAACGACCGTTGGTTGTCGTAGGATCCCGCAAGTGTCTAAGAGTTGCAATAGAGATTGCAATCGGTAAGATGGTTATCGGCCTAAATAGCTCCATGAAGTGATCCGCGGCAACCTCGTCATGAATTGGAGTGAAATATGGTTCTTAGCCCTTGTTAAAATATTTTCGACACAATATGGGTAATTATCTTAACGAGGATTCAAATCAAACTAACTAATTCGTGTACTCTATTCAAATATAGGATGTCGAATCAAAACCACACCACGTCGAACTTTTCACTACGCATGTTCCTTGAAAGGGAGAAACTCACAGGAGTGAACTTCGTTGACTGGCTTAGGCAATTGAGGATTGTCCTACGTGCCGAGTCTAAGTTGCACATCCTTGAGGAACCCCTTCCTGAACCACCTGCTATCAATGCGGAATGGACCATCCGATACGCGTATGAAAAGCGTGTTCGGGATACGCACGATGTTGCTTATCTCATGTTATCAAGTATGAGCTCGGAACTGCGAAAGCAATTTGAGCACATGACTGTGTATGACATGATTAACAAGCTGAAGGATATATTCCGACAGCAAGTTAGGCAAGAACATTATGAGTGTGTTAAAAGTCTAACCGGTTGTAAGACGCGGGAAGGCGGGAGTGTTAGTGTCCATGTTATGAAGATGAAATCATACATGGACCAGATGGAAAGACTAGGATTTCCTATAGGGAGGAAGCTAGGTGTGAGTTTCATACTTCAGTCTCTGCCCGCCTCATATGAAAAGTTTGTTGAGGACTATCATATGCATGGAAAGGAAATTTCTATAGATGTCTTGCATGGAATGTTGAAGGATGTAGAATCTAACATGTCCAAGCATGCATCATCCTCATCCACTCCTGTTCTTGGTTCTAAGGAACAACTTTTAGCCAAGAAGAAGAAATCGATCCCATTAAAAGAAGAAGTTGGAGTATCCAAGCTTGCTTCAAGTTTTGAGTTTATGGACATTGATGATGTGCCTAAAGAGACTCAACAAGGGGTGGTTTGCTACTCCTGCGGTAGATTTGGGGATTGGGGGCGTCATGCCTGCCCTTCGTGCCGAGAGGATATAAAACTTCTCAGAAAAGAGAGAGTTAATTTTCCTACTTGAGGTACATTCATGATTATACTTATTTGCTATTCCTTAATGAGTTGGGTTGTTAACCCGAGCTATAAGACTCACGTTTGTCACAAATTTATTTTGTTGCAAAGTGTAGGTCTGTTCGTTGCAAGAAGGAAAAACTTGAAGAACCGGATCTCTGAAGAAGAAATTTTGTTGATTTTCTTCTACAAAAGAATTGGGAGTGTTGGTCTCGCCATTATTTCTGGATTAATTATTACTTTTGTATTTATGCCCTGCGTGGCAATACTTGCTTTGTTGTATGTTATTGTAAAGATGATGGATTTTTTGTATCTTGTATTTTTATGAAAAGATTTTTCATATTGATAGTTTCATTTCAAATTCGATCCATGTCTATGCTTATGTGTTATTTTTGACTATTTTTAGTGCTTAAATACACATTTGATGACGATGGATATCACTTGGAATTGAAACAATTTTTGAAAAATTATTTTTGAGATGATTTTATCAAAACTTATCCATATCATAGCATATATAAAGACTTGTTATAAGTAATAATGCAATCATGAATAATTGATTCTTGGATCCAAAAGTGGTTTGGATATATAAACTCTATGGCATAATCAAACTTAACCAAGTAAACAACATTTACATCGCTTAGATCCATGTGGTTAGGATCTTTGTAAAAGTTTAGCCTCGGGTTAAATGAAAGATATAAATCTTGTTTATTGGAGTTGGGTGATTAAGAATTCCTTCACCAGTATTGGTAGGAAGGATTATGACTTGTGGGATTTTGATCACAATTGTGTGGATAATCCGTTCAAGTATGCCACAAAGAGTGACACTAGTGAAATTCTCCATCACCATCTTTATGATAGTAGTTGAGAGAATGTTTACTAGAGAAAAGGCTTGTGTCTGAAACCTAGTGGTGTTCGGAACTAACCTAAAGTAAACTAAGAATCAGTAAGGGTATATAGATATCAAACTCTTAGATCCAGTAGAGATGCTAAGTTTTCCTATCTATATTGGTTTAAATATGAAATGGATCATGGGTTTAACCCATAATTCGTTTTCTCTAAGAGACACATTTGTACATGGTGTCACATTAAAGAAAACCGGATATCTTTGTTGATGATCTGGTGAAAGGCAGGCCTAAAACATGTATTCAATGTGATTGGTATACAATAATTTTATGAACCAAGTCCTCAATCTAAACCCCAACATGATGGTCATCAAAGCATTTAATGAGATTTTGACTAGAAAGAGTTCTTTGCTTGTCAATCTCATAACTCATAATTATTCAGTCTACATTCAGTGGGAGATGGATGAATTATAAATTAAGTTGATGCTTATATATATATATTTAAGTAGTTCATCTAAGTTTTGGATAATCATTTCTTAGACTTATGGGAACCATATTTGGTTGCTCAAAAGGAAGAAGACAATTTACAAAAGCATTCCAGTGGAAGAACGTAAAACTTAAATAAGAGACATAATGTTGACACTAGCATTTAATCAGCATAGAGATGCTGGTAAAACCTGACAATATCCATTGATTTTATAAATCTGATGAAAATCAAGAAGGCTGTTTAGATATGAGGTTGTCATATTTTAGTAACAGCAGCTTGATGGTAAATCATTGTGATGTTACCATTCATCGGAAACATAGTGGGACCCTGAGTTCACTAGTGAATACAAGAAGGGAATGGTATACATAGATGTAATCTTTTGCTGCATCCAAGTACTTGACTTGGGTTAATCCCACAACTAAGGTATAATCCAAGAGGAGTGAAGGGACTAACATATATGCAATCATACACAACTTCAAATACCGACTAGAGACAAAGTGTTTCATATTGATCATATGGAAACATGTTCTAGTGGCTATGTTGAAGATGACTTGGATAAAGTGAAATATTGTTGTCACCTTGCGAAAACAAGTTAGTTCACTTGGACGTAAGAGACCTGCATCATTCATAGGATTAAGTTGAGGAAATGCTTAAGGCATTTTCCGAGGTTCTTACACATCCATAATATCCAGATTAGGTCTGGATTATGTGAAGCATTGTTGTCGCTTTAGAGAAACAAGTATGTTCACATGGAAATAAGAAGACCTTGATCCTTCGCAGGATTAAGTTGAGGAAATGTTTTAAAGCATGTTCTGAGGTCTTACATATCCATTAAATCCAAGTTGTGTCCATGAATGAAGTCGACAAAAACTTGCATCTTGTGGCTGTAATCTTGCTTTACGAGAAAGTCAAAGGAATGAGTTTTCTAGAAAGCATAGATTAAGCCAGATACTCTTGTCAGGGCTAGTGGGAGCTTTAAATGTTCCTAGTAAAATATACTCAAATGAAAATAATGTCCTAATTAGGGTTGTTCTCAACCTATTGATGGAATTATTGTGCTATGAGTACAAGTATGAACGTGAAGTAAAGTGGATACTAAATTCAAGAAATACTGGAGTATGTTCTTGATGTTCGACGAAAATAGAGTTGTCTTGAGTAAGTTATTACTGCAAGCAAATCTATAATTGTGAGACTATCGATTTTAATCGAAGTTTTGAATATACAAATATGTGGTGTAGATACGACATTTAAATTTCAATGAGTGTCATTGACCCTATTGTGTACTTCGGTAACATTGAGGGTATGTCGATTCTAATAAAAGTGAGTGTCAGTGACTCTATTGTGAACTTCGATTACATTGAGGATATGACGAATATGATAATATTATGTATGATCTCTTTGATAAACACTTTGCAAGTGGTTTAATAAGAGAATACAAAAGAGTACAAAGGGATATCGTGTAGATGATCCCATAGTTAAGCCGTTGTCCAATACTAGTGATGGATTTCATACTAGGTATTATAGCATTGTTTATGCTTGTGATTGGGCTTGAATATCGTTTTAGTAAATGTTTGATTTACTTATAAGCTTTGGGAATGGTAAGCAGTACTACTCACCGATGATTGTATCGATATATAGTGGAGACTATATATGCGCATGACGCGGTTACCTTCATTGGTCTTTACTGTGTTCCATCTTAGCATGTTTAACCACTTCCCAGAATGTTTATACATTCTAAATTTCCACAGTCAGTCATTCTTCAAGGGAAGGAAGTTTGAAATAAGGCTGAGGTTAGGTGTTGGTTATGCATTGATCAAGGATTGAATGCATGAAACGCAACAATAACCTGTACTTGAAAGGAGTTTCAAGTGACTGGAAGACTCGCACCCGAGTTCACTTCATGGATCATGGTCAAAGAGTGACTCGGAAGGATAATATCATTACGTCATTCAACCCGAGATGTATGAATTACCATAGCATGAAACTTTCTTACTTTAGCTATTTCAAAACGTAGTTCGTAACTGGCTATTATAAAAGGAATAGTTAAATAAGAGAAGGTTCACGCTATGGGATTGTACAGTCAACCGAATTTTTTCCTCTGGTATGAGAGATATCCCTGGGCCCCTCGATGATTGGGCGCTGACACCAAAATAAGCATGGCCATGCGCAAAGGAATATTGATTGAGAATCAGATATGTCCTTAAATTTTGGTCACCACCAGTCAAGATCGAGAAACATAATCGTGAACGATCTGGAGATTGACATATTAGTCCATGTCTCGTGTTCACAAGGATATCGCGAACAAAAGGATGATTGATCACTTATCAAATAGGACCTCTACGTTCTTTTCTAGGTTATGGTTTTCTGCAAAGAAGCGGAACCCATACTGACTTGGGGGCATTGATGCTTACTGCTAGAGGCTGCTCTTTGTCTGTGGTTACATGGGTACGGTGCATTATGTGCAAGTGAGAGTTTGTTAGAAATATGCCCATTAATGCATGTACGCCATCTTGACCACTGCTGATGATGTATGGGCCTATTGGGTCATACACCGGGGTCCACCCTGACAGCAACTAAAGTTAAGGGACCAATTATGACAAAAGACAAAAGTTGACATCGCAGGCCGCGTTAGCGCCACTAACTTTAAGGTGTTAGCGCCGCTAAGTCCTAAAGGTTAGCGCCGCTACGGCTGCATGTACTTTGTGTCAAATCACTGACGAGCCGCGTTAGCGCCGCTAACTTTAAGGGGTTAGCGCCGTTAAACCCTAAAGGTTAGCGCCGCTACGGCTGCATCTGCCTTTTGTCAAATCACCACCCAAGCTAGCCAATACGTGGGTAACACCTAAAATCCACTATGGCCGGTTTGTGGGGATTAGGGAGAGATCTGGAGACAGAAGTGAGAGGAAGAGATTCATTCATTTGGTTTTCTCTTCTTTTTCTCTCAAAGTTAAAAAAAACACACAAACTCTCTTTGGTGCTTGTAAGATCAAGAGAGGGTTCAAGAGAGATTGCTCCAGATTTGGTCTCGTGAGTAGCTGTTCCAGAAGTGGTTTTCATGTTGAAGTACCATGGAGGCGATCTAGCACTCGAGGTTGGCGTGTTACCGGGGTATCACCCATTAGTTGATCCGCGGTTTTCGTTCTTGGAATATCACCATCAACAGCACGAGACAATCAGATTACTGGAGCTAAGGAGAAAGGTATAACCCTCTTTCCTTTCCTTGTTGCATTTCTTGAACATAGAGTTTGGTCCATTTTGGGATTTCTTGTTTTTATGCTTTATTGGCTTGTACATTGGGCTTTATATGTTGTACCTTGCTTCCGCTGCTAGCCCACGAAATCCCAACACATGAACATTGAATAATGAATAATCTAAGAATAAGAACATTTGAATCGTATGTACCTTGCATGAAATATGACTCGGATTCTTGGATGAACTGTCAACACCATTTCCTTTGCTTTTCTCCAGGTCAACCTTCACAAGAACAAGTTATCTTGAGGAATTAGATATCGAAGTTAGCAAAAAAACAAGAAACAGGGCTCCAACCTCCATCATTTATGTAAATTAGCCCTAACCCTCAAATTATCATATTCCCCACGGAGGAAGGTAGTGGTCGCAAACAACGGATGTGGTGGTTTTCGTGGCCTGTTATCAAAACTATAAATCAAAGTTACAATCTTTATTAAATAAAACCCAGATCATCACGATATCAGCAAGAAATTAACGGAGAAAACATATGCAAAACTACGAATGTCCCGATTCAAACTGATGGTAAAAGGGGCGACCGGATTTAGGGATGCCATCGAGAAGTTGATGAAGAAGATGATGAAGATCGAGGGGCGGAAAGGCGTGATTGAGTTGCAAAGAGCTGCTGCATGCGATGAATGTCAAATGGCAGTGATTCCATCGGGAGGCATGGAGGCGTTTGCTAAAAAAGGGGGTTGTACGTTTCAAACCCTATTTCTCATTTGTAAGGTCAGATTTGATGGGAAAAAAATGGACGATGGAGATCTTAGATTGACATTATTTTAAGAACTTTTAAAAACTTAGAGGAGAGAGAGAGGTTTATGCTTAATAAAGTAGTAGAGATAATTCTATCAAATCATACTCATTTCCCAAGTGTTTGACACCCGTACTTATTTTCTATACTATAATACGATTAGGTCCTCTTCCCTATTTGTCTTGTAGTCGTACTAAATAATAATGGATTTTATAAATTTAAAACTGGTACGCTTTTAACGCACATCAAGTTTTTGGCGCCGTTGCCGGGGAACGGTTTCATTTGATTCAATTATATTAATTTAGTATTAAACGATCCTTCCCGCGAGTTTCGACTCAAGGGAAGTTATTTTAGTAGTTCTGCCCATCTTTCTATGTCCTTCGATGTCTTTTACGCGACTATGAACTACCCCGAGGATTAGCCGATCCATTGAGAATCCTTCCTCAAAGATTTGTTGAACAAATTTTATGACGATGACATTGAGCGGGATGATTACGATTTCATTCTTTTGGATGATGAGGTTGACCACCTGATTGGTTTGCCGGAGGAGCTACAACTTAATCCTGAACCATACTATTTAGACGACTCTGATTCCGACGAGAGTTTGTGTTTCAAGCCCGATGCGGAGGTGGAATCGAGAGAAGATGCGCAGTCTGATGGAGATATTCTGGAGTGCCTAGCTGACCTGCTTGAGGAACCGGAAGAGTGTACAAAGGATGAACCATCAACCTTCGTTGAACCAACACCCACGTTAGGTTTAGAACCAAAACCCGTATGGGGACCTTCCCTTCTTGAAAAAGAAGATGTAGAAAATTGCGCAGATAAAATCTTGAATTATTTAGAATTTCTATTATTCGAGGAGGAAACTTCAAAACCAGCTAAGGAGGTAACAGCAGAATCTAGTGAGGAGTTGGAGTTGGGGTATGGGATTCCTTCGGCACCAGGACACTTTGGAACTTGTAGTGTTGGGAGAATGATAAGACGGTTAGAAATTTAGAAGGCATCGAGAGCCGGTTGGAGTCTTTGCTTGATTCACGATCGAGTTCACAATCTAAGGGAGAAACCAGGATCTAGAACGCTGGAAGGATGTATTTTGAGATCAAGAAGAGTGAGCGGAACGCGATCGCAACAGCTTTAGGAATAGGTAACTCATACCTATATCCAGGTATGTATGAATATTACCACCCACACTTGATTGCGAGTGTGGGGTCTGTTATTAAAATTCACGGTGAATGAATTCGGAGTCAAGCTAGAGACTCGGACAAAAACAAGCGCTTCTTGGGAGGCAACCCGTGTTTAGTTTAGGTTTTTCAGTTCTTCTTTATTTTTTATTTCTTTCCCTTTCTGTTCCAACTTTGTGGGTGTGTTGACTAGAAACCCTCACGAGACTATAAATCGTCCACTCGGGCTACCGAGGGATTTAAAGGCTTGTTGTATACGCTAAATGCAACCGTGATTCCTACGAAAGTGAGTTAGGTTTGTTTTTTTCTTTTTGTGATGGATAACGAAAGTGGAAAGAAGAAGAAAGGGCGCAACGGAAAGAGTAGGCTAAACTTGAGCTAGAACACAATGCACCCAAGGCCAAGGTAAAGGGCAATGGCAAGGGCAAGAAATCCAAACTGAAGAAAGCAACAGCCGAGAACCGGTGTCTTAAGTGCGGTGAGGTTGACCATTACAAGGTCAACTGCCCGAAGCATCACAAAGGTGGTGATAAGTCTAATACCACACGTTAATTTTGTGACTAACTTCAGTATTTACTTTCAACTTATATTTATAAGTGGTTTGACATGTGCAGTCGTTTATTGTAATAGGTCAAGGAAAGTGAAGATGCCAAGGATGCAAGGATCTCACGTGAAGATCAAGGATAAAGAATAATTCATAGTTATCAATTTTAAAATTACCTTTATACTTTTGATTGTCTAAAACCATTTTGAAATATGGTTTTAAAATTTTAATGAATTATTTAGTAATATATCCTTGCACGTGTGTTGTGAATCTATTTAGTCAAGATTGATGGAAGTTGACTAACAAGTCAAAGCCTTGACTTATTAGCTGTTGATTTGTTCTTAATGCCATTAAGTTATATTAATATTAATTGCTCGACTAAAACTTAAAGAATTACTTGAAACAACAAAGTTTTTTTTATATATTTGAGAGTTCGTCTAATCAAGTAATTTAATAAGTGATTATGAAAACAAGTTTAAAGTTTTAAACTAAAATTAAACACTTGAAATAATATATATTATTTCTGAGAGACGTGTTTGAAAGTAAAACATCTATAAGTATAAGTTGACTATAATAGATATTATAATCAAGGTTTAAATACTTACCTGTTTTAAATAAGAATCCTTACAAGTGTTTTTACTTGTATTAATATAAAGTTTTGAGAAACCAATTTCCGTAATAGGAAATAGTGGATATAAGGGAAATCCTAATTTGAGGTTTCGTCAACTCTAAGATTCTTATTCGAAATCTAAGTCTTAGATTTAATATTTGAAATCGGTAAATTGACTCAAAGGTCAAGTTTGACTAAGTTAATAGGGTATTTTAAGTAGTGCTATGTTTTTATAATAGTTAGTGGGAACAATTGACCACGCAATGATATTTGTTGAGTTATCAAGTATTAATTGACTAGAACAAACAATCGCGTAGAAGCTAATAGTGTTCGGATAACACGGTGATTATTAGCTTATTGAGTTTTAAGAATATATATAATGTAAGACGAATATTTTGAAAGTATCAAAATAGTCCAAGTGATAGGACTAATCCCAGAATGTCATAATTATATATTGAAACTCAATGTCACCAATATTAATATATAAAAGAGTTTAGTGTTAAAAATAATAAACAGATTTTTAGATGACTGTTCAGACACTAGGCATCTAATTTTGTGTTTACGGGTTTAGTAAACAAGAGTTTATTATTTCTTCTATTTCTTGGAATAGAAAGTATTTATACATCTACAATATAACTAAGGTTAGTTACGGGAGTATTTTATATATTAAAAAACAAGGAGTTGTTCAAGTTCCCCGGGTTTAAGAAATATAATAAAATTAGAAAGACTAGAGTTGTTTTCAAGGTTTGAGGAAAACAATTTATCTAGCAAAACAAGTGGGATCACTAATTTTTAATTAATGCTATGCTTGTGTTTAGTTCATAGTAATATTGTTGTTACAAGTTGTAATTCGTGATAAGTTACACTTGAAACCAATATAGTAACACAAATAGGCAACGTGAATTGAAACGATAGATAAGTATTAATTTTGTACTTTATTCTAGGTTGGAATATAGATAGTACATTATTAATCCTATTGTTAATCAGAATTTTGCATGTTTTGGTATTTTTAATGAATAAAGTTTTTTATTCAAAATGTTATCCGTGACTACTTATCCTGGTGGGAACCTTGATAAGGTTGTAATGTCATTGTAATTTTGGTGGAGATTCATAGTTATTGAAGATAGCAAAAAGGTTGTAGGGCAAAAGATTGACGGATGTTCATTAGGGAAGTGAATATTGGATTGACGAATACCTCGTGGTCTGAGTCAAAAATATTTATCACATAGGTTGTTCTCAAACCTAAGATATTTAGTTTGGGATGCGGAAACTTCTGATTATGTGGAGCGTCTTACCATTAATCCAACGAAAACCGTGTTACCAAATACAAATATGCGAGAGACATTTACTACCTATTAAGACTGATAAAGGTATTACATACCGACACAGAAAGGGTTAGGCTGTGTTTGGTTCATGAAAATTTCTAATTTTTCTGGAAAATTTTTCTAAAAAAGTCGGAGATTTTGAAAACGTGTTTGGTATGTATTTTTTTCTAGAGTTTTCCTAAAAAAATGGAATTTTCGTTTTGCCAATTTTTTAAAAAATTAGAAAAACGCATTAACCCTGTTTTCCACTTTTATCCAATCGTGAGTTTAACCCTATCAGCCGCTTACATGCACGATACACACGTCCTCCCTTTTGTCGAAGAGATCATCATCGGTTCTGTTCTTCAAGTTCTTCTCTCCTGTTCTTCTATAGCTTCTCGATCCTCTTCTTCGCCGCTTCTCTCGTTGGGTTTTCCGGCGACCACGAGTTTTCCGGCGACCAAAGGTACATCATTGTTCTTATTTGTTTATTAACTACTTGTATGGTGATTCTTCTGTAGTTGGTCTTCTCTCCTGTTATACTTTTTCTACTGAATACATCGTTGTGGGTTTTTATGCGTGTGGGTGTTTTTCTTCTTTTTTGCTTTAGTTGGAGTTTAGATCCAGTAGGTTGTGTTGCATGTTATTTATTGTTTCTGCAAAGTACTGATGTTTTGTCTTTTTCATTGATGTGTTTCTACAAAGTACTGATGTGTTGTCATGTATACATAGAAAGATGGGTCTTTTAATGTTTAAAAAATTACATGGTTGCTTTTTACTGTTGGAAAGATGGGTCTTTTCTGCAAAGTACTGATGGAAATTATTTCTTGTCATGAGTCTTTACATGGCTGCCTTTATCTAATTGATATTGTATGAGTCTTTTACTGAACAATTACATGGTTGCCTTCCTAAACGAATGTGTTTGTATGTATGTATATGATGATATTATGGTGGCATGTTTTCAAGAAACGTAATTAACAACTGAAAGTTTTTTTTTTTTTGTTTATAGAAATGGCTTTGTGAATTTAGTATGATATTTACTAGTTTGGATGTATAGTAGTAAATTTATATTATTAATCTTGATTTAATAAAGGGGTTAGGGTACTTTGTTATATTACATGTTATATCACATTATAATATCAAACTTACATACGCATATAAGTGTAATATTATAGACGAGTGTATATGATTTTTTTTATTCATAACTTGTAGCTCGTATATGGCGCTTTCTTTATAACTCGTGTAGATAAATGTTTAGTGTTATATAAATATGAGTGAAATATAGATGGGTGGACACAATGGTGATGCTATGGATTGGCCAGAAGATTGTGAGAAGTTCTTTTTAGAGATATTGGCTGAAAGAGTTCAGAAAGATCCCAATGGGGCCCCAATTTTCAAAGTTACTGATTGGACAGATATGGATGAACATATTTTTATGAAATATGGTTTAAGATATGGTGTTGAGAAGTTGAAAGCAAAATTCCAACGCTTGAAATCTATACATAACAAGTTTACTGAATTGATTAGCATTACTGGTGTGACGTGGGATTCTATATCTGGGCAAGTGTTTGCTAACGAGACTGTTTGGGATGATCTTAATAAGGTATACCATTTCTTAATCTTGATATTTTTTATGTTTAAGTAATTATAATAAATAACAAATTATTTTTATGCCATATTTGCAGCGAGATAAAATTTTCAAGGCATTCAAGAGGAAGGGTTGCAAGATTTATTCGTTATTGACTCCTGTATTTAACAATTCTATTGCTTCCGGTGCCTTTCATAATGCCTCAACTTGTGCACCTCAGACATCACATGAAGAGCGTAGAATTGAGGAAGAATATCTAGAGAGTGGTAATGTTAGGCAGGGTGAGAGTGAGGTTGATGGCCCATCAACTCATAAGGGCAAACGTAAGTTAGAAGAGGAGATAGAGGGTTTACCCGGTATGAGAAGAATGAAAAAGACTTCTGGAAGCTCTAAATATGATACTCTCATGGAGGTATTCTCACAATCAATGCTTGCTAGAAAGGAAAGAGATTTAGCAAAAGCGGAGCAATATAAATCAAAGTCTAGTGACGGAACTACGACAGTAGAGAAATACACCATTGGTGATTGCATGACTACATTGGAAGCTATACCCGGTGTTAGTTCTAGATCTTACACTAGAGCATTGACATTTTGTCCTGATATTAATTGGAGAAAAATGTTTCTAATGATGTCGGAGGATAGAAGGAAAGAATGGCTTGGTACTTTAGATGAGTAGTTGTTTTAGAACGTAGGGATGTCGTATGAAACTCGATAAGGATTATTAATTCATATTTTTTTTTTTTGTGTTTGATGTTTATGTATGAACTTGATGTCATTTAATGACATATTTAGATGACTCATATGGAACTTGACTTTTTTATATGATCATAACCTATTAATGTCACAATGTTTATTATGCAGAAAGACCTACAATGTCGTATTCATCCGATAGTAGCTCCTCCTCAAGCGACGACGATGAATTGGAAGATTTGATAATTTTTGCTTTCATAATAAAGCACGAGAAGACTTTTATTGATCGAACTCCTTGTAGGACATCTATGCTAAGTGGAAAAGAATACATTAGAGAAATATTGTGCGGCAATCCTATCCAATGTTATGAATCAATTAGGATGAAACCACATGTTTTTTTGAACTTGTGTGATAAACTAAAGATGATGAATCTATTGCAAGATTGTAGGGATGTTAGTGTCGAAGAAGGTTTGGCAATGAGTTTAAGGATTCTATGCCATGGGACAAGACAAAGAATGATATCCGATCGTTTTCAGCATTCTACTTGGACTGTGCATTATTGGTTTAAGAAGGTATTAAGAGCTTTGAAGGCTTTTGCACTTACGGTAGTTAAAACAGTTGATAGGGGTGAGGTTCAACCAGAAATTCGAGCAGATTCGAGATGGTATCCATTTTTTAAGGTATTCAAACAAATTATAAAAAAGTTATTATTATTACTTTGTTAAAATTTACAATAAAAATATACACTTTCTATGCAGAATTGTATCGGTGCTATAGATGGCACTCATGTTGCAGCTTGGGCACCATCTTCAAAGCAGAAGTCATTTCGAGGTAGAAAAGCGGTACTTGTAACACAAAATGTGATGGCGATATGCTCACATGATATGATGTTCACTTTTGTGTATGCCGGTTGGGAGGGGACAGCCAACGACTCTCGTGTATTTTATGATGCTGTCATTAGACCCGAAAACAAATTTCCAGTGCCAAGTGGTGGTAAGATGTCTCAAAACTTTCTTTTGCCTAATTTATTTAATCAACTTTTTAAATATCTAACTCAAATATATTTTGGCATTATATGGTTATAGATTATTTCTATGTTGTTGATAGTGGGTATCCAAATTTAAAGGGTTTTTTAGCTCCATATCGTGGTGAAAGGTATCATCGATCTGATTGGCAGAGTGTTAGTGGAGTTAGGGGTAAGAAAGAATTATTCAACTTTATGCATTCATCCGTTCGGAATATCATAGAGCGAGCATTCGGTGTTCTTAAAGCAAGATTTCACATTTTGAAGGATATACCAAACTATCCATTGAGACGTCAAATGTTGATTCCTCATGCATGTTGTGCATTGCATAATTACATACGAATGGAAGATAGGGCAGATAATTTATTCACTACATATGGTAATGAAAATCTTCAAGACCTTGAAGAAGGTTTGAACGTGGTTCAAGAGGGTTTTCCTTTGGATATGACTGCTCAAGATGAAATGCTTCAAGTTAGAGATTCAATTGCTGATATGTTGTGGGTAAAGTATACCACAAGACGTCGTCAGAGAGTTTCGTGATCTTGATATCATTAAATAGTAAAAACTTTCTTGTTGATCATACATTTTTATGTTTTATTTGGATCCACATTGGATTATATGTTGAATCTTGTATTATATTTTTCTTTAAATTTACGTTTAGATATGTTAAATGTTGTATTATTCAAAGAACAGAAAATGAAAAACGAAAACCGATTAAAATTACACATCCAAACATATTTTACAATTTTCCAAAATAGAAAAAGAAAACTCCAGCATTGTTAACCAAACGCGTTTTCTAAATTTTTTACAGAAAACTGAAAATGAAAACTCCACCCTTTTTTCAGAAAAATTTTCTAAGAAAACTGAAAATAATTTTCAATAACCAAACGCAACCTTAACATTTTATTTTTGAAAAATTTAACAAGTTTTGGTATGTTATCTTCTTTTTATCTTATTTAAACCACAAAGCATCGTTTATGCAACTCAGTCATCATCATTATCATCAGACACACATACACACAGAATTCTCAATTCTCTGGTAACAAATGATTCAAGTTCAATGGCTACTTCATCCGCAAGCACTCGCTTCTCCGCTCTACCACCACCGCCGGACTTTCCTCTTCTCCTCCCACCGCCGGTCACTGTCTCCTAATAACTCCTCCGCTCTTACCTTTTCCAATGCTTCAAGAAACTACTTTCGCTTTCGACCATTAAATTGCGTTAGCAGTGAGAGTATTAGCGAAGAACCAAAGGAAATTGTCAAGGTTAGGGCATATCCATTTCACGAAATCGAGCAGCGGTGGCAGAAATTTTGGGATGAGAATCGAACTTTCCGTACACCTGATGATGATGAACTTGACACCTCTAAACCTAAATTTTATGTTCTTGACATGTTCCCTTATCCAAGGTATGTAAATCGATTTCGCTTGAGGAAAATTTCGAAATTTTTAATGGTAATTGTATCCCGATTGTATCATATTTTACTGATAGTGCTCTCTTTTTGCTACTTTTCTGTAAACCAATGCTCAAATGTCAAATGTTGACTAGCTCAAGTGTTTGATTAGAACTTCATTCGTCGTAATTATTCATCTACTTTTGGAATGCTGTATATTTGGTATAGTCTACAGTGATGAGTGAAGAGGTACTATATGTAATGTTACTATAGTAAAACAGCCATAAAGTTTTACACTAGTTGACTGTGGATGTCAGCTCAAACTTGAAATGAATTTTACAAAACTTTGGATAAAGAAACTGAGAAGTTAAATTGAACAGCATGACAAATACTTGGATTAGAAGTCATTGTTAAGTTTATAAAAAAGCCAATTTAATTACAAATTAGGGAAATCATAATTCTGAAAGACAAAGATAAATTATCTGAACAGATGGAGATAGTGATCATGAGAAGCAAAATAAGGCAATTTTGATACAGTTGAAGGGAATTAAACAATTTCAGTCTACATTCAAACATGTCATATTTCAGTTTCTTACCTCTTTACGAGTGTGTGTGTGTGTGCAGTGGAGCTGGTTTACATGTTGGCCATCCTCTTGGATACACAGCCACTGACATCCTTGCTAGATTTAAACGGATGCAAGGGTTTAATGTTCTGCATCCAATGGGATGGGATGCATTTGGGTTGCCTGCTGAGCAATATGCCATTGAGGTGTGTTATTATTATTGTTTCAATGAATATAGTTATAACTTGTTATTAATTTATACACATCATTTCTAAATGTAATGTTGCTATAAAAGCTGTTAAAGGTCATTGCTTGATGTTGTCCAGACAGGTACTCATCCAAAGATCACAACCCTAAGGAACATTGACCGCTTCCGTACACAAGTAATTCACTTTTTACCTTCTACCGATTTAATAATTTTTTTGATCCTAACTTTTTTTTTACAATTATAATTTTCAGCTTAAATCTTTAGGCTTCTCATTTGACTGGGATCGTGAAATTTCCACAACAGAACCTGATTATTATAAATGGACACAATGGATCTTTTTGCAACTTCTAAAGAGAGGACTGGCTTATCAGGTCAAAACAATTTATTGCGATATTATTGTTCAATGTTTCACAAGAAATTAAAATATACATTTAATGTTATTTGTTTATTTATATCATTATATATTATTATTATTGTTATTTAGGCTGAGGTACCGGTAAACTGGTGCCCTGCTCTTGGGACTGTATTGGCAAATGAAGAGGTGGTGGATGGTGTAAGTGAGCGTGGAGGTCATCCAGTCATAAGAAAAGTATGTCAGTGCTCTGGTTATCGATATTTTTACATTGTTTGTCTTTTGAAACTTTTCTTATGCTTCTTTATTGGATTTTTTTCATAATTTTACAGTTCATTGTTTATGACCAAGCAGCCGATGAAGCAATGGATGCTGAAGATAACTGCATACGCAGACCGATTACTTGAAGATTTGGACGATCTTGATTGGCCCGAAAGTATCAAAGAAATGCAAAGAAATTGGATTGGAAAATCAGAAGGGGCAGAAGTGCAATTTCTTGTTTTGAGTAAAGATGGTCAAGATACAAATGAAACAATTACTGTTTATACAACAAGGCCAGATACGATATTTGGAGTAACGTATTATTTAGTTGTTCCTTGTCATTGATATTTATTAATCTACAAATGTCAGCAACATATTTTTGTTAATGGCTTGTTCTGGTAATTATACCTTTTTTCCTGTTCTGGTAATTATACTTAGCGTTGATGTGGTAGTTTGGTATATTAAGCAAGTATGACCGGTACAACTGGTTAAAGTGAATGATGACATCAGTAAAAATCTGCTACGTATGCAACCGGTTATTTTGTGCTTAAATTACCAAATTAGCACATCAAAACAAAGTATAATTACCAAACCAGAAGAAAAGAAAGTATAATTACGAAAAACAGCCCTTATCAAAAGCACATTGCTATTTCATGACATTTACCCTTTGTTTATTTTATTAAAATATGAAGCAAATACCTATTACCTGATGTTATGATGCAGTTATTTAGTGTTAGCACCAGAGCACCCACTCTTGTCATCAGTGGTCTCCGATACCCAAAAAAACATTGTACTTTCATATCTCCCTTCTCTTTTGTGCCATAAAGTTCTGTCTTTGCATAATTATTAATTTTTAATAGGAGAACTTTTCTTGAAACAGGTGGAGGAATACAAAGAGCTTGCTTCTAGAAAGAGTGATCTCGAGCGAACTGAGCTTCAGAAGGAAAAATCTGGAGTCTTTAGTGGTTGTTATGCTAGAAATCCAGTTAATGGGGAAGCTATCCCGATATGGGTTGCTGATTATGTTTTAGGGAGGTAGGTTTATCTTTATATTTGTTTTTTTGCTTTTGGAAAAATGTCATAAATAATGTACTTCTGTTAATTGTCTGTTTTGGTAATTATTCTTTTTTTGTCATGTTTTGGCAATTCTACCTTGTGTTGATGAACTTAGCAATTTAAGCACAAAATTACGGGTATAGCTGGTTAAAATGAATGACATGGCATGCATTTCATTTTGTGCTTTACTTACCAGATTAGCATTCGACATAAAGTATAATCCCCCAAACAGTTCATAATGGAAGTATAATTACCAAAACAGACCATTAACAAAATACGTTGTTATTTTACGAAATTTTCCATCTTCTTTTTAATACATTTTTGGTTGATAAATGTCTTTTGCAGCTATGGAACTGGAGCAATAATGGCTGTCCCTGCTCATGATTCACGTGACAATGAATTCGCACTAAAATATAATATTCCAATACGTTGGGTTGTAACTTCAGATGCGTGTTGTGATGATTTTGAATTTCAAAATCCATTTTCTGGAGAAGGTGACGTGATAAATTCATCAAGTACAGCAACGGGTCTCAGTATTAATGGATTACGTAGTAAAGAAGCTGCAAATAAAGTCATTGAATGGGTTGAGAAGACTGGAAATGGAAATAGTAAGGTATTTTTTTTTGTTAGGAAAATATCATTAAATAGCACTGTACTTTCGTCTTCGGTCTGTTTTGGTGATATACCTTTATTGTGGCGTTTCTCTAACTATTATTTGTGTTGATGTGGTAAATTGGTAATTTAAGCTAAAATATATAAAAAAAAACCTGTTGCAGATGACATGTGGCAAATTTTTACTGTATCCACGTCATTCATGAACTAGTTGTACTGGTGATTTTGTGCTTAAATTGACCCGTTATTAGTTACAATTTTCCCTTTTTTGTTTTATGTTAATATGTTATATACTTCTGTTATTAACAATTCCCAATGGTCTAAATGCAGCTAATTTTGACTCCTGTGTGTAACATGTGTCAAATTTTGGATTTTTAGGTTAACTACAAGTTAAGAGATTGGCTTTTTGCTAGACAACGTTATTGGGGAGAACCCATTCCTGTTGTATTCTTGGACGAAAATGGTGAAACAGTTCCCATTTCTGAAACCGAACTTCCTCTTACACTTCCCGAGCTTGAAGATTTCACTCCAACTGGCACAGGGGATCCACCTCTCTCGAAAGCACAGTCTTGGGTACCTATCTTTTTATTTATATATTAAAATTTTCTTTCCCACTTTGTATAGAGATTAAACTCCAATTTATTTGGTCATTCAACATTTCATTTTTATGGGTCAGATCTATTGATGTAAATTTTGATTCTTGGGCAAATTTCATTAAAAGTTAACATAAGTTATAAAACTTTCCATTTGAGGGAATGTAAAATCAATATTATGTAAAAAAGTAATGTAATGTACGTAAATGTTATCAACATGTTAAATATTCAAAATCTTAAATTTAAGGTATCATGTAGTACGCAATATTAAGGTAACCACAATGATTACCTTTAACTTGTGAAATAGGTCGCTGAATCCCCTTTTCAAAGTTCCCTTTATCTTTCAATACAAAAGTGAATTTACATTCCCCAAAATAGAATTTTTTAACTTAAATTATCTTGTAATTAAATTTTCGCTTAATAATAGCAGTTGAATGATTATGGAGTTTCCTGTCAAGTGTCAACAATTCTGTTATTTATTATTACTGAGAAATGGATGATTCATCATGTTATAATGATTATAATTTAAGGAAACTAAGAATTTTAGTACGTGGTTCAAAATTTTCTGATACGATTCCGGTAAAAGTTTACACCCGAAGAAAGAATCGAGCAAAGATGGATGACCCGGATTTAATTAATTCGGATCAATTTAATGCTATTTTTGGGATTTGGTTGGATCCATTGGGTCAACCGAATAGTGAGATTATGGAGTGGTGGGGAGCAGTTCACACCTGATTTTCAGGGGAGGTAGTAGGGGTTTAGTAGCAGGCATCGTTTGTTTTTGTTTTTTGGTCAAGAAAGTTATTTCCATTTGTTTCTTGTAATCGGAGATTTAGCCCCTCTTGAATCGGGCAAACATTTGTCGTGAATTGCAATTGCGGTGACATGACACTAGCTGCAACTGAAGGACGAGGATCTCCCAGAACATAGTGACCTTGTGACTCATGCCCTTCGCCAATCATCCGTCCCGTGCTCAGGTCCTGTATAAAAACAGAATCAGGTGTAAATGTTATAGAACATGAATGAGATTTAGTGACACGGCTCACAGATAAAAGTTTAAAAGGACTCTTTGGGACATATAAATCAGAGTCTAGAGACAACGTTGATATTGGTTGGGTAGTGCCAATTCCATTGATCGCCGTCTTATTGCCATCAGCCACAGTAATTGGTGGCAAACCGAAGTCAGTGTTGTGTTCAACTCTGCGGTTGGAAGGATTGATGTCGGAACATGTAAGTTGAGAGAAAAGAAGTTTATTACCACAAAGATGATCAGTAGCACCAGAATCAACAATCCAGGGACCGATAGGTGGACCTTGAGTAACAAACGCCGATTGTGTATGAGGATGGCTTGTCACTGTAGAGGCTGTCTGTTGGGATGCCTGATATTGTAGAAAGGCTTCATAATCAGATGGAGACATGTGCACGGTTTGCAGTGGTGGTGTCGTAGAGTAAGAACCAGTTCCAATAGCATTGATAGTCCTAGACGTGGACTGAATTGTCTGTGTTGGTGGAGCAGCAGGGCGACCATGTTTCTTTCAACATTTATCTTCTGTGTGACCGAGTCTTTGACAAAATTCACAGTAGGGACGTTTGTTATTTCCTCCTTTCTTGGGACCTGCAACTAAGACAGATGGAGTAGAGGAATTCACAGTTGGACTGGTCATAAAGGCAGAAGGACTCGGTGTTGTTGCAGTAGCACCTGTCATGTTCAACAAGCGACGAAAAGTATCTTTCATAGTTGGAGTGGTGGATCCTGTAAGAATTTGATGCCGAGCTGGTTCAAATTCCGGTTTGAGGCCAGAGAGAGCGGCAACCATGAAGAATTTTTCGCGTTGTGCAGTTTGTTCTGCCCGTGTATTAACAAATGGCATTAGAGCATCAAATTCTTGCATCAAGGCACGAACATGTCCCAAATAAGATTCCATATTGCCGTCTTGCTGCAGATGTTGGATGTTATGAACAACAGTATATAACCGTTGTATGTCATTGGTGTAACACTCTGAAGCCTCGGTCCAGACATCGTAACAAGTTTCAAAAGGACGAAACAGCTGAATAATAGAGGGATCGATTGATTGCCACAGTAAATTGCATAATTGTGCATTAGTTTGCTCCCATTTTGCACGACTGGATTCACCTATGTCAGTTGCACGTTTTGTAAGATGACCACTCTGACCCTGACCCTTAAACCACATTCTAACCGAAACCGCCCATGAAAGATAATTAGTTGAACCGGTCAATTTTTCAGTCGTAATTGAATGACTAGCAGTAACCACATAGGATTGTGAAGCAGTATTGGTATTGGGATTTATAACATCACCCATGGTTGTTATGGAGAATGGCTAGACAGACCTTGGTACACGCAAAGAGGATGGCTAGACCTGAAGAGCAGCAAGTAAACCTTCCTGCTGCGCAAACCTCCCTGCTGCGCAAATCTCTCCCTGCGCAAACTGTCCCTGCGCAAACTTTCTTGCTGCGCAAAGCTGTCCTGCGCAAACCTGCTTTTTGCGCAAAGTAGTCCCTGTGCAAAGTTCTTGATGCGCAATCGGCGCACAACCCTGACGATAGGGTTTAAAGCGATTCACAAAATTCTTCGACAATGGATACAAGCAACAATCCTTCGACAATTGAACAAACCCAGAATCAATCAACTACAGATTCAATCTTTCGAACCACAATACAATCGATAAAAGCAATATAAGTCAGTCGATTGGAAGGCAGTCGATAGATGACAATCGATTGGGAATTGAAATCAGAATCAATCGATATCTCAGAATCAAAGGACGCTAGTAGCAGTCAAAATCTCAAGGCAATCGGATGGGATACACGATTGCAGTGATGTCAATGTTGTAAGCAGCGGAAAAAGAAGAGCGAACGTAGGGATTACGTCGGCTGTGATACCATATGAAATCAGAGATGGAATGAACGTGTATGTTTCATTAGTTTTGAAAAATAAGTACATAGGAGATATAAATACATGAGAGAATACACATTTACACTCAAGCCCCTAAAGTATACAATTCTAACAGTCCTGTTGCTTACGAGCTGGAATTACCCCCCGAGGCAAAAATTCAACCGGTTTTTCACGTGTCAATGCTCAAACCAGCTCACGGGTCCTTTAATGATACTGACCTTCCTCCGTTACCAGTTACTAAAGATTGGGAAATCGAGTTACAACCTGCATCAGTCATTTCACACCGTTGGGTTCCAGAAGCAGGTGGTCTTACCCTCGAGCTGCTGATCTCTTGGTCTCATCGCCCTACTGAAGAAGCAACCTGGGAATCCTATGATCTCTTAAAGGAACACTTTCCCTCCTTTCGCCTTGAGGACAAGTCGTTTTACGGGGAGAAGTAATGATACGATTCCGGTAAAAGTTTACACCCGAAGAAAGAATCGAGCAAAGATGGATGACCCGGATTTAATTAATTCGGATCAATTTAATACTATTTTTGGGATTTGGTTGGATCCATTGGGTCAACCGAATAGTGAGATTATGGAGTGGTGGGGAGCAGTTCACACCTGATTTTCAGGGGAGGTTATTAGCAGTAGGGGTTTAGTAGCAGGCATTGTTTGTTTTTGTTTTTTGGTCAAGAAAGTTATTTCCATTTTGTTCTTGTAATCGGAGATTTAGCCCCTCTCGAATCGGGCGAACATTTGTCGTGAATTGCAATTGCCTGCTTTGTTTTTGAGTTCCCATCATTTTCCTACATTCATTTTAGCATTCATGTGTTGTTGAATGAGAACCCCTTCATAAGATGAAAACTAGAGTACAAACTGAAGTTGTAAAGTTATTTTCTTTTCTTTTTCTTTTTCCTAAATGATTGTTGAATATTAACCATTTGATTGTAACCCCATAATATATTTCAACAATCTAATGATCTAATCAACGAAAATAACGTTTATAGGTCTGATTGTCTTATGGTTTCAGGTTAAAACTGTAGATTCTTCTTCAGGAAAACCAGCTATGCGTGAAACGAACACTATGCCACAATGGGCTGGTTCTTGCTGGTAAAGAAAATTTCATAAATTTATTCCAAATTCTAACAAGAAATAAATATAATTCATTAGAATTGCAAAGTCTCCTTTTTCAGAGATTTCAATGTAATGTTCTTAATTTGGCTATTTCTGGTATTGCAAAATTATATAAATCCCTTACTTTTGTCATTATTGAAGAGTATTTGTTAGCTTATAACCTTCCATAGTACATTGTAGTTTTCATGTGACATAACTTTCAATTGACATCTCTAATTAGCTTTAAATTACATTGTTAAACTTCATACATTGTATACTTGCGTACAGGTACTATCTAAGATTTATGGATCCTAAAAACTCAAAACAGTTGGTTGACAAGAATAAAGAAATGTAAGATCCTTCTTTTTGCTGATTATTTGTTTTCATTTGCAATTTAATAAACCGTATTTTATTGTTGCAAACATGCAGGTATTGGGGTCCAGTTGATGTGTACGTTGGTGGTGCTGAACATGCTGTTCTTCACTTGCTTTACTCAAGATTTTGGCACAAGGTTTGTGTTAGAGATATATAATTTATGATTTTTCTGCTCGTAACTGATTTGTGTTTACTTATTGATACACATTACCTGTCGGGACCTTAAAGCTATCTTACAGTTGCTCGACCTAAAAGCATTTGTGTTTATTGTTTGGGGCCTGTTTATATCCTTGAAAAGCAAATTTCAAGACACTGTTACCCTATCCATTACTGAATCAGAGTATAGAGCTATGACATGTATCATGTGAAATGAATTGTAAGGAGGCTTCTAAGAGTAGGGGTAGTTATATACGACTTGATGAGACTGTATCGTGATTAGAGAGTCAACTATTAATAAAGCTATGAATCAAGTATTTCATGGTAGGACAAAACATATTGAACTTGATTATCATGTGAGTAGAGACCTGATACGAACGTAAACCATAGATAGAACAATAATACTAATCGATACTAGGAATAGGAACGATTACAGTGAAACTGAACAAAGAAGATAACCCCAATCAACCATAATCGTAAGATTGGTCCAGGGCTGTGCCCTCTCTAGATAGCCCAAGGCCACGAGCCGACTTACAAAGCCAATACGTACCAATATCTCTGCCTACCTACAATGAGATCCTACCTCTATATTTATTAGAAACTCTAACAGACTCCAGCCCACAAGTTACCCTTTACCCCCCTCTAGTAATAACAATTGTATTTCCTATCATTACTCTCGCCTTCAAAAAAGTCTTGACCTCAAGACTTGTTTCCAAACGAGATCATGATCGGGTGGTTTCGGCGGTGTAGGAGGACCCGGAGGCTGATGATCATGAAACAAACACCAAATGACCAAGAAGTTAACACAATCCGGGGGTTTGAGTGGCTTACGACCCCATACAACATACGAAATCGTCATCTTTAATTTTCTAGGCCAAGTTGGTGTTAGACATTCATCAAGCACCTTGTGTGCACAACCCAAGACTTGGTTCGCTAAGTAACTCACGGTGAAATGAGTATCGGAATGTAACTGTGGAACCATAACAGTGGGATATCGAATAAAGTCCTCCGAAGCGGTTGGCTTAGGTCCCATTTCTTTCTCCGGTGGCTTGAGTGTGGTTTCGAGGATAGGCGTAGGTGCCAACAGAATTGCTCTATTCTCTTTCGGAATCGGAGATACATCTGGAATGAATTCCCCAACATGAAGCTCATGAGAATCGCCACAACTAGAAACACCATTGCCACCATCACTGACAGGACCCTTCACACCCCCATCAGAATTGGAAACATTCTCGGGACCTCGATCTCCCTCCCAAACAAAATCAGGGTCTTGTTGTTTTATCCATTCCAACATAACGTTACGAAATTCCCTTTCTTCAATTCGATCTGCTTCCCACCTTTTTTTGAATTCAGAAACATCAAATTGGAGTTGTTGAATCTGCTCATCATGAATATCCAATCGAGCATGAATAGATCGAGTGTCCATGGAAATCTACAAGAGGAACCAAGTAATCAAATCAGCAGGCACACCCTCAATTAACAGCCACTAATGCAATACAGTGAAACAGCAAAACCAATATAATCACGTATCAGCAGTTCATGAAGTCAGAACCAAACCAGGATGAATCTCAAGTATAATCACCTATCCAACCCTTTCTGGATTTGTCAAACAATCAAACACAGGAGAATGGAGAGTACCCCAAAACGACAGCAGCAGCAAAAACTTAAGACCAATTTCTGAAATTAATCATGAAACATCGCTACTTACAGAGAGGTGACTGCAATTGGATCTAAAATGGTAATCAAAAGTAGTATAATACCATCGACAGATAATCACGAACTGAATGATAATCGATTGCTGATGATTACTATAGAACTAGGATCACAGCCAAGAACAGCAATAGAAGAAGCAGTGACGGAACGAGGGCAATCGATCTGGAACAGATCGGAAAATCCCCTGTGCAAATCGATACAAATCTATTCCGCAGAACACAGACAGACTGTTTCTGTAACATTTGAACATGATTAACATCTTTGTTTCAAGTTGATTTGGGTTCATGTTTCATTATTTTATTCTTATTCACATGTATTGCAGATATCTGACACCTGTTCTTTAGGCTATATGCCAAAACGTCCAAAAAAATAAAATTTAACATGACGTGGTGCATTCTTGTCCTTCATTGCTGACTCCTTGCATTCATCATTCAGGTTCTTTATGATATTGGTGTTGTCTCAACAAAGGAACCATTTAAATGCGTTATAAACCAAGGGATCATCCTTGGAGAAGTAAGTGAAACCTACGTAGTCAACATGTTGACTTTTAGTTTTTGTCGGCTTTTAATGTGTTGATTTTCAGGTACAATACATGGTTTGCAAAGATCAGGATGGGAATCTAGTGTCTGCGGAATCCATTGATGCGTTGGGAGATCATAAACAAGAAAGGATACCAGATGAAAAAGTAAGCTTTCTTTTTTCTTGAATTTTATAACTTTTATGAAAATAAAAGTAAAATTTTGGTAACTGATTGAAACCCTGGTTCGGGTTCAGAATTAGTAGTTTCTAAGATGGGTTGCAACAAGTTGGGTTGGCTGCAAATAAGTTTTTCTTTACTTTTCCTCGTATTCTATAGATTCTTACTTTCTTAGTGTATTAAATATGATTACGAAAACTATATTATTTCAATTACTAACATATATTTTTCTGAATAAAGCGAGTTAAGAGTTATGTAAGCATTTTAATGTCGTGGGCCACTCTTTTCTTTACATATTTAACCCGTGAAAAGTAAGTCATAATGTCGTTTTTCATGATTTTGCTAATTATATGTAAAACTTATCTTCTTAGGTTACTAAATCCGGTAATGCGTTCGTATTGAAAGATAATACTAATATCCGGTTGATTGCTCGGGCCCACAAAATGAGTAAAAGTAGGGGCAACGTTGTTAATCCTGATGATGTTGTAGCTGAGTATGGTGCAGACTCTCTTAGATTATACGAGATGTTCATGGGCCCATTAAGGTTTGTGAATTTTTGGTTTAATATTGATATGAATCAAATTGATATACTCAAAGGCTTACGGTAGAACAAATCGTAAGTCGGATGTTTAATAGATAAACCATGGAATTCGAGAACCAAGAGATCTCCCAAGTACCAAAAACATTATAAAAAAACGCATGACCAACATTGGGGTGGCCGGCCCCTAATAAATGATTAAATGCCGATGCCAACCCTAGGCTATTATTTAGGAAACTAAATATGATTAATTAAATAGATAAATGGAACTTGACGACTCCAGCCCCTCGATAATTAATCTTTTGCTGCCTGGGTCTTGTTGCGCCTTCGGTATAGCTGACCCCAGCAGGTTGTATTAACATATTTTATGTTAGTTGACTATTTTGGACCTGATTATATATTTTAACACATTGCAATTTTTAGGGACTCCAAAACATGGAATACAAGTGGCATTGAAGGTGTGTATCGGTTTTTAGGAAGATGTTGGAGATTGATTGTTGGTTCACCATTATCTGACGGAACATATGGAAATCAAACAGTGGCAGTTGAAGAAAGCCCGTCTCTTGAACAACTTAAATCCTTACATAGATGTATAGAGAAGGTAAGAAACTGATTTCGAAATGCAAAACATGCTGGCCGGATGGATTTGATAACAGGTCAAAGTTAGGGTCCGGTCGGCTTGATTAGTGCTGTTGTTTTGGCCAAAATTTTCCCTTGTTTTTCTAAATAGTTATTAGGTACAATTAGTAGGAAAATCTATATTAGTACAGTGATAGTGGAACTTTTGCATAAGGAAATGTAGGAGATTACGTGTTAAATAAATTGGGCGAGAGTTTTAACCATTTGAGCTGTTAAAGCTAAACATAATCTATCTTGACCTACTCGTAAATTCCGCCTGTATTAACATGGTTTACTTGAATGGTGTAGGTGACTGATGAAATTGAAGCAACACGGTTCAACACTGGAATTTCAGCAATGATGGAGTTTGTTAATTCTGCATATAAGGTCTCAATCATTCAAATAAATTAATAAGGGTTACTCGCAAAAATAGTTCTTTAACTAACCATCAATTGCAAGTTTGGTCCTTTTTTCAAAAAATTTGCAAAGTCTGGTTTTTTGTCTACCAATATTTTGCAAGTTTGGTCCTTTTTAACAGTTTCCTTTTACTAAGTCTGTTAACCTTAACAAAATAACAAAATTACCCTTATTGCCATTCTTTATCCATTAAATTTAAGTTTTATCATTTTTTAAATTATTAATAGCTATTTCAGTGAGTTCATTTTCATTTTCGACCTAAATTAAACCCTCCAGTCATCACTACTACCATAATCTCCGGTCACCACCATTGTCGCTACCCTTCACTGCGGCCACAATTGCCAACCACCATCTCTGCCAAACAAACAAACACACGTTCAAACAGTCACAGACACACACACACACATTTAAATAGATCTGTAACACACACAACAAATCTGTAACACAGATCTGCCAAGAAAGAAAAGAAAAGGAAAGGTGAAGAAATCGCTACAGCCGCGGAAAGGGGCTGAGTTCACGGCTACCTCTATTCTACTCACATCCATTCTACTTGCCGTCGAGATTGAAGGTGGGGATGACCTCCATTCTACTTGCCTTGATGAGAGGAACAAGGTTAGGGGTTCAAAAACTCAATTGATGGCGTTAAGGGGCTGATTTTCCCGTCTTCTTTTCATCACACTCGCTGACAACACCTATGATGCGGTCTCTGGAGTTTAAAGGCTGGTGCCATGGACCATGGAACTCACCTTGGTGAGGAGATGAAGGATCTACGGTCGCTTGTTACTTTCCATAATGTTTTTGGCCCTGATTTAGGGTCTTCTTCCATGAAAAAGAAAAACCTAATAAGTGCTGCTGCCGCCGCCTGTTCAGCTGCCGACCAGCGACAATTGTGGTAATGGTGGTGGTTAGGGGGCACTGGTTCTAGAGAAATAGGGTCGAGGGAGAGTGAGAGAGAGAGAAGAGAGAGAAATGAGAGTGAGAATTTAATTTTATAATTGGTAGTTATTAAAATTAATTAAAGAATTAAGAAGATAACAAGATCTGAATACTCTCATTTGCATTTGCAAATAGCAACGTTCTAATGTAGATGTAAACAGAAACCGTTAAAAAAGACCAAGCTTGCAAAAAATTGGTACATAAAGGACCGACTTTGCAACGCTTTCTTTTCGAAAGACTAAACTTGCAATTGGTGGTCAATTAAAGAACCATTTTTGCGATTTACTCAATTAATAATTAATGCAATTATATGTTAGCAAAACCAATGTTATTACTATAATAATGCATATATATATATATATATATATATATATATATATATATATATATATATATATATATATATATATATATACAAAAGTTCATGCGAGAACCGTTGTTAGCGCGAGAACCGCGAGAACCAATCTAAGCCGTCCAATTCCCCCTCCTTCAATGTCATTGCCCACCCATGAATTTCTCACATGCACCCTGCCACACCCTATCCCTCCACGCTCTCCATCCATGATACTTCCTATATCCAAGGAACGGCTGAGATTGGTTCTCGCGGTTCTCGCACTAACAACGGTTCTCGCATGAACCCTATATAGGAAAAAGTTCAAACGAGAACTGTTTTTCGTACGAGAACTGCGAGAACCAATCTGAGCCGTCCAATTCCCCCTCCTTTAATGTCATTACCCACCCATGAATTCCTCACATGCACCCTGCCACACTTGATCCCCTCCAAACTCTCCATCCATGAACTTCCCATATTCAAGGAAAGGCTGAGATTGGTTCTCTTACGAAAAACAGTTCTCGTTTGAACTCTCCCCTATATATAAAGAAGTTCCATCGAGAACAAAAAAAAATGCGAGAACTGCGAGAACCGATCTAAACCGTCCATCTTAGCTTCTATCTTTTTAATTAATTACCCCCATTTTTTTAAAACTAAAATATCTACCAAACGCCAAGATATTAAATTATGAAAGTTATACCAAATTAACGACAAAAATATGCTCTTTAATATGATATCCATATTGCTATATTTTTTCAACAAAAGAAAAATTCGTTTTTGCCGGGTTTTTTTTCTAGCACTATAAGGTATGTTACATATATGCATCAGTACTAACATATATGTATTCAGTACTATAAGGTATGTTACATATATGTATACATACCTTATCTTACACACATTTTAGGCTTATATTATACGTTAACAAATCTCTTGCTGCTATTAAGTTGGTATTTCTTCTGTTTCTTTTTCTAGTGTTGGTATTTCTTCTTTTTCTTCTGTATCAACGGCTAAGATTGGTTCTCGCAGTTCTTGCACTAAAATCGGTTATCAATGGAACCCTCCCTATATATATATATATATATATATATATATATATATATATATATAGTGGGAGGTTCAAATGAGAACTTTAAATAAATTGAGAATGAGAGACTCAATCCTAGCCGTCCAATTCCCTCTCCTTCAATGTCATTGCCCACCCATGAATTCCTCACATGCACCCTGCCACACTAGATCCTCTCACGCTCTCCATCCATGAATTCCACTTACAAAATGAACGGCCGAGATTTAGTCTCCCATTCTCATATAATTTCTCATTCTTATTTGAACCTTCCCATATATATATATATATATAGACAAAAGTTTATGCGAGAACCGTTGTTAGCGCGAGAACCGCGAGAACTAATCTAAGCCGTCCAATTCTCCCTCCGTCAATGTCATTGCCCACCCATGAATTCCTCACATGCACCCTGCCACACCCTATCCCTCCACGCTCTCCATCCATTGTACTTCCCATATCCAAGGAACGGTTAAGATTGGTTCTCGCGGTTCTCGCACTAACAACGGTTCTCGCATGAACCCTCCCCTATATATATATATATATATATATATATATATATATATATATATATATATATATATATATATGGGAGGACTAAAACCATTGTTAGTGCGAGAACCGCGAGAACCGTTGTTAGTGCGAGAACCGTGAGAACCAATCTCAGCCATTCCTTGGATATGGAAAGTTAAACGGATGGAGAGCGTGGAGGGATATAGTGTGGCAGGGTGCATGTGAGGAATTCATGGGTGGGCAATGACATTGAAGGAGGGAAAATTAGACGGCTCAGATTGGTTCTCGCATTAAGAATGGTTCTCGCATGAACATTTTCATATATATATATATATATATATATATATATATATATATATATATATATACATGGGACGGTTCAAACGAGAACCGTTTTTCGTACGAGAACTGCGAGAACCAATTATAGCCGTTGATAAAAGAGATGGAGGGTTGAGATTAAAGAGTTGTTAATGGATAACCTTAAACTAATCAAACTTATCCTTAATTAATTAAGGGAAGTTTGGACATTTTTACATTACCCCCATATTTTTTAAACTAATATATCTATGAAACGGAAAGGTATTAATCTACGAAAAGTATACCCAATTAACGAGAAAATTATGCTCTTTAATTTGAGACCAATCTTGCTATATTTTTTCGAAACTTTTTTATATGTTTGCTGAGTTTTTTTTTCCACTACAGCTCGACATTTGCACATGTGCAAATATGCAAATTTTTGCACAAGTGCAAATATTTTTGCTATGTGCAAGTATTTTTGCACCTGTGCAAATTCACATTTGCACTTGTGCAAATTCAACTAGTTTTTTCAACACAGATATAAATATGCACATTTGTACTTGTGCAAATTCACATATTCACCCAAAATAACTTTAGCTTTTAAGTTATTTAGATATTTTTACCAAGCTTCAATAATCTTATTAATAAACAAATAGAAATATTAGTATTTTTGATACTCATTTTACAATAACAATTTTTGCTAGGTGGTAGGCATCATATTTACATCACCAACAATTTCAATTGGGGCTAAGCAGAAAGAAATAATAACTCCATCAGATGGACTTTCTCTTCATATACTTTCTTCCATCTAAATATATAAACCAAGTGAAATTCATGTGTCACAAAATACATATTCAAATACTCGAACTGTATGATCTATATTATTCGCAAAATCAGATTTCATTTTTCAATCAACAAACCTAACTAGTTATAATACGAACAAAGAAATTGTCTGCTTTTTAACAAATTCATAGTATAAATTAATCAAGCATTCCTTGCTATAAAACAGAACTAAAGTCTTTGAAAATAAGAGCATGTTCACAAAAAATCCAAACCTCATCCATAGACCAATGAATTAAATATGCCACCTGTTAGAAACCCACGATGGGGTCTTGAAAATAAAAGCAATATGCTTCACTGCTTCAGGTCGAAGTGAACAAAAACCAAACCGTTTGTCCAAAGTCGTTCGAGATCGCATCATCCGTTGGTCTACATAGATCTGATAAAATGGAACAGAGAAAAGGGTAGATCTATCGGCGAGCTTCAGTACGATAGATCTATCGGAGGTTTAAGAGTGAGAGGCCGACAACAGAGAAAAGGGTGGCGGTGACGGATGATAAACACGGATGTCGCCGGTGAGCAGGGATAGTTGGCACCAGATGAAAATGGAACTGCGATTGCACCATATTAGAAAATAGATCTGCGATTTTTCAACTTTGAAGATGAAATGGGTGTTAGGTAAGAAAGAGGTGTTAGGTGAGAAAGAAATGGGGAACACGGAGGGATTCCAACAATTTTATCTTTTGACAAATGTACCCTTTTAAAATAAAAATAAAGTTTAAAGACAACTAATTAATTGATTGCCCAGTAACGGTTCTCGCAGTTCTCGTACGAAGGACGGTTCTCGTTTGAACCGCAGCCTATATATATATATATGTATGTATATATGTATATAAATATATATAGGAAAAAGTTCATGCGAGAACCATTCTTAGTGCGAGAACCGCGAGAACCAATCTGAGCCGTCCAATTTTCCCTCTTTCAATGTCATTGCCCACCCATGAATTCCTCACATGCACCCTGCCACACTCTATCCCTCCACGCTCTCCATCCGTTTAACTTCCCATATCCAAGGAACGGCTACGATTGGTTCTTGCGGTTCTCGCACTAACAACGGTTCTCGCATGAACCCTTCCCTATATATATATATATATATATATATAGGTAAAAGTTCAAACGAGAACTGTTTTTCGTACGAGAACCGCGAGAACCAATCTGAGCCGTCCAATTCCCCCTCTTTCAATGTCATTGCCCACCCATGAATTCCTCACATGCACCCTACCACACTTGAACCCCCCACGCTCCACATCCATGAATTCCACTTTATCAAATCAACGGCTACGATTGGTTCTCGCAGTTCTCGTACGAAAAACAGTTCTCGTTTGAACCGTCCCATATATATATATTAATATATATATATATATATATATATACTTAAGATGACTTTCAATGGCCTATTTGACCTGAGCAATATCTTTTATCTTCCTTTTTTCTTCTGTTTTCACATCTCACATCATACAACATTCGCAAATTTGTTTACCATTTAAATTAGCCATCATATAAACCATCTTCAATTCTTGGTACTTAAACTTTAGGGGATGAAACCAAAATTTCTGTTTTTTTTAAATAATAAAGTAAAATAAACTTCTGTATTCATATATCTGTGTTTTCATTTCAGTGGGATAAACTTCCAAAATCGATTGTGGAGCCATTTGTATTGTTGCTATCTCCATATGCACCACATATGGCTGAGGAGCTATGGTTTAGGTTAGGACACTCAACTACATTGGCGTATGAGCCGTTCCCCAAGGTATGTTTATTATGTTTATTATTTTTATCATTTATTTATTAATTTATTTCATTTAAATTAGCTCAAAAGTTGTGTGTATTTCGTTCTCCAGGCGAATCCTGCCTACTTAAAAGACACCACAATAACACTACCAGTTCAGATCAATGGCAAAACAAGAGGCACTGTACAAGTAGAAGTAACCTGTACAGAAGGCGAAGCTTTCAAACTCGTTTCACTTGATGAAAAACTCTCCAAATATATCGTTGGCAAAACAATCAAGAAAAAGGTTTTCGTTCCTGGGAAGATTTTGAATCTCATTCTGGATCGTGAAACCACCAAAGTTGCTTCTTGAGAGAGAAATGCGATAATCGTTATGGCGCTAACAGAATTATCTTAAACATTTTGTTTGTTACTATTGTCTTCTGTTGTACATGCTTATTTGGTTCCATAAATGTTACACCCAAGTAAGTATTATTATTATTATTATTATTATTAGTAATAATAATAATATTATTATTATTATTATTATTATTTATTATTAGTTAGAGATTCTAAGTGCCCTTTCTATTAAAAATTAAGGGACTAATTATGTCAAGTTCTAATAGTATTTTGATAAGATTAGGAAGTAAATAAAATGTTCAAGAAACATTAGGGGCTAATCTTGCCAATTTGCAAAACCTAACTAAATAAAAGGAACTAGGGAGTTAGGTGGGTTATTTGGAAAAGAACAGAGAAGTGCGCAGGTGTGTGGTTTGGTGTGAGTCTCGGCAGAGAAAGAGGAATCGAGAAGGGCAAGCAAAATTCAGAAATTAAAGGAGATAATAGTTACATAGTATTGTTAATTTAAGCTTCAAGGTATGGATTATTAACTAAACAAGTGATTTTTTGAAAAAATTGGGGGTCAGGTCAAGATATGATCTTGAAACTTATTTCTTTTAATTAGTATGTATTTGAGTAAATGTTTCAATGATTTTGATCAGATTTTTAGTTACATGCATGCTGAAATTTTAAGGAGTTAGGTTATATTATGATTAAGGTTGTGATAATGAGTTTAGAATTCTTGAAATTATGAAATAGATCATGGTGTGATCAATTAATATGATTATTCAGTGTTTTGGGTTATGTTGAGATGTTATAAAAGGGGTAGAAATTACTGGAAATATGTATCGATATTGTTGTGGTTGAGAGTTCTTGAATTCTGGTCGAATTGATGATGTTAGCATACGAAATACGGGTCGGGTATGATAGAACTCTACATGGGAAGTGTAGTCGTGTTAGAGACCGTGTATAATAAGTTCAGGTCAATGATTAATGTTATATTTTATTTTATTTCCACACGTAGGTATTAACTGAGGATTTAATCTTGTGATTACTATTGTTGAGAAAGACTTTAATTGGTGAATCATGTGGAACATGTGAGTCATACGAACAATTCTAACTTATCTGTAAATGTGTGAAAATATGACGATTTGTATATAGTTTGGGTGGCAATACTTGTGACTAGCCTGGGTGGCAATTATTTGTATATAGCCTGGGTGGCAATTATTTGTATATAGCCTGGGTGGCAATATCTGTATTTAGCCTGGGTGGCAATCTCGTAGCCTGGGTAGCATTCATGTGATTGTTGATCAATGTTTTATACATTTCTGCATAAGTGGTGGTGCATGTAACACCCCAAAATGGGGCCTAGTTGTAACAAGTTGTACATGTAGCTTTATGAGTTGTACGTTGACTTTAATTGGTGTCTTGTTGTTAATTGTAGTGTACTTGTTGTTAAATGGTGGTCTATGTGTTAATTGATGTTTTAAACGTGATTGGTGTTAATTGTGGATAAAAATGTGGTAATATGAAAAGTGTCATAAGTTGACCAAGTTGATAAATAGTTGAATGATTTTAGATAATGGTTCCAATAATATCTCCTTTAGTTGAAACGGATAAACCTAAGTTGAGTTTTAAGTTGAATAGGGGAACAAAATACCCGAGATGGGGTATTGACCATTTAAGTCGGCCTTTGACTCTTTCTTATCCCCTGGATAAGCTAAAACACACACACAACACATACTACACACGTACAAACACCTACACACCAAACCTTTGATCTTTTGAGAAGGAAATCAAGAAGAAAGTTGCTGATTGTGGTTTCTTTAACTGATTTCAGAAGCAATCCAACTTTAGTTGCCTATCTTGTAAGTATATTTGAAGTTTAAACCTAGTTTATGAACTTGATGAAGAAGATGAACCAATTGTTGATTAAATGGGGTTGTAAGATGTGTTTTGTTATTAGTTTGTGTCAAGTTTATGTCAAGTTTATGTCAAGTTTATGTTAGTAAGTTCATATGTAGGCTAGAGATGATGTATAAACACTTGAAAACGGATTCAAGTTGATTTTGGTGTCAAAAATGGCGAGTTGCAGGTTCTGTCTCGAACAGAGCTGGTTTTTCTGTAAAAACCTTTCCTACGGCCGTAGAAGAAAGTTCCTGCGGCCGTATGGGCCATTTTTATTACTGCGGCTATAGAAGTTCCTGCGGCCGTAGCAAAATGTTCCTGCGGCCGTAGGAGGGTGTTTTTCAGGATTATTGAAATTAAGCCTTCTGTGGCCATAGAAATAGGTTTCTGCGGCCGTAGGAGGGTATTTTATGTGTTTTATGAGGTTTACCACCTACGGGTGAAGGAATCAAGCCTACGGGCGTGGGTACATAACCTGTGGCCGTGGGTACCCAAAGGATACCTCCTGCGGGCGTAGGGAATGGTCCCTGCGGCGGTAGGTCATGGTTTCCTGGGGACACTCTGTAGGAGTATGCCCACTGACACATGTACGCCAAATGATCGCTACCTATGATGTATGGGCCTATCGGGTCACACGCCGGGGGTTGACCTTGACACAACCTAAAAGATGAGGGTGAGAAAGGATAAATAATGATAGTTGGTTTCCTGGCAGGGGTTAGCGGCGCTAACCCTGGCGTCGCTATCTCAGCCGTGTTAGCGGCGCTAACCTTGGACGATTAGCGGCGCTAATAGTGGGCGGCTAGCGGCGCTAACTCTGCCTGACAGAAACAACTTTATTCTTTTCACCTCTATTTTCCACCAATGCATGTTAACTCTAATCATTCATCCTTTGGGTCGACTTGGAAGCTCTGGGGTCGTGGGTTAGCTTATAAAAACATGCATAACACTCTATTTTCCACTCTTGGCCATTTCTTGAGAGAAAATACACTTAGAACTTTTGAGTGTTGCTAAGTAACAAGAGAGAAAGAGTTCCCTGGAGTTTTGGGTTGTGTTCCAGAAAATACTTTCACAAAGGAAGAGTATTTGGGGTGCTAGTACACCAAGGTTACCTTGTTTCTTGGTGTGGACTTCGATTGTTCAAGAAGGAGTTCAAAAAGGAGATTGAGCTTGGAGCTAGCCACACACACAACTGACCAGAGACATGAGGGGTATAAATCTCTCACTTTCTCTTCTGTATTGTTGCTTAACTCAGTTGTAGAGATTGGTACACTATGGGGTTCTTTATGTGGTTTGTTTTGTGCTTAGTTTTTGCGATTTATTTACTTGCTTGCTTCCGTTGCGTTGTACCACGAACCCCAACAGTGGTATCAGAGCCACCTCTACACTGGTTTTGCACTTGGTGGTTTTGAAAATCCGAAAAATGTGATTTTTGGTTCTGTCCAGGTGTTAGCGGCGCTAACTTTTCTATGTTAGCGGCGCTAAACCTTCTGTAGCGGTCGCTACCTCGTCACGCGATAGCGGCGCTAACCCGTAGTTAACGGCGCTAACTCTTGATAGTTAGCGGCGCTAACCCGTCTGGCAGAATGCATTTTTGCCTAAAATCAATTTTGTTGGATTTTTTAAACTACTTGGACTTTCTAGATTTTTGTTCCAGAATTTGAGTTGTGCTTTGTTTAAGTTGCCTTATGTCTTGGTTGGTGTATTTATATGTGGATTAGCATTTTGGCATGAAAATGGTTAATTGCATATACTTACATTGTGTATATATGACTATGGAATTTTGACTTGTTTAAGGTTCCTAATGCATATGTACATAGGATTATTAGTGCCTTGAGTGATTAGATAATCTTAACCAAGACATATAATATTTACATGGTTTTGTGTGGCACACCATGTGTAGATTTATGTTTCTTATATGTGGTTGTGGTATTAGCATCTGGTAACATTTTGAGCCATAAGACCTATGTGATGTGTTTGGTTGATTTAAATTAATGTATTCATTCATTTGGTGGTTTGTACCACAATGGTTTGTAATAATTAATTTATTTATTCGGTTTGTATATTTGACGGCTTGCATGCCGATTTTCTATTCTTTGTAATTTGTAGTATTAGCTTAGAATAGTAAATTGTGGCTTGCATGCCATTTCCTTTTAAATTTGTAAATTGTAAAAGGAGAACCGAAGCAACCAAGAAGGACCATTGGAGGGTGTCTTGGCGTAGTTGGATCCAGAGGTCGGTAGGAGACGCGATGGATCAAGTGGGAGAAGCACCCATCAAGTCATTCGGTCTAGTCTTTAGATGACTTAGTTTTGCCCGTTGGCTCACGGGCAAGGCGCATAGGATTGGCTCATTACCGGATATATATTACATGCGTGGTTGATTTTATTTTGTATATTTTCTTGCATGGATGTTTAGGTTCTTCGCATGCTAGAAAATTTTTCAAAATAATAAAATCAAAGAGTTTTTAAATCGGTTTACAAACTCCGCGCGCCACATTGACAAGAATTGGTTAAATGTGTTTTAACCGGAGAAACAAAAACTCGTTTTTCAAAAGTAAATCTCACACCACCCGTAAGATGACACCGCCCGAATCTAGTGAAACAAGATCGGTCATCGAGCTCTAGCCGAGATCGGTTTTGCGTAACTGTGTGGAAGGCGCGTGAGGCAACTCGCAAGGTCGGTTGTCGAGCTTTAGCCGAGCCGGCCTTTGGGCTAGAGTACCACCGTGTATCTTGACGGACGATTTACAATTCCAAGACTTAAAACGCATTGGTAGTTGTCGAGCTCTAGCCGAGCTATCAAAGTGGGTTAATGAGGAATTGGTGTGGAGGGATCAGACATGCCAAATGGGTTTTATGAGTACCTAGGATCCCGCAAGTGCCTAAGAGTTGTGATCACGGATTGCAATTGGTAAAGTGTTTACCGGCCTAAAATAGCTCTATGAAGTGATCCGCGGAAAACCCGTCATGGATTAGGGTATTTTGAGGTTCTTAGCCCTTGTTAATATAATTTGTTTTTATAACAAGTGGGTAATTATTTTAACAAGGATCTAATACATCATAACTACCCAAATTTCGTACTCTGCTTGTAGATGGCATCTACTAGCAACACCAACACCACCAACATGTCACTTCGTCCATTTTTGGAGAAGGAAAAACTCACGGGGCCAAACTTTATGGATTGGCATAGGACTTTGAGAATTGTCCTTCGCCATGAAATGAAGCTAGAGGTCCTTGAGTCACCTCTTCCGGAGGCTCCTGCTACCAACGCGGCGAGGGCCGTCCGCGAGGCGTATGAAAAACGTCTCAAGAACACAAATGACGTGACTTTCCTTATGCTAACGACCATGAGTCCCGAATTGCAAAGGCAATTCGAGAAAGTGAGTGCGTTTGAGATGATATCTCAGCTGAAGGACATGTTCCAAAAGCGGGCACGGCAAGAACTCTATGAGTACGTCAAGACCTTCATCGGTTGCCGGATGCAGGAGGGCGGCAATGTGAGCTCCCACATACTTAAGATGAATGGGTACGTGGATCAGCTCGAGGAGTTGGGCTTTCCCATGGGGAAGGAGTTGGCGGTTGATATCATCCTCCAATCCTTGCCTCCCGCATATGGCCCGTTCATTGTGAACTTCCATATGCATAGTATGGACAAATCCATTATGGAACTGCATGGCATGCTTAAAACAGCCGAGGGCGAGCTTGCCAAGTCTAAGCCCTCCACCTCCACTGCCGTCCTCACCATCAACGAAGGTAGGCACAAGCGGAAGTAGCCCGCTTCGGGTTCCAAAGGGAAGGGAAAGAAGAAGGCCAAGGCCCAAGGGCCGAAGCCCAAACCTAACCCAACCCCGGAGCCGAAGGGGAAGCAAGTGGCTCCCGCTGCCACCTAACCGGAAGAGGCAACCTGCTACTTCTGCGGGGAGAAGGGTCACTATCGGCGTCGTTGCCCCAAGTACACGGAGGAGCTCAAGAAGCTTCGAGCTAAAGGTGCCGCTGCCTCCGGTACGTACATGATTGAACTCCATAACACTTCTAATTCTAACGCCTGGGTTTTAGACAGCGGGTGTGGTACTCACGTTTGTAATAATGTGCAGGTACTAAGAAGAAGTAGGGACTTGGTTGATGGAGAGCTGGATCTCATCATGGGAAACAAAGCGGTTGTCCTAGTTGAGAAGATTGGGAGTGTGGAGCTCGCCTTTCCTTCCGGCTTATCTATTGTTTTGTTAAATGTATCTTTTGCGCCCTGCGTGACAAGAAACATTATTTCATTGTATTCCTTGTATTACGATGGTTTTAACTTTAAATTTGAGAATGGAAGCATTTTATGTTACAAAGATCATGTTTTCTATTTTAAAGCATTTCCATGTCATGGCATATATGAAACAAGCGTAAGCTTGCAAAGCAGTAGGTCAATCATGAATGTTGATTCGGGATCCAAAAGTGTTTTGGATAAAATGTCTCTATGGCATGGTCGGTTAGGCCACATAAACAAGAAACGCATCGCCAAGCTCCAAGCGGATGGGATCTTGGAATCATTTGACCACGGGTCTAATGAAGTATGCGAATCTTGTGTATTGGGCAAGATGACCAAAGCACCCTTCACCGGTGTTTGTGAGAGGGCGCAAGACTTGTTGGATATCGTTCACACGGATGTGTGTGGTCCGTTCAAGCATGCCACAAGAGATCATTCCCGCTACTTCGTTACCTTTATTGATGATTATAGTCGATATGGGTATGTCTACTTGGTGATACAAAAGTCGGATACCTTTGAGGTGTTTAAGACTTATCAAAATGAAGTGGAAAATCAACTAGGGAAAATGATTAAGATGCTATGATCTGATAGAGGCGGTGAGTATCTTAGTTCCGAGTTCCGTGAACATCTAAGGGATTGTGGGATTATCTCGCAATTAACCCATCCTAGGACGCCACAATTAAATGGTGTCGCTGAGAGGAGGAACCGGACATTGTTAGATATGGTTCGGTCTTGATGGTTCGTGCGGACGTTCCCGTTACGTTTTGGTGTTATGCGATCGAAACGGCCGGTAGAATCCTTAACCTTGTACCAACAAAGAAGGTTAAGAAAACACCGTATGAGATGTGGCATGGAAAGGTTCCATCCATTTCATATTTAAAGGTCTGGGGTTGTCCTGCCTACGTGAGACGTGAGGTAGAGGACAAGTTGGAGCCCAGGGCCGAAAGGTGCTTTTTCATTGGTTACCCTGCTGGGTCTATGGGATATATCTTTTACAAACCTTCGGAGAACAAGGTGTTTGTTGCTCGAAGGGCGATGTTCCTTGAAAGGGAACTGCTATCCAAAGACGCTAGTGGGAGAAAGGTTGATCTTGAAGAAAATCAAGAGACTGCCAATGTAGAACCTGATGTTGGGACTAGCTCACAACCTGAAAGGGTTGATTCTCAGCATGATGAAGCCGGAGATAATGTAATCCCATTGCCTATTAGAAGATCTGGTAGAAGTCGGCATGAGCCAGAGAGATATAGTTTTAACATATCTGAGGGCACCGACATGGTAGTGGTCTCTGATGAGCCTACCAAATACCAGGATGCTGTGGTGTGCCCTGAGTCCGCTAAGTGGCAAGAAGCAATGGAATCCGAGATTCATTCCATGTCGGATAATCAAGTTTGGAACTTGGTTGATCCCGTGCCGGGGTGCAAACCCGTAGGATGCAAGTGGGTCTTCAAGAAGAAGACCGGCATGGATGGCGAGGTAGACACCTTCAAGGCACGACTGGTGGCTAAGGGTTTCACTCCAACTCATGGTGTAGACTATGAGGAAACCTTTTCCCCGGTGGCAATGATGAAGTCTATCCGGATACTTTTGGCCATTGCCGCATTTCATGATTATGAGATTTGGCAAATGGATGTCAAAACCGCGTTCCTTAATGGAACACTTTCAGAGGATGTGTATATGACGCAGCCTGAGGGTTTTGTACATCCAGAGTTTCCGGATAATGTCTGCAAGCTTAAGAAGTCCATTTATGGGCTTAAGCAAGCCTATCGGAGCTGGAACCTGTGCTTCGACGAGAAGGTCAAAGAGTTTGGCTTCTCTAAGAGAAAGGATGAGCCATGCGTTTACATTAGAGCTAGTGGGAGCGTAGTTGTATTCCTAGTTCTTTATGTAGATGATATTCTACTTATTGGGAACGACGTCCGAACTTTGCAAGGGGTAAAAGCCTGGCTAGGAAGTTGTTTCTCAATGAAAGATCTTGGGGATGCGGCTTACATTCTTGGGATTAAAATCTATAGGGATAGATCCCGCAGGTTGATCGGATTGAGCTAGAGTACGTACATTGACAAGGTCCTAAAGAGATTTAGGATGGAGGACTCCAAGAAGGGGTTCATACATATGTCACATGGTTTAGTGTTGAGCAAAGTTCAAAGCCCGAGTTCCGCTGAGGAACGGGAAGTAATGAGGTGAGTTCCATATGCTTCGGCAATTGGCTCGATCATGTACGCCATGTTATGTACTAGGCCTGATATATCTTGTGCTTTGAGTATGAAAAGTAGATATCAAGCCAACCCTGGTGAGGCACATTGGACGGAAGTAAAGAACATTCTAAAGTATCTTCGGAGGACAAAGGAGATGTTCTTGGTGTATGGAGGTGCGGAAGACCTACGGATGACTGGTTACTCCGATGCTAGCTTCCAAACCGATCGGGACGACTGCTGATCTCAATCGGGGTTTGTGTTCCTCCTCAATGGTGGTGCTATTTCCTGGAGAAGCTCCAAGCAAGACACTGTGGCCGATTCTACTACCGAGTCGGAGTATATTGCGGCCAGTGAAGCTGCGAAGGAGGCTGTATGGATGAGGAAGTTCATCCAAGATCTGGGAGTGGTTCCTAGTATCGCCGACCTTGTTGAGGTATTTTGTGACAACGAGGGTGCGGTTGCTCTAGCGAAGGAACCAAGGACTCACCGACGCACGAGGCATATTCTGCGGAAGTATCATTACATCCGGGACGTGGTCGATTGTGGAGACATTGTCATCAGCAGAGTACATACGGATAGCAATGTGGCGGATCCGTTCACCAAACCTTTATCGCAAGCAAAGCATGATGCTCATACGCGTGCTATTGGGATTAGATTTGCTAGTGATTTGGTCTGATTATGTATTTGGTTAGTATATTTGATGTATTTACCCTTTTGGGAACATGAAGCAGTATTGTATTTATTGTATTCATCGATTATGAAATGAGATGTAGTAATACGCAAGTTGCGGGTATTTCTTTAAATCTTCACTGTGTTCCAACTTAGCATGTTTTGCTCTTCCCTGAATGCGTAAGCATTCTAAATGTCCGCAGTTGGTCATTCTTCTCAGGAAGTAAGTATGAACTAAGACTGAGGGAAGTAATTGGTCATGTGTCCAATGGGGATTGGGGCACGGGGACGCAATTATTCGCCTGTACTTGAAAGTGTTTCAAGTGACTGGACGACCGATTTTACTTTATGGTACATGTCATGAGTAAATCAGGATGATAATATCAGTTCATCCTTAAACTGGAGATGCACGTGACTGCATCACTTTGGTTTGCTTTGTTCTAATTGCTTTCAAACACAGTCTGTAACTGGCTGTTATAAAGGGAGTAGTTGGGCAGAGTATGATCACTGTGGTGGGTAGTGTAAGTCAAAGGAATTTGTTCCTCTGTTTAGAGAGATATCCTTGGTCCCCTCGATGATTGGTCGCTGACACCAAAATGCATGGCCATGCTCAAAGGATGCAATAATTTATGATTGATTGCAACTTGTATATTTTGGTCACCACCAATCTAGATCGAGAAACATAATCGTGAACGAACGGAGAATGACTTTGTACCATGTCTCGTGTTCACTTGGATATCGCGAACAAAAGGATGATTGATCACTTATCGATAGGACCATTTCACATGGGATGCATATTGGTTTTTGGGGGCAGAGATGTCTTACTAGAGGCTGCTCTTTGTCTGTGATACATTGGGTACGGTGAGTCGTGTGCAAGTGTGAGTCTGTTGGAGTATGCCCACTGACACATGTACGCCAAATGATCGGTACCGATGATGTATGGGCCTATCGGGTCACACGCCGAGGGTTGACCTTGACATAACCTAAAAGATGAGGGTGAGAAAGGATAAATAATGATAGTTGGTTTCCTGGCCTGGGTTAACGGCGCTAACCCTGGCGTCGCTATCTCAGCCGCGTTAGCGGCGCTAACCGTGGGCGGCTAGCGGCGCTAACCCTGCCTGACAGAAATAACTTTATTCTTTTCACCTCTATTTTCCACCAATGCATGTTAACTGTAATCATTCATCCTTTGGGCCAACTTGGAAGCTCTGGGGTCGTGGGTTAGCTTATAAAAACATGCATAACACTCTCTTCTCCACTCTTGGCCATTTCTTGAGAGAAAATACACTTAGAACTTTTGAGTGTTGCTAAGTAACAAGAGAGAAAGAGTTCCCTGGAGTTTTGGGTTGTGTTCCAGAGAATACTTTCACAAAGGAAGAGTATTTGGGGTGCTAGTACACCAAGGTTACCTTGTTTCTCGGTGTGGACTTTGCTTGTTCAAGAAGGAGTTCAAGAAGGAGATTGAGCTTGGAGCTAGCCACACACACAACCGACTAGAGACAGCAGGGGTATAAATCTCTCACTTTCTCTTCTGTTTTGTTGCTTAACTCAGTTGTAGAGATTGGTACACTATGGGGTTCTTTATGTGGTTTGTTTTGTGCTTAGTTTTTGCGATTTATTTACTTGCTTGCGTCCGTTGCGTTGTACCACGAACCCCAACACACTCTATGCGGGCACAAGGTATATCTCTTGCGGCCGTAGGAGGCTGTTAGAAGCCATGTCGACCTTTTGTTGAGACAGTTGTTAGTGCAGTCAAATGTAGTGTATGCTAAGTTACGTTTAAATCTATACCTATTGTGTTAGGTGATTCGGACGACTGTGGGGATTCCTGGGATTCCCGATTTCATTTCTGTCTCCTGTAATCTCGAGGTGAGTACCGGTTTCCATTGAGTCTCAGTAGGTAAGTTATCTGTTGTACATGTTGATACGTGATTGGTATATTCATACGTGGGACACGAGGTATGCTATGATAGAGTTATAATTGCATGCTTAATTACCCGTATGAAAGATAATTGCTGTGATTATATGCCCGCATGAACTGGATCCTAATTGGATCAGCTATTTGTTTATGAGATTTTGTTCGGACACTGACGGGTGAACAATTGAGGTCAGTTAGGCAGATGGGTGATAATATCTGGCTGGGTTCCCAGGGTCCTTAGGGGCTATGAATTAGGGAACTAACGGTATTCAGGAGTATACGCTTGGGTATGGCTCTGCAGGCTGCCGTTCCTCTATGGATTTGGATTCTTTGCTTAGGCTAGAACCAGCATGATAGACAGAGTGCACTATGTGGACTGCTCTTCGCTCCCCCACTGGAGCAATTGGTTGCGGCTGATTCCCCGGCTTGGGTTGGTGAGTGGGGCTAGCTACCCTGCGAGACACGACTCCTGCTGACATGATTGGCGCGCCGCAAGATGATAGGATAGCCTTGTGTGCTGTTCCTTTATGTGATATCCTGCTTATTGATGCTTATGTGTAATTGGTGCTCACTAGCTAGTTGTAGCTAATGGTGCAAGATTTCCCTTTTTCGTAGGTTGATGCTTATTGGCCTGGTGAGGTGGGCACTGATGGTAGTCTTTTGTTGTACATATATTTTGGGGAACACATTTGTTGTATATGGATCCGGTTGTAGGAACTAGTTGGTAACGCTTGTAGATTATGAACTTGGCTAATTCTTTTGATGTAATTAAACAGCCGAGTCAGTTAGCGATGTTTTTGTAAATGGCGTTTAATTCCGCTGCACGCTTTTGATAATAGTTGTTAAAAAGTTTAAATTAACTCTAATTTTAAGCTCGTTAGAGGTGGCGTTACAAGTAGGTACCAGAGCCTAAGTTTGAGAAATTGGGTACTCGTTGAAGTATTCAATCTCAAGGTTGGACCCGACCATCGTTAAGTGTTCCTATCGGGGTAATTGGGGTTGAGTGTGAGCGTTATATGTTTACTGCTCAATGTGAACTAACTTGTGTGTTAGTAATTGTCGGATAAATGGTGTACTAATTGTGGTCTACGTGTGAATAGTAAGTTGATTAGAAATGGCTAAACGTCGAGCTACTACTGAAGAGGCTCTCAAGCAAATGGAGGATGAGGTCTCGAGTGTACGTCGGGAAGTTGAGGATTCTCAGCATAATATGGAGCCGCTGAGACAAGAGCAGGATCATGCGGCTTTTGTTAGATTACTTGAGGAGGAGCTTCGATTGACGAGGGAGCTGTTATAGAACGCGATGGCGGGAAAGAAGGAAAAGAAGTGTTCCTACAAGAAGTTCATGTCTTGTCGACGGAAGGAATTCGAGGGTAGTGGTAATCCCTCAGACACGATTCGCTGGCTTCACGAGACGGATCAGGTGTTCAAGCCTTGCGAGTGTGTACCGGAGTACCGTGTCAAGTACGCGGTAAGGATGCTTAAAGGGAACGCTTTGTTCTGGTGGGATACAGTGAAAGATACGGTGAGTAAGGAAGTGATTGCTGCCTTGACATGGGAGCAATTTTCTGAGAAGGTGACAAAGAAATACTGCACTGACTATGATCTCGAAAAGATAGAGAAAGAGTTTAACGGTCTTCGCAAGGGAGACAAGCCTGTGGTGGATGATCTTCTGAATGCCTTTACCGATAAGGTGAGATTTATTCCTCACCTTGTTACTGATGAAAGCGCGAAGATACGCAAGTTGGTTGGGATGTTACCGGTGGACTATCGTCCATATGTTAGAGTTGTTGCTACACTGGATCGAGTGTTTGAGATCGCTGGATAACTAGAGGGTGATTGTTTACATGCGAGAGGTGACCAGGCTGGTGAGGGTCACAAGAGAAAGTTTCAACCGTCTGCTAAGACTGTCCATCCAAAGGAGAGTCTTCAACCGGGGGAAAGCCTGATTCTTCGAAGAAGGCTAAGTTTGAGGGTTCGTGGTGCTCTCAATGTCGAACCTACCATACTGGTGATTGTTCCAAGGCCACTACCCGGTGCTTTAGGTGTGGTCAGAAGGGGCACTCGGTGACAGAGTGCGAGTTTAAAGAGAATGTCTGCTACAAGTGCCACAAGCCAGGGCACAGTATTTCTGATTGTCGATCAAACACTGATGCTAGAACTGAAGGATCTGCCTCAGGGCAGAAGAAAAACAATGCTCCCCGTGCAAAAGGGCGGGAATTTCAGATGACAAAGGAAGTGGCAAAGGGTGCTGGGGACGTGATTACAGGTACTTTTCTTATTAACTCTACCCCAACATGCGTATTGTTTGATTCTGGAGCCACATATTCTTTTGTCTCTGTGTCTTTTTGTGATAAACTGCAAATGCCTGTATCTGTATTATCTGAGCCACTAATAGTAGAGACTGCTAGTGGTAAAGTAGTTCCAGTTGTAGATAATGTCCGTCAAGCAGTTATTGATATCGACAGAAGTAGTTTTCCTGTTTCTCTTCTTCTTATGCCGATTGCGGGATTCGATGTTGTAATTGGGATGGATTGGCTTAGCAAACTGAACGCTGAGATTTTCTGTTCCAAGAAGTTGATTAAAGTTCCTTTACCTGATGGGTCATATGCTGTGGCTCGTAGTGAAAGACGAAAGTTGGATATTCCTATCATTTCTCTGATGAAAGCAAGAAAGTCGGTTTCAAAAGGCTGCGATTGCTATCTAGCACATGTGATTGATGCTAAATTGGAGAAACATGTTGTTCGTGATATTCCGGTGGTGACCGATTATCCAGAGGTATTCCCTAACCAGTTGCGTGGGTTACCGCCAGTCAGAGATGTTGAATATCGTATTGATCTTGTTCCGGGGGGTTACCCCTGTGGCTAAAGCTCCATATCGTCTTGCTCCTTCCGAGGTTCGCGAGATGATGACGCAGATTCAGAAATTGCTAGATAAAGGCTTTATTCGCCCGAGTTCTTCTCCTTGAGGTGTTCCAGTATTGTTCGTGAAAAAGAAAGATGGAACGATGAGAATGTGTATTGATTACCGGGAGCTGAATAAGCGAACCGTAAAGAACAAGTATCCTCTGCCACGGATAGATGATTTATTTGATCAACTGCAGGGAGCGACGTGCTTCTCAAAGATTGATCTGCGGTCTGGATATCACCAAGTGTTGGTTGCCGACGAAGATGTTCCAAAGACGGCTTTCCGTACTCGCTATGGTCATTATGAGTTTTTGGTGATGCCTTTCGGCTTAACCAATGCTCCTGCGGTTTTCATGGACCTGATGAATCAGGTTTGTCGTTCTTTTCTTGATAAATCGGTGATTGTGTTTATTGACGATATTTTCGTTTACTCTAAGACTGAAGCTGAACACAAGTCGCATTTGCGAGAGGTTCTCAAAATTCTTAAACTGGAGAAGCTATACGCTAAATTTTCGAAGTGTGAGTTCTGGTTGCGAGAAGTTCATTTTCTTGGTCACGTGATCTGCAGTGATGGCGTGAACCGGCGAAAGTCGAAGCGGTTATGAATTGTGGAGTTCCTCGAACTCCTTCTGAAGTTAGAAGTTTTCTTGGCTTAGCTGGATATTATTTGCGGTTTATCCGCGACTTTTCTAAACTTGCAGGTCCTTTAACTAAACTAACTCGCAAAGATGTTGCATTTGTTTGGGCGGAAGCTCAAGAACAAGCATTTCAGTCTCTGAAACGGCTACTGTGCGAAGCTCCAATACTTTCCTTTCCAGAGGGATCTGAAGATTTCGTTGTTTACTGTGATGCTTCGTATTCTGGATTGGGGTGTGTATTGATGCAGCGCGATAAAGTGATTGCCTATGCTTCAAGGTAATTGAAACCTCATGAAGGCAACTATCCGACTCATGATCTTGAGTTGGCAGCGGTGGTGTTCGCGTTGAAATTGTGAAGACACTATCTCTATGGCACCAAATGTGTGGTCTGCATGGATCACAAGAGCCTACAATATGTTTTCACGCAGAAAGAGCTCAATATGAGACAACACAGATGGCTCGAGTTGATAAAAGACTATGATTGTGAAATTCGCTACCATGCTGGTAAGGCCAATGTGGTGGCGGATGCTTTCAGTCGTAAAAGCTCTTCTGTAGACGCGAAGTTTATGAAGCTCACTGTGGTTTCTGATATCATTGTTCGATTGAAGAAAGCACAGCAAGTGGCATTGCAAGATAAAAACCTGAAGGCTGAAACGATGAAAAAGCTGAAGGATCAACTTGTTGATGATACTCGCGGACTAAAGACTTTTCAGTCTCACATATGGGTGCCGCTATATGGTGGAAATCGTGAGTTGATACTGCAGGAAGCTCACAAATCTAGGCTGTCGGTTCATCCGGGCAGCACAAAGATGTATCATGACTTGAAGGCATTATATTGGTGGCCTACTTTGAAACGAGACATTGCTTCCTTTGTGGAGAAATGTCAAATCTGCGCGCAAGTTAAGATAGAACATCATAAGCCTTATGGTAGTTTGCAACAACTCGAGATCCCTGAGTGGAAGTGGGATCACATTACAATGGATTTTGTGACAAAGTTGCTGAAAACCCTCAGAGGTCATGACACAATTTGGGTCATTGTTGATAGATTGACCAAGAGCGCTCATTTTCTAGCTATCAGCGAGTCTGCTGCGCTGGAAAAGTTAGCAAAGTTGTATGTAAATGAAGTGGTGTCACGCCATGGTTTGCCATGTTCGATTGTATCTGATCGTGATGCGCGTTTTGCTTCACATTTTTGGCAGAGTTTACAACACGAACTTGGTACACGTGTTTACCTGAGTACGGCGTATCATCCGCATACAGATGGTCAGTCAGAGAGAACGAATCAGACGTTGGAGGACATGCTTCGCGCATGTGTTCTCGAGTTTGGTGGTGCGTGGGATTCTCACTTGCCATTGGTCGAGTTTGCTTATAATAACTCGTACCACTCCAGTATAGGGATGACACCTCATGAGATACTTTATGGGAGGCGTTGACGTACTCCCACGTGTTGGTTAGAGCCTAGTGAAAAGCAGTTTGCCGGCCTGAGATTGTACAGATTACAGCAGATAAAGTGAAAATTACGCTGGAAAAGCTCAAAGCGGCCCGTGATAGACAGAAAGTGTATGCTGACCCTAAACGCAGACCAGTTGCATTCCAGGAGGGCGATCGGGTGTTCCTGAAAGTTTCTTCCTGGAAAGGTGTGATTCGTTTTGGTAGAAAGGGTAAGTTGAGTCCGCGTTAGATAGGTCCGTTCCGGATCATTCGCAAGGTTAATGATTAGACTGTTACCCTTGAGTTGCCTCCAGAGCTTTCTGGAATTCACAACACATTCAACGTGTATTATCTGCGTAAGTGCAAGGTACAGAAGAACCAGATTCTGCCTCTGCAAGAATTGAAGGTTGACGCTTCTAAACGCCTAGTTGAAGAACCTGTCGAGATACTTGGTTCAAAAGTGAAGAAGTTGCGTAGAAAAATGATCAAACTGGTGTTAGTGAAATGAAAGTATAACCTGGGTTCGAACATGACCTGGGAGACGGAAGACGACATGAAAGCTCGATACCCTCACTTGTTTGTAGACGAGCAGATTCCGAGGACGGAATCTTCTTAAGGGGGGTAGATTTGTAACACCCCAAAATGGGGCCTAGTTGTAACGAGTTGTACATGTAGCTTTATGAGTTGTACGTTGACTTTAATTGGTGTCTTGTTGTTAATTGTAGTGTACTTGTTGTTAAATGGTGGTCTATGTGTTAATTGGTGTTTTAAACGTGATTGGTGTTAATTGTGGATAAAAATGTGGTAATATGAAAAGTGTCATAAGTTGACCAAGTCGATAAATAGTTGAATGGTTTTAGATAATGGTTTCAATAATATCTCCGTTAGTTGAAACGGATAAACCTAAGTTGAGTTTTAAGTTGAATAGGGGAACAAAATACCCGAGATGGGGTATTGACCATTTAAGTCGGCCTTTGACTCTTTCTTATCCCCTGGATAAGCTAAAACACACACACGACACATAATAAACACGTACAAACACCTACACACCAAACCTTTGATCTTTTGAGGATAAAATCAAGAAGAAAGTTGCTGATTGTGGTTTCTTTAACTGATTTCAGAAGCAATCCAACTTTAGTTGCCTATCTTGTAAGTATATTTGAAGTTTAAACTTAGTTTATGAACATGATGAAGAAGATGAACCAATTGTTGATTAAATGGGGTTGTAAGATGTGTTTTGTTGTTAGTTTGTGTCAAGTTTATGTTAGTAAGTTCATATGTAGGCTAGAGATGATGTATAAACACTTGAAAATGGATTCAAGTTGATTTTGGTGTCAAAATTGGCGAGTTGCAGGTTCTGTCTCGAACAGAGCTGGTTTTTCTGTAAAAACCTTTCCTGCGGCCGTAGAAGAAAGTTCCTGCGGCCGCAGGGGCCGTTTTTATTCCTGCGGCCGTAGAAAAATGTTCCTGCGGCCGTATGATTGTGCTTTTCAGGATTATTGAAATTAAGCCTTCTGTGGTCGTAGAAAAAGGTTTATGCGGCCGTAGGAGGGTATTTTATGTGTTTTATGACGTTTACCACCTACGGGTGAAGGAAACAAGCCTTGGGCGTGGGTACATAACTTGCGGCCTTGGGTACCGAAAGGATACCTCCTGTGGGCGTAGGGAATGGTCCCTACGGCGGTAGGTCATGGTTTCCTGGGGACACTCTATGCGGGCGCAGGGTATATCTCTTGCGGCAGTAGGAGGCTGACAGAAGCCATGTCGACCTTTTGTTGAGACAGATGTTAGTGCAGTCAAATGTAATGTATGCTAAGTGGTGTTTAAATCTATACCTAACGTGTTAGGTGATTCGGACGACTCTGGGGATTCCTGGGATTCCAGATTTCATTTCTGCCTCTTGTAATCTCGAGATGAGTACCGGTTTCCCATGAGTCTCAGTAGGTAAGTTATCTGTTGTACATGTTGATACATGATTGTTGTATACATACGTGGGACACGAGGTATGCTATGATAGAGTTATAATTGCATGCTTAATTACCCGTATGAAAGATAATTGCTGTGATTATATGCGCGCATGAACTGGATCCTAATTGGATCAGCTATTTGTTTATGAGATTTTGTCTGGACATTGACGGGTGAACAATTGAGGTTAGTCAGGTAGATGGGTGATAATATCTGGCTGGGTTCCCAGGGTCCTTAGGGGCTATGAATTGGGGAACTAACGTTACTCAGGAGTATACGCTTGGGTATGGCTCTGCAGGCCGCTGTTCCTCTATGGAATTGGGTTCTTTGCTTAGGCTAGAACCAACATGATAGACAGAGTGCACTATGTGGACTGCTCTTCGCTCACCCACTGGTGCAATTGGTTGCGGCTGATTCCCCGACTTGGGTTAGTGAGCGGGGCTAGCTACCCTGCGAGACACTACTCCTGCTGACATGATTGGCGCGCCGCAAGATGATAGGATAGCCTTGTGTGCTGTTCCTTTATGTGATAGCCTGCTTATTGATGCTTATGTGTAATTGGTGCTCACTAGCTAGTTGTAGCTAACGGTGCAATATTTCCCTTTTTCACAGGTTGATGCTAGTTGGCCTGGTGAGGCGGGCACTGATGGTAATCTTTTGTTGTACATATCTTTTGGGGAACACATTTGTTGTATATGGATCCGGTGGTTGGAACTAGTTGGTAACGCTTGTAGATTATGAACTTGGCGAATTCTTTTGATGTAATTAAACAACCGAGTCAGTTAGCGATGTTTTTGTAAATGGCGTTTAATTCCGCTGCATGTTTTTGATAATAGTTGTTAAAAAGTTTAAATTAACTCTAAATTTAAGCTCGTTAGAGGTGGCGTTACAGTGCATGTATGTACTCACTAAGCTTTATAGTTTACCGGTTTTTGATTATATATTTTCAGGTATTCCTGGTTCTTCTAGGAAGGATAACGGCAAAGAACCAGCTTGAGCCGACAGTGAAATATTTCCTTAATTACTATTTTGTAGAAAAAGTGTTTTCCATGTGTATTTGGTGTCTAACTATAGTTAAAAATCGATGAACTCAAACATTCACCATTTTTGTATATTTTGTTATGTATATGGAAAATAAACTTTATTTAGTGAAAGAAAAAAAAAAAAAATTTGGACGTTACAAATTGGTATCAGAGCCAAGGTTTAAGGGATTCAGATATGTCTGTGAGAAATCTGGACTTAAACCATGGTAATTTGTATCAAGGAAGCTGTCGGCTAAAGCAAGGGAGAAAGTGAGTACATATGTAATGATGAAGGATCGATAATTGTTTTACTTAAGGATATTGTAGATGTTGATCTATACGAAAAGTGCTGTGATTTTAAGATTATGTGTTGAAGGGTTATGAGTTATGCTAAATGTAGAGTATACATTTTGATGTTGATATAAAAATTTTATTGAGAAAACTTGAAATTAGGAAGGTGATGTCTGACCTATACTTGTGAATCCGGAAACTTAGTGGTAAAAGTTTGAATAGATATGTATAGTGTGTTTGAGTTAGTAACTGGATCCGTACTATAACAACCACATGGTACATGTCCAATTCAACTTAGTCACGAAAGATTCTAGTGAATCAAGTAATATGTAATAGATAAAGGGTGTGACTTGTTTTAAATGTTGAAGTAAATAGAAATTTTATTATTAAGGTGTAAAGCATGCTAAATGCTTATAGCTTTCTAGAGTAATATAAGTAGGATACCTGTTTTTATCCTGCTTTATACTAGAACTACTTAATTTCAGAATGGTGTACACAAGGAGCAGACGTGATGCTTAGAATCAGGGAGTGGGACCTAGTCAACCCCGAGATGGGGAAGAAGCAAGTGTTACCAATGATATCAGTTCCCCACCACCTGTGGCTACACCAATGATGCCTATAGTGACCGAACCTATTACTAATGTGGTTAATCGACCACTAGTGGTAGAGGAGGTTCCAGATAAGCCTAGTATGGAGGAAATGGTAGTTAGGGAAGTTATCAAAATCTTTCAAGATGCAATCCCTAACATGATGAGTCAGATAACAACTGAAATGAAAACTATGGTGCAACAACAGGTAGATCCTGCTCTTTCTGCTCGAAATGTGAACATGACTCAAACTAATACTACAACACAGGAAGGAAAGAGAAAGGATTGTAACTTTAGGGACTTTGCAGCTTGTCAACCTCCTTTCTTTGAGGGAGTGCCCGATCCCATAGTGAGTTACCAATGGCTCGATGATATAGAAGGTGCTTTCCGCACCAGTTATTGTGCACCAGAGTCTAAAGTACGATTTGCCTCAAATTTTCTGAGGGGTTCAGCTAAAAGTTGGTGGAAACTTATGGTGCAACGGAAGGGAGTAGCAAGCATTGAAACAATGACATGGGAAGAATTCTCTGAATTATTTAAAAAATAGTATGCACCCAAGTGGAGGTGGATTGATTGGCGGACAAATTCCAGCATCTTCGACAAACCACTGGGTCGGTGCAACAAATAACAGCCAAATTCGTAGATAGAGCATTGTTCTGCCCTGATTATGTGGCCAATGAGAGGGCCAAGATGAACCGTTATTTGTCCATACTAAAAAAGGAAATCAGAGAATTCTTAAATCCTACGCTTTGTAAAGATTTTGACCAACTTTGTGATGCTGCAAGGGCTCGAGAAATTGAATTGGAAAAGCAGGTGTTAGAGAGAAAGGCTGAAACAGTTGCCCCAGCAACTAAGAAACAAAAGATGGGTTATACTGGTTTTAAATCTACCGGAAAGAAAGACGGCAGTACTCATCCTGTTATGAAGAATTGTTAGAGATATGTAAAGCTTGGGCATATAGGAAAAGTTTGTAAATCTTAGTTCAAAATCTGCTTTAACTGTTTGCAACCCGGACATATCAAAATGATTGTCCAAAATTGACAGGAGATGCGAAACCAGATACTCTTCAACTAGCCTTACGTATTACTGATGGAGGACAAGGAAAGAAGAATGACGCTCCTAAGGCTCGTGGGAGAGCTTTTCAACTCACTGTTGCGGAAGCAAAGACGGAACCAGATGTTGTGACAGGTACATATCTTGTTAATTCCATACATGCACTTGCATTATTTGACTCAGGAGCCAGCAAATCTTTTGTTTCCATTACTTTCTGTAGACAATTTAAGTCATTACCTATAAGACTAGATAGTCCTTTAGAGGTGGAAATAGCAGACAACAAAAGTGTGATTGTATCTGATATATACAAAAATAATGTGATAGAAATAGAAACTGTTCACTACCCTGTTGATCTTATTCCCATGTCGATGTGGGAATTTCAAATTATAATTAGCATGGATTGGCTGGGTCGCTATCAAGCTACAATCATGTGTGTTCGGAAAATGATTAGAGTTCAAACTCCTAGTGGGGGAGAACTTACAATCATAGGTGACGGAAGAAGGAAGGAAACATCACTTTGTTCAGTAACTAAAGCTCATAAGTACTTCTTTTATCGCACATGTGATAGATGTGAAAGAGGAAAAGAAGGTTTTAACTCCAGCTGATGTGCATGTGGTACGGGAATATGTCGATGTATTTCTAGAAGACTTGCCTGGTGTACCTCCGGATAGACAAGTAGAATTTTGAATAGATCTTGTCCCCGGAACAAATCCAATTGCTAGAGCCCCTACTGGTTAGCTCCTCCTGAAATGCAAGAAATGATGAAGCAATTGCAGGAGCTGTTGGATAAAGGCTTCATCCGACCCAGTAGCTCACCTTGGGGAGCACCAGTTTTATTTGTTAGAAAGAAGGATAGGTCTTTCCGCATGTGCATCGATTATAGAGAGCTTAATAAAGTGACAATCAAGAACAAATATCCACTACCTCGGATTGATGATCTATTTGATCAACTAAAAGGAACGTCTTGGTTATTAAAGATTGACTTACGTTCGGGGTATCATCAATTTAAGATTAAGGAAGAAGATATACCAAAAACCGCCTTCAGAACCTGATATAGCCACTTTGAATTTGTAGTCATGTCATTTGGATTGACGAATGCACCTGCTGCTTTTATGGATTTAATGAATTGGGTATGCCGACCTATGTTGGATAAATATGTTATTGATGATATTCTGATTTATTCCAAATCAAAATTCGAAAATGAGGGTCATCTTAGAAATGTGCTTGAGACCCTGAGGAATGAAAAATTGTATGAAAAATTCTCAAATGTGAATTATGGTTAGAAGAAGTGTAGTTTCTGCAACATGTTATAAATAAAGATGGTGTTAAGGTTGATCCAGCAAAAGTTGATGCAGTAATGAGATGGGAGCCACCCAAGAATCCTTCAGAAGTCTGGAGTTTTCTTGGTTTAGCAGGTTATTACCGCAGATTTATCAAGGATTTTTCAAAAATCACAGTACCCCTAACTAGACTAATCAAGAAAGACACAAAATTTATGTGGGGAAACGAACAACAAAAAACCTTTGAAACGCTTAGGCAAAAGCTTTGTGAAGCCCCTATTCTCTCCTTACCCGAAGGAAACAACGACATTGTTGTGTATTGTGATGCATCTGATCAAGGTCTGGGTTGCGTACTGATGCAAAAAGAAAAAGTTACTGCATACGATTCATGACAATTAAAACCTCATGAAGTCAATTATCCCACTCATGATCTAGAATTACCCGCAGTAGTTTTTGCTCTAAAAATTTGGAGACATTACTTTTATGGTGTCAAGTGCACCATTTACACAGACTACAAAAGTTTGAAGTATCTCTTGGATCAAAAGAACTTAAATATGAGACAAAGAAGTGTTGGGATCTCGTAGGCACGCAGCGGAAGCGAATGTACAACAAATAAAGCCCAAGGTACAAACAATCAAAGCATAAAACCGAAATCCCAAACACGGACCAAACTCTATGTATAAAAATGCAACTTGAAAGGGAAAGAGGTGTTATACCTTTCCCCTAAGCTCCAGAATACTTGTTGTCTAGTGGTGGTGATGCTCCAAGAATGAACACGGATCGTCTAATGGGTAGTACCCCGGGAACACGTCCAACCACACGAGCTAGCGAGCCTTCGTGCTTCTTCACTATGAAAAGCACTCCGGGACAGCAAATAAACGAGACCAATCTTCTGGAGTAAACTATCTTGGAACTTCACTTGGCCTTTGTAGCACCAAAGAAGAGTGATATAGGATAGAGAGAAAAGAGGAGAGAAATCCCAAAAACAAAAAATGAGTTCTCTTAACCTTTTTCTTTCTCCAGATTCGTGTATATCTCCACTCAACCGGCCATGCTTCGAAATTGGCAACCTAACATGCATTGGCTAGTTTGGAGGTGGATTTAACAAATGGCACTGGCAGAGTTTAGCGGCGCTAACTCAAAATAGTTAGCGGCGCTAACGCGCCCTGTCAGCGATTTGACACAAAGTACATGCAGCCGTAGCGGCGCTATCCATTAGGACTTAGCGGCGCTAACCCCTAAGAGTTAGCGACGCTAACGCGGCCTGCGATGTCAACTTTTGTCTTTTGTCATATTTGGTCCCTTAACTTAAGTTGCTGTCAGGTTAGACCCCGGTGTAAGACCCAATAGGCCCATACATCATCAGCAGCGGTCCATATGGCGTACGTACTTTAATGGGCATATTTCTAACAAACTCCCACTTGAACATAATGCACCGTACCCATGAGACCACAGACAAAGAGCGGCCTCTAGCAAAAGCATCAATGCCCCCAAGTCAGTATGGGTTCCGCTTCTTTGCAGAAAACCATAACCTACAAAATAACGTAGAGGTCCTATTTGACAAGTGATCAATACTCCTTTTGTTCCCGATATCCTTGTGAACACGAGACATGGATTGATACGTCAATCTCCAGATCCTTCACGATTATGTTACTCGATCTTGATTGGTGGTGACCAAAATTTTAAGGACATATCTGATTCTCAATCAATATTCCTTTGCGCATGGCCATGCTTATTTTGGTGTCAGCGCCCAATCATCGAGGGGCCCAGGGATATCTTTCATATCAGAGGAACAAATTCCGTTGACTGTACAACCCCATAGCATGAACCTTATCTTACTTAACTATTCCCTTTATAGCAGCCAGTTACGAACTACGTTTTAAAATGGTTAAAGCAAGAAAGTTTCATGTTATAGCAATTCATACATCTCGGGTCAAAGGACGTAATGATATTATCCTTCCGAGTCACTCTATGACCATGATCCATGAAGTGAACTCGGGTGTGGGTCTTCCAGTTACTTGAAACTCTTTTCAAGCACTGGTTACTGTTGCATTTCATGCATTCAATCCTTGATTAATGCCTAACCAACACCTAACCTCAGCCTTAATTCAAGCTTTCTTCCCTTGAAGAATGACTGGCTGTGGAAATTTAGAATGTATAACCATTCCGGGAAGTGGTTAAACATGCTAAGATGGAACACAGTAAAGACCAATGAAGGTAACCGCATCATGCGTATATATAGTCCCCACTATATATCGATACAATCATCGGTTAGCAGTACTGCTTACCGTTCCCAAAGCTTATAAGTAAATCAAACATTTACTAAAACGATATTCGAGCCCAGTCATAAGCATTAACAATGCTATTATACCTAGTATGAAATTCATCACTAGTATTTGACAACAGCTTAATCATGGGATCATCTATACGATATCCCTTTGTACTCTTTTGTATTCTCTTATTAAACCACTTGCAAAGTGTTTATCAGCTAGATCATACACTAGGTTATCATAGTCGTCATATCCTCAATGTTACCGAAGTCTACAATAGGATTAATGACACTTGTGATTATCAGAGTCGTCATACTCTCAATGTAACCGAAGTTAACAATAGAGTTACTGACACTCACTTTTATTAGAGTAGACATACCCGTAATGTTATCGAAGTACACAATAGGGTCAATGACACTCATTGAATCTCAATGTCGTATCTGCACCACATATTTGAATATTCTAAACTTCGATTAAAATCGACAGTTTCACAAGTATAGATTTGCTTGCAGTAATAACTTACTCAAGACAACTCTATTTACGTCGAACATTAAGAACATACAATAGTATTTCTTGAATCTAAACTCCACTTGATTCCATATTCTCTATTTATACTCATAGAACAATAATTCCAACATTTGGTTGTAGAACAACCCTAAATTAAGACATTATTTTCATTGAGCATATTTTACTAAGAACACATGAAGCTCCCACTAGCTCTGACAAGGGTATCTGGCTTAATCTATGCTTTCCAGAAAACTCATTCCTTTGACTTTCTCGTAAAGCAGGATTACAATCACAAGATGCAAGTTTTGCTGACTTTAGTTATGGACATAACTTAGATATAATGAATATGCAAGACCTCGGAACATGTTTCAAACATTTCCTTAATTTAACCCTGCAAAGGATCTTGGTCTTCTCATTTCCATGTGAACATATTTGTTTCCTTAATGTAACAACAAAGTTTCACATTATCCAGACCTAATCTGGATATTACGGATGTATGGGACCCTCGGAATGTGCCTCAAGCATTTCCTCAACTTAATCCTTTGAAGGATACATGTCTTTTACGTCCATGTGACCAACTTGTTTCCGCAAGGTTACAACAATATTTCACTTTATCCAAATTATCTTCAACATAACCACTAGAACATGTTTCCATATTTAAACAATATGAAACACTTTGTCTTTAGTCGGTATTTGAAGTTGTCCATAATTGCATATATGTTAATCCCTTCACCCTTCTCGGATTAAACCTTAGGTGTGGGATTAACCCAAGTCAAGTACTTGGACGCAGCAAATAGATTACATCTATATATATACCATTCCTTTGTTTAATTCACTTGTGAACACAGGGTCCCACCATGTTTCCTATGAATGGTAACATCACAATGATTTACCATCAAGATGCTGTTACTAAAATATGACAACCTCATATCTAAACAGCCTTCTTGATTTCCATCAGAATTAAAGAAACAATGGATATTGTCAGGTTTTACCAGCATCTCTATGCTGATAAAATTCTAGTGTCAACATTAGGTCTCTTATTTAAGTTTTACGTTCTTCCACTGGAATGCTTTTGTAAATTGTCTTCTCCTTTTTGAGCTACCAAACATGGTTCCCATAAGTTCAAGAAACAATTATCCAAAACTCAGATGAACTACTTAAATATACAAGCATCAACTTATAATTCATCCATCTCCCATAATGTCGTGTTTTTAGATTGAGGACTTGGTTCATAAAATAATGTATACCAATCATATTGAATACATCTTTAAGGCCTGCCTTTTACCAGATCATCAACAAAGATATCCGGTTTTCTTTAAAGTAACACCATGTACAAAATGTGTTTCTTAGAGAAAACGAAGTATGAGATAAACCCATAATTCATTTCATATTTAGACCAATATAGATAATAGAAACTTAGCATCTTATCTAGATCAAAGAATCGATATCTATATGCCCTTATTGATTCTTAATTTCTTAAGGTTATTTCCGAACACCTCCAGGTTTCAGACACAAACCCCTTATCTATTTAAAGATGGTGATGGAGAATTTTACTAGTGTCACTATACATGGCATACTTGAGCGGATTATCCACACGAGTGTGATCAAAATCCAACAAGTTATAATCCTTCCTACCAATACTGGTGAAAGATTTCTTAATCATCCTAGTCCAATAAACAAGATTTGCATCTTTCATTTAGCCCGAAGCTAAACTTTTACAAAGATCCTAACCACATGGATCTAAGTGATGTAAATGTTGTTTACTTGGTGAAGTTTGATTATGCCATATACTTAATGTATCCAAACCACTTTTGGATCTAAGAATCAATTATTTCATGATTACCTTATTACTTATAACGTGTCTTTATGTATGCAATGATATGGATAAGTTTTTGATAAAACATCTCAAAATAATTTTTCAAAATTTTTTTCAATTCCAAGCAACATCCATCGTCATCAAATGTGTATTTGTGCACCAAAATGGTCAAAATAACACATAAGCTTAGACATGGATAGAAAATGAAATGAAACCATCAGAATGAAAAATCTTTTAAACAAATACAAGATACAAAATATCCATCATCTACAAAAGAACATACAATAAAGCGAGTCTTGCCATGCAGGGCGTACATACAAAAGTAATAATTAATCCGGAATTAATGGCGAGGCCAACACTCCCTATTCTCTTGAAGAAGACAATCAACAAAATTTCTTCTTCAGAGATCCGGTTCTTCAAGCTCTTCCTTTTTGCAACGAACAGACCTACACTTTGTAACAAAAACAAATTTGTAACAAACGTGAGTCATATAGCTCAAGTAGGAAAATTAACTCTCTCTTGTCTGAGAAGTTTTATATCCTCTCGGCACGGAGGGCAGGCATGACGGCCCCAATCCCCAAATCTACCGCAGAAGTAGCAAACCACCCCATGTTGAGTCTCTTTAGGCACATCATCAATGTCCATAGACTCAAAACTTGAAGCAAGCTTGGATACTCCAACTTCTTCATTCGATGGGATCGATTTCTTTTTCTTGGCTAAAAGTTGTTCCTTAGAACCATGAATATGAGTGGATGAGGATGATTCATGCTTGGACATGTTAGATTCTACAACCTTCAACATTTCATGCAATTCATCTATAGATATTTCCTTTCCATTCATATGATAGTCCATTACAAACTTTTCATATGATGCGGGTAGAGACTGAAGTATGAAGTTCACACCGAGCTCCCTCCCTATAGGAAAACCAAGCCTATCCATCTGGTCCATGTATGACTTCATCTTCAATACATGGGCACTTACACTCCTGCCTTCCCGCATCTTACAACCGGTTAGACTTTTAACACACTCATAATGTTCTTGCCTAACTTGCTGTCGGAAAACATCCTTCAGCTTGTTAAACATCTCATACACAGTCATGCGCTCAAATTGCTTTCGCAGTTCTAAGACTCATTTTTGTGTGTCTTCATCCAAATGTACAAAACATACAATAGAAATTGAAATGGCGTACAAGCCACAAAATTTCCTATTTATCTATTACAAGTACACGGATGAATGAAATGGCATGCAAGCCACAATATTATTACATACCAAACTAAATTAATAAATATTACAGTCCATAACGTGATATAAAAATCACCAAATGCATCCAAACACACAAAGTCAACCACAAGGTCAAAGGCAAGGTTACCAATTCAAATCTAACACATACAACCAAACAAAATGGTAACAAAATTACCAAGACAAAATCTGGAACAAATTTCCAGAATTACAAAATAGCCAAAAATACCCGAGACCAAAACTGTTTTTAACTTGAAAAACAAAATCTGTAGCTGCGCGTTAGCGCCGCTAATTTTTAATGGGTTAGCGCCGCTAACCTTGTTCGAACAGAAAACAAACATTCCGATTTCGGGATTTTTCAAGCCACCAAGTGCAAATCTAACATAGAGGTGGCTCTGATACCACTGTTGGGATCTCGTGGGCACGCAGCGGAAACGAATGTACAACAAATAAAGCCCAAGGTACAAGCAATCAAAGCATAAAACTGAAATCCCAAACACGGACCAAACTCTATGTATAAAAATGCAACTTGAAAGGGAAAGAGGTGTTATACCTTTCTCCTAAGCTCCAGAATACTTGTTGTCTCGTGGTGGTGATGCTCCAAGAATGAACACGGATCGTCTAATAGGTAGTACCCCAGGAACACGTCCAACCACACGAGCTAGCGAGCCTTCGTGCTTCTTCACTACGAAAAGCACTCCGGGACAGCAAATAAATGAGACCAATCTTCTGGAGTAAACTATCTAGGAACTTCACTTGGCCTTTGTAGCACCAAAGAAGAGTGATATAGGATAGAGAGAAAAGAGGAGAGAAATCCCAAAAACAAAAAATGAGTTCTCTTAACCTTTTTCTTTCTCCAGATTCGTGTATATCTCCACTCAACCGGCCATGCTTCAAAATTGGCAAGCTAACATGCATTGGCTAGTTTGAAGGTGGATTTGACAAATGGCACTGGCAGAGTTTAGCGGCGCTAACTCAAAATAGTTAGCGGCGCTAACGCGCCCTGTCAGCGATTTGACACAAAGTACATGCAGCCGTAGCGGCGCTATCCTTTAGGACTTAGCGGCGCTAACCCCTAAGAGTTAGCGACGCTAACGCGGCCTGCAATGTCAACTTTTGTCTTTTGTCATATTTGGTCCCTTAACTTAAGTTGCTGTCAGGTTAGACCCCGGTGTATGACCCAATAGGCCCATACATCATCAGCAGCGGTCCATATGGCGTACGTACATTAATGAGCATATTTCTAACAAGAAGATGGCAAGGCCTGGTAAAAGATTATGATTGTGAAATATTATACCATCCAGGTAAAGCAAATGTGGTTGCTGATGCGTTAAGCAGAAAATCAAGAAACACATCTTTACATATGGAATCTTTACGAATGACAGTTACTGCCTTGCTGATTGAGAAAATTTTAAATGCTTAAGAATAAGGTATCAAGGGTGAGAATCAAGGTAAAAAGCGGATCAAGGGCCAAGCATATGCTCTAGAAAGAGATAATAGAGGTCTGTTGACTATGTTTGGAAGAATTTGGGTGCCTATTTCTGGGAACATCAGGCAGATTATCCTTGATGAAGCTCATAAATCAAGGTTCTCAATTCATCCAGGCATTACAAAGATGTACAGAGATTTAAAGTCAGATTATTGGTGGCCAGGAATGAAGAAAGATATAGCAACTTATGTTGAAAAACGTCTAACTTATGTTGAAAGACCCCATGGCAAACTACAACCTCTGGAGATTCCTGTGTGGAAATGGGAAGATATAACCATGGATCTAGTAACAAAGCTTCCAAAGACCCCATGAAATTATGATGCTATATGGGTGATTGTTGACAGATTAACTAAAAGTGCTCATTTCATACCCATTCGTGAAACATTCTCTGCTGAAAAGATGTCAGAAGTGTTTGTGAAATAGAACGTCTCTAGGCATGGGGTACCAGTATCAATAGTATCAGATCGGGATAGTAGATTCACAGCTCGTTTCTGGAAGAAATTTCATGGATATGTGGGTACCAAACTTCTTTTCAGCATAACTTTTCACCCGCAAACCGATGGTCAAAGTGAACGCACCATTCAAACATTAGAAGATATGCTTCATGCATGTGTGATAGATTTTGGTGGAAGTTGGGATCTACAATTGCCTCTAGCAGAATTTTCTTATAACAACAATTATCACTCTAGTATCGGAATGCCTCCATATGAAATGCTTTATGGAAGAAAGTGTAGGACTCCGATCTGCTTGGGTGAAGTGGGTCATTGTGTGTTGGGTGGTACTAAGATCGTCTATAGAACAACAGAGAAAATTCAACAGATCTGAGAAAGGTTTGAGGCTGCACAAAGCAGACAGAAAAGCTATGCAGATAAAAGACGATCATTATTGGAATCATCTACCTCAGATGATGATGATGTTTGTCTAATGGCTCAAGAAGATGAAGAGTTTGAATTGATGAAGTTGATTATGGTTTGTTAGAGTCAACTTTTGAAGCTGACATGAAGGAAGCTGAGGAAAACATCAAACTTAGTGATTGGGATCCTGCTTCCATGTACAAGGTTAGTAATTTCAACTCTTACACCGATGAAGAAAATGGTCTTGCATTCGATTATTTGTTAAATGATTTCAAGACCGGCCTTAAGTCTCAAAAGGACCTCAAAGCTGAGATAGCTAAACTGAAGAATGAGATTAAGGAAAATCAATCTCTCATTGATGTTGGTAAGAAAGCACAGTGTGAACTTGAATGTCAAAGACACATTAATAAACTTCTAAGTAAAGAACTTCAGGAAGCCAAAGTTAAAGCTGACCAACTTCAAAAGGTCACTGAATCTTGGTGTAAGTCATCAAGGCTTGCTGAAAAGTACATCATCCAACAAATTCCTAAACAGGTACAAGCTGTACTTGGAGGTGACTATCAATCCGCAGCCTATGCAATTGATGAGGATGAGATAGCAAGTACAGACTCTGGGGAATATAGACAATTGATTGAGTCTCATAAGTCAGCCTCAGAGAGAAAACATGTTCAAAACCTTAAATACAATATGTTTGTAAAGGCCAAAGATCATGGTAATGAGTGCTCAACATCCAAACAACATGGTAAGTCTATGCTGGACAGATTAGGCACTCAGCCTATTCAAAGAACTTCAGTCATAGAAAGGCTTAATCCAAATCCTTTCAAAGGACAACATTCTCTATCTGGCTCAGAGAGAAGTTACAAGAATAGGAAGACCACTGTAAGTCAGAGGTCACATCACAACAATGGTAAGTCCAAAGTTGTGGACCTTGGTAAGTCCAAGGAGATCAACAGTGGTAAGTCCAAACCTGTTGAAACTGGTGAGTCCAGAAAGCATGACAAAGGTAAGGTCAAAGTCATGGAAAAGAAGTTTGTTGGTCAAGCTTCTAATCAAAAGGATAACAAACAAAGATCTGACAAAGTGTCAGGATCGGATATAGTTTATATCAAATAACAAGAACTAACTTTTGAATAACCAATCAAAGTAGAATAAAAGTTAATCTTTAACTATGATCACAATCAACTAAGAAGTTGCGGAATCACAGTTAATTGATTAAAGAAGATTTTGATCACAAAGAGATTCAATCAAACAGTAATTTTATTAATCAATGAGAACGATTACAATAGCAAACTTCACCCCCAATCTAACTTATTATGTTAGACGAAGAACACAAATTGTTCTTAGGTTTCAACGAGAAACTTTGAGGCTTAGCACTATTCAGAAAGCAAATTACAACTTGAATAACGAATGCAAAAATATAATCAATGAGTAAGTTCTAATTATGAAGTCTAATCTAGCATATATATACTCCTTGATCTTCCTTGATTTTCTGACAGTTAGGTAATCTTCTATCTTCTGAGATAATCTTGATGATCTTCAAAATATTTCGAGATATCTTCAAAGATAGGATTTTTCCATATTTAGCTCAACATAAACTGTTTAATGAATACAACAGTTCTTGATTCTTCTAACAGTCTTCAGCTTCAAGGTCTTCAAACAGTTGTAGACGTTTATACTAACAGTTCTCAACTGTTTTTCATATTTTCAACTAACAGTTTCCAACTGTTACACCAACCTTCAGTTAACAGTTTTATCTTTACTTGTATAATATGTACAATAACTTAGCTAATTTCCCAACAATCTCCCCCTAACTTAAAGTATTGAACAATACATTTAAGTTGTTTGTTTTAAGGGTTCAATCATAGACAAATTAACATAAGTAAAGAACATATTTAACATTGTATACAAAATCAAACTATTACGATCAAAAATTTAAGAGATAGAAAAATTACATTTTCTCTGACTTTATAAGCTCCAATCTCTTCTTCAATCTCTTCATCAAATCTTCCTTCACTTTTGTAGGGCCATAAAACCTTGCTTTCAACATATACATTAGCTTTGGTTTACTGTGCTTGATGAACTCAAGATCAAACCACTGAGTTTGAGCATTTCCCATCACCAATTGATATACTCTTGATCTTTCATATACTTTCACAGTAATGATTGGAAATCTTTCATCACTTATCAACATGGACATCACTTCCAGTGGATTACATATACTAGATAAGTGCATCATCAAGACTTTTACTTCAACCTCAGCTGCCCTGCCATAGTGACCTACTCCATATGCATACATCTCCTGTATGTCTCTCCTTGTCACACAATCCATCATTTGGACGAAACTAGAATAACTTTCAATTGGTTCCAGTTCCCTGACAATAGTAAATCCTTGCTTTCCAGTCTCTACCCTCAAAAATTCAAATCGCCACTCAGTAATGTGGGATTTTTGACCAAGCTGCTCTTTTTCTACTTTTTCAATTCTTTCTGCAATCTCCACACTTAGTCTGTCATGAAGAATGGTTTGAACCTTTTCAGCTTTAGCTTTTTCTTCAGACTTTTGGAATGTTTGGGGTTTTCTCTTTTCAAATACTGGCTTGGGAGGTGGAACTGTTTTCTTCTTTACAACTCTTTTTCTTTTTACTCCCTTACCAGCCTTCTTCTTCCTTTCTTCCTCATCAATCTGAGCAGTAATCTCATCTGCCAGCTTCTTTGCTATCTCAAAATCAGACTGTTCTTGTTCTCTTTGCTCAGCTGCTAGCCTTAATGCAAATTCATGATCACGCTCTTCTTGTTGTTGTCTTGAAAGCTTGAGCTTAGGACAAACAACAACAATTTCTTTACCTTTGCCTGGAACAGGAGGCAACTTTGATTCTTTCTTTCCTTCCTGGATGACTATGCCTTTATACCCTTTCTTTGGTGGTAAAGATTCTAACGTAGCAACCTTTCCATCAAGCCATCCATCATCGATTTTCTATGCCATTCTAGAAGAACTTATTCCCAGATATTGAGCACTAATATCAACCAAGTAGTTCTGCTTAACTGTTGACCAAGATTTGAAAATCTCAGTGCTTGGAACATCTGCAGTTGACACCATCCTGTTGATTAGCACCCTATCAACACTTGAAAGCTGTTCTTCTTCTTCTTCTTCATTAACCGCTTGGACACTTGCAACTGTTAGTTGATTTAAAGTTGCAACTGTTGGTTGTTGTGTTGCAACTGTTTGCTCATTTGGAGCAACAACTGTTTGTTCAGCTTGTGGAACTGTTTGTTGAACCTCTTCTTGCTTAGACTTTCTTTCTCCTTTTGCTTGAGAGGTTGAAGATGATCTCACTGTGGCTTTAGGTTTGTTGAGCAGCTGTTCATGATTATGAAGAACATCAGTTGCCTTCATAAGAGTTTCTCCCAGAAATTTCAGCTGCTTTTCTTGTCTGATCAGCACCTCATTATGCATTCCTATCACCTTAATGACTTCATTTGCCTTTTCCAACTTTTTAGATAGCTCTTTTATTTTCTCATCTTGTTTAATTATCCTCTTGTTTTGAAAAACAATCTTCTTCTTTAGGTGTAGGTGAGCAGCAAAGTAAGGTGCAAAGTTAGGATCCGTCAATGCTCGTTGTTTCAGTCTAGTCTCAATGTCATCCAGTGTTTCCACTGTTAGCATATCAATGACATATTTAACTGGTGGTTTACTCACTTGAGTTTCCCCATCAATACCCCTCTTTTCTTGGTTCTGGGGATTACCAGAAACTATTTTACCAGTCTCTGTTGCCATGGTTGAGGTCTTAGCTATGTTAACACTGTCCTGGTTATCCTTTGCGGATAAAACAGTAGTGTCAGCCTCAAAAACCATATGATCACCCTCAAAAGGAGTGATCACCTCCTCATTGTGCCTGGGAGACAGCACAAGGGATTCCCTTTGGATATTCTGCACAGGTGAATGCACCTCTTCAGGGCTAACAGTTTCAGTTTCAAGAACTGTGGTGGAAGGAGCACCAGCAGTTCTTTTCCTCTTCTTTTGAAATATTTTTAGTGCAGGGGCTTGTGTTGTAGCTTTTTCAAAGGAAGCAGATTGGGAATTTTGAGTATCTTGGACTGTGGGTTCCAGTGTTGGTGGTGTAGCAATACGTTGGGCTTCATGCTCAACACTGGCAGACCTGTTTCTTGAAAGAAACTCCACCATTTCAGAGAGTGGTGGAGTTATGGCACCAGAGAAACTCTTGCCATTAACCAACAGTTTTCTCAAAGTGGAAGCCACATGAGCAGAGGGAATAATGACCCTCTTGTGTATTTTAAGGTTTGGAATCAAAAAGTTTAAACAAGTTTGCACAAACCGTGGATACATCAAAAATAGACCATACTTGGTCCCCAGATGTTTTACCATACCATTAAATATCAATTTTGAAAAATTAAAACATCTGTTGTTGGCTAGACAGATGAGTGCGAGAGCAATGTTGCTCCCAAACTCATTCCAGCCTGTTCTCTTAGGGCTTATGCACTGCTGGAGAGTATGGATAATGAACTTCAAGTGTGCGCAAAACTGCCCTTTGTAGAAGGTACCCTTACCCCCAGGGCCCTCATACCCATGTTTCAGTAACTCGGTGTGTAGATATTCTAATGCAACCGAATCAGAATACTCACCATTAAGATCATTCAGTTGTAGTGCATGGCGAATAGTGTCTTCGGTTATAGAAACCTCCATATCATCAACAGTTGTAGAAATCTGTTGCACTTCATCAACTTCTTGGACTTTGGCATTCTTCCAGAAGTTCTCAATATGTGAGGTATAGATTGTGGGGTTGGCAGTTAGAGCATAATGAATGTTTGATACCGTGAGATAATCAATCATGACGTGGAAAGCGTCAAGATTGTCTGGTTTTTCAAGATAAGCGATCACATTGTGCTCTTTGACAAATGGAAGAGGAGACATTTTGATTTCGATCTCTGAGAGTTGTTGAGGGTTAGGGTTTGTTTCTGATCGAAGTTCGTTTTGGATGTGTGAGTTGCTTGGTAAGGAGGGAATTGCCTTATATATGTTTCGACTGTTGAATGCAATCCAAAGTTTCAAAATTCTGCAAAGACCAAAACACCCTTTAATAGCTTAACAGTTGACGGACAAAATGACCTAACAGTTGAGGAACTGTTTTCATAAGATGTAAATGAACTAACAGTTGAAGAACTGTTTTCATAAGATGTAACAACTGTTATTCAAAAGTTAACTCCCTTTTGTTTGATCATTTATTTGGATTAATAGTTGTTTAGTGTTTACAACTGTTCTCATTTCTCCCCCTTAGTTGACGAATTTCTCCCCCTCAGTTGCACATGGACTTTGCCTAACAGTTGTGGAAGCCATATACTAACAGTTGAAAACTGTTAGTATTGATTGAAACAGAATTGTGCAACTGTCAAACAAACTTTAGCTCATATATGTCAAATGCTGAAACAACAATAACAAATCATTAGTTAACACAGTCATCAACATAAGATGTATTTTATTCATGATAATCACAATTGAGCTACAATAATTTTGAGAAAACAATACTGTCTTTTGCTATAGATCTAAACACAGCTTATATTAACTGTCTTAACTCCGAGATCTACATGTGACAAATTATCGGTAACATTTTGTATCATCAAATCTGAACTTTAAGGGAAGACAATCATCATCACATTCTTGCTCGAGAATGTCTTCATTAGTTAAGAATCGAGTTCAGAATAGCCTCTACAGTGCCGCCATAGCCTTACTGAGAAGCCTGTCTTCAAAGAATGTTCATGTAATGCACAAGCCATTGTTGGTACTGCTTATCTAATTGTGCAAGGCCGTCTCGTAGGTGTGGGAGAACAATGATCTACACCGTAAGTGTAGACAACTTTCTCCGTTAACAGTTGACATGCCTTAAACAATTTTCAAAACATACAACCCACCAATGGGTGTGCAGTAGACCTTCTCATCATATGCACCACCAGAGACGATTGTCATAATTTGCCTCTTGGGAAGATGGTGAATGATACCAATTCAACATCAGTGGAGCTAGTCATCTATTACAATGACTTCCACTGCCTCATCATCCGAGGCCCTCTGGTGGTTATGAGTATTATTTCTTCGAACATTGAACCACACTACGGAGTTTGTAGTGCCTGCCAGGTTCAAGACGAATCTTAGACAACATGGTGTAGGCAATTCATGGAAGAGGGTGAAAATTTTAAAATCACCTCTTATACGAATATGATCAATTGGGTTATTTGGCCTACGTGGATCAGGATGCTGTGTCAAGGTAAACCTATCTCGATCATCATGCATCTCAAGAACACATAATGAGTATTGCCAAAGCTCATGCATTCTTACAAATGGGGCAGGAATGGTTACATAACTTTGTCTAATATGAATTTCTTTGAAGTTTAAGAGAAAGAAGTTAGTAGCCATTTGCAGAGAGAAGTTTGTGCAAATGTAGGTGTGATTTGTGAAGTATGGGTGCAAGGCTATTTATAGATAAACTGGGAGGCATTAATGTCCATTAATAGCCATTAATGACCATTAATGTCCAGTAATTTCTATTAATAGCATGCAGTGACTTGTCATATCAAATTCACTATATTACAAGCAAAATGACTCACCTTTATCAGTCTGGAACTGTTGTTTCAAGAAAGTGAATTTACCTTTACCTCTTAACAAGGACAGTCACGGGTGTGAAAACTGTTTGTGAGACAGGTAAGCAGATATGGCCAAAACTGATGTGTGAAATTGCATTTCCTTCTCTGAATACTTAAAAGACAACAGTTGTTAGAAAACATAACTAACAGTTGCAAACTGTTATTGTGAAAAACATGGAATAATGAACAACTGTTAGTCCAAGTTAATCATTCCAATGTTGGAAATCAAAAAGTTGAATCTGCTCACATCAAAAGCTTTAGTGAACAAATCAGCTAATTGATCATCAGTATGAATTTTCATAACTTGGATTAATCTCTTTTCGTTGCAGTCTCTTATGAAGTGAAATCTGATTTCAATGTGCTTGGTTTTAGAATGCTTCACTGGATTATTAACTATGCTAATAGCACTGGTGTTATCAACATAAATAGGGGTATTTAAGAAGGACAAACCATAATCCAGAAGCTGATTTTGGATCCATAACACTTGTGAACAGCAGCTTGATGTAGCAATATATTCAGCCTCAGCTGTTGAAGTTGATGAAACTGTTGTTTGTTTCTTGCATTGCCATGAAACCAGCCTTGATCCAAAGAATTGACATCCTCCAGAGGTTGATTTTCTGTCCACATTGGCTCCACCATAGTCACTATCAGAATATGCCACCAAATCAAAAGGTGAATTTTTAGGATACCAAAGTCCCAATTTTGGTTGGCCTTTGAGGTATCTAAAGATCCTCTTTACAGCAAACAAGTGTGACATCTTCGGACTGCATTGGAACCTGGCACAAACACACACAGCAAACATTATATCAGGTCTAGAAGCAGTTAAATATATTAATGAACCTATCATTGACCTATAAAGATGTATGTCAACATCCTCCCCCTCAGAATCTGCTCCCAACTGTTTGTGTGTCTCCATTGGAGTACTTGCCAGCTTCACATTTTGATAGCCAAACTTGTCCAATATGTCCTTGACATACTTAGATTGGCTTAGAAAAATACTAGTGGGCTTCTGTTTGACTTGTAATCCCAAGAAAAATGTGAGTTCACCCATTGAACTCATCTGAAACCTTTTGTGCATGATGACTTCAAATTCTTTGCACAAGCTGTCATTAGTGGATCCAAAGATTATATCATCAACATAGATTTGAACAAGCAAAATCTCTGTTTTAACAATCTTTGTAAACAATGTTTTGTCAATTGTGCCTCTCTTAAAACCATTCTCAAGAAGGTAGGATGATAATGTCTCATACCAAGCTCTAGGAGCTTGATGTAGTCCATATAGAGCTTTATCCAACCTATATACCTTGTCAGGGTACTTTGAGTCTTCAAAGCCAGGGGGTTGACACACATATACCTCCTCATCAATAGTTCCATAGAGAAAAGCAGACTTGACATCCATTTGATATACCTTAAATCCTTTGAAGCTTGCAAAAGCAAGAAATAGTCTAATGGCTTCAATCCTTGCAACAGGTGCAAAAACATCATCATAGTCTATTCCTTCCTCTTGTGTGTAGCCTTGTGCAACCAGTCTTGCCTTATTCTTGATTACAATCCCTCTTTCATCTTTCTTGTTTCTGAACACCCACTTGGTGCCAATTACTCTTTTGCCTCTTTGAAGCTCAACCAACTTCCAAACTTGCTGAATTTGAAATTGTAAGAGCTCCTCTTGCATTGCTTCCACCCATGAAGGGTCTTTCAATGACTCAATTGCTTTATTTGGTTCTATTTGAGATAGAAAGCAAGCATTCACATCAAATTGGGCAAGATCCACACCACTGTTTTCATTTTGCAGCATATTCCTTGTTCTGATAGGAGTGGTTGGATCACCAATTATTTGTGATATTGGATGAATCTTGTGAACTCTTGATGTAGGAATGTTTTCTTCAGTCAGTTCATTCCCTAGATTAGACAGATCAAACTCACGTTCACTTGAATTTTCAGCATCATCACACACTTGATCAGCAACTGTTTGGGATGCAGAGTCAGTGTGTTGTTGAGGATCATGAGATTCCATGTCCTTTGAAGATTCAGCATCAATCAATGGATCAACAACATTGGAGAACTCTTGTTGAAGCATAGGAATCACAACAAAGTCTTCAGTAACTTTGTTTGAACCAACAGTTGTTGGTTTTGAGCTAACAGTTTCAAAACTGTTCGGGCTGGTGGAAACTGTTTGTTGATTTTCACCAACAGTTGTTGGGGTACCTGTAGCTGTTTCAGTAGAATACTCAAAAGAAAGAGATTTAGACAATGCATCAATATCAAATAACCAATCAGGTCCATTACCTGCAATATTGATCCTATTCTAATTGAAAGAGACATTCATGCTCTCTTCTATGATTCTAGTAACATTGTTAAAAAACTCTATAAGCTTTACTTTGAGTGGAGTATCCTACAAAGAAACCTTCTTCAGCCTTACTCTCAAACTTGCCTAATTGTGATTTGGTATTAAGGATAGTGCAAGGACAACTAAATGGTTTGAAGAAGTTGAGTAAAGGTTTTCTCTTGAGGAACAACTCATAAGGAGTTTTCCCTTTGGACTTGACTACTTGTACTCTATTCTGAACATAGCAGGCAGTGTTCACTGCTTCTGCCCAGAATGTCATTGGAAGCCTAGAATCAGCTAACATGGATCTAGCAGCCTCTATCAAAGTCCTATTCCTTCTCTCAGCAACTCCATTCTGTTGGGGAGTCCTAGGGGCACTAAACTGTCTTTCAATACCTTTACTTTCACAAAAACTGTTTAGCTCATAGTTCTTAAATTCAGAACCATTGTCAGATCTAATGAATTTCACCTTCAAATCAGATTGATTTTCAATTTTAAGAATAAGAGACTTAACTAACTCAGCAGTTTCATCCTTAGTTCTAAGAAATTGAACCCATGTGAACCTGGTGAAATCATCAACTATGACTAAACAATATGCTTTCTTCCCTATACTTACCACAGATGTAGGACCAAAAAGATCCATATGTAACAATTGTAAAGGTGCAGTAATAGAAGAAACTTCTTTGGTCTTATAAGAAGTTTTGTGTTGCTTGCCTTTGAGACAAGCTACACAATGATCATCACATGAGAATTCTTTTTGGGGCAAACCTCTTACCAAACTGTTTTTAGCTAACAAGTTCATGGTTTTAAAATTCATGTGACACATCCGTCTATGCCAAATGGCAGACTCATCATGAGATGCCTTTGAGAGTAAACAGCTTAACACATTCTGTTTAGCAATATTTTGTGTATCTAGACAGTATACATTATCTTTTCTAGGTGTTCTTAAAAGAACATCCTTCTTATTAAGTTTAAAATCTTTTGAAAGAATAATGCATTCTGAATCTGTAAACAAAACTTTGTTTCCATTGTCACAGATTTGAGATACACTTAACAGATTGTACTTAAGCTGTTCAACAAAGAAAACATCATTAAATGTAAGTGTACCTGCCTCAACAGCTCCTTTACCTGTGATTTTTCCTCCCTTAGCATTTCCTCCAAATGATACAAATCCACCATTGATGCTTCTGAAATCCTTCAAACAGTGTGGATTTCCAGTCATGTGCCTTGAGCATCCACTATCCACATGCCAGATAGATCCATGATTGGCCCTATGAATGCTCTGCACAAATAAAATCAGTTAGTAGCAGGAAGTATCCAGGCCATGCAGGTCTTGGGTACACCATTCAAGGCATAATACTTAAACAGAGTTTGGTTCTTTTTGATTTCATCCAAATTAGATTTCTCTAATTTGTGTGAGGAATACTTTGTAAGAACATGTGGTTTCCAACTGTTGTGATTAACAGTGAATACCTTTGAACAAACAGCTGGTGGAGTTGGTAAAACAGATGAATCAACTTGTGATTCCTTTTGATTTTCAGTTTGAAGAACAATTTTACCCTCTCCAGAATCAGTTTGTTTTTCATTTTTCATCCAAGCCAAACCAACAGTTTTTGGTTTTGTTAAAACAGTTTTGGAACTGTTAGTTGGTTTGGATGTAACAGTTGTAGAACTGTTTGCCTGTTTTGGCTTAGCAGTTTTAGAACTGTTGATCTGCTTTGACTTAACAGTTTTAGAACTGTTATTTTGTCTTTTTGGACTTTTGTTTTGAGTGCCATTGGTCTGTGGGTTATAGTAACAATCTTGAACTAAATGATTTGATCTCCCACAAATGTAGCACTTTTTGGTTTTCACAATAGGTAAACCAGTTCTTTGTGACCAGAATTGGTTCCTATTTCTTTGATTTCCTCTAACAGCTGCAGATTGAGGAAACTTTTGGACACCAAGTTTTTGGCATGTGCATTCAGGCATTTCAGTATGCCTTTTCTTAGGCTTGGGTTTAGCCTGAGATTTTGGAGCTTCCATCTTCTTCTTTGCATACACAACCTCACCAACTTTCTCCTTTCCTTTGGCTTTTGTACTAACAGTTGGGCTTTTTAGCTTAGAACTGTTTGGGTTCTTGTTGGAACTACTAGTGTAAAAATGGGGACTATTGGCAACAGTTGTGGAACTTTCTATGGATTGGATAGCTTTTGAAGGTGTTGGCTCAGTGATGAGGGATTCTATGGATGCTTTTACAAACACCACAGGCTTGAAAGGTGGTTTTGTGGGAATGGGTTCACAACAGATGTGATTTTCATATGGAATCACCTCATCTTTCTTCACAACTATCTCAATATCTTCAACACTTACTACTGACAGAACTTCATCTTCATAACTCTCAAACTTTGGATCAGGTGACTTTAATTCATCTGCCAAAGGTTCATTGACATATCTATCAGCTGCCTCAGACAAGGGTGTTATGTATGTGTGATTGTATGGAGGTGGGGTTTCCTTATATCCAAGTCCAGTTTTCACCTTGTCTCTTACTTGAGATTGTAGCAGAGTCTCAAGCTTAAGGTTTGCAGCCTTGAACATTCCAAGATCAATGTCCATACCCTCCAATTTCTTTGTGAGTTCATCCACCTTGCTTTCTTTTTCAACCAATTTCTTTTTCAGACTATCAATCTCATCTTGAAACTGCTCTTTCTCCCACTTATGATATTTTCTATCATAGTCCATTTGCAGTTCATTAGCCTGATAGTCTTTAATTTTCTTTTCAAGATCTTCTATCATAGCAGTATACTCATACCTTCTCTCCTCCATTATACTTAGAGCAGCACATACTTTCTTATTGTGTTCTCTAAACCTCTTAACAATAGCTCTACATTCACCAGGACATAGTTTGGAAGATACCTGTATGTCCTCAGATTCTGGGGAATCCATCTTGATGGAGGAGTCAGTCAATGCCATCAAAGCTTTGTTGCTTGTAGCCTCCTCTGCTTGATCACTCCAATCAAATCCATGGCCTTCTTGTGAGACCAATGCTGAGGAGGTATGATTCTGAGTTGGCCTCTGACCTTGATTATGAACTTGTCCACCAGATCAGCATTCTCTTGCAAAGTGGCCAAGTTGTTGACAGTTGAAGCATCTCACCTTTGACTTGTCAAATCCAGCCTTGCCATCAGCTCTGAAATTCATGTTTTGCCTTCCAGTCCTTTTGATGAACCTCTTAGCTCTAACAGTAAGCATGGCTATCTGCCATTTGAGATCCATCTCCTCAAGATCATCAGGGTGCACTTGTTCAAGATCCTCATTGGTGAGAGTTGAATGTGCATGGCTGGCAAGAAAAGCTTCAAGAACAGCATCTGAAGTGTTCATATCTAGTCCAACAGCAGAACTAGTACCTGCACAACTATCAATAGAGTTAGTTAATGAATGGTTTGATTCCATACCTGAGGATGACAGGAGAGCAGCATTGTGGCTAGGGATAACAGTTTTTCTTTTTCCCTCTATCTCTCCCTCAAACACTATCAAACTATTATAGAGGTCATCTAACTCTATGTCTTCAAGAGAATCCTTGGTTCTCCATTGTGCAGCAAACACAGTCCATTCATCACCTAGAGACCTAAGAAACTTTCTATTTATCTCATCTTGATCAAGCCTAACCTTAGCACTCTCCAGTTGACTCACCAGTTTGTAAAACCTATCAAAGATTTGGGTGATACTCTCATTCTTCCCACTGGTGAAGTTCACATAGGCTTGTTTAAGAAGATCTCTTTGGTTTCTCTTAGAACTAGCATTCCCAGCAAACCTCTTCTCCAGAGCATTCCAAAGTTCATGAGCATCATCAAATTTCTTGAATTGATGTTGATACTCATTGGGAATTGCAATCTGGAGGATGCTGAGGGCTTTCATCTCAATCATTCTATCCTTCTTTTCAGCATCTGTCTTTGGTGGTGGTTTCTTCTTTTGTTTTCCATTCTCATCCAGTTCAATGGGATTAGTGGGAACAGTTTCAATGATTTGCCAAACAGCATAGTCCATTAGTTGGACATACTGTTTAATTCTTAGTTTCCACATCTCAAAATCAGGTGGTTTGAGCATGGGAACACGAATGTTGGACCCTGACCCATTGTTATCAGAAGAACCTCCCGAATCCATTGAAACAAATTGATTTAAAAACAGTTTTGAAAAATAAAGCAAGGTAATGCAAAAACCTTCAACTGGTGATCAAATGAACCTTAATGATAAGGCTCGGATACCACTTGTTAGGATCGGATATAGTTTATATCAAATAACAAGAACTAACTTTTGAATAACCAATCAAAGTAGAATAAAAGTTAATCTTTAACTATGATCACAATCAACTAAGAAGTTGCGGAATCACACTTAATTGATTAAAGAAGATTTTGATCACAAAGAGATTCAATCAAACAGTAATTTTATTAATCAATGAGAACGATTACAATAGCAAACTTCACCCCCAATCTAACTTATTATGTTAGACGAAGAACACAAATTGTTCTTAGGTTTCAACGAGAAACTTAGAGGCTTAACACTATTCAGAAAGCAAATTACAACTTGAATAACGAATGCAAAAATATAATCAATGAGTAAGTTCTAATTATGAAGTCTAATCTAGCATATATATACTCCTTGATCTTCCTTGATTTTCTGACAGTTAGGTAATCTTCTATCTTCTGAGATAATCTTGATGATCTTCAAAATATTTCGAGATATCTTCAAAGATAGGATTTTTCCATATTTAGCTCAACATAAATTGTTTAATGAATACAACAGTTCTTGATTCTTCTAACAGTCTTCAACTTCAAGGTCTTCAAACAGTTGTAGACGTTTACACTAACAGTTCTCAACTGTTTTTCATATTTTCAACTAACAGTTTCCAACTGTTACACCAACCTTCACTTAATAGTTTTATCTTTACTTGTATAATATGTACAATAACTTAGCTAATTTCCCAACACAAAGGCAAGTCCAAAGTCAGTGAACATCAAGTGAATCAACTTGCAAAGAAAGTTGAAAAGTTATCCACTACATATAATCCTAAGACTGAGTGCAAATTCTCACAAGGATTATTAAACACTCTACCTCCTGTAATCATTGGAAGAAGGAGATGCTACAAGTGCAGAAGTAGAGGTTATTAGGCCAAGGACTGTGACATTGAAGTCTCAAGGCCTGAACAAGAACAGGCTGATCAGCCTACATAGGACTTAGCTCCTGCTCAAGCTGAACAGTCAGTTCAACAAGATGAAAATGCTAAGTGCTCATCATCTGAACCCACCAAGAAGTGGGTTCCCAAAAAAAAACTAATGTGCTTAGTTTTCATATCATGTGCAGGATTCAAGTAAATGGTACTTGGATAGTGGATGTTCAAGGCACATGACTGGGTGAAAAGGACTTCTCAGTGATTTCCAGGAAGATGAAGGTCCTAAAGTAACTTTTGGTGACAACTCCCATGGAAGAACTAAAGGCTATGGGAAGATGCATGCTGGTAAGGTGACTTTCCAGAAGGTTGCATATGTCAAGGGTCTTAAACACAATCTGATCAGTATTAGCCAGTTGTGTGATGAAGACAATATTGTTACTTTTAGGAAGAAAGCAGGAACTATATATATAATGCTAAGGGTAAGCCTGTGTTAATAGCTAAAAGAGAAAGAGATATGTATCTACTTGATCTTAATTCTGCTGATCCCTATACTGAAACCTGCTTGTATTCCCAATCTATTCCTAAGCTGAGTTAGTTGTGGCATAATAGATTATCGCATTTAAATTTCAAAAATATAAATATGCTATCGAATAAAGAGTTAGTCTCTGGATTACCAACGATCACATTTGTCAAGGACAAATTGTGTTCAGCTTGGGAACAAGGGAAACACCATAAAGGGTCCTTCAAATCAAAGAAATTTTTTTCAATAACTGACCCACTGCATATGTTGCATATGGATCTGTTTGGACCCATAAGTACTCCTAGCCTAACTGGCAATAAGTACACAATGGTGATAGTAGATGAGTTCTCACGATTCACCTAGTTAATATTCCTAAAAGCCAAAAGTGAAGCTACCCAGGAGATAATAAGTTTTATCAAACAGGAAGAATGGCAGAAAGGTAAGTCTGAAAAGCAACTCAGAAGTGATCATGGGACTGAGTTCAGGAACTCAACCCTAGAAAGCTTTTGTGAACAAAAAGAAATATTACAAAATTTCTCCTCAGCCAGAACTCATCAACAAAATGGAGTGGCTGAAAGGAGAAATAGAACCTTAACTGAGGCTGCTAGAACAATGCTATGTGAGGCATGATTGAAACTTTATTTTTGGGATGAAGCTTTCTGTACAACCTGTTATACCCAAAATAGATCAATCATTGTCAAAAGATATGGCAAAACAACATATGAAATGTATAAATCTAGAAAGTCTAATATAGGTTATTTCCATGTCTTTGGTTCAAAATGCTATGTGCTGAATCAAAGAGATCAGCTCCGTAAGTTGGAACCTAAAGCTGATCCTGGAATATTTGTTGGTTATTCCTCAATATCCAAGTCTTACAGAGTGTATAACACAGGGAGAAAGGCCATAGAAGAATCAGTTCATGTCTCATTTATTGAAGACAGTTTTGATCAAGCTAAGAAAAGACGACCTGACTTGGTTAGTTTGAGTGAGCATGAAAAGCCTGGGGAAACCAATATGTCAAATCCTATGTATGTCATGGGAGTGATAGTGATGATGATGTGTGTCCATCAAAGAAATCATCACAAGCTTCAAAGGACTCTCAAGCTGAGAAAGATGATGAGTTCGTCAATCTCTTTGGAGCTGAAGTCACTCAGACTGAAGATCTTAGTGATCATCAATTTGTTCACAATGCTGCTATTGAGACTGAGGATGTTAATTCACCTCATAGTTCTCAACATCACTCAGATCCAGAACCAGATTCTCCAACTACAACATTTAAATTCCTCAAAGATCATCCTCAATATCAAATCATTGGAAATGTCCAAGAAAGAGTAATGACAAGATCAAAGGCTACATCAAACTATGCTACTTATTTTTATTTCCTATCTCAAATGAAACCAAAGAAGACTGAAGAAGCCTTAGAGGATGAGGATTGGATTGAAGCTATGCAAGAGGATTTAAATGAGTTTGAGGGAAACAAGGTCTGGAGTTTTGTCCCTGCCCCCAAATATCACACAATTATAGGCACTAAGTGGGTCTATAGAAACAAAATGGACAAGGATGGAGTGATTGTTAGGAACAAAGCCAGGCTGGTAGCACAAAGGGTATAAGCAAGAAGAAGGAATCATTTATGATGAGACCTTTACCCCTGTTGCTAGAATTGAAGCCATAAGGTTATTCTTAACTTATGCATCATATAAATACTTCAAAGTCTATCAAATGGATGTGAAGAGTGCTTTCCTAAATGCAAAACATCAGGAGGAAGTCTATGTGAAACAATCTCCTGGCTTTGTTAGTTCAAAGTTTCCACACCATGTATAAAAGTTAGACACGGCTTTGTATGGTCTTAAACAAGCTCCAAGAGCTTGGTATGATACACTGTCCAACTATCTACTATCAATGGACTCACCAGAGGTAGTATAGATAAGACACTCTTTATTAAAAAGAGTAAAGGACAAGTGATTCTTGTACAAATCTATGTGGATGAAATTATTTTTGGTTCTACTAATGAATCTCTGTGTGAATGGTTCTCAAACATTATGTCACAAAAGTACAAGATGAGCATGATGGGTGGGATGACATACTTCCTAGGCTTACAAATTTAACAAAATCCTGATGGAATATTCATCAATCAAAGCAAGTATGTTCTTGATTTGATAAAGAATATGGTTTTGATTCAAGTTCAACCATGAAAACACCCATGTCACCAGCTGTCAAGCTGAGTAAAGACTCAGATGGTAAGTCTGTATGCCAGTCTACCTATAGAGGAATGATTGGTTCACTACTCTATTTGATAGCTAGTAGACCTGATATCATGTTTGATACATGTGTTTGAGCAAGATAACAGGAAGATCCTAAGGAATCACATCTTCAAGCTATGAAAAGGATTTTTAGGTACCTTAAAGGTACACCAAATATAGGCCTTTGGTATCCAAAGGACTCTGGATTTGAGTTAGTTAGTTTTTCAGATGCTGACTATGTTGGGTGCAGGTTAGATAGAAAATCAACAACCGTAGGATGTCAAATGCTTTGAGGGAAGTTAGTAAGATGCACTAGTAAGAAACAGAACTCAGTGGCTACTGCAACTGCTGAAGCTGAGTATGTTGCTGCAGGGAGCTGTAGTGCTCAAATCCTGTGGATGCAACATCAGCTTCAAGACTTTGGTATGAGTTTCAATAAAACTCCTATCAGTTGTGATAACCGAAGTGCTATAGCCATCACTTACAATCCAGTCTTCCACTCAAGAACCAAGCACATTGAGACTAGACATCACTTCATCAGGGACATCGTGGAAAAAGGTAAAGTTGACATCAAATTTATTTCCACTAATGACCAATTGGCAGATATCTTTATAAAACCACTTGTTGAAAAGGGGTTTATGTATCTGCTAAGTGAATTGGGTATGTTCAACCTCTAGCTACGTGTCTATAATTTGAGTTTCAGTTTGACAAAGACTAAGTGTCTTAAGCTGAGTGCACAGTTTATAAATAAGTTTTCATAAACTGAATATCTTGTCAAGCTGAATAATGAGTTCACAAGTTTGAGTTAGTCTTAAACAGAAATGATTAAGTGTCATTGAGTCTGAGCTATGTGCTTAACTTAAGCTGTGTGATAGGTTCACACGTTTGGTAAGTTCCAAACATGCTTTAACTACTCAGTGTAGTTAAAATATAGGTTTAAGTCAGTCTCAAACAAGATTGACTATGTGTCATTAATTCTGAGCAGTGTGCTCAACTCAAGCTGAGTTTGAATCTCAAGCTGAGTGATCATCTCCAGCTGAGTGCTTGACTGAAGCTGAGTGATTAGTTTACTCAGTTTGGTGTGTCCAACCTATGATTTAATTACTAAGTGTTATTAATTCATGTGTCGATGTGTATTTGAGTCAGTCTCAAATCGCATATTATCTCAATTGTGTATTGGTGTAATACAACAGTGTTTATAAATTTTTTGTAAGTCAATAATATTATTTTACACAGTTATCCGTTGGAAGATGATGTGTTTCTACCCTATTACTGTTACATCAAGCCGTAATCTCTTTGGCGTAACGGATAAAAAGGGATTCCAACGGTAACTTTTCTCTCTCCTCGGAAAGGTATATATACCGACCATAACCGACTTACAGAGGTTTATGCTTTCTAAACTTATGAAATTCTCTCTATACCTTCTACAACCACTAGTTGCTCAGTGCAATTCTTCGTCTCATCGATCACGAAACCCTAAATCGCTTAGTGCGAATCCAAAATCGCTCAGTGTGAACTCAATATTTACTCTGTATAATCAACGATGGACGGAACCATTCTAAATCTCGGTGATAGAATGGTAAGGGGTGATGCCTTCAAATAGAATGGATTGCCGTTGATCAAAACTAATAATCAAACAGGGGATACGAACCTTGGGTAAATTACATTCGTAAATGCCCATTGGCTTTCGTTTTCACCGGAGCACCATTACATGTGGTTCCTCAGCATCTACTGGAGTTTTGGTACACTTGTGTATATGACCAAAACAATGGTGAAATTCGGGGCACGGTGCTGAACGGAGAGAGGACCATTGCTCTCATAGTGCACAGGCTAAGGGAGGTTCTTCAACTCCCTCAATCCGATTAGTTGGAGCCTGCTGTGATGAGGCTGGTAGCTAGGTCAGTCCTACCCAGGATGGGTCACCCATAAGCAGAGGGTGTGATAAAAAAGGCTACCTTTCCAACCAGTTGGGGTTTCATGGTATCCACGGTGATTCGTTCACTTGGTACCAAGGTTGGAGAACTGGACCAGGTCAATGAGTTCGAGATGCAGCTGCTCTATAACATGTACTACGCAAGAAACTTGGATTATGCTCAGCTCATCTTCAATGAACTCAAGGTCCAAGTGATGAAGACTACAAGGGATCTTCATGTACCATTCATAAGGTAACTATAACACCCTGTAAATGGGCCTAGCAGTAGTGACTTGTACCATGTGTTTTGGTACTTGTAATGTTACCTTAAGTACATTCAAACTAACTATTTTGTGTGACTAATATGTGTTAAGTGTTAATAATGTGATTATGTGAAAAGTGTCAAACGTGTCTAAAAGTGATGTCGTGTTATACGGTTTCGCGTAATGATTCCGTAAATATCCTCGTTGGTTAAAACGGGATGGCGTGTGTCAAGTTGTAAGTTGAAAAGGGGAATAAAATACCCCGTGTTTTAATAATAAAACCCAAGGTCGGCTTATGTATGTGCCTTATCCCCTGGGTCAAAACAAAACACACCCCAACACACATACTTGCATACGAACACACATACACACACTCAATCTTGGAGTTTTGTTGAATCAATCAAGAATCAGGCTTCTACACAAGAGTTCAGTAACAAATCAAAGCTCCAATCTGCTGTGTATTAACAGATTTGTAAGTGTTTTCAATCAAAACTTTGTTCTTGGGTATTTGAAAGGAAAACACCATTTTAATGGTGTTAATGTTGTCCATGTGATTGTGATTGTGTCTAATGTGTTCTTTTGTGTCTATGGGGGTTAAACAAAGTATACAACTGGGTTTTGGCCGAAAAAGATGTTAAATACACGAATTTGTAGAAGCTGTGCGAAAACAGGGACGAAGGTCACTGTAAAAAGGGTCCTTGCGGTCGCATGGCAAGGTGTTTGCGATCGCAAGGGGTGTTGCTATCCTTGCAACCGCAAGGGTTAAGCCTTGCGATCGTAAGGGTGTTTGTTAATTCCGCGCCGCGTAAGTTTTTAAGGGTCGCGCCGCGTAAATGTGTGATGTAATCGCATGTGTTAAGTTTTTGACCGTAAGTCTTGTATGTATGCTATGCGATCACATGGTATGTCCATGCGATCGTATGAGTCTATTTTGTGGTGATTACCGCTTATGAGCGAAGGAAATAAGGTTTGCGATCGTAGGTACGTAACTTGCGATCGTAACTAACCCTAGAATCATGTTTACGATCAAAGGGTGTATCCCTTGCGATCGGAAGCATGCGTTTGGGGAAAAAAGACCTTTGTGATCGCATGGGGTATCCTAGCGATCGCATGGCTTGTCTGAAGGGTCCCTTGCGACCGCAACAATATTGCTTGCGATCGTAAGAAGGGGTCCATTCTAGACAGCTTGTGTGCCTTGTGTTTTAACCAGTGTGTGTTATGTGTATGTGATAACCAAACCTGAACCTTATGTGTTAGGTGATTCGGACGACTCAGTGTGTTCTTGGGATTCCCGGATCCTTATCTGCCTCTTGTGATATCGAGGTGAGTATCGGTTTCCCATAAGACTCAGAAAGTAGGGCTATTGTGTGTCTGTGTTGTGTGCCATGTGATATTGTGATTATGATATAGTGACATAGTGTTATAAGTGATGCCATGTGAAATAAATTGTGATATGTGATACACATGCGTACTGTGGACCCTATGTGTCAAACGTGTTTGTGATTCCTGTCAGGATAGACGCAGTGGTTGAGGTCAGTCGCCGATGCGGCTGGGTCCCTTGAGTGTTATTCAGTGATTAGCGGTCCCCACGAGTGATTTTCTGGGGTAAAGGTTCTGCAGGCCGCCGTTCCTCGACATACAGTGAGGATCTTGGTCTATGATCAGATCCAAATGGAGTCCTAGTGGCTCAAACATGATGGTTGGCTGCACTTCGCTCCCCCACCGAGGTGGTTGGTTGTGACTGATTCCCCAACTTGGACCGTTGAGCCAGGCTAGCTACCTAGCAATATATGATTCTGCTGACATGTCGGCACACTGCTATGTGATAGCTTAGCATTGTGTGCCATTTTGTGACATGATAGCATGCTTATTGGTGCTTATGTGATACTTGTACTCACTAGCTAGTGTAGCTAATGTTTCGTGATATTTTCCTTTTCGCAGGTTAGTGATCAGATGGCCTGGCGAGGCGGGTTGCTCGGGGTAGTGTTGTATTGTACATATCTTTTGGAACACTTGTTGTTAACTCTGATACTTATAACGATGGTCGGTGCGTAGTGGTAACACTGGCTTAATTTTGAGACTTGGTTTAATTCGTTGTTCTTGATCGCCAAGTCGATAAACAGTACTTAATATGTAAATAGTGGTTTGTTCCGCTGCAAACCTTTTGTGTAAATAAAGTTTTAATTTACTCTAATTTTAAGCTCGTGAAACCGGTGTTACAATTAGGTATCAGAGCCTTAGTTTGAGGGATTCGGGTACTTGTGAAAATATTCGATCTCAAACTCGGGCTTGACCATCGTTAAGTGTTCCTAGAGGGGTAATTGGGGTTGAGTGTGAGAGTTATGTGTTTATTGCTCAATGTGAACTAACTTGTATGTTAGTAAATTATGATTAAGTGTGCTAAACGTGTTCGCCCTTGTGTATAGAAAGTGAGTGATAATGTCTGAGCGACGTGCTACCACAGAGGAAGAGTTGAAACAGATGGAGGACGAGGCCTCTCGTACTCAAGTGGATACTGAGGAGGAGTCTTCATGGCATAATACTCAGGGCTCAAGGCAGGGAAGAGATTCTGAGGCTTATATTTTGTTACTTGAGGAGGAGCTTCGCTCGACTAGGGAGCTACCAAGGGAAGCTATTAAGGGCAAGCAACGTGAGCAGTGCTCTTTTAAGAAATTTAAGTCTTGCGGGCCAAAGGTGTATGAGGGTAGTGATAATCCCTCAGAGACTATACGCTGGTTGCGTGAGACTGATCAAGTGTTCGAGTCTTGTGATTGTGAAGATGAGAACCGTGTCAAGTATGCGGTTCGTATGTTGAAAGGTAAAGCTCTGGAGTGGTGGGATACCGTGAAGGATACAGTGAGTAAAGAGGTGATCACTGCTCTGACTTGGGAGCAGTTCTCGGAGAAAGTGAAAAGCAAGTATTGCACTGATTACGATCTCGAGAGGTTAGAGAATGAGTTCAATAGTCTCCGCAAGGGGGACAAACCGGTGGAGGACCTTATCCATGCCTTTACTGATAAGGTAAGGTTTATACCACACCTTGTGATTGATGAGAGGGCGAAAATGCGGAAGTTTGTGAATATGCTGCCGCTAGAGGATCGAGCTCATGTGAGAGCTGCAGTTTCTTTGGATCGGGCGTTTGAGATAGCCCGACAGATTGATGGTGATCGTCGCCAGTGTTAGGGTGATCAGACTGTGGAGGGCAAGAAGAGGAAGTTTCAGCAGTATTCAAAGGCTGGTACTTCAAATGGGAAATCTGCTACTGGTGGGAAAGTGTATTCGAGTAAGAAACCGAGGTTTGATAATCCTTGGTGTTCTTTGTGCCATACTTACCAATCGGGTAACTGCTCGAAGGCTACTACCAGATGTATGAGATGCGGTGAGAAGGGGCACGCAGCTACAAAGTGCTCGGTTGAAAGAGAATGTTTGTTTTAAGTGTCAAAAGCCGGGGCACAGGATTACAGAGTGCCCGAAGAGACAGAGGGGTGATACGGGAGCTGGAGCTGGTGGGTCCTCTACTCAACCTAAGACAGAGGGGTGATACGGGAGCTGGAGCTGGTTATCTGTGGCTTTTCGTGATAAACTGCAATTGCCTATATCTGTGTTACTTGAGCCGGTTAAAGTTGAAATTGCTAGTGGTAAGGTAGTTTCGGTTACGGATAGTGTTCCCTGTGTTAACTTTGACGTGGACAGGAATAGTTTCCCTATCTCTTTTCTTCTCATGCCAATTGCGGGCTTTCATGTGGTGGTTGGTATGGATTGGCTCAGTGGTCTGAACGCGGAGATTCTGTGTTTGAAAAAGATGGTGAAGATTCCTTTACCCGATGGGTGTTGTGCTGTAGCTCGAGGGGAACGTCGAGAGTCTGACATTCCTCTTATTTCTGTGTTGAAAGCTAAGAAATCAATTTCTAATGGCTGTGAGTTTTATCTAGCTCACGTGATTGATGCAAAGCTAGAAAAGCAAGTGGTCAAAGATATTCCGGTAGTGTCAGATTATCCAGAGGTGTTTCCAGACGAATTGCCAGGTTTGCCGCCGGTAAGAGATGTAGAGTATAAGATTGATCTTGTTGCAGGGGCTACGCCTGTAGCTAAAGCTCCATACCGTCTTGCTCCTTCAGAGGTGCGAGAGATGATGACTCAATTACAGGAGTTACTGGATAAAGGCTTTATTCGTCCAAGTTCGTCCCCGTGGGGAGCTCCTGTGTTATTTGTGAAGAAGAAGGATGGAACCATGCGCATGTGTATCGATTACCGGGAGCTAAATAAGCGAACGGTAAAGAATAAATACCCTCTTCCGCGCATTAATGATTTGTTCGATCAATTGCAGGGAGCGACTTGCTTCTCTAAGATTGATCTTCGTTCTGGCTACCACCAGGTGCGGGTTAGTGAAGATGATATTCCTAAAACTGCTTTCTGCACTCGATATGGCCACTATGAGTTTTTGGTTATGCCGTTCGGCTTAACTAACGCGCCTGCTGTGTTTATGGATATGATGAATCGGATTTGTCGTCCTTTCATGGATAAATCCGTAATTGTGTTTATCGATGATATTCTTCTGTATTCCCGAAGTGAAGCCGAGCACGAGTTGCATTTGCGACAAGTTCTTGAAACTCTCAAGCGAGAGAAGCTTTTTGCAAAGTTTTGAAAGTGCGAGTTCTGGCATCGTGAAGTGCATTTCCTTGTTCATGTAATCTGCAAGGATGGTGTCAAAGTGGATCCGGTGAAAGTCGATGCAGTGATGAACTGGGGAGTTCCCCAAACTCCTTCTGAAGTTCGTAGTTTACTCGGCCTAGCTGCATATTATCGGCGGTTTATCCGTGATTTTTCTAAACTTGCAGGTCCCTTGACTAAGCTTACTCGGAAATACATTGCTTTTGTGTGGTCTGAGGCGCAAGAGAAAGCGTTTCAAGTTCGTCCCCGTGGGGTGCTCCTGTGTTATTTGTGAAGAAGAAGGATGGAACCATGCGCATGTGTATCGATTACCGGGAGCTGAATAAGCGAACGGTAAAAAATAAATACCCTCTTCCGCGCATTGATGATTTGTTCGATCAATTGCAGGGAGAGACTTGCTTTTCTAAGATTGATCTTCGTTTTGGCTACCACCAGGTGCGGGTTAGTGAAGAAGATATTCCTAAAACTGCTTTCCGCACTCGATATGGCCACTGTGAGTTTTTGGGTTTTTGGTTATGCCATTCGGCTTAACCAACGCGCCTGCTATGTTTATGGATATGATGAATCGGATTTGTCGTCCTTTCATGGATAAATCCGTAATTGTGTTTATCGATGATATTCTTGTGTATTCCCGAAGTGAAGCCGAGCACAAGTTGCATTTGCGACAAGTTCTTGAAACTCTCAAGCGAGAGAAGCTTTATGCAAAGTTTTCAAAGTGCGAGTTTTGGCTTCGTGAAGTGCATTTCCTTGGTCATGTGATCTGCAGGGATGGTGTCAAAGTGGATCCAGCGAAAGTCGATGCAGTGATGAACTGGGGAGTTCCCCGAACTCCTTCTGAAGTTCGTAGTTTTCTCGGCCTAGCTGGATATTATCGGCGGTTTATCCGTGATTTTTCTAAACTTGCAGCCTTAACTAAGCTTACTCGGAAAGACATTGCTTTTGTGTGGTCTGAGGCGCAAGAGAAAGCGTTTCAGTCTCTGAAACGGCTATTGTGTGAAGCTCCGATTCTTTCCTTGCTCGACGGGTCTGATGACTTCGTCGTATATTGTGATGCTTCTTATTCGGGGCTTGGCTGCGTGTTAATGCAGCGTGATAAAGTGATAGCATATGCGTCTCGACAGTTAAAGCCACATGAAGGTAACAATCCGACCCATGATCTTGAGCTAGCTACTGTTGTGTTTGCTCTGAAGCTGTGGCGGCATTATCTGTACGATACCAAGTGTGTGGTCTGTACGGATCACAAAAGTCTGCAATATGTGTTTACATAGAAAGAGCTCAATATGAGGCAGCGGCGTTGGCTCGAGTTGATTAAATACTATGACTGTGAGATCCGTTATCATCCTGGTAAGGCTAATGTGGTCGCAGATGCTCCTAGTCGCAAAAACTCGTCGGCTGAGGCGAAATTAATGAAACTTGTGGTGGTTCCTGATATTCTTGCGAGATTGAAGGAAACACAATCTGTTGCCTTGCGTGACGAGAACTTGAAAGCAGAGGTGATGAGAAAGCAAAAAGATCTGCTTACAGATGATAGCCGTGGGCTAAAGATTTTTCAGTCTCGTGTTTGGGTGCCTCTGTACGGGGGAAATCGTGAATTGATTCTGCAAGAGGCTCACCAGTCTCGACTGTCTGTACATCCGGGCAGTACCAAAATGTACCATGATCTGAAAGCTTTATATTGGTGGCCTACTTTAAAGCGAGACATTGCTTCCTACGTGGAAAAATGTCAAATATGTGCGCAAGTGAAGACTGAGCATCAGAAACCATACGGTAATCTTCAGCAACTTGAAATTCCTGAGTGGAAGTAGGATAATATTACGATGGATTTCGTAACAAAGTTGCCGAAAACGCTCAGAGGGCACGATGCGGTTTGGGTCATAGTTGACCGTTTGACCAAAAGTGCTCATTTTCTGGCTATCAGCGAGTCTATCTCGTTGGATAAATTAGCAAAGTTGTATATTGCTGAAGTGGTGTCGCGCCATGGAGTGCCGTGTTCTATTGTGTCAGATCGAGATCCACGGTTTACTTCGAATTTTTGGCAGAGTTTACAGCGTGAACTTGGCACTCATGTTCACTTGAGCACGGCGTACCATCCTCAGACAGACGGCCAGACAGAGAGAACTATCCAAACCCTGGAGGACATGCTTCGCGCATGTGTACATGAGTTCGGTGGAGCGTGGGATTCACATCTGCCGTTGATTGAGTTTGCTTATAACAACTCATACCATTCCAGTATTGGGATGCCTCCATTCGAGACGTTATACGTGAGACGTTGTCGCACTCCCACGTGTTGGCTAGAGCCTGGCGAGAAGCAGTTCGCCGGACCTGAGATAGTGCAAATTACAGCTGATAAAGTGAGAGTGGCACGTGAAAACCTGAAAGCCGCTCGTGATCGACAGAAAGTGTACGCTGACCCGAGTCGTCGGCCAGTGGTGTTTAATGAGGGCGATCGGGTTTTCCTGAAAGTCTCTCCTTGGAAGGGTGTTATCCGCTTTGGCCGTAAAGGCAAATTGAGTCCGCGTTTTATAGGACCGTTCAAGATCCTGCATATAGGTAATGATCAAACTGTGTCACTAGAATTGCCTCCAGAACTTGCGGGTATTCATAATACCTTCAACGTGTGTCACTTGCGCAAGTGTAAAGTCGATGAGAATCAGATTTTGCCGTTACAAGAGCTGAGAATAGATACTTCAAAACGTCTTGTTGATGAACCTGTTGAAATTCTCGGCTCAAAGACTAAAAAGCTGCGTAAGAAAGTGATCAAGCTCGTTCTCGTGAAGTGGAAATACAACCTAGGTCCGAATATGACGTGGGAAACTGAATATGAGATGCGAGCTCGATATCCCCACCTGTTCGTGAGTGATCAGATTCCGAGGACGAAATCTTCTTAAGGGGGTAGATTTGTAACACCCTGTAAATGGGCCTTGCAGTAGTGACTTGTACCATGTGTTTTGGTACTTGTAATGTGACCTTAAGTACATTCAAATTAACTATTTCGTGTGACTAATGTGTGTTAAGTGTTAATAATGTGATTATGTGAAAAGTGTCAAACGTGTCTAAAAGTGATGTCGTGTTATACGGTTTCGCGTAATGATTCCGTAAATATCCTCGTTGGTTAAAACGGGATGGCGTGTGTCAAGTTGTAAGTTGAAAAGGGGAATAAAATACCCCGTGTTTTAATAATAAAACCCAAGGTCGGCTTATGTATGTGCCTTATCCCCTGGGTCAAAACAAATCATACCCCAACACACATACTTGCATACGAACACACATACACACACTCAATCTTGGAGTTTTGTTGAATCAATCAAGAATCAGGCTTCTACACAAGATTTCAGTAACAAATCAAAGCTCCAATCTGCTGTGTATTAACAGATTTGTAAGTGTTAAAACGCGAATTTGCAGAAGCTGTGCGAAAATAGGGACGAAGGTCACTGTAAAAAGGGTCCTTGCGGTCGCATGGCAAGGTGTTTGCGATCGCAAGGGGTGTTGCTATCCTTGCGAACGCAAGGGTTAAGCCTTGCGATCGTAAGGGTGTTTGTTAATTCCGCGCCGCGTAAGTTTTTAAGGGTCGCGCCGCGTAAATGTGTGATGTGATCGCATGTGTTAAGTTTTTGACCGTAAGTCTTGTATGTATGCTATGCGATCGCATGGTATGTCCATGCGATCGTATGGGTCTATTTTGTGGTGATTACCGCTTACGAGCGAAGGAAATAAGGTTTGCGATCGTAGGTACGTAACTTGCGATCGTAACCAACCCTAGAATCATGTTTACGATCAAAGGGGGTATCCCTTGCGATCGGAAGCATGCGTTTGGGGAAAAACGACCTTTGCGATCGCATGGATTATCCTTGCGATCGCATGGCTTGTCCGAAGGGTCCCTTGCGACCGCATGAATATTGCTTGCGATCGTAAGAAGGGGTCCAGTCTAGACAGCTTGTGTGCCTTGTGTTTTAACCAGTGTGTGTTATGTGTGTTGGAGTATGCCCGCTGACACACATATGCCATTTGGATCACTACCGATAATGTATGGGCCTATTGGGTCACACACTGGGGACCTATCTCGACAGCCTAAAAGATGGAGGGACCAATGGTGTCAAAATGGAAAGATTGATGTGCTGGCAAATAACGCGACGCGGAGAACTTAAAGATACACGACGCGGAGATTCCGCGGCGCGGAACCTTATGGGCACGCGGCGCGGAATTTTATCAGACTGCATGCAACTTTTGTCTTTTCCACCTCCACTCTTGCCCAATGGTTGGGCTAGCTTGTTCAGTACTCTGAGGCCGGCCATGGGGAAGATTAAGTGGCATTTCAGGGTCTATAAAATACCGTCATTTGTCCTTCATTCTAACCTTTTGTCAAGATCAACATAAACACTTAGTCTTGAGAACTTTTAGAGTGTTCTTGTGAGTTCAAGGAGGGCATCCGAATTTCTGCTACTAAGAGGCTGTTCTTGTGGTGATTTCTCTTGAAAGAAGATCATCCAAGCTTGCTAGTACAAGGAGAGAGGACAATACCCGGGATGGACTTCATTATAGGAGAGCTTCTTTGCTTTCTTGTCATCACCACCACATCTTCAACTTGCTGGAGCTAAGGAGCAGGGTATAACCTCTTCTCTTTCTGTTTTTCATGTTGCTTAAGTTAGTTATAGAGTTTGGTCCATGGTTTGGGGTTTTATGCTTTGATTTCTTGTACTCTTTGCTTTATATGTTGTACTTTGTTGCTTCCGCTGTGTACATAGAACCCCAACAGTGGTATCAGAGCCACCTCTATACTACTTTTGCACATGGTGGCCTGAAAAACCCGAAAATAAAGTTTAGTGTTTTCTGTTAGTCAATTTCCGTGGCGCGGAACTCATGAGGTTACGCGGCGCGGAATATCGCTGTACGGATTCTGCTTTTAAACTTTGTTTTTAAATAAAAATTATTTTTGGGTTTTTGGCACAGGATTTTGGTTTCTGGAATTTTTTTCCAGAAATTAAAATTTAGTTTTTGAAGTTGCCTTGTATAATGGTTAGTGTATTTATATGTGGATTATTATTTTGGCATGAAAATAAATAATTGCATATACTTACATAATGTATTTATGAATATATTTCATCAAAAATGGTTTGGTGTTACTAATGCATAAGTACATGAGATTTTTAGTGCCTTGAGTGTTTTTGTAAAAATCTTAACCATTATACATAAGTTTACATGGTTTTGTGTGGCACACCATGTTGTTGATGTTGATCTTGTTGTTGTTATTCACTATTGAACCTGTTTTGTTGGTAACCCTAGAAAAATGCCCTAGACCTTGTGGATGTTTGGTTATATGTTTTATTATTCATTCATTTGGTGACTTTATGTCACAATGGTTTTTAATAATAATTTATTTATTTATTTATTTGGTATGTAATTGTTTTGTGGCTTGCATGCCATTTAAATATTCCATATTATGTATTTGTACTAGAAAATAGGATTTGTGGCTTGCATGCCATTTATTTAATTTTCTATGTAATTGTAATATGGAGCAACCATCGGGAGTCCATGGAGTGACGTCTTGGCGAACACGAAATCCGGAAGGCCCAATGGAGGTGGCGGGTTTAGTGGGAGCACATCAAAGTCAAGGAGTTTTTGTCCTTAGATGACTTGTTTTTCCTGTATTGGCTCACGGGAAAAACACATAGGTTTTAGGGGCATGGTTACCAACCTTATGTATGCGTGTGATGGTATTGTTATATATTGTTTATGCATGAGTTGTAGGACTATTGCATGCTAGACAATTTTTGATAAATAATAAAACCCAAGAGTTTTAAAAATGGTTTAACAACTCTCGCGCGCACACTTGATTAACAAACGAATTAAAATTGGTTTAGTATCCGATTAGTGAAAACGTTTGGTTTTTGTCACTTTTTGTTAATCAAACTCAAAATGGTTTTTTAACCTGAAAACTAAATCCCGTTTTCTAAATGTAAATCACACACCACCCATAAGATGACACCGCCCAAATCTAGTCGTGTAAGGGTTGATCGTCGAGCTCTAGCCGTGATTGCCTTTGCATGAGCTGTGTGGAAGGCGCGTGTGGCAACCCGCAAGGTCGATTGTCGAGCTCTAGCTGAGTCGACTATTGGGCTAGAGTACCACCGTGTATCTTGATGGTTGATTTACAATTTCAAATTAATCTTTCATATGGTCGTCGAGCTCTAGCCGAGGTCATGTAAAATATTAATTTGGGATTGGTGTGGAGGGATCAAACATGCCAAACTTGGCACAATGGTTATCAAGTAGGATCCCGCAAGGAACTAAGAGTTGTAATAATGGATTGCAATCGGTCAATGGTTGCCGGCCTAAATAACTTTGCCACGTGATCCGCGGAAAACCCATCACGGTGCAAGGTGAAATAAGGTTCTTAGCCCTTGTTAAAATAGTTGTTTTTCATTAAACATTTAGGGTAATTATTTTAACGAGGATTTCAATCAAACTAACCAAATCTAGTTTGCTTATTATAGATGGCATCAACTAGCACCAACCACACCACGTCAAAGATATCCTTAAGAGTGTTTCTCGAGAAGGATAACCTCGATGGGACCAATTTTATGGATTGGTCACGGCAACTACGGATTGTCCTCCGTCATGAGGACATGTTGGCCACCATTGAGGAACCCATCCCCGAGGTCCCTGCATCCAACGCGAGTAGGGTCGTTAGAGAGGCTTATGAGAAACGCCTCAAAGACATTACCGAGGTTACTTGCCTCATGCTTAGAACTATGAGCTCCGACTTGCAAAAGTCGATGGAGCACTTGAGTGCTTATGACATGATGCGCGAGTTGTCGGACATGTTCCAACAACAAGCCAAGCAAGAACGGTATGGTTGTCTCAACGACCTTCTCGGTTGCCGGTTGCATGAGGGCGGGAATGTGTCCCACCACGTTCTTAAGATGAAAGCATTGGTGGAACGCCTCGAGAGGTTGGGATTTTCCATATCGAGAGAGATGGCGGTAGACTTGATTCTACGGTCTCTCCCACCGTCATATGATCAATTTGTTGTGAGTTATCATATGCACGGGATGGACAAATCCCTCATGGAATTGCATGGTATGCTGCGGACCGCTGAGTCCAACATGACCAAGCAAAAGCCATCTACCTCCGTTCCCGTCTTGGCCATCAAGGAGGGTGAGCCCAAGACGAGGAAGAAACCGGCCTCTACCCCGAAAGGAAAAGGCAAGGGTAAGGTTGGGGCTCCCAAGCCGAACCCTGCCCCAGAGCCGAAGCCGAAGGGACTTATCCCTCAAGCTAAGACTCCGGAGGAGGTGATTTGCTTCTTCTGCGGGGCTAAGGGACACATGCGCCAGAGCTGCCCTAAGTACCTAGACGGCCTGAAGAAGCTACGAGCTTCGGGAGCGGGCGCTTCTACTTCAGGTACATTTGTGATTGAACTCCATCATACTTCTACATCTAATGGATGGGTTTTAGATACCGGCTATGGCACTCACATTTGTAATATGGTACAGGTGCTAAAGGGAAGTAGAAGACTGAGAGATGGGGAGCTGGAGCTAACAATGGGAAACAAAGAGGTTGTCCCGGTGTTAGAGAAAGGAAGTGTGGAGCTTACTTTCAAGACCGGCTTATCTATTTTTTTGAAAGATGTATGCTATTCGCCGCTTGTGGGAAGAAACATTTTATCATTTTATGCTTTGTATGACGATGGATATTTGTTTAAATTTGAAAATGGTTTTATCTTATGCTTTAAAAATGATGTTTGTTATTTTAAAGCTTATCCATGTCGTGGTATATATGAAGTCGATGCATACATAGAAAATAATAGAGCAATCATGAACATTGATTCTGGATCTAAAAACGGTTTGGATAAGTTTTCCTTATGGCATAGTCGTCTTGGCCATATAAACAAGAAACGCATCACCAAGCTCCAATCAGATGGGATCTTGGAATCCTTTGACCTTGGGTCAAACGAAGTATGCGAATCCTGTTTATTAGGAAAGATGACTAAGTCACCCTTTACCGGTGTGGGTGAAAGGGCTAAATGCTTGTTGGAAATAGTGCATACGGATGTATGCGGTCCGTTCAAGCATGTTACAAGGAACAACTCAAGATACTTCGTTACATTTACTGATGATTTCAGTAGATATGGATATGTCTACTTGATTAGGAAAAAGTCTGAGGCCTTTGAGGTCTTTAAGACATTCCAAAACGAAGTCCAGAATCAATTGGGCAAGACTATCAAAGTACTTCGCTCCGATAGGGGAGGCGAGTACTTGAGCTCGGAGTTCCGTGATCATCTTGTTAGTTGTGGGATTATTTCGCAACTAACTCCTCCTAGGACGCCACAATTGAATGGTGTCGCCGAGTGAAGGAATCGGACATTGCTGGACATGGTCCGGTCGATGATTAGTCGCACGGAAGTAACCATAAGCTTTTGGGGGTACGCTCTCGAGTCGGAGGTTAGGATCCTTAACCTCGTACCGACAAAGAAGGTCCAAAAGTCACCTTATGAGATGTGGCATGGAATTGCTCCAAAGATCGCATATCTCAAGGTTTGGGGATGTCCTGCCTTCGTGAGACGAGAGGTAGAGGACAAACTCGAACCGAGGTCTGAAAGGTGTTACTTCATTGGGTATCCAACCGGAGGCATGGAATATACATTCTACAAACCTTCCGAAAACAAAGTGTTTATTGCGAGAAGGGATGTGTTCCTTGAAAGGGAACTTATATCCATGCAATAGGGTAAGAGGATTGATCTTGAAGAAATTCAAGAACCCAATGGGGAAAGGACAAGTGTCGGCACTAGCAATCAACCCGAAGTGGTTGAAACCGAGCAAGAAGATGCGTCGGTACCTGACAATGCACCATTAATTCCTCGTAGGTCTGGTAGACCACGTCAAGAGCCAAAGAGATATGGGTTTCTCATATCTGAGGGCAATGACTTATTGGTGGATCATGATGAACCGACCAACTACCGGGAAGCCGTAGCGGGCACTGAGTCTGCTAGGTGGAGGGAAGCAATGGAGAGTGAGATGCAATCCATGTCGGATAACCAAGTATGGGAATTGGTTGATCCTACACCCGGGTGTAAGGCAGTGGGATGTAAATGGGTCTTCAAGAAGAAGACCGGCATGGATGGATCTGTAGATACCTTCAAAGCCCGACTGGTGGCTAAGGGTTTCACACAAACTCATGGGATTGACTATGAGGATACCTTTTCACCAGTGGCCATGTGGAAGTCTATCCGAATAATCATGGCCATAGCTGCGTTTTATGATTACGTAATATGGCAAATGGATGTAAAAACCGCCTTCCTTAACGGGAAGCTAAGTGAAGAGTTGTTTATGACACAACCCGAGGGTTTTGTACATCCTGAGTATCCGGATAGAGTCTGCAGGTTAAAGAAGTCTATTTATGGACTTAAACAAGCATCTCGTAGCTGGAACCTGTGCTTTGATGAGAAAATAAAAAAGTTTGGTTTTTCGAAAAGCAAGGATGAGCCATGCGTATATGTCAGGGATAGTGGGAGCGCTGTTGTATTCCTTATCCTATATGTAGATGATATTCTACTTATTGGAAACGACGTCCCAACCTTGAAAGAAGTTAAGACTTTTCTTGGGAGTTTTTTCTCTATGAAGGACTTGGGAGATGCAGCATATATCTTGGGCATAAAGATCTATAGAGATAGATCTAAAAGGTTAATAGGGCTTAGCCAAAGTGCATATGTCGACAAGGTCTTGAAGCGATTCAAGATGGAGGACTCTAAGAGGGGTAATACCCCTATGTTGCATGGAGTGACTTTGAGCAAGTCTCAATGTCCTAGTTCCAAAGAGGAACTTGACGTAATGAAGAAGGTTCCGTATGCTTCGGCAGTGGGATCAATCATGTACACCATGCTATGCACTCGTCCTGATGTATCGTGTGCCTTGAGCATGACGAGTAGATATCAGGCTAATCTCGGGCAAGCCCATTGGACTGCGGTCAAGAACATTCTTAAGTATCTTCGGAGGACAAAGGAGATGTTCTTGGTATATGGTGGTAAGGAAGAGCTTAGAGTACATGGTGACTCTGACGCTAGCTTCCAAACTGATAAGGACGACTGCCGATCACAATAGGGGTTCGTGTTCCTTCTCAATGGTGGTGCTATAAGTTGGAGGAGCTCCAAGCAAGACACCGTAGCTGATTCAACTACCGAGTCGGAGTATATTCAAGGGGAGGAAGTTTGAGATAAGACTGAGGGAAGTGGTTGGTTGCTATCTAATAATGGATTGGATAAAAGAGACGCAACACTTCTCCTGTGCTTGCAATGGTCAAGTGACTGGACGACCCGCACCTGAACTTACTTCATGGTTTCTGTCACGAGTACGTCAGGATGATAATATCATTTTGTCCTTAGACTGGAGATACATGTGTTCCAAAGCATGGATCTGCTTTTCCTTGATTGCTTTCAAACGCTGTTCGTAACTGGCTGTTATAAAGGGAGCTTTTAGGTAAAGTATGGTGTATGTAGCGGAGCAATGTAGTCGAAGGGATTCGTTCCTATAGTTTTAGAGAGATATCCTTGGGCCCCTCGATGATTGATCGCTGACGTAAAATGCATGGCCATGCTCAAGTTGCAATGATATTTGATCGATTGCAACTAGATTTTGGGTCACCATCAATCGAGATCGAGAAACATAATCGTGAATGATCTGGATATTGACATTTAACCATGTCTCGTGTTCACACGGATATCGCGAACGAAGGGATAAATGATCACTTATCTATAGGACCATTTCGTAACTGATTTTGGATTTGGTTTTTGACAAAAACCCATACTGACTTGGGGGCAGAGATGCCTTACTAGAGGCCGCTCTTTGTCTGTGGTTTATGGATACGGTGTGTCATGTGCAAGTGGGAGTTTGTTAGAGTATGCCCGCTGACACACGTATGCCATTTGGATCACTACCGATAATGTATGGGCCTATTGGGTCACACACCGGGGACCTATCTCGATAGCCTAAAAGATGGAGGGACCAATGGTGTCAAAATGGAAAGATTGATGTGCTGGAAAATAACGCGACGCGGAGAACTTAAGGATACGCGACGCGCAGATTCAGCGGCGCGGAACCTTACGGGCACGCGGCGCGGAATTTTGTCAGACTGCATGCAACTTTTGTCTTTTCCACCTCCACTCTTGCCCAATGGTTGGGCTAGCTTGTTCAGTACTCTGAGGCCGGCCATGGGGAAGATTAAGTGGCATTTCAGGGTCTATAAAATACCCTCATTTGTCCTTCATTCTAACCTTTTGTCAAGACCCACATAAACACTTAGTCTTGAGAACTTTTAGAGTGTTCTTGTGAGTTCAAGCAGGGCATCCGAATTTCTGCTACTAAGAGGCTGTTCTTGTGGTGATTTCTCTTGAAAGAAGATCATCCAAGCTTGCTAGTATAAGGAGAGAGGACAATACCCGGGGTGGATTTCATTAGAGGAGAGCTTCTTTGCTTTCTTGTCATCACCACCACATCTTCAACTTGCTGGAGCTAAGGAGCAGGGTATAACCTCTTCTCTTTCTGTTTTTCATGTTGCTTAAGTTAGTTATAGAGTTTGGTCCATGGTTTGGGGTTTTATGCTTTGATTTCTTGTATTCTTTGCTTTATATGTTGTACTTTGTTGCTTCCGCTGTGTACATAGAACCCCAACAATGTGTATGTGATAACCAAACCTGAACCTTATGTGCTAGGTGATTTGGACGACTCAGTGTGTTCGTGGGATTCCCAGATCCATATCTGCCTCTTGTGATATCGAGGTGAGTACCGGTTTCCCATAAGACTCAGTAAGTAGGGCTATTGTGTGCCTGTGTTGTGTGCCATGTGATATTGTGATTATGATATAGTGACATAGTGTTATAAGTGATGCCATGTGAAATAAATTGTGATATGTGATACGCATGCGTAATGTGGACCCTATGGGTCAAACGTGTTTGTGATTCCTGTCCGGACAGACGTAGTGGTTGAGGTCAGTCGCCGATGCGGTTGGGTCCCTTGAGTGTTATTCAGGGATAAGCGGTTCCCACGAGTGATTTTCTGGGGTAAAGGTTCTGCAGGCCGCCGTTCCTCGACATACAGTGAGGATCTTGGTCTATGATCATATCCAAACGGAGTCCTAGTGGCTCAAACGTGATGGTGGGCTGCTCTTCGCTCCCCCACCGATGCGGTTGGTTGTGACTGATTCCCCAGCTTGGATCTTTGAGCAAGGCTAGCTACCTAGCAAGATATGATCCTGCTGACATGTCGGCACACCGCTATGTGATAGCTTAGCATTGTGTGCCATTTTGTGATGTGATAGCATGCTTATTGGTGCTTATGTGATACTTGTACTCACTAGCTAGTGTAGCTAATGTTTCGTGATATTTTCCTTTTCGCAGGTTAGTGATCAGATGGCCTGGCGAGGCGGGTTGCTCGGGGTAGTGTTGTATTGTACATATCTTTTGGAACACTTGTTGTTAACTCTGGTACTTATAACGATGGTCGGTGCGTAGTGGTAACACTGGCTTAATTTTGAGACTTGGTTTGATTCGTTGTTCTTGATCACCAAGTCGATAAACAGTACTTAATATGTAAACAGTGGTTTGCTCCACTGCAAACCTTTTGTGTAAATAAAGTTTTAATTTACTCTAATTTTAAGCTCGTGAAACCGGTGTTACAGTACCTGTCCTTGGCATTTGAAGCCGAGCTGGGGACAACACTGTACGCAGCTGATCAGGATGTGTTCCTGTCACCCACACTAAGCTCAAAGATGTTCAACAATGACATGTTTTCAGAGCAGGAGGGTCTTAGTGATCCCATGCTTTTGATAGTTGAGGAAGCTTCATCAGAGAGTGAAGCTGAGGAGTTTGATCAAGGGGGAGCATATGGAGCTGAACCAGATCATCGAGCTGAGCAGACAGCTTAAGCTGAGTCTTCTTCTCACTCTGGTTCTAAGTCTTCTTCAGAGTCTCCATTCGTTGCACGAGCAAGGCAAGGTACCACTCCTCCTCTCTCAACTTCTTCTCACTTCTCTTTTGGAGATAAGACTTTGGTAAACCCAACCCAGTCTAACCCATCTCCTCCACCTTCCATTCAACTCCAATCTGCAGCCACCCCTAGTATGCCCACTGCTACTAGGGAGAATCTCCAAACCTACAACAGAAAAACTGCCAAAAGTGGTACCACTCCAAAAGGTATCATTGGAGCCCAAGTCACACTGACTCCTCCACCGGCAGGAGTTAAGGGGGAGACACCTACTCTTAAGGTGTCAACCTCGAGGCTAATATTGACCAACAAGCCTAAGCCGGGTGTGGTGTCTACTCAGCCCACACTCTCCAGAGCCAAAGAGAGCCGGTTACTATGCCTGAGCAGACACACTCAGGTAACATTGAAAGAATGACCAATCCCAGGGTCAATCACCCCCTCCAAACCAATAAGCCAACAACTTACCCATACACTTCATGTTTCGAGCCCAATTACTTCTCTTCACTTCTCACACCCCGATACACGACCTGTCAACGTTTCATCTCAATACCAAGGTGATTCACAGGGTCCAAACTGTGGTGCACATAAGTTTGAGGGTATACATCAACCCTTAGATGATGCACCCACATACTCACCTACTATTGTTCTTGACTCTTTTTCATCACAGGAAAAACATTTTGTGTCTAAGGACAAGGATCAGTCTCCTCCAGAAGCATCTGCCTCCTCAGGCATTCAACAATTAAAGCAATATTTAGCAGCTCAGTTTGGTCTATTCCATCTCAAGCAGAAGAAGAACAAACGTAAGATTTATCAAAGACTTGAGAAGCTGACTAATGAAGTTAAAGAGATTGCCTCTGCGGTTGCTGCCCTATCTGAAAGACAGACTTCAACCCCTATTGATGATGACAAAAAGGGGGAGAAGGTTCAAGCTGATGCTGAGTTAGTTCAAGCTAAAGCTTTACTGGAACTAGCAAAAGGAGCAGAGAGGCAAGTTCAGTTTGAGGGGGAGCTGGAGTTAGAGAAAGAGGAACCTGCAGCTAAGAAACAAAAGGTGATAGAATCTGAATCTGAAGATGAAGCTGACAGTGTTCCTGAGACTGAGGAAGAATCGGAAGAAGAAAAAGCCACTAGGCTTATGATTGAAATGCTCGAGCAAGAGGAAGCCAATGAGTTAGGCATTTCACTTGAAGAGCTGAGAAAGAGAAAAGAGAAGGAGATAAAGGATCAAGAAAAGAAAAAAGAGAGAAAAGCTTTGGCTCAAGCTGGAGCTGACTACACTAGTCCGAGACCTGATCCTATACCATATACAGACGTAGAGATTCAAGAATGCTATTTCAAAAGGAGCGTTAGTGAAGAGATCAAAGGCATGACCTTGAGCAGAATTGATGGAGCCATCGTCCTCAACTTTGAATTTGATGATAAGTCTACAATGGGGGTGGATCTGAGATTTGTTCACAGGATGGGCTGCATAGAGTAGAAGAGAATAATAATGATGCTCAAGAAGTTTAAAAGAGGTCAAATCAAGCAAGAGATATTTGCTGAAGTTTCAAAACTGATTAATAGAGCTGAGGAACTGAGAAATGTTCCAGTTCCTAGTCTGCAATGGGAGAAATTATTTGAAGTTCCTGAAGGTGTGGAGTTTAAAGAAAATAAGAGTATTGATGCACTTGTTCAGGGATTTATGTTTAAGGATCAGACACGCAAACCTAGTTTTATCAAGCTGAATGAATTTGCTATTTAAAAGCTAGGGATGCCTTATATATTCAAAGCTGCTGTGGTGGTGATAGTTCAAACCAATTTGTGAAATACAAGCTGAACAAGATCAACAAAGTGTTGGGATTATCAGAACATGCAACGGAAGCAAAACAAGCACAAGAAGTGTTCAAAACATAAAATCCCTAAAGTGGACCATCTCTATGTAACAAAATAGCAACATGCAAGGAGATTAGAAGGTTATACCTTTCTCCTAAGCTCCAGAAAAAAACTTGATGGTTGTTGATGGTGGTGTGGAAACAAGACACTTCTTCTTCTCTTTTCTTCACGAAATCGCACCCCATGTACAAGTCCAACAAGAAGTGCTAGCAACCTTGTTGATATCTTCTACTTGAAATATCACACAAGAACGGCAAGTTGTGGTCTCTGGAACTCAAAAGACTCACTAGATCACCAAGACTTTAGGTATCAAGTAATAGAGAGTGTTTATGTTGCTAGAGTGAAAGTTAGCCAAGTACACTTAATGTCTAGGAGTTCAAGTCTTTTATAAGGCTCTAAGTGTCCCTGGAACTACCCTATAACCGGCCAAATGCAGTCATCAACTCTCCATGCATTGGCAAAGAGTATAGGTGATCTTGACATAAAGTTCATGCAGCCTTAGCGCCGCTAACCAGAGGTCATATGCTTATTTCAGTCTTAATTCAATCTTTCATCCATAAGATTGACTGATTGTGGAAAGTTTGAAATATAGAATAATATTTCTGGAAGTAATTAAACATGCTAAGATGGAACACAGTAAAGTCTTATGAATGTAACCGTATGACACACATATATAATCTCCATTATATATCAAAACTTTTGGGTTTCGTTGGCCATCTTACCCGCGTAGCGGAAGCATGAAAAACAGATTTCCGGGTATAAAAACAAGATGCCATCAAGACCCACTAATGGTGGAACTCTACATAAAGATAAAACAACCAAATAAAAGAGATGGGATAGGAAATTATACCATGCTCCACCTTCTGATTTCTTCATGTTGGGATGAATTCTAAGTCACAAGAGATCAACTCTCTATTGATAGTCCACACCAAGTTTGCTTGATCCCCAAATGCTAGTATGCCATTTTGTGATCTTCAAAGCCTTGAAATCACATTTTGGAACAACTCACAACTTCCAAATTCACTCCATAGACATGGATGAATTTCTGGACTTCTCCATGAGCTCACAAAGAAGCTCCAAGAACATGAGAAAAGAGAGAGAGAAAGCCTTTTCACTTCCTTGACAAAAAAATCACCCTTTTTCTTTATAAAAGATCTTATGGACTTTTTATCACCATTTCAGCAGATAGGCAAGGCCTCAAATTCGTCCATGATCATTACTATAGGTCTCAAAAGTAAATAACTTGAACCAAGCAATAACCAAAAAGTCAAGTTTCTGTCAGGTGATTTACGCACCGCGTAATACTTAAACTTACGCGTCGCGTAACCCTTACGGCCGTAAGCAAAATGCCATGCAGCCGTAAGGCCCCTTTTCCAGATTTCAGTTTCTCTCATTTGCGTTGTGTGCTGTCGGGATCAATCCTTGGCGTGTGACCCAATAGGCTCGTCTATGATCAGTAGCGTAACTAATCTACGTGTGTCAGTGGGCGTAATATCCAACAGACTCCCACTTGCACATGACATAGCATTTCAAGAAGTAACACAGACAGAGAGCGGCCTCTAGCAAGGCATCTCTGCCCCTAAGTCAACGCGAGTTATGTCATCCCAAGACAAGTACCAAATCACAACCCTATAGGTTTGATATGGCCCTATAGATAAGCGATCAATCATCCTTTTGTTCGCGATATCCTTGTGAACACGAGACATGGTTAAATGTCAATCTCCAGATCATTCACGATTATGTTTCTCGATCTCGATTGATGGTGACCCAAAATCTAGTTGCAATCGATCAAACATCATAGCAACACGAGCACGGCCGTGCATTTTATGTCAGCTCTCAATCATCGAGGGGCCCATGGATATCTCTCTAAAACTAGAGTAAAAAATCCCTTTAACTACATTGCTCCGCCACATACCGGATACTTTACCTAAAAGCTCCCTTTATAACAGCCAGTCACGAACTGCGTTAGAAAGCAGTCAAAGCAAAGCAGGTTCATGCTTTGGAATACATGTATCTCCAGTCTCAAGACGAAATGACATTATCTTTCGGAGTTACTCATAATAGAAACCATGAACTAAGCTCAGGTGTGGGTCGTCCAATCACTTGACCATTACAAGTACAGGCGAAGTGTTGAGTCTCTTTACCCAATCCATTGTTGTATAGCGACCAACTACTTCCCTCAGTCTTAATTCAAACTTCCTCCCCTTGAAGAATGACCGACCGTGGACATTTAGAATGCAAAATCATTCTGGGAAGTGATTAAACATGCTAAGATGGAACACAATATAGATTCATGAAAATACCCGCCGATGGCGTATTATTAAATCACATTTAATAATCGATATAATATGATATACAATACTGCTTAATGTTCCCAAAGTTTAGTATATCAATATATAACTAAAATAAACTTAAGTCGAGTCATTTTGCAAAAGGATTTGCATGTAGGCACTAGTATGGCAACCATCATCAGCCTATGACTTAAGCTTAATTAAATGGATCAGTCATAATGCTATCCGTTTGTACTCTCATGAAGACCATACCTCCAAACACAACCACACCACTAATAAAGTGTTTGTTGACGAGACTATGGTCCTTTGTCCAAGTCCGAGTACCTTCATTGCTTCAAAAGAACTCAATAAGGTAAGTGACACTAAGGACAATGGTTCTTGTGCAAAAGCCATTATACCCTCATTATCACAGAAGATCCAAATATGGTCATCAATGTTTTGAGAACCATTCTTACTAACAACTACACATAAAATAGGATCATGTACTCCAATCTAAATCGGCAGATATCCTTTATAGAAATTAACACTGGAGTAATAAATTACTCTAAGCTTTTATCTTTCCATAAATTTTTCAAGAACATATCTCAATATTTCTTGTACTCCATAATCAATATTATATTTATAATAATCATTATGGACGAATAACTCCTGAACTAAGCTTTTGAACCAAGCATAGTCGGGACATTTTCTCCAATATAATTATAACAATGCTCCCACTAGCCCTGGCATTATTACACGTTTAATCTTTGCTTTTGAAAAATCACATATATGATCTTCATATCAAAGCAAAGGTTCCAACCCTGAGATGCTTATTTAAGTCTATCAATAGACTTCCATAATTTGCAGACTTTACAAGAATACTTGTGCTCTTAGACTTCACAAGGATGCTTGTGCTTGTAGACAATACAAGGATACTTTTGATGTAAACAACCTCCGGATAGTGTTTTAAACACTACTACATAAAAATTCCCGTTAAGGAATGGAGTCCTTATATCAATTTATCATAGCCATAAAAGGGCAGTGATATCTTATAAGTATCTGAGTAAACTTCAACATAACCATTGGAATAAAGTTTCAAAATGATACCAACCTTATGGTCAATCATCGAGAACACTTTTCAACTATGCGATATTTGAAGTTGTCTACAAAACTACTTTTGACATAGCTTTGACATAGCCACTAAAAGAAAGTTTCTAGATGATACCTTCCACTTGGTCAATCATTAAGAAAACCTTTCCAATAAGTCGGTATTCAAAATGGTCTACAAATTTACTCTTCGACATTACCACTAAGAGAAAATTTCCAGATGATACCTCCCTCATGGTCAATCATCGAAAAATCTTTCTATTAGTCGGTATTCAAAGTTGTAAACAAATCATGTTGGTTTCTTTCAAAAAGAACCATATACACTCTATGGGTTTCCACCCCGGTAAAGGATAAAAAAACAAGTTTCAAACTTGAATATCCTCAATGGATTACATCTGACATTCATTGTCTCTTTTCTACTAGCAAACACTAGGCCCATGGATGTCTGACCATGAGGGAGGTAATAGATATAATTTTGAAACAATTACATGGTTCAAAATAATATACATCATCCAACAAATGGCATAATAGATATAATGTTTCTTGCCACGAAAGGTGCAAAACAAATATCTATTGAAGTAATATATTAGATAGAGGGATAGGCAAGTGTCATACTTCCAATCCTTTCAATAGAAACAACTATCTTGTTTTTCTATTTGAAGTCCATCTCTCTATGCCTTATATGCCTACTTCCCTTTTCATACTTATACTTTGCAACAAATAAATTTGCAACAAATTTAAATATTATAGCTAGCATTCAAAAACCTAGCCTATAGAAGTAGCATTAAAAACAATGGAGTTTAATCATGAATGTACCTTAAATCAAAAGGCTAAAAGAGTGTTCAACCCATTTAGACAAAATGGTGGCGCTAATTTCTAATCTTATCGTGAAGTAGCAAACTACCCCTCATGGAGTCTAATCATCGTAGGCGCAATCACATTGCCCTTTAACTCCAATATAATGGAAGGCTTGATTAAAAATCAAAAATTCTATTAAAGGTCAGTTTCTAATTCATTGATTATTTGTTTCTTAGTAGCCTTATTTGGGAATATATGAAGTAATCTTCATTGGTCATCTTTAGACTTTGTAGTCTCTAATCATACCATGAAGCTTTATCAAAGAGTTCTTCATTCGGTCCATGTACACCTTAATAATAAGGACATAGACACATTTATTCCCACCTTCTTGCGTCCTACAACCGACCTAGGTCTAGACACATAATCCTCTCTTGTGTCTACGACACGCATTGTGCGCATCTAATGACCTAGTTCGCATTGGTAGCGAGTGGCTTTAAAAAGGTTTTTTCAATAATTTACAACTTTGTCTCAACCAATAATGTTAGACAATTAAGTTTACATGTATGAGTTTATCCTTTATTAGGAACCGACGGAGTATAAATTTTGATGTGTTGTTAATGTGTAAGTTATCTTAAGAGTACACAATTAAGTTAATATTGAAATGATCCTCGTTAAAATATTTTACCCATTTGATTTATAAAATCTAAATTTTAACAAGGGCTAAGAACCATATTTCACCTTGCACCGTGACGGGTTTTCCGCGGATCACGTGGCAAAGCTATTTAGGCCGGTACAAATTCACCTATTGTAATCCATTGTTACAGCTCTTAGTTCCATGCGGAATCCAGGTTGAAAACCATAGTTTCAAATTTGGCATGTTTGATCCCTCCACACCAACTTCAAACTAAGATTTTAAATAATTCGGCTAGAGCTCGACAATTATTCAAAATATTATTTTGAAATCGTAAATCAACCATCAAGATACACAGTGGTACTCTTGCCCAACGATTGACTCGGCTAGAGCTCGACAATCAACCTTGCGAGTTGCCACATGCGCCTTCGACACAGTCCATACAAAGATTAACTCGGCTAAAGCTCGACAATCAACCCTTGTATAACTAGATTCGGGCGGTGTCATCTTATGGGTTGTGTGCAATTTACATTTAGAAAATGGGATTTAGTTTTCCGGCTTAAAAAAACCATTTGAGAGGTTAGATTAACAAATAAGTGACAAAACACATTTTACACTTTGAATTATAAGCCATAGATATATTCTCTTTTGTTAATCTTATGCGCGCGCGAGTTTGTTAAACCAATGTTAAAAACTCTTTAGTTTTATTATTGTCAAAAATTGTCTAGCATGCAATCCAATAATCCATGCATAAACAATAAATAATAAAACAACCACACGCATATATTGTTGGAACATGGTATGGAGCAAGGCACAACGGAAGCACAAAAACAAAGTTTAAAAACCGTACAAAAACGGGTCCGTATCGTGTTCCAAAGTGATAGTTTCTCTACAAAAACAAATTGCAACTTAAAGAACAAGAAAGGCAGAGAATACCTCACTACCTTTCTAGAAATCGGCTGTAGCATGCAATGTGGGATGAATCCGAGAACCCAAGTGTGTTCTCCTCTTTCGTTGATCCACACCAAGTTGGTTCGACCCCCGTATGCTAGTACTCCATCACATGAACATCCACAAAGACTTCATGTATCTGGAACAGCCCTTGAAGCTTATCCTCTTGCACCACAATCCACTCACAACACTCAAGAACTCAAGAACTTAGTGTATAATGTGTGTATATTTCATGTAGGTACCAAAGAGAGAAGTTTAGAGAGAGAGAGAGTTAAGTCTTGCATGCATACTCACCTGTTCCAGCCACAATAACTTGTATTTGGCCGGTGTAAGAGTGGCAATCCTATTGGACCACAAGATGACCCAATCATATATAAGAATTTCATGCAGATGGTCCTTCACGGCCTCTCACGGCCCGTGAAGACAAAATGCGCCACGACTGGCCATCTTCCTTCACGGCCCGTGCCGTGTTCGAGTGACTCGTGAGGGCGTCTCTTTCATGACCCCTTCACGACCTCTTCACGACCCGTGAAGACTCCACGAGCCGTGTAAAATTCATTGAGCCATTCGTGAGGGCAGTAGGCTTCACGACCCGTGGAGCATCCCTCACGGCCGTGAAGCCCTAAAATCAAACAATTTGATTTTTGGACCTTCTCTCTTTATCAGTAAGCTGTCGGGATCAATCCTTTGTGTGTGACCCAATAGGCTCGCACTTCATCAGCAGTAACACCATTGTACTTGTGTCAGTGGGCAGATTCCAACAGACTCCCACTTGCACATGACACAACGTACCCAGAGGTATGTCATCTCATAGACAAGTACCAATTAACAACCCAAAGGTTTGAAATGGCCTTATAGATAAGTGATCAACCATCCTTTTGTTCACGATATCCATGTGAAGAAGAGACATGGTACTAAGTCATTCTCAGTCCTTCACGATTATGTTTCTCGATCGAGATTGGTGGTGACCAAAATATACAAGTTGTAATCGATTACCTAAATCATTGCACACTCGAGCACGACCATGCATTTTGGTGTCAGCGCCCAATCATAGACGGGCCCAGGGATATCTCTCTAAACAGAGGAACAAATTCCTTTGACTACATTGCCCACCACCGTGATCATACTCTGATCAGCTACTCCCTTTATAACAGCCAGTTACGGACATGCATCTCCAGTATGAGGATGAACTGATATTATCATCCTGAATCACTCATGACAAGTACCACAAAGTGAATTCAGGTGTGGGTCGTCCAGTCACTTGAAACACTTTCAAGTACAGGCGAAGTATTACGTCCATGTGTCCCAATCACCTTTGGACACTTGACCAATCACTTCCCTTAGCCTTCATTCAGACTTCCTTCCCTTGAAGAATGACTGGCTGTGGACATTTAAAATGTATACACATTCAGGGAAGAGGTAAAACATGCAAAGTTGGAACACAATAAGGCTTACTGAGAGTACCCGCTACACGCGCATTACCAAACCCCTTTGATAATCGATACAAGCAGAAGCACAATATTACTTAATGTTCCCAATGATAAAGCATATCAAAACTTTACTAAAACAAACTCAACCCAAGTTCATGCAGACCTTAGTATGACATTCATCACTAGATTGCCACTATAGCTCAGTAAACGAACCATCCACGATGTCATCCGTGTGTACTCTGACATTGACCATATCCCACTTCAACCAATCACTCACCAGGTGTGCGTTGATGGGATTACGATCATTAATCCAAGTCATTATACCTTCATTGTTTCAATGAACCCAATAAGGCAAACAAAGCTTGGTTTTATGATTTTATGTGCATAAGCCATCGTACTCTCATAGTTTTCATAAAGATCTCTATAGAGTCAGCGATGCTTAGTTCTCAGTGATCATATCCCTGCTACAACCAACCACTTACCAAGTGTGCGTTGACGAGATTTTGATCATTTGTCCAAGAAGTTATGTGTTCATTGTTTCAAAAAGAACCCAATAAGGCAAACAATGCTTGGTTCACTAAATTTAATGTGTATCAGCCATCGTACCCTCATTGTCTCAAAAGAATCCAATAGAGTCAGGGATGCTTTAAGAAACACGTAAATTAACAACACCATATTGCGAAAAGGATCACAAACCCCAATCAAGATCGGCGGCTATCCTTTAAGTAGAAGCCATCACAATAGTAACAACTCACTTTAAGCTTCTTCTAATTTCACACCACAAGAACATATACTCATATTTCTTGTATTCCATAAACTTCTATGAATATCCCATATTTATTATGGACGCATAATTCTTAATTTACGCTTGTTGCCAAGCTATATTAAGACATTATCTCCATTACATAGTATGTTCTAGACATAACAAATAAGATTACAACAGCGCTCCCACTAGCTCTGGCATCTATCCAAGTTTCATCATTGCTTACTGAAAATCAAACACTTGATTCTCTTAGCAAAGATTCCAAAACTTAGATTTATTCTAAGTCCAAAAGGACTCCATATTTTGTAGACTTCATAAGGATCCTCAGGATGTAAGAGACCCTCAGACAGTGTTGTGAGCACTTCCTCATAAAATTCCTGTTGGGGTTCGTGGTTCATCACAGCGGAAGCAGGCAAGCAACAAAAACGGAATTTAACAAACAAATCAAACCACAAAGTGAACCCCAAGGAGTGTACCAATCTCTACAACTAAGATAAGCAACTAAAAGGAAGAGAGAAGAGAGAAATACCTCTGATATCTCTGGAGTTGATGTAGTTCAAGAACCGAGCTATGGCACCTTCCTTGCTCTATCGAAGTCCACCCCGGGAAAACCGTGATCCACTCGTACTAGCGATCCATCAAGTGTCCTACACCATATGGAGACACTATCTCTGGAACAACAACACTATGAACTCCAGGAACCTCTCAAATTTCGGCTCTCTCTCTCACACTCACAAGAACAACCCAAAATGTTTCCTTATGTGTGTGTTTTTACACCTTCAACCACTAGAGAGAAATGAGAGTGAATGCATGTCCTTTTTATGAAACCTCTCTTGCCCCCTGGAGTACCCAAGGCCGGACAAAGAAGTATCCAAGCAACCGACATTCATTGGTGGAGAAAAGAGGTGGAGAGAATAAAGTTGTAATCTGTCAGGCGGGTTAGCGCCGCTAACCGCCCAAACTTAGCGCCGCTAACCACTTAAGGTTAGCGCCGCTAACGCGGCTAAGTTAGCGACAGCAGGATTTAGCGCCGCTAACCCTTCCTGATTACCAACTATCTTTAATTATTCATTTCCAACCCTCCTTTTTTAGGTTGTTGTCAAGATCAACCCCCGGCGTGTGACCCGATAGGCCCATACATCATCGGTAGTGATCATTTGGCGTACGTGTGACAGTGGGCATACTCCAACAATTCCTATAATGAAATGCGGTCTTTGCATCATACTGCCATAAAACGGCATAAGCATCCGCTTAAACTTCAACATAACTACTAGGAGAATGTCTTCATATGATTTCTACCACATGGTCAATCATCATGAAACCATTTCCTCTCAGTCAGTATTTGAAGTTATCTACAAATTTACCCATGCAGATCTCATTCCCAAAAGATCTATTTACACCATTAGGTCAAAACCTAGGTGTTGGATTAACCAAGTTTAAAACTTGAAAATCCAGCATGGAATGTATCTTATGTTATTACACTTCTCTTCTTAGCAGACTCAAAGGGCCCACTACAGCTTCCAGTAGTTGATGCATACATAACGTATCATCAATAAGTCATCATCCTCAGATATAATAAATTATATTCCTCTGGTCTTATGACGACTCTTACCAGACATATCAATAAGTGATCAATCGTCCTTTTGTTCACGATATCCGTGCGAAGGTGAGACATGGTACTAAGTCATTCTCGTCCCTTCACAATTATGTTTCTCGATCGAGATTAGTGGTGACCAAAACATGCAAGTTGCAATCAGATTCATTAATCATTGCACACTTGAGCACGGCCGTGCATTTTGGTGTCAGCGACCAATCATCGAGGGGCCCAGGGATATCTCTCTAAACAGAGGAACAAATTCCTTTGACTCACATTGCCCACCACAGAGATCATACTTTGCCCAGCTGCTCCCTTTATAACAACCAGTTACGGATTGCGTTTGAAAACAACTAGAGCAAAGCAAACCAAAGTGATGCAGGCACATGTATCTCCAGTATGAGGATGAACTGATATTATCATCCTGATTTACTCATGACAAGTACCATAAAGTAAAATCATGTGTGGGTCGTCCAGTCACTTGAAACACTTTCAAGTACAGGCGAAGAATTGCGTCCCCGTGCCCCAATCCCCATTGGACACATGACCAATTACTTCCCTCAGTCTTAGTTCAGACTTCCTTCCCATGAAGAATGACCGACTGTGGACATTTAGAATGTAAAACATTCAGGGAAGAGGTAAAACATGCAAAGTTGGAACACAATAAGGCTTACTGAGAGTACCCGCTACACGCGCATTACCAAACCCTTTTGATAATCGATACAAGCAGAAGCTCAATATTGCTTAATGTTCCCAAAAGAAAAGCATATCAAAATATTACTAAAACGAACTTAAGCCAAGTATATGCAGGCCCTAGTCTGATATAAAATCACTAACCCGCTACTATAGCTTAGTTCACGGATCCGCCACCATTGCTCTCCGTGTGTACTCTGATTATGATCGTATTCCTACTCCAACCAACCACTTCTAAAGTGTGCGTTGATGGGATTATGATCAATTGTCCAAGCCGTTATACATGCATTGTCTTAAAGGAATCCAATAAGGCAAAACAACGCTTGGAACTAAAATTTAATGTGCATAAGCCATCATACTCTCATAGTTTTCATAAAGATCTCTATAGAGTTATTGATGCTCTAAGAATAAAATCTTATTTGCTTAAGCCATTGTACTCTCATAGTTTTCACAAGGATCTCTATAGAGTTACCAATGCTTTTAAGAATAAAATTTTATGTGTTAAAGTCATCGCACTCTCATAGTTTTCACAAGGATCTCTATAGAGTCACCGACACTTTAAAATCAAATCTCATGTGATTAAGTCATCGTACTCTCATAGTTTTCATAAAGATCTCTATAGAGTCACCGATACTTTAAGTATCACATTTACTAACGACACAATATTTGTAGGATCACTAACCCCAATCGAATTGGAGGTTATCCTAAAACATAAACTATCACACAGAGTAATAAATTAATTTCATATCTTATGATCAACAAGAACATATCTTAATATTTCTTGTACTTCACAAAATGCTTTGTTAATCCTTAATGGACGTATAATTCTTGACTCAAACTTAAAGCCAAACATGATCAAGACATTATCTCCATTATTGCATATGTCCAAGACATATCACATAGGATAACAACAGCCCTCCCACTAGCTCTGACATCTATCCAAGTTTCATCGTTGCTCATTGAAAACTCAACCGCTTGATTTTCACAACATGAAACTTAGACGTTTGTTGAAGTTCAAGGCAGTCTTTCTCTATGTATTGTAGATATTACATGGACACTTTTAGATGTAAAGCACCTTCGGACAGTGTTACCAACACTTCCTCATTGAATTCTTATTACGGAATACGGTCTTTGCATCGTGCAGCCATCAAACGGCGTAAGTGTCCGTGTAAACTTCAACATATCCACTGGAAGAATGTCTTCATATGATACCTTCCACATGGTCAATCATCATGAAACCAATTCCAACCGGTCAGTATTTGAAGTTATCTACAAACTAATCCATGCAGATCTTATATCCAAAAGATCTATTTACACCTTACTGGACTCATCTAGGTGTTGGATTATCCAAGCTCATTCTTGAAATCCAGCATGGATTATAGCTTATCTCATTACCTTTTTCCTTATCTTAGTAGACCCAAGGTCCACTACAGATTCCGGTAATTGACACATACGCAATGTATTATCAATAAGTCATCGTCCTCATGTATGTAATACATTTCCGGCCTTATGATGACTATTACCAGACTTATGAAGAGGTAATATCATAATGCCAAGTACTTCAACATTGCCATGTTAAGTTCCAATCATTACTGATTGAATGCTAGTGTCAACATCAGGTCATAATTTAAATTACACGTTCTTCCACAGGAATGCTTCAGTTGTTCATTTCCCTTTTCGAGCAACTCACCTCAGTTCTCAAAAGGTTATGAAAAGAACATCCAAAACTCAGAATAACATATTTAAATGTATTAGCATCTTTTTAAGTTCATCCATCTCCTACTAAATGTAGACAAGATAACTTTAATCCATGAGGTAGATAAGCAAAGCTATCTTTCTAGTCTAACCTCCATGGTTGCTAATTTGACCATCTTTGTTGTAATAAAACAAGAACATTGCCAGCCACTACTTAAGTACACCCATCTTTTAGGTTACTCAAGTCTAATCCATCAAAGGGAATCATATCTAGTATGTTCCTTTTCTCCACTTGGCGATCCATGTAGAACATGTATCCTAGGAGAGTTAAATTATGAGATATTCTCATAATTCTTTTGATGAATAAGGAATCTATTATATCTCAACATCTCATAAGACTTGAGTATTTTAGTTTCCTTTTTGCCCTCTTCACATGTTATGAATTTGTTACGGGTGAGCTTTGAATACTTCTCAAGTTTCAAACACTTTTCTAATACCCTTTTCTTCTACCTTCATAGGTAAAGGTAACAAATTTATACTTAGTTCATCCTTTTGTTTGATTGCACCTTATACGTGAAGTGCAAGCGTAGTCCAACAAACTTTTATTCCTCTCACTTCAACTAGTGAAGGAAGTCATAGGTATTTAACTTTATAAGCAAGATTCAATCATTAACTAATAGCTCAAAGCTAAAAGATTCCAAGTACCTATCCACATGGTGCTTGGTAACGATAATCTTGTTTATATGGTTAAATCACCAATGTTGTAAGGATAACTAATCAATGATCATATTATTACTTCTTAAGCAAAAGCTTATTATTTATGCCACGACATGAATAAACTTTGATATAAAACTCTAAACCCACAATAACATAATTCAAAGTAATATTCATCGTCATCAATAGCATAGAATATACAATGCTTCTTGCCACGCAGGGCGTAAAACATCTATCTAATGAAGTAATAAATTAGCTGGTAGGAATGACAAGATCAACTCTTCCAACCCTTTTAGCAAGAGATAAGCACACAAGCTTCTCTTCACTTCTTCCAGCTCTCCATGCATCATCGGCCTACTTCTAATAAACACTTACACTTTGCAACAAACAAGTTTGTGACAAACGTGAGTGTTTTGACTAGCGTTCAAAAACCTAGTCTTTTGAAGTAGAAGATCAATGGAGTATAATCATGAATGTACCTGAAGTCGAGGAGCTAACATTCTTCCGCTTTAGGATACTTAGCTCATTCAGGCACTTAGGGCAGGCGTGACGGCGCCAATTTCCAATTTCCCCACAAAAGTAGCAAACTACCCCAAGTGAAACGTTATCTTGAGGCACAATCTTATTTGCCTCAACTTCCACATTTATAGTAGGCTTAGTCAAACCAAGCTTTCCATTTGAGGTCAGTTTCTTCTTCTTATGTTTTTGATTCCCAGTAGCCTTAGCGGGTGTGGACGAGATTTGCTTTCCTTTGGCCATGTTCAACTCAGCAGCCTTTAACATGCCATGAAGCTCACTTAAGGACCATTCCATATTGTCTTTGAGATATTCCATGACGAACTTCTCATAAGACGTGGGCAGGGATTGGAGAACCAAGTTCACCATCAAATCCCTCCCTATGGGAAATCCAAGTCTCTCCATTTGGTCCATGTACGCCTTCATCATAAGGACATGAACACTTACATCCCCGCCTTCCTGCATCCTACAACCGACTAAAGCCTTAACATACTCAAAAAGTTCTTGTCTAACTTGCTGCGGGAACATGTCCTTTAGCTTGTTAATCATGTCGTACGCACTCATATGCTTGAGTTACTTTCGCAGCTCACAGCTCATAGTCGACAACATGAGACAAGAAACATTTTGTGTATCTCTGACACGCTTTTCCCATGCGTATCTTGTGGCCCAGCTCGCATTGGTAGCAGGTGGCTCCAGAAGAGGCTCCTCAAGGACGTGCAACTTTGACTCGTGTTGAAGGACAATCCTTAACACACGATACCAGTCAACGAAGTTCACTCCAATGAGTCTCTCCTTTTCCAGGAACAAACGAAATGAAAGTTTTGATGTAGTGTCGTTAAGATTTTCCATCTAAAAAAAGAATACGAGTTTTAGTAAGTATTGATATAATCCTCGTTATGATAATTACCCACTTGATTTAAGAAAACCAAATTATCTTAACAAGGGCTAAGAACCTACAAAATACTCCAATCCATGACGGGTATGCCGCGGATCACTTCATGAAGCTATTTTAGGCAGGTAAACGATTTACCAATTGCAATCCGAGATCGCAACTCTTAGACACCTACGGGATCCTAGGTGCTCGCAGCACCCATTTGGCATGTTTGATCCCTCTCACACCATTCCTCATTAATCCACTTTGATAGCTCGGCTAGAGCTCGACAACTACCAAGGCGTTTTAAGTCTTGGAATTGTAAATCAACCGTCAAGATACACGGTGGTACTCTAGCCCAATGGCCGGCTCGGCTAAGCTCGACAACCGACCCTTGCGAGTTGCCACCCGCACCTTCCACACAGCTATTCAAAACCGGCTCGGCTAAGCTCGACAACCGATCTTGCTTCACTAGATTCGGGTGGTGTCATCTTACGGATGGCGTGAGATTTACAATTTTGAAAAACGGGATTTTGTTTTACCGGTTAAAACAATTTTAACCAATTCTTGTCTATGTGGCGCGCGGAGTTTGTAAACTAGTTAAAACTCTTTGGTTTTATTATTTTGAAAAGTTTTTCTAGCATGCGAAGATCCTAAACATCTATGCAAGAAAGAAAACGAAATAAAACCAACCACGCATGTAATACAAGTCCGGTAACGAGCCATAAACCCTATGCGTCTTACCCGCGAGCCAACGGGTAAGACTAAGTCATCTAAGGACTAGACCGAATGACTTGATGTGTGCTCCTCCCACTTGATCCATCGCGTCTCCTATCGACCTCCGGATCCAAGCTTGCCAAGACACCCTCCATGGTTCTTGATGGTTGCTTCGGTTCTCCTTTTACAATATACAAATTTAAAAGGAAATGGCATGCAAGCCACGATTCTCTATTCTAAGCTAATACTAAAATTACAAAGAATAGAAATCGGCATGCAAGCCGTTAAAATATACAAACCGAATAAATTAAATTATTACAAACCATTATGTGGTACAAACCACCAAATGAATGAATAAATTAATTTAAACAACCAAACACATCACATAGGTCTCAAAGGCTCAAAATGTCACCGGACACTAATATTACAACCACATACAACAAAACCACATGGTGTGCCACACAAAAACCATGTAAATCTTATATATCTTGGTTAAGATTATGAAAACACTCATGGCACAAATAATCCTATGTACATATGCATTAGGAACCTTAAACTAGTCAAAATTCCATAGTCATATATACACAATGTAAGTATATGCAATTAATCACTTTCATGCCAAAATGTTAATCCACATATAAATACACCAACCAAGACATAAGGCAACTTAATCAAAGCTCAACACAAATCTGGAATAAATTCCAGAATCAACAAGTAGCTCAATCGATCCAACAAAATTGATTTTAGGCAAAAATGCATTCTGCCAGCCGGGTTAGCGCCGCTAACTATAAGAGTTAGCGCCGTTAACTTATACTTAGCGCCGCTAACGCGAGACGACTTAGCGACCGCTAACTACGGGATAGCGCCGCTAACATGGACAGGTTAGCGCCGCTAAACCCTGGACAGAACCAAAAATCACATTTTTCGGATTTTCAAAGCCACAAAGTGCAAATCTAGTGTAGAGGTGGCTCTGATACCACTGTTGGGGTTCGTGGTTCATCACAGCGGAAGCAGGCAAGCAACAAAAACGGAATTTAACAAACAAATCAAACCACAAAGTGAACCCCAAGGAGTGTACCAATCTCTACAACTAAGATAAGCAACTAAAAGGAAGAGAGAAGAGAGAAATACCTCTGATATCTCTGGAGTTGATGTAGATCAAGAACCGAGCTATGGCACCTTCCTTGCTCTATCGAAGTCCACCCCGGGAAAACCGTGATCCACTCGTACTAGCGATCCATCAAGTGTCCTACACCATATGGAGACACTATCTCTGGAACAACAACACTATGAACTCCAGGAACCTCTCAAATTTCGGCTCTCTCTCTCACACTCACAAGAACAACCCAAAATGTTTCCTTATGTGTGTGTTTTTACACCTTCAACCACTAGAGAGAAATGAGAGTGAATGCATGTCCTTTTTATGAAACCTCTCTTGCCCCCTGGAGTACCCAAGGCCGGACAAAGAAGTATCCAAGCAACCCACATTCATTGGTGGAGAAAAGAGGTGGAGAGAATAAAGTTGTAATCTGTCAGGCGGGTTAGCGCCGCTAACCGCCCAAACATAGCGCCGCTAACCACTTAAGGTTAGCGCCGCTAACGCGGCTAAGTTAGCGACAGCAGGATTTAGCGCCGCTAACCCTTCCTGATTACCAACTATCTTTAATTATTCATTTCCAACCCTCCTTTTTTAGGTTGTTGTCAAGATCAACCCCCGGCGTGTGACCCGATAGGCCCATACATCATCGGTAGTGATCATTTGGCGTACGTGTGACAGTGGGCATACTCCAACAATTCCTATAATGAAATGCGGTCTTTGCATCATACTGCCATAAAACGGCATAAGCATCCGCTTAAACTTCAACATAACTACTAGGAGAATGTCTTCATATGATTTCTACCACATGGTCAATCATCATGAAACCATTTCCTCTCAGTCAGTATTTGAAGTTATCTACAAATTTACCCATGCAGATCTCATTCCCAAAAGATGTATTTACACCATTAGGTCAAAACCTAGGTGTTGGATTAACCAAGTTTAAAACTTGAAAATCCAGCATGGAATGTATCTTATGTTATTACACTTCTCTTCTTAGCAGACTCAAAGGGCCCACTACAGCTTCCGGTAGTTGATGCATACATAACGTATCATCAATAAGTCATCATCCTCAGATATAATAAATTATATTCCTCTGGTCTTATGACGACTCTTACCAGACATATCAAGAAGTAATAACTTTATGCCAGATACTCCAACATAGCCATATTGAGTTTCAATCATTTCTGATCGAATGCTAGTGTCAACATCAGGTCTTTTATTTAAATCTTACGTTCTTCCATTGGAATGCTTCAGTTGTTCATTTCCCTTTTCGAGCAACCAAAACCGGTTCTCAAAAGGATATGAAATGAATATCTGAAAATTGGAAGAACTATTAAATACATTAGCATCTTTTAAGTTCATCCATCTCCCACTAAATGTAGACTGGATAACTTTGATCTATTAGATTGACAAGCAAAGAACACTTTCTAATCGAATCTCCTTAGATGCTAATTTGACCATCCTTGTTGATTTAAAACAAGAACATTGCCTGTCACTACTAAAGTACACCTATCAAGCAGGTTACTTAAGTTTAATCCATCAAGGCGGAACCATAACCAATATGTTCCATTCCTCCCCAAAGCGATCCATGTAAAACATGTATCCTAGGAGAAGTGAATTATGAGGCAAACTCACAATTCTTATGATGGTTAAGAATGTAGATGCTCAACATCTCACAAGATTTGAGTATCTTTATTCCCTTTTGCCCTCTTCATTTTAAATTTGTTAAGGGTGAGTCTTGAACACCTCTCAGGTTTCAGATATTCGTATAATAAATTAGACTTACCCATTCCTTCTACCATCATCGGTAAAGGTAACAAATCACATATAGTTAATCCTTATGTATTTGCCTGAACGGTCTTTACACAAACGTGCAAACGAAATCCAACAAGCTTTTATTCCCCTCACATTCACAAGTGAAGGATGTCTTAGTTATTTAGCCTTATAAGCAAGATTTACCATCAACAATTGACTCAAAGTCAAAAGATTCCAAGTTCCTAACCTCTTGGATCTTGGTGATGCATGTTTTGTTTATACGGTTAAATCAACTATTTCATAAGGATAACAGTTCTATAATCATTCATAATCATATTATTACTTCTTAAGCAAAACTTATTGCAAATGCCACGACATGAATAGACTTTGAAATAAAATTCGAACCCACAATAACTTAATTCAAAGTAATATTCATCGTCATCAAAGGCAAATAAGATAGAATGCTTCTTGCCACGCAGAGCGTAAGAAAAAGATCTAAACGAAGTAATAGTATAGCTAGATGGAATGGCAAGACTCTTCTTCCAATACTTTCAGTTAGGGACAAGCACCATGCTTCCCTTTTCTAAGATCCAGCTCTCCATGCATCCATTACCTACTTCTGATTAACACCTGCACTTTGCAACAAACAAGTTTGTGACAAACGTGAGCGTTTTGACTAGCGTTCAAAACCCAGTCATTAGAAGTAGAAGATCAATGGAGTTTGATCATGAATGTACCTGAAGATGAGCTAACGTTCTTCCGCTTTAGGATACTTAGCTCTTTCAGGCACTTAGGGCAGGCGTGACGACGCCAATTTCCAATTTCTCCGCAAAAGTAGCAAACTACCCCATGTGGAACATCATCTTGAGGCACAATCTCATTGTCCTCTGACTCCACAATTACGGATGGCCCAGTCATACAAGGCTTTCCTTTTGAGGTCAGTTTCTCCTTCTTGCTTAGTTTTTTCCTAGTAGCCATAGCGGATGTGGACGAGATACGAACCTTCTCAACCATGTAAGACTGTACAGCCTTTAGCATGTCTTGAAGTTCGATCAAGGATTTTTCCAAATTGTCTTTGTGATAGTTCTTGACAAACTTCTCATAAGACGCGGGCAGGGACTGGAGGATCATATCCACCGCAATCTCCCTCCCTATTGGAAGTCCAAGTCTCTCCAATTGGTCCATATATCCCTTCATCATAAGAAAATGGATATTTACATCCTCATCTTCCTGCATCCTACAACCGACCAAAGCCTTTATACACTCAAACCATTCTTGTCTAACCTGCTGTGGGAACATATCCTTTAGCCGGTTTATCATGTCATACGCACTCAATTGCTCAAGCTGCTGACACAACTTAAAGCTCATAGTCGATAACATGAGACAAGAAATATCTAGTGTGTCTCTAACACGCTTCTCAAAAGCGTATCGAGTGGCCCAGTTCGCGTTGGTAGTAGGTTGCTCCGGAAAGGGTTCCTCAAGGATGTGCAACTTTGACTCGTGACGGAGGACAATCCTCAATACACGATACCAGTCAGCGAAGTTCACTCCTGTGAGTCTCTCCCTTTTTAGGAATAATCGAAGTTTAAAGTTTGGTGTGGTGTTGTTAATATTTTAGTTAGTTTCGATATAATCCTCGTTAAAATAATTACCCAGCTGATTAAGAAAACCAAATTATCTTAACAAGGGCTAAGAACCCCAAAGTACCCCAATCCATGACGGGTTTTCCGCGGATCACTTCATGGAGCTACTTAGGCCGGTAAACGCTTTACCAATTGCAATCCGAGATTACAACTCTTAGACACTTGCTGGATCCTAGGTACTCATAGCACCCATTTGGCATGTTTGATCCCTTCTCTCACCGATTCCTCATTAATCCTCTTTGATAGCTCGGTATGGGCATGACAACTACCAAGGTGTTTTAAGTCTTGGAATTGTAAATCGACCGTCAAGATACACGGTGGTACTCTAGCCCAGTGGCTAGCTCGGCTAAGCTCGACAACCGACCCTTGCGAGTTGCCACACGCACCTTCCACACAGATACGCAAAACCGATCTCGGCTAAGCCCGACGACCGATATTGTTTCACTAGATTCGGGTGGTGTCATCTTACGGGAGGCGAGTTATTTACATTTGATAAAAACGGGATTTTGTTTTTAAAGTGGTCTTGTGGCGCGCGAGGGTTGTAAACCAATTGAAAACTCTTGGTTTTATTATTTTGAAAAATTTTCAAGCGAGCGAAGAACTAAACAACCACGCAAGAAAATAAACAAAAAAACAACCATGAACAAGTAATATCCGGTAACATGCCCCTAAACCCTATGCGCCTTCCTCGTGAGCCAAACGAGGAAAGCAAGGCCAAACTAAGGACACATCCACTTGGCCCACCTGGAAGTGCTCCAACTGAATCCGTCATCTCCAGTGACCCTCCGGATCTACCATAGCCGAGACGTCTCCTCCACGACTCTCGATGGTTGTCTTCGGTCTTCTTTTACAAATACATACAAATATTTGAAAAGAAACGGCGTGCAAGCCGCGAAATGCTAATCTAAGCTAATCTAACAATTACAAAGAAAAGCAATTGGCATGCAAGCCAAAATAAAGTACAAAATACAAGACCGAATAAATTTAATTATTACAAACCAATTGTGGTACAAACCCCCAAATGAATGAATAATTAAACACAACCAAACAACCGACAAATAGGTCTAATGGGCAAGGTGTTACCGGATCAAACAACAACCACAAACAACAACACGGTGTGCCACAACAAAACCATGCAAAATGTATCTTGATTAAGATTGTTCAAACCTAGCTAAACACTCAAGGCACAAAGTGAACAATCCTTGTACATATGCATTAGTACCCCCAAACACTTTGAGAATACATATTCATATATACACAATACAAATATATGCATGTGTGCATTTCATGCCAAAAATCACCCAATACATATAAATGCATGAATCAAGACACATATGGGGCTTTACAAAAATCCAAACACTTTGGACAGATTCTGGAAAAACAGAATTGAAAAGAGGCTAAAACCGAAAACAATTTTCTTTTCCAAAAGGGACAAAATACTGTTCACGAGCTCCTTCACGACCCATAAGCCTTCACGGCCTGTGAAGCCCATTAGTTCCATGACTCTGACCAGTGAAAAACCCTTCACGACCAAGCACCCCACGAGACTAGTCGTGAGCCTTCACGACCGTGAAGAACAAGCCTTCACGACCCGTGAAGACATTCTGGACAGAATGTCCAGTTTCGGTTTTTAAGCCAAAAAAGTGCAATTTGTTTGTAGATTTGGCTCTGATACCACTGTTGGAACACGGTATGGAGCAAGGCACAGTAGAAGCACAAAAACAAAGTTTTAAAACCGTACAAAAACGGGTCCGTATCGTGTTCCAAAGTGATAGTTTCTCTACAAAAACAAATTGCAACTTAAAGAACAAGAAAGGCAGAGAATACCTCACTACCTTTCTGGAATTCGGCTGTAGCATGCAATGTGGGATGAATCCGAGAACCCAAGTGTGTTCTCCTCTATCGTTGATCCACACCAAGTTGGTTCGACCCCCGTATGCTAGTACTCCATCACATTAACATCCACAAAGACTTCATGTATCTGGAACGGCCCTTGAAGCTTCTCCTCTTGCACCACAATCCACTCACAACACTTAAGAACTCAAGAACATAGTGTATAATGTGTGTATATTTCATGTAGGTACCAAAGAGAGAGTTTAGAGAGAGAGAGAGTTAAGTATTGCATGCATACTCACCTGTTCCAGCCACAATAACTCGTATTTGGCCGGTGTAAGAGTGGAAATCCTATTGGACCACAAGATGGCCCAATCAGATATAAGAATTTCATGCAGATGGTCCTTCACGGCCTCTCACGGCCCGTGAAGAAAAAATGTGCCACGACTGGCCATCGTCCTTCATGGCCCATGCCATGTTCGAGTGACTCGTGAGGGCGTCTCCTTCACGACCCCTTCAATACCTCTTCATGACCCGTGAAGACTCCACGAGCTGTGTAAAAGTCATTGAGCCATTCGTGAGGGTAGTAGGCTTCACGACCCGTGGAGCATCCCTCACGGCTGTGAAGCCCTAAAATCAAACAATTTGATTTTTGGACCTTCTCTCTTTATCAGTAAGCTGTCGGGATTAATCCTTGGTGTATGACCCAATAGTCTCGCACTTCATCAGCAGTAACACCATTGTACTTTTGTCAGTGGGCAGATTCCAACATATATAATAGTTGATAACCAAGCCCCTAAAACCTATGCGTTTTTCCCGTGAGCCACTACGGATAAAACGAAGTCATCTAAGGACATATCCTTGACTTGGATGTGCTCCCACTAAACCCGCTACCTCCACTGGGCCTCTCGGATTCGTGTTTGCCAAGACGTCTCTCCAAGGACTCTCGATGATTGCCTCCATATTACAATTACATAGAAAATGAAATAAATGGCATACAAGCCATAAATCCTATTTTCTAGTACAAAAAATACATAACATGGAATTTAAATTAAATAAATTAATTATTACATACCATGTGACATTTAGTCACCAAATGAATGAATAACTAATTTAACACAACCAAACATCCACAAGGTCTAGGGCATTTATTGGTTACCAACATAACATGAACAACATGGCGTGCCACACAAAACCATGTAAACTTATGTATCTTGATTAAGATTATTTCTAAAAACCCAAGGCACTAAATAATCCCATCTATATATGTATTAGTAACAACATACCATTTTTGATGAAACATATTCATATATACATAATGTAAGTATATGCAATTACTATTTTTATGCCAAAAATAATAATATACATATAAATACACCAACCAAGATACAAGGCATCTTAAAATACCAAAAAATAATTTCTGGAACAAAAATCACAGAAACAATTTTTGGATGCAAAATCCCGACTGCAAAAAATGTTTTATAATTTTTTTTTAAAATATCTGTCAGATCCATTTACGTGCCGCGTAACCAAAGCTGTTCCGCGCCGCGTAAATCACCTGACAGCAAATCCAGTTTTTTGATTTCGGGTTTTTCAGGCCACCAAGGTGCAATACCTTGTAGAGATGGCTCTGATACCACTGTTGGGTTTCGTTGGCCATCTTACCCGCGCGGCGGAAGCGTGAAAAACAAATTTCCGGGTATAATAACAAGATACCATCAAGACCCACTAATGGTAGAATTCTACATAAAGATAAAGCAACCAAATAAAAGAGATAGGATAGGAAATTATACCATGCTCTAGCTTCAGATTTCTTCATGTTCGGATGAACTCTAAGTCACAAGAGAGCAACTCTCTATTGATAGTCCACACCAAGTTTGCTTGATCCCCAAATGCTAGTATGCCATCTTGTGATCTTCAAAGCCTTGAAATCACATTTTGGAACAACTCACAACTTACAAATTCACTCCATAGACATGGATGAATTTATGGGCTTCTCCATTAGCTCACAAAGAAGCTCCAAGAACATGAGAAAAGAGAGAGAGAAAGCCTTTTCACTTCCTTGACCAAAAACATCACCCTTTTTCTTTATAAAAGATCTTAGGGACTTTTTATCACAATTTCAGCAGATAGGCAAGGCCTAAAAGTCGTCCATGATCATTACTATAGGTCTCAAAAGTCAATAACTTGAACCAAGCAATAACCAAAAAGTCAAGTTTCTGTCAGGTGATTTACGCGCTGCGTAATAATTAAACTTACGCGTCGCGTAACCCTTACGGCCGTAAGCAAAATGCCATGTGGCCGTAAGAACCCTTTTCCAGATTTCAGTTTCCCTCGTTTGCGTTATGTGCTGTCGGGATCAATCCTTGGCGTGTGACCCAATAGGCTCGTGTATGATTAGTAGCGTTACTAATCTACGTGTGTCAGTGGGCATAATATCCAACATGAACAAGCATAAGTTACAATACTGTCTTTATCGTTCCCAAAATAAAATATACATATCAAATGAACTAAATATAACTCGAGCCAAATCGCTAGCAAATCTTACACCTATTGCTCTAGTGTGAGATTCATGAGCTGCAAGCGGTAACGGCTTAGTGAATGGATCTGCCAGGTTTCCATCCGATGCTACTCTGCTAATGATGACTTCACCACTTTCAATTACATATCGTATAAAGTGGTATTTGCGCAATATGTGTCTTGTACTCTTGTGAGCTCTTGGTTCCTTTGCTAAGGCCACCACACCCTCATTGTCACAAAATATCTCAATACGGTCAGCGATGCTTGGAACCACTCCTAGATCATGGATAGATTTCTTCATCCACACGGCCTCCTTTGCGGCTTCACTTGCCGCAATGTACTCTGATTCGGTAGTCGAATCAGCCACCGTCTCTTGCTTCGAGCTTCTCCAGCTGACAGCACCACCATTTAACAGGAACACAAACCCCTATTGTGATCGGCTGTCATCCCTGTCTGTTTGAAAGCTAGCATCCGAGTAACCCTTTACTCTCAGCTCTTCTTCCCCACCATATACCAAGAACATATCTTTTGTACATCTCAGATATTTGAGAATGTTCTTTACAACCCTCCAATGAGGCTCTCCTGGGTTCGCCTGATATCTACTAGTCATGCTCATAGCGCATGACACATCAGTGCAAGTGCATAGCATGGCGTACATGATCGAGCCCACAGCCAAAGCATATGGTACTTGCTTCATTACTTCTATCTCCTCTCTGGAGGTAGGACATTGAGTTTTACTTAATGTCAAGCCATGCAACATAGGGAGGTTTCCTTTCTTAGATTCCTCCATCTTAAAGCGTCTCACGACCTTTTCTATGTATGCACTTTGAGAAAGCCCTAGCAGCCTTCTAGACCTATCTCTATAGATCTTTATTCCCAGAAGACAGCTCGCATTCCCTAAGTCCTTAGCCAAGCTTTGACACTCCTTAGGCTTGGGATATGATTTCCAATGAGTAGAATATCATGTACATATAGAACCAAGAAGACTATAGTGCTCCCACTAGCCCTGACATATACGCAAGGTTCATCTTTACTTTTTGAAAATCTAAACTCTTTGATTTTCTCATCAAAGCAAATATTCCAGCTCCGAGATGGTTGTTTAAGTCCATAAATGGACTTCATAAGCTTACAAACCTTGTTTGGATACTTCGGATGCTCAAAACCGTCAGGTTGTGTCATATACACCTCTTCATGAAGCTTCCTGTTAAGGAAGCCGGTCTATACATCTATTTGCCAAATTTCATAATCATGAAATGCAGCTATGGCAAGTAGTATCCGGATTGACTTCAACATAGCCACTGGGGAGAAGGTTTCATCATAGTCAATTCCTTGCGTCTGAGTGAAACCCTTTGCCACCAGTCGGGCTTTGAAGGTATCCAAGGTTCCATCTATGCCGGGTTTCTTTTTGAAAACCCATTTACACCCAACGGGTTTCATCCCTCGTGTAGGATCAACTAGTTCCCAAACCTGGTTATCCGACATAGAGTGCATCTCGCTCTCCATTGCCTTCCTCCACTGAGCAGACTCAGGGCCTGCCATGGCTTCCTTGTAGTTGGTGGGATCATCATGATCCACCAATAACTCATTGCTCTCAGATATGAGAAACCCATATCTCTCTGGCTCAAAAAGAGTCCTACTGGAACGCCTAGGAGTAGACATTGCAAGAGTGTCGATACCGCAACATTATCTTGCTCGGTATTTTGGCTAGTGCCAACCTTAAGTTCTTTATCGGCCGACCCTTGATCTTCCTCAAGGTCAACTTCCTTACTGCCATGTTTGGATAGCAACTCCCTTTCAAGGAAGAATGCCCTACGAGCAACAAATACCTTGTTCTCTGAAGGTTTATAAAATAAATATCCAACACCGGCAGGAGGATATCCGATAAAGTAACAACTTTCTGAGCGAGGTTCAAGTTTTTCTTCGACCTCACGTCTTACGTAGGCTTGACAACCCCAAACTCGTAGATATGAAAATGTCGGCTTCTTATCATGCCACATTTCATAAGGTGTTTTAGCAACTTTCTTGGTTGGTAAGAGGTTAAGGATTCTTACCGCCGTTTCTAAGGCATATCCCCAGAAACTAATAGGTACCTCCGTCTGACTCATCATTGATCTTACCATATCCAGTAAAGGCCGGTTCCTCCTCTAAGCGACCCCATTTAATTGTGGAGTCCTTGGAGGTGTTAATTGTGAAATGATTCCACAAATTTTAAGATGATTGATAAACTCGGTATTAAGATATTCTCCACCTCTATCAGACCGGAGTATTTTAATTGTTTTGCCCAGTTGATTCTGAACTTCATTTTGGAATGTCTTGAACACCTCAAAGGTTTCATACTTGTGTTTAACAAGGTAGACATAACCATACCTACTATAATCATCTATAAAGGTTATGAAGTATCTTGAGTTATTCTTTGTGACATGCTTGAAAGGTCCACATACATCCGTATGTATTATGTCTAAAAGGTCCTTTCCCCTCTCACTTGATCGTGTGAAGGGTGCTTTTGTCATTTCACCCAATAAGCAAGATTCGCATACATCATTTGATTCTCGATCAAATGATTCCAAGATCCCATCCGCTTAGAGCTTGGCGATGCGAGTCTTGTTTATGTGGCCAAGACGACTATGCCATATGGAATACTTATCCAAACCATTTTTGGAATCATAATCAATATTCATGATAGATTTTCTTGATTCAACGTATGCATTTGCCTCATATATGCCATGACATGGTAGAGCTTTAAAATAAACAACTTCATTTTTAAAGCAAATAATTGTACCATTTACAAATCTAAAATCATAACCATCGTCATACATTTTGTGAAAAGAAATAATGTTTCTAGCCACATATGGCGAATAACATACATCTTTTGATAAAATTGAATAGCCAGTCTTGAATGAAAGCTCCAAGTAACCTTTTGCTTCCACTGGGACAACCTCCGAGTTTCCCATGACAAGATCCAGCTCTCCCCGCTCCAAGCTCCTACTTGCCTTTAGCACCAGCACCATATTACATAAGTGAGTGCCACAGCCAGTATCCAATACCCATCCTTTAGAAGTAGAAGTATGGTGGAGTTCTATCATGAACATACCAAATGTGTCTGGACCCGAAATGCTCATTTCCTTGAGCTTGTTGAGTCCCTCCAGGTACTTCGGGCAGCTACGGCGGTAATGGCCCTTGCCCCCGCAAAAGAAGCACTTCGCATCCTCCGGAGTCTTGTCTTAGGGAAGTTTACCCTTGCCCTTACCCTCAGAGACCGGGATAGGCTTGGCCATGTCAACCTTTCCCTAGCGCTTCCTTTTATGGGAATGGGCGGCCTTCCTCTTTGTGATGCGGCCTTGACGGATGGCGAGAACGTGATTGGAGGAGGATGGCTTGTTCTTGGTCATGCTAGACTCAGCGGTCTTCAGCATACCATGAAGTTCCATCAAGGTCTTGTCCATACTGTGCATATGATAACTCATAACGAATTGATCATATGTACTGGGCAGGGATTGGAGGATTAAATCAACCGCCATCTCCCTCCCAATGGTGAAACCTAACTTCTCCATGCGCTCGATGTTTGCTTTCATTCGCAACACATGCACGCTCACGTTCCCTCCTTCATAACACATGCACGCTCACGTTCCCTCCTTCATGCATCTTGCAAGCAAGGGTTGTCTTGAGACACTCATACCTTTCCTGCCTCGCCTGCTGTTGGAACATGTTGTTCAGCTGCACGACCAGGTCATAAGCATCTAAATGATTCATTTGCTTTTGCAAATCTTGGTTCATTGTGCTCAACATAAGGCACGTGATTTCCTCAGTTTCCTTGAGGCATTTATCATACGCCTCTCGGATAGCCCTTGTTGCACCAGTAGGAGGTGCCTCGGGTAGGGGTTCCTCTATGGTATGCAACTTACCTTCATACCGCAAGACCAACGTCAGTTGTCTATGCCAGTCCATGAAGTTGCTACCGTCGAGTTTCTCCTTTTCAAGGAAAACTCGAAGAGAAACGTTGGTGGTGGTGTTAGTTGCGCTTGTTGATGCCATCTAAATTTGCAAAGTAGATTTTAGTTAGTTTGATATTTTATCTTGTTAAATAATTTACACATAAAGAATTATTTTAACAAGGCTAAGAACCGTATTTCATCCTACCATGTGACAGGGTTACCGCGGATCACATGATAAACTATTTAGGTCGGCAACCATTTTGCCAATTGCAATCTCTATCCTGCGACATCCAATGGTCGTTTGGCATGTTTGATCCCTTCTTACACCAATTTTAAGTCTTGAAATTTTGGTTAACTCGTGCTAAGCTCGACAATTAACCAAGATTTCAACCCTAAAACTGCAAATCGTCCGTCAAGACATACGGTAACAAATTCACCAAAGTTGTCTCGTGCTAAGCTCGACAACCAAAATTTTGAATTCACCACACTCACCTTCCACACAGTTTTATGAGAACTGGCTCTTGCTAAGCTCGACAACCAAATCCCATAAGAATAGATTCGGGTGGTATCGACTTAGGGATGGTGCATGATTTACGTTTTGTTGGAAAAACGGGCTTTTGTTTCCGGTTTGGTTTTAGATTAACTTATTAGTGACAAATCCTATTTTCACTAGGTGGGTTAATCTATGTATGTGATCGCGCGCGAGAGAAAACCATTTTTATCAAAACTCTTGTGATTTTATTAATTTTAATGAAAAAAATTATCTAGCATGCGAAATCTACACATCCATGCATAGGATAATAAAATCACATCACACGCAATATACAAAATAGTTGGTATTCCTTGCCAATAAACCTATGCGTTCCTCCCGAGAGCCATAACTGGAAGAACTTGGTCAAACTACGGGACACAACTTCTTAATGCAAGCTCCCACTAGAACCACCATCTCCATTGGACTTCATTGGCTTCTAAGGGCATCAAAACTCCATCTTGTTTTGCCTCCACATGTGTCTTCATTCTGTTGGTGCATAATTGTAAATCCCTAGTTCTTATCAATCCAATACATACATGTTTACTTGAAATGTTAATTCAAATGTGTTTTGATTAATGGTTTGCATGTTTATACATTCTAAGTGGTTACTTATGTTTGTCTTAAGCTTACAAGTACTTAGTCATGTGTTGATTTGTGTTTGGAAGTTTAAGTATGAGTGAGAGCATCACGTGCGTGGTGAGACTCACTACGTGCGTAGTGGAGCTCACTACGTGCGTGGTGAGGTGGTCGATTAAAGTTAAATTAATTATTATTAAAACATCCGGTACGTGCGTACTGGACTAACTACGTACGCAGTGCAGAGCATTACGTGCGTAGTGGAAATTAATTAAGGAAGTGACGTGTTACACTTAAATACGCGTATTCCTAACTATAAATACTGATTAACCTCGTATTAGCGCGGGTAATCGTCGGGGAATCGTCCGTAATCGCATATAACTACCGGAGATCGACCTTAAGCCTTAGTGAGCCTTCGTAATCATACGTTTAACCTCGGTAATCGTGAACTTAGTGTTAATCTAGAATCCAAGGGCAGCCGTAAGCATTCTGTGTGAGTTCTTAGAGTTGTTCTTGATCCTACTCTGTGTGTTAATCTCCTAGCTCAAGTAGCTCATTCAATACCCCTTCAGATATAAACACGGGTTTTTCTTGCACCACCCCTCGAATCCCACCTAGAGATTCATCATAAACGGCTGTTCTCCAGAATTCTTGTTGATGTGAAGCGTATGCAGTACAAGTTGCTGTGATTGCGGTATGTATCCTTGACCTCATCAAATAGTCAATCATATCATCACAGTCCCTTGTTAACCTGTTCTTTGTCAGAAAGGCCCGGATGTTGTGCATGTCACCGGCTTTCAATTCGGCCTTTGTCTGACTGCCACTGCCAGATGCAGTCTCAACAGTGTTTTGGGCACAGGAGCTTCCCAGTTGAGTAGATTCCATTTTTTTGAAGTCTGAGAGATAAACATTATGCACATTAGAGAGAAACATTCACAGATCGTAACACACTGTTAAAATCTACAGAATTTAAGAATTAAGCATTAGTCTCAAAACTTCGAAATTTCACCACGCGTGCACTGAACAGCATCACGCACGTGGTGATAGGACTTCGGGCGAAGTGAGTTAATATCTATAAAACGATTAATTAAACCAAAGATACACTTCGTACGAACTCATATCAGTACGTGCGAAATGGATTTCACTTCGCACGGCTGAAACTCATCGTGTTCATCTTCTACATCCTACAATTCGTGCGAAATGAAGACAGTTCGTGCGAAATGAACATCACTTCGCACGGTTAACATTCAAACTCAAAAACCCTTTCGCCGAATATTTTAGCTTCAAACCATTGATTTACGATGTGTTTTGAGTCGATTGAATGATTAAAGATCATCCAATTAAGTCCATGAATGTTCCTTTTCACTCAAATCTAACAAACTAACACATTACACAACTTTAGATCCGGTTTTAACATTTTGAGTTTTTTCACACATAGAATCGATTATAACTCGAGATCCAACCGTTGGATTGAAGCGAAAAACATACCAAAATGATCACAACACAAAGGCGAATCACACGGATGAAACGTATAACTCTTTCAACACAAAAGTCAGAATCAAAATAGAGAGAGAATGGAGTGTACTGTAGAAAGTATGAATGCGTAATGACGAATACGCACGGAACCAACTTATATACCCTATTTCATTCCGTGCGAAGTGAGATCACTTCGCATGTTGTTGCCTGAAGTGCACACCTAAGGTGACACTTCACTTCGCACGCAATGGACCTCACCACGTGCGAATTGGGATTCATTTCGCCTCTTGATCTTTGACCGCGAAATATGAATAGACAACGCACGTTGTGTTATACAGTTCGTGCAAAATGATTGAACTTCGTGCGGACTGAATTCCTCATATGTGAACCTTGATACTGTTAGGACTGCACTCAGCAATAAACGATCAGTAATTTCAAGACCACTAATAAACATTTAGTCACATCAAAGCGAAACGTGAAAAACTTAAAGAATACCTTAAAAACACACTAAAAGAAACTAGAATATACCAGAAATCTTTTTGTATTTTTCTAAATAAAAAGAAAATGAAAATGAAAATGCAGACTGTTAACAAATTAAATCCTAAAATCTAAGAAACAGAAATGAAAACACTAAAAAGATTTGCAAAAAATTAAATTACTGAAATTAAATCTTTTTGTGAGAAGGTTCCAAGATGGAGTCAGTACCAGCACATCTATACTTAGTTATCATTCATTTCAGGACCTTAAGCACAAACATACTCTCTCAATTTCTGTCTGTCAATCTAACTTTCCTCAGATAATGACAGATTTAATTTCAACATTTTCTGATTATCCAGAACTGAGTACATGGTTAAGACTATCTCTTTCAAAATCACACAGTGTTTTGATTCACTCAGTCGGTTGCACAACTTGAGTACCCAACCACCATGCTTATGTGCTTAGAGATTTTGTCAACGCATTTTATGCTCTTTGACATTGAGGTCAATTTTTCACCTCTTTTGATAATTTCTATTGAGCTTTTGTCACTGCATTTTTTGCTCTTTGACAATTCCACATTAATAGATCTTTCTGTTGAGCTTTTGTCACTGCATTTTATGCTCTTTGACAGTTCAACACTAATAGATCAATGTATCTATTTCTTTTGGCATCTCAGATTGGGGTCAATTTTCACCCTCTTTTTACATTTTGCTCATTGTCATCTAAGCACATTTGGCATGGTAACAGGTGTGTGCACCAGACTAAGTTAGTCTCAACTGTTATTGACTTGTAGACTTGGAATGTCTCAATAGTTTGAATCTTTGATGGATTTCCACATGCATAACCACTTATCAACCTAGACTCTCATCATATGCCTTACACGCCATCTGTTTCTTATCTGATTTGACTCAAATTTTCAGACAGTTTTCTCAAGAATATGTACATGCCTTCAGTCCTAATTTTACTTGACATACTTCGTATGAAAACCAGTGTACCATCATTTTCCATTTGAGTTGGATCAACTTCTCATTTTTACTTTTCTGATTTTTTTTGTATTTTCTATGTTGCACCTATCTCCCCCTAAAATACTAAAAGAAATAAATACACAGAAAATAGCCACACAGGCACAAAACCGAGAAAGACATTAAGTTGCATCATCAGAGACGACCTCACACTTGGTTTTCATCCCGTTTTCATTCACTAAGAACAAAAACCTGGATACCCTGCACAAAGAGTAAATAATTAGTTAGCATTAGGAACCCAAGCCCGAATGGTCATGGGTTTCCCATCTTCTCCAACAGCTTGCACATTAATCCACACACCAGTAGCTTTGGAGTCTACATTGGTATATGAACTATTGGACGTTTTGACTTCAAGTTTGTTGGTCCATTTTAAGTCTTGATGAGGAGAAGCCTTGTGATAAACACTAGAAGTGTTAATCACCTTATGAAGTGGCTCCTTCCCCATCTGATTAACCTCGGAACTTTTGGGTTTACTAGATGTTTCCCCAACAGTCCTTTTGATCTGAATGGGTTGAGTTGATAATTGATTATTTTGATTAAACATTTTGTTCCTTTGAAAATTTTCAGAAAAATCAACTTTCCCCCTGAAGCTCTGTTGTTGCTGATCACACTCATAACTGAGGTGACCAGGTCTCCTGCACACATAACAAATCCTGTTTGACTGATGTTTTGCAGGATTATGTGGCACTTTTTGCTCAACTTAACATTTTGATTCTACTCCTAAACCACATTGTTTTGGCAAAATTTTAACTTCCTCATAAGGACGGGTTGCAGGAGACCTTGCACCCTCCTTTTCTATGGTTCGGAGTGCTGCTTGCACATTTTTCATTAACGTGACTTGTCCAGAAGAATTTCCTAGAAGTTTTCTCATACCAAATTCAGGCTTTTCTCCTTGTTTGACCTCTTTCATCTGAGGCTCACCAACTTTCCCTTTTAACTTTAAATCAGATGTTGAGGTTGATGCAACAAATTGATCAACCTTAGGAGGAAGTTGGTCAGCTTTAGTAAAGACATCTGTTTGCACCAGTTGGTTTAACACTGGTGGTGGACATTTAGTATATGCCTGTTTGTCGTTTTCTGAATCGGAACCTTGAGGTCTCCGGTCGATTATGTGCTCAAATACATAAGATGAAGTTGAATAACTTTTTAGTTTCTGATTGAGAGTCTCATAATCTACCTTAGAACTAGGAAGGTCTCGCTTCAGTGTATCTATCTGATTGATGTAGAAAAATATGGCATCCTGTTTGTTTAGCAATGCTACCTCTAGTTCTCTAATCTGTTTGTTCTGGCTTTCAATTTTATCTTTTAGTGTCTTTTCCCTACCTTTAATGATTGAATTTTCATGCAATTTAGAGGTAAGATCACTGACTTGAGATTTCAAAGATAAAATATTTTGCACATAGTCATTGCACGAAGCACAAGGAATACCAGAATTGTTACTTACCTTTGAATCAGCAGGTTTGCCAGTCATGCGCACCTTAAGATCTTCTGATTTGGTTTGAACAATCACTGGCGTTGGTTCGGCAGCTGGCACTGAAACTGGTTTGACATTGTGCTCATCAGTAGGCATCACTGAGTCTTCCTTACTGGCAACAAATTCATTATCAGCTTCCTACACACTATCTGCTTCAGATTGTGAATCATCATTCAAATCTTGAACACTAGCCAGGTTGGTCTCAGCAACTTCGAAAGCATCATTATCTTGAAAGTGCACTGACCAGTCTATCCCTTCATATTTCTGAACAACCACCATTGCCTTAGATGATCCCTCATGGGATGTTTCAGCTTTCTTTGGGGTAGTGGAAGTTGATGATTTTCCAGGAGATGTCCTGAATGGATACTTGGGTCCTGAGTTCTTTGGTTTTTCACATTCTCTTGCAAAATGACCCTTTTCGCCACAGTTGTAGCAGGTTACAGCTGATTTGTCGAAGCCCAGCTTTGTATCCTTAGTTGCTGTAATCTGCATCCCAGTTCTCTTGACCAAGGCCTTTGCTCTCCTTACCAGATTAGCATAGGACCAAGAATGTCCTATCTTTCCATTTCATCGTTGTCTATCTGGTCATAATCTTCCTGAGTCAGGTAGGCATTTCCGATTTTACCCTTTAGCAGATCATCATATGATGTAACCAAAGCACTAAGCATCCACATATGCTCTTTTACTTCTTCAGTGCTGCCATGCTTGAAATGCTCAGTGTTTAAGGCAGGCATAGACGTTTTGCTTGAAGGAGCAGAATATGGTGGTCCACTTGTAGTTTCAGGAGCAGACTTGCTTGAAGAACAAACGTTAGATGTAAAGGTTGTCTGCAGTGGAGCATTTGATGAAGTGACTGGAGAAGCAATGGGTCCAGTACAGTATAATGAGGGATTTTGCACATAGCTGCTCAATCTGTCCAGATTTTGCTCCTCCTGTTCATGTTCTTTCAGCTTAGTAATGAAGTCATTCAGATCCATGCCCTCAAAACCTTCACCATTTTTAAGAATCATAATGAACGGCCTCCAGCTTTTGGGTAGTGCCTTGGACAAAGTTTCTACTTGTTGTCTTTCTGAGATCTGCACCCCCAAACTATCCATTTCACTGAGAAGATGGTTGTATCTGTTGATCAGATCTGGAAGCTTTTCATTCACGTATGAAGTGAAATGGTCAAACTCCTTTCTCAATTGTGAGGCCCTAAGCTATTTCAGATATGCATTCCCCTCGTTCCTCTTTTGAAGTGCATTCCACAGGGAACGTGACGTTCTATACCGTCGGAACTGGTGGAAGATCTCATTAGGAATGGCTTGGATCAAATAAGAGTAGGCTTTCTTCTCAGCATCATAAGCCTTCCTCTGATCGTCACTCATCTGATCATAGGGAACTTCGATATTCCCTTCACCTTTAGGCACGACATAATCAGCAGAAATGGCCCGGTGCAACCGTGGATCAACCCCATCGATAAATATTTCAAAACGTGGTTTCCAGAATGGGTAATCTTCCATGGTTAGCAGTCTAGGTACTTTATTTATCCCGCCTTGTTCATGTCCATTATTAAATTACTTAATGCAGTTATAGTTTGTTTGGCAGCCATAACACTCATGTCAGACATTTTAACAAACAAACACTCACACTTACTGATGTACGCACGGAATAGATACTAAATACGCACGAGATGACCACACACTGCGCACGAACCTAAAGGCTAGGAAAACTTTTACACAGACTCAGGTACGCACGGAATGAAAATTTAGTACGCACGAAATGAATTCAGTACGTACGTGTTGAAAAACTTGTTTGACAAGAAAATATTTAACACAAAGATTTAATACGTGCGAAGTGTGAAGCACTACGCACGGGTTGACGACCCACTACGCACGGACAGACACATAAGCTACCGAAGATTCTAGAGTACCAACGACCCACTACGCACGCACTGAAAATCAATACGCACGTAATGCGAGTCACTTCGCACGGCTAACATTCAACAGTTTAGACCTTTTAACGTAAAAACTTAAACTTTTTGACCCAAAAATGGCCTGTTGACGATAATACGCACGAAGAAACACTTAGACAACGACAAAACGAAAGCACCTAAATGACCAAAACGACACCTAGATCACGAAACCTAAGGAAAAGTGATCAATCAAAGCACAAGGCTCGGATACCACTTTGTAGGACCGTGGGGGTTCTAAACTAAAACACCCTAATGCTAGGACTGATCTAGGATGAGAAATAGTGCGGAATATCTATTTCCCAAACCTCCTGAGGATTCTAAGATCTGCTTAGGTGTCCGGCACACAGTTAACACAAAGAACACACAGAGTAGGATCAAGAACAACTCTAAGAACTCACACAGAATGCTTACGGCTGCCCTTGGATTCTATTCTGTGTGAGTTCTTAGAGTTGTTCTTGATCCTACTCTGTGTGTTCTTTGTGTTAACTGTGTGCCGGACACCTAAGCAGATCTTAGAATCCTCAGGAGGTTTGGGAAATAGATATTCCGCACTATTTCTCATCCTAGATCAGTCCTAGCATTAGGGTGTTTTAGTTTAGAACCCCCACGGTCCTACACATTCCTCCATCATACAAATTACATACAATAGAAAATAAATGGCATACAAGCCACAAATCTTCCTATTTATCTAATACTAGTACATGGATGAATGAAATGGCATGCAAGCCTCAAAATTATTACAAAAATACTGAAATTAAATAAATTTACAGCCTTTAATAGTGTATTAAAACCACTAAATGCATGCACAACACAAATCAACGATAAGGCCAAGGCAAGGTTACCAACTCATATTAACACATACAACCAAACAAAGCAAATCACAACTGCAACAACATGCAAGGAACCTTTGGAACAAATTTCCAGAAGGTCAAAAGCCAAAACTCCCAAGACCAAAACTGTTTTAATCAAAAATTTTGAAAAACAAATTTCTAGTAACGTTAGCGCTTCTAACTAAAACGACTTAGCGTCGCTAACCGAAACTTAGCGGCGCTAACCCAAACGGCATAAAACAAACATTTTGATTTCGGGTTTTTCAGGCCACCATGTGCTATTCTAACATAGAGGTGGCTCTGATACCACTGTTGGGATTATCAGAACACGCAACGGAAGCAAAACAAGCACAAGAAGTGTTCAAAACATAAAATCCCCAAAGTGGATCATCTCTATGTAACAAAATAGCAACATGCAAGGAGATTAGAAGGTTATACCTTTCTCCAAAGCTCCAGAAAAAAAAACTTGATGGTTGTTGATGGTGGTGTGGAAGCAAGACACTTCTTCTTCTCTTTTCTTCACGAAATCGCACCCCGGGTACAAGTTCAACAAGAAGTGCTAGCAACCTTGTTGATATCTTCTACTTGAAATATCACACAAGAACAACAAGTTGTGGTCTCCGGAACTCAAAAGACTCACTAGATCACCAAGACTTTAGGTATCAAGTAATAGAGAGTGTTTATGTTGCTAGCGTGAAAGTTAGCCAAGTAGACTTAATGTCCAGGAGTTCAAGTATTTTATAAGGCTCTAAGTGTCCCTGGAACTACCCTATAACTGGCCAAATGCAATCATCAACTCGATATGCATTGGCCAAGAGTATAGGTGATCTTGACATAAAGTTCATGCAGCCTAAGCGCCGCTAACCAGAGGTTAGTGGCGCTAACTCTTAGCCCGTAGTGGCGCTATCGCGACCTGCCTTTAAACGACATAAATCACATGCAGCCTTAGCGGCGCTAACCACTAAGAGTTAGCGGCGCTAACTCGTTAAGTTAGCGGCGCTATCGTGGCCTGCATTGCTAACTTTCACTTTTGCCATCTTTGGTCCCTCAACCTTATTTGCAGTCATGTTAGACCCCGGTGTGTGACCCATATAGGCCCATACATCATCGGCAGTCCTTCAAAGCATACGTATATTATCGGGCAGATTCTAACACAAAGTCCAACAGAGGGAATGTAGAAGCTGAGAGGTTACTATACGAAATCACCAAAGAAATCATCAACTGGGAACTTCTACATCCTGAGTTCATAAGATAATAGATCAGTTCTATTGTATATATTAGATTAGTTATAATTTTGTAAGCACTAAGTGTGCATGATCTGAGTGATCAAAACTTTTGTATCTTGATATGTCCAATAAATACAAGATGAGTTTGCTATGTTCAACTGTGTTATGATATGTTCATAATTATTAGTCTGATAAGTTCAGCTTGAATGAATAATTGATTAGTTCTTATTCATTATCATGTTTGGTTGGTTTGTTCAACCTTAAAGTTGATTTGTTCAACTTATAATTGATAAGTTCAATTAATTTTTGATAAGTTCAAAAATAAAATCTTAATAAGTTTAAGATTTAAAACATAATTCTGTTAAATAAACTTAAGAACTGTTTGATGGTTTTGTCATCATCAGATAGGGGGAGTTTGTTGGGAAAATGATCTCATCTGTTAAGATTTTATGAGACAAAGTTAAGTTTGTAAGATGTGTTCTAAATATAACTTAAACAGAATATAAGATGAGCATAAGGTGAATATAAGATGAGCAAATGTTCGATCAGCTTAGACTATATCTTAGTAAGATTATCAATGTGTTTGATAAGCTGTGTATGTCACCTAAGATATAGGTTGAGTATTCAGCCTGATGTGTTTCAAGCTGAGTTTCAAGCTGAGAGACTCAGCGTATAGACTGAGTCAGCTCAACAGAGTTGCTAAATAAGTTATAGCTAACTAACTATGACTTCCAAGGATGAGTTAATCATTATACATGTTAGTTCATGTTTGTTTTCGGGTTTGTTCTCGAAGAACTAAGCTTGATGAGTTTCAAGCTGAGTAACTCAGTCCGACTAAAGAAGTCAGTTTAAGAGAACTAAAATATGTTTTAAATTCGTATTTTATCTCTCTATATCTACGGCAAGGATAAGAAGATTCCAGAATCAAGATTGAAGATTGAAGACTCAAGATAAGAAGATTCAAGATTCCGGGTTATCCGTTAGTTAGTTAGCAAATTAGGATTTGTTAGGATCCGTAGGAACAGGATTATAAATACTTATCATCCTGATAAGTTTAGAGGTACGACTATGACTACGACTACGACTATGACTACGAGTTACAGAGCCATAACTCAGTTTTACCTCAACAATTGATCGTATGTGTTACGAGTTTTGATTCACTGTTTGTCAGTTCAACGTGATCAAGATACTCACAGATTGCCAAGTTATTCGTGTGTTCGAATATTCGCATTTGTTGTGAAATTGGTAAGTTTTCAATCTGTGATTAAATCCTGTTTAGAGAGTCGTCCGGTATCTATAATCATAAGTTGATTATAGATAGCAAAGTTTGACAGATTGAGAGATTTGATTTACATTATGTGTTTACATATCAAGTGTTGCTTACTTGATAGAGTCTATAATCATCTTCTTATTAATGAAAAGCAAAGCATTCGATTATTGTGGTTTGATGTGTGTTAACACTTTTTTATTGATTTTTTCAATTTTCCGCAGAAAGTGTATTCAATCCCCCTTCTACACATTAATTGCTTGTTGACCTTCTCACTAAGGAACCAACATAGCATAGCTCATATATGCACGTGTGCAATATCAACAACATATTCCAACAAACAACAGACAACGCTACTTACGGAGACTCATGGGAAAACCGGTACTCACCTGGATGTCACAGAAGATAAATATAGTGTTCGGGATCCCTAGAGTCCTCCAAATCACCTAACACAATCATGTGTAGGTTCAGTCAATAACTAATTGTACAATCATTGCTTCTATCTAAGCGTGCAATGAACAACAAGCAACATGTATTTCTGGATAAGCTCCTATGGCAGCAAAGAATGTGTCCTACGGCCGCAGAACACCTTCCGGACACCTTCTACGGCTGCAGGGACAATGTCCTTCGCTTACGGCCGCAGGGACCATTCCCTACGCCCGCAAGATTGATTCTTTGGGTGCCAACGGCCGTAGGTTATGTACCCACGCCCGTACGCTTCTTACCTTCACCCGTAGGTGGTAAACCACACGAAATACAATCCTACAGCCGCAGAGACTCCTGCCTATGACCGCACAATCTACAATAGCCCCCCTACGGCTGCAGGGATCATCTCCTGCGCCGGTAGGAACCTCTATTACAGTAGGTTCTTGCTCTCTTCGAACACAGACCCACAACTTTAACTTTTTTGACTTTTTAATCAACTGAAATCACGTTTCAACTGCTTTTACATGTTATACAACATCAGTACAACACACCTACATGATTCTTGACTCAAAACCACACTAGAACTCCACTTTAAACCTTCAATTTGAATCATCTCTCACACACCACTCAAGAACTAGGTTTAAGAAGAAAACTAGCAAGAATGGAGATTACCAACTATAGAACCAAATCTATGTTACTGAATTCACCAAACCAGATTGCTTCTTTCTTGTTTTCACCTTTGAGAACTAACGAGAGTTGTGTGTATGTTTTGCGTATCTTTGTGTGTGTGTTTTGTCAAGGAAAAGGATAAGGAGAAGCTATAGGCCGACTTAAGTGGGTCTAATACCCCACAAGGGTATTTTGTTCTCCTATTCAACTTACAACGCAACTTAAGTTTACCTGTTTCAACTAACGGAGATATTTTCGGATCATTGTCTGAAACCGTTTAATTATTAACCAACTCTATCTATTAACGTCACTTTTCTAACTGTAGCTACATAACCACATTTAACAACAAGTAACAACAATTTATCAACAAGACAACTTTAACAACTTAATTAACATCGACGTACAACTTTACAAGCATAGGGTACAACTATTTACAACTAGGCCCTAAATTAGGTTGTTACAAATCTACCCCCTTAAAAAGATTCCGTCCTCAGAATCTGATACTCCACAAACAAGTGAGGGTATCGATCGCGCATGACATTTTCGGTCTCCCAGGTCATATTCGAACCTAGGTTGTACTTCCACTTAACCAAAACCAACTTTATCAATTTTCTACGCAACTTGTTGGTTTTGAAGCGTCTACTTTCAACTCTTGCAGAGGCAAAATCTAGTTCTCCTCCACTTTGCACTTGTGTTATGAATACCAGAAAGCTCTGGTGGCAACTCAAGCGATACTGTCTGGTCGTTAACCCTGCGAAGTGTTAGAATCTGCCCGATAATATATGTACGCCTCAGAGCACTGCCGATGATGTATGGGCCTATATGGGTCACAAACCGGGGTCTAACATGACAGCAAATAAGGTTAAGGGACCAAAGATGGCAAAAGTGGAAGTTAGCAATGCAGGCCGCGTTAGCGCCGCTAACTTAACGAGTTAGCGCCGCTAACTGTTAAAGGTTAGCGCCGCTACGGCTGCATGTGCTATATGTCATATCGAAGTTAGGCCGCGTTAGCGCCGCTACGGGTTAAGGTTTAGCGCCGCTAACTCTTGGGTAGTGCCGCTAAACTTGCATGGGCTTTATGTCAAAATCACCTCCACTTGTGTCCAATGCATGAAAGCTTCTCGAGATTTCTTCGCCGGTTAGAGGGAGAGCAAGTGACGTTTTGAGGTCTTTAAAAGAACCACATTCCTGGACATAAAGATCTCTTGGCCATTTTATCTCTAAAGTGCATATACATTCTCTTATTCACTTAATACTTGAGCTAGTGATTTAGTGAACAAGAGGCATCTTGGTCCAGAGTTTTCTTTGCTGTTCTTGAGGCAAATTTCGTGGAGAAGATTTTTCTCAAGCTAGCTAGGACTTGGTGTTGGACTCGTTACCGGTTTGCAATTTCGAGAGAAGACAACAACAAGAAGAAGGTGTTCCTTGCTTCTATAATCACGTTCAGCCACCAACAAGAGTTTTACTGGAGCTTAGGAGCTGGTGTAACTCTCTCACTCTCTTGTTTTGTTGCTATTTGTTACATAGAGTAGATCCAGATTAGGATTTCTTTGTTTTGAACAAGTTTTATGCATGTCTTTCGTTTGTTTCGCTTCCGTTGCGTGTTCATGAAATCCCAACTGTGGTATCAGAGCCACCTCTATGTTAGAATAGTACTTGGTGGCTTGAAAAACCCAAAATCAAAATGTTTGTATTCTACCGTTTCGGTTAGCGGCGCTACACTGAGGTTAGCGGCGCTAAGTCTCACGCGTTAGCGGCGCTAACGTTACTCGAAATTGTTTTTCAAAAATCTTGAATAAAACAGTGTTGGTCTCGGGATTTTTGGCACTTTTACCTTCTGGAATTTTGTTCCAAAGGTATTTTCTTGTTGTTCCAGTAGTGGCATGATATGTTTGGTTGTATGTGTTAACATGAGTTGGTAATCTTTCCTTGGCCCATTTGGTTGATTTGTGTTGTGCATGTTATTTGGTGGTTTTAATCCACATATGATGGCTGTAAAATTATTAAATTCAGTTTGATTGTAATAATTTGTGGCTTGCATGCCATTTCATTCATCCATGTACAAGTATTAGATAAATAGGAAAATTATGTGGCTTATATGCCATTTATTTTCTATTGTATTGTAATTTGTATGATGGAGGGATGAATACACAAGAGGAGGCAAAACAAGATGGAGTTTGATGCCCTTAGAAGACAAAGAAGTCCAATGGAGATGGTGGTTCTAGTCGGAGCTTGTATCAATATTGTTTTGTCCCTTAGTTTGACCGAGTTCTTCCCGTTTTGGCTCATGGGAGGAACACATAGGTTTAATGGGAAGGATTACCGACTATGTTGTTTATTGCATGTGATGTGATTTTATTATTCTATGCATGGATGTGTAGGTTTCCCATGCTAGAAAATTTTTGATAAAATTAATAAAATCACAAGAGTTTTGATAAAATTGGTTTCCTCTCGCGCGCGATCACATACATTGATTAACCCACCTAGTGAAAATAGGATTTGTCACTAACAAGTTAATCAAAACCAAACCGGAAACAAAAGCCCGCTTTTCCATAAAACATAAATCATGCACCATCCGTAAGTCAATACCACCCGAATCTAGCCAATTCCCATGAAACTGTGTGGAAGGTGAGTGTGGCGAATTCACAACTTTGGTTGTCGAGCTTAGCACGAGCCAATTTTGGTGGATATGTCACCGTATGTCTTGACGGATGATTTGCAATTTTAGGTTTGCAATCTTGGTTAATTGTCAAGCTTAGCACGAGTTAACCAAAATTACAAGACTTAAAATTCGTGCAAGAAGGGATCAAACATGCCAAATGACCATTGGATGTCGTAGGATCCCGTATGTGCTAAGGATTGCAATGGAGATTGCAATTGGCAAAATGGTTGCCGACCTAAATAGTTTTATCATGTGATCCGCTGTAACCCCGTCACATGGTAGGATGAAATACGGTTCTTAGCCTTGTTAAGTTAATTCTTTATGGGTAAATTATTTAACAAGAGAAAATATCAAACTAACTAATACCTACTTTGAAATATTTTAGATGGCATCAACAAGTGCAACAAACACCACCACCAACGTTTCTCTACGAGTTTTCCTAGAAAAGGAGAAACTCTATGGAAGCAACTGTTGGGATTTCAAGAACACGCAACGGAAGCGAGAACAACATAAAACATGCATGCAAGTGTTAAAAACTATGAAATCCCAAGCATGGATCTACTCTATGTAACAAATAGCAACTAAACAAGAAGGAAAGGGAGTTATACCAGCTCCTTAGCTCCAGCAAAGTCCTTGTTGTTGGCTGAACTTGGTGGTAAAAGCAAGAACCTCCTTCTTCTTGCCCTTCTTCGAAATCTCACCCCGGGAACAAGTCTAACAAGGAGTGCTAGCAACCTTGGTGATATCTTCTGCTCGAAATAACCCCCAAGAACAACAATAAGTCTTCTGGAACTCGAGATCTCTCCTTCACCAAGTCACCAAAAGCTAGGTATATAGTGAGAGAGAAGTATGAGTGTTTCTAAGAGGATTTGACCAAGAGTAAATAAAGTCCAGCTATTGAGTCTTTTATAGACTCAAAACCGACCCTCTATATCCCCTTTAACCGGCCAAGTCGGTTCTAGAACCTCCCACTCATTGGCTTCAAGTGGAGGTGACTTGTACATAAAGTCCATGCAGGTTTAGCGGCGCTAATCAAGAGTTAGCGGCGCTAAACCTTAACCCGTAGCGGCGCTAACGCGGCCTGACTTCGATTAGACATAAAGCACATGCAGCCTTAGCGGCGCTAACCTCTAACAGTTAGCGGCGCTAACTAGTTATAGTTAGCGGCGCTAACGTGGCCTGCATTGCCAACTTCCACTTCTGCCATCTTTGATCCCTCAACTTTATTTGCTGTCATGTTAGACCCCGGTGTGTGACCCTTATAGGCTCATACATCATCAGCAGTGCTTTAAGGCGTACATATATTATCGGGCAGATTCTAACAAACTCCCACTTGCACATAATATACTGTACCCAGGCAAGCACAGACAAAGAGCGGCCTCGAGCAAAGCATCAATGCCCCCAAGTCTGTATGAGTTCTGAATACCTGCAGAAAACCATCATACTCAAAGTAGTGGTCCTAGATAAGTGATCTTAGACATCCTTTTGTTCGCGATATCCTTGTGAACACGAGACATGGATTGATAAATGTCAATCTCCAGATCGTTCACGATTATGTTTCTCGATCTTGATTGGTGGTGACCAAAAGGTAAGGACATATCTGATTCTCAATCAATAGTCCTTGTGCATGGCCATGCAATATTTTGGCGTCAGCTCCCAATCATCGAGGGGCCCAGGGATATCTCTCATACAGGAGGAACAAATCCCTTTGACTGCATAATCCCATACCATACCTCTTGACTTACCTAGTCATTCCCTTTATCACAGCCATTTACGAACTGCTTTTGAAAAAGGCTAAAGCAAGTAAGAACTATGATATAGCGATTCATATATCTCGGGTCTGAGGATGTAAGATTTTATCATCCCAAGTTACTCGTGACTATAATCCATGAAGTATACTTGGGTGTGGGTCTTCCAGTCACTTGAAACTCCTTTCAAGTACAGGTTACTGTTGCGTTTCATGCATTCAATCCTTGATTAATGCATAACCAACACCTAACCTCAGCCTTATTTCAAACTTCCTTCCCTTGAAGAATGACTGACTGTGGAAATTTAGAATGTATAAACATTCTAGGAAGTGGTTAAACATGCTAAGATGGAACACAGTAAAGTCTTATGAATGTAACCGAATCACTCGCATATCGAAACAAGCATAATTACAATACTGTCTGTATCGTTCCCAAAATAAATTAATACATATCAAATAAACTAATATATATACAACTCAAACCAAATCGCTAGCAAATCTTACACCTATCCCTCTAGTGTGAGATTCATGAGCTGCTTGCGGTAACGGCTTAGTGAATGGATCTGCCAAGTTTCCATTCGATGCTACTCTGATAATGATGACTTCACCACTTTCAATTACATCCCGAATAAAGTGGTATTTGCGCGAAATGTGTCTTGTCCTCTTGTGAGCTCTTGGTTCCTTTGCCAAAGCCACCGCACCCTCATTGTCACAAAAGATCTCAATAGGGTCAGCGATGCTTGGAACCACTTGTAGATCTTGGATGAATTTCTTCATCCACACGGCTTCTTTTGCTGCTTCACTAGCCGCATTGTACTCCGATTTGGTAGTCGAATCAGCCACCGTGTCTTGTTTTGAGCTCCTCCAGCTGACAGCACCACCATTTAACAGGAACACAAACCCCGATTGAGATCGGCAGTCATCCCTGTCAGTTTGGAAGCTAGCGTCCGAGTAACCCTTTACTCTCAGCTCTTCTTCCCCACCATATACCAAGAACATCTCTTTCGTACGTCTCAAGTACTTAAGAATGTTCTTCACTGCCCTCCAGTGAGGTTCTCCTGGGTTCGCCTGATATCTACTACTCATGCTTAAAGCACATGACACATCAGGACGAGTGCATAGCATGGCGTACATGATCGAGCCCACAGCCGAAGTATATGGTACTCGCTTCATTACTTCTATCTCCTCTTTGGAGGTAGGACATTGAGTTTTGCTCAAAGTCAAACCATGCAACATAGGGAGGTTTCCTTTCTTGGATTCCTCCATCTTAAAGCGTCTCACGACCTTTTCTATGTATGCACTTTGAGAAAGCCCTAACAGCCTTCTCGATCTATCTCTATAGATCTTTATACCCAGAATACAGCTCGCATCGCCTAGGTCCTTCATTGAAAAGCAATTCCCTAGCCAAGCTTTGACACTCCTTAAGCTTGGGATATGATTTCCAATAAGTAGAATATCATCTACATACTGAACCAAGAAGACTATGGTGCTCCCACTAGCCCTGACATATACGCAAGGTTCATCTTTACTCTTCAAAAAAACAAACTCTTTGATTTTCTCATCAAAGCAAAGATTCCAGCTTCGAGATGCTTGCTTAAGTCCATAAATGGACTTCATAAGCTTACAAACCTTGTTCGGATACTTTGGATGTTCAAAACCGTCAGGCTGTCTCATATACACCTCTTCATTAAGCTTCCCGTTAAGGAAGGCGGTCTTTACATCCATTTTCCAAATTTCATAATCATGAAACGCAGCAATGGCAAGTAGTATCCTGATTGACTTCAACATGGCCACTGGGGAGAAGGTTTCATCATAATCAATCCCTTGAGTCTGAGTGAAACCCTTTGCCACCAGTCGGGCTTTGAAGATATCCAAGGTTCCATCTATACCGGGTTTCTTCTTAAAAACCCATTTACACCCGACGGGTTTAATCCCTGGTGTAAGATCAACCAGTTCCCAAACCTGGTTATCCGACATAGATTGCATCTCGCTCTCCATTGCCTTCCTCCATTGAGCAGACTCAGGGCCTGCCATGGCTTCCTTGTAGCTGGTGGGATCATCATGATCCACCAATAACTCATCGCCCTCAGATATGAGAAACCCATATCTCTCTGGCTCAAAACGAGTTCTACTAGAACGCCTAGGAGTAGACATAGCAAGAGTGTCAGTTACCGCAACATTATCTTGCTCGGTATTTTGGCTAGTGCCAACCTTGAGTCCTTTATCGGCCGACCCTTGATCTTCCTCAAGGTCAACTTCCTTACTGCCGTGTTTGGATAGCAACTCTCTTTCAAGGAAGAATGCCATTCGAGCAACAAATACCTTGTTCTCCGAAGGTTTATAAAATAAATATCCAACACCGTTAGGAGGATAACCGATAAAATAACACCTCTCCGAACGAGGTTCAAGTTTGTCTTCAGCCTCACGTCTCACGTAGGCTTGACAACCCCAAACTCGTAAATATGAAAGTGTCGGCTTCTTACCATGCCACATTTCATAAGGTGTTTTATCGACTTTCTTGGTTGGTGCGAGGTTAAGGATTCTTACCGCAGTTTCTAAGGCATATCCCCAGAAACCAATAGGTACCTCCGCTCGACACATCATAGACCTTACCATATCAAGCAAAGTCCTGTTCCTCCTCTCAGCGACCCCATTTAATTGTGGAGTCCTCGGAGGTGTTAATTGTGAAACAATTCCACAATTTTTAAGATGATCGACGAATTCGGTACTAAGATACTCTCCACCTCTATCAGACCGGAGTATCTTTATAGTCTTGCCCAACTGATTCTGAACTTCGTTTTGGAATGTCTTGAACACCTCAAAGGTTTCATTCTTGTGTTTAACAAGATAGACATACCCGTACCTGCTATAATCATCTATAAAGGTTACGAAGTATCTTGAATTATTCCTTGTGACATGCTTGAAAGGTCCACATACATCCGTATGGATTATGTCTAAAAGGTCCTTTCCCCTCTCACTTGTTCCCGTGAAGGGTGCTTTTGTCATTTTGCCCAATAAGCAAGATTCGCATACTTCATTTGATCCTTGATCAAATGATTCCAAGATCCCATCCACTTGGAGCTTGGTGATACGAGTCTTGTTTATATGGCCAAGACGACTATGCCACATGGAATATTTATCCAAACCATTTTTGGAGTCAGAATCAATATTCATGATAGATTTTCTTGATTCAATGTATGCATTTGCCTCATATATGCCATGACATGGTATAGCTTTAAAATAAACAATTTCATTTTTAAAGCAAATGATTGTACCACTTACAAATTTAAAATCAAAACCATCGTCATACAACTTGTGAAAAGAAATAATGTTTCTAGCCACATTGGGCGAATAGCATACATCCTTTAACAAAATAGAAAAACCGGTCTTGAATGAAAGCTCCAAGTCACCTTTAGCTTCCACAGGGACAACCTCCGAGTTTCCCATGACAAGATCCAGTTCTCTCCGCTCCAAGCTCCTACTTTCCTTTAGCACCTGCACCATATTACATATGTGAGTGCCACAGCCAGTATCCAATACCCAGCCTTTAGAAGTAGAAGTATGGTGGAGTTCTATCATGAACGTACCTGACGTATCCGGACCCGATATGCTCATTGCCTTGAGCTTGTTGAGTCCCTCCAGGTACTTTGGGCAGCTACGGCGGTAATGGCCCTTGCCCCCGCAGAAAAAGCACTCCGCATCCTCCGGAGCCTTGGCTTGGGGAAGCTTCCCTTTGCCCTTGCCCTCGGAGGCCGGGTTAGGCTTGGGCCCGCCAACCTTTCCCTTACCCTTCCTTTTAGAGGAAGAGGCGGCCTTCTTCTTCGTGATGCGACCTTCCCAGATGGCGTGAACTTGAGAGGTGGAGGAGGATGGCTTGTTCTTGGTCATGCTAGACTCAGCAGTCTTCAACATACCATGAAGTTCCATCAAGGTCTTATCCATGCTGTGCATATGATAACTCATAACGAATTGATCGTATGCACCGGGCAGGGATTGGAGGATTAAATCAACCGCCATCTCCCTCCCTATGGTAAAACCTAATTTCTCCATGCGCTCGATGTTTGCTTTCATACGCAACACATGCGCGCTCACGTTCCCACCCTCTTGCATCTTGCAAGCAAGGGTTGTCTTGAGGCACTCGTACCTCTCTTGCCTCGCCTGCTGCTGGAACATGTCCTTTAGCTGCACGAGCAAGTCGTAAGCACTAAGATGATCCATTTGCTTTTGCAAATCTTGGTTCATCGTGCTCAACATGAGGCACGTGACTTCCTCAGTCTCCTTGAGGCGCTTTTCATACGCCTCACGGACGGCCCTTGTTGCACCAGCAGGAGGTGCCTCGGGGAGGGGTTCCTCTATGGTATGCAACTTTCCTTCATAGTGTAAGACCAACCTCAGTTGTCTATGCCAATCCATGAAATTGCTACCATCGAGTTTCTCCTTTTCAAGGAAAACCCTAAGAGAAACGTTGGTGGTGGTGTTTGTTGCGCTTGTTGATGCCATCTAAAATTTGCAAAGTAGATATTAGTTATTATGATATTTTATCTTGTTTAATAATTTACCCAATAAGAATTAGTTAAACAAGGCTAAGAACCGTATTTCATCCTACCATGTGATGGGGTTACCGCGGATCACATGATAAAACTATTTAGGTCGGCAACCATTTTGCCAATTGCAATCTCCATCGCAATCCTTAGCACATGCGGGATCCTACGACATCCAATGGTCGTTTGGCATGTTTGATCCCTTCTTGCACCATTTTAAGTCTTGAAATTTTGGTTAACTCATGCTAAGCTCGACATTCAACCAAGATTTCAAACCTAAAATTGCAAATCATCCGTCAAGACATACGGTAACAAATCCACCAAAATTGTCTCGTGCTATGCTCGACAACCAAAGTTGTGAATTCGCCACACTCACCTTCCACACAGTTTCATGAGAAATGGCTCGTGCTAAGCTCGACAACCAAGTCCCATAAAACTAGATTTGGGTGGTATCGACTTACGGATGATGCATGATTTACGTTTTGTGGAAAAACGGGCCTTTTGTTTCCGGTTTGGTTTTGATTAACTTATTAGTGACAAATCCTATTTTCACTAGGTGGGTTAATCAATGTATGTGATCGCGCGCGAGAGGAAACCAATTTTATCAAAACTCTTGTGATTTTATTAATTTTATCAAAAATTTTCTAGCATGCGAAACCTACAATCCATGCATAGAATAATAAAATCACATCACACGCAAAATACAACATAGTCGGTAATTCTTGCCATAAAACCTATGTGTTCCTCCCGTGAGCCAAAACGGGAAGAACTCGGTCAAACTAAGGGACAAAACAAACTTGACGCGAGCTCCCACTAGAACCACCATCGCCATCGGATTTCTTTGGCTTCTAAGGGCACCATGCTCCATCTTGTTTTGCCTCCTCTTGTGTCTTCATCTCTCCATCATACAATACATAATACAATAGAAAACAAATGGCATACAAGCCACATAATTTTCCTATTTATCTAATACTTGTACATGGATGAATGAAATGGCATGCAAGCCACAAATTATTACAATCAAACTGAATTTAATAAATTTACAGCCCCAAATGTGGATCAAAACCACCAAATTGCATGCACAACACAAAACAACCAAATAGGCCAAGGCAAGATTACCAACTCATGTTAACACATACAACCAAACAAATCATGCAACTACTGGAACAACATGAAAAACATCTTTGGAATAAAATTCCAGAAGGTACAAGTGCTAAAAATCCCGAGACCTAAGCTGTTTTATTCAAGATTTTTGAAAACAAATTTCCAGTGGCGTTAGCGCCGCTAACCTTAGAGACTTAGCGTCGCTAACTCTAGGATAGCGCCGCTAACCCTAACGGCAGAATACAAACACTTTGATTTCGGGTTTTTCAAGCCACCAAGTGCTATTCTAACATAGAGGTGGCTCTGATACCACTGTTGGGATTTCAAGAACACGCAACGGAAGCGAGAACAACATAAAACATGCATGCAAGTGTTAAAAACTATGAAATCCCAAGCATGGATCTACTCTATGTAACAAATAGCAACTAAACAAGAAGGAAAGGGAGTTATACCAGCTCCTTAGCTCCAGCAAAGTCCTTCTTGTTGGCTGAACTTGGTGGTAAAAGCAAGAACCTCCTTCTTCTTGCCCTTCTTCGAAATCTCACCCCGGGAACAAGTCTAACAAGGAGTGCTAGCAACCTTGGTGATATCTTCTGCTCGAAATAACCCCCAAGAACAGCAATAAGTCTTCTGGAACTCGAGATCTCTCCTTCACCAAGTCACCAAAAGCTAGGTATATAGTGAGAGAGAAGTATGAGTATTTCTAAGAGGATTTGACCAAGAGTAAATAAAGTCCAGCTATTGAGTCTTTTATAGACTCAAAACCGACCCTCTATATCCCCTTTAACCGGCCAAGTCGGTTCTAGAACCTCCCACTCATTGGCTTCAAGTGGAGGTGACTTGTACATAAAGTCCATGCAGGTTTAGCGGCGCTAATCAAGAGTTAGCGGCGCTAAACCTTAACCCGTAGCGGCGCTAACGCGGCCTGACTTCGATTAGACGTAAAGCACATGCAGCCTTAGCGGCGCTAACCTCTAACAGTTAGCGGCGCTAACTCGTTATAGTTAGCGGCGCTAACGTGGCCTGCATTGCCAACTTCCACTTCTGCCATCTTTGATCCCTCAACTTTATTTGCTGTCATGTTAGACCCCGGTGTGTGACCCTTATAGGCTCATACATCATCAGCAGTGCTTTAAGGCGTACATATATTATCGGGCAGATTCTAACAGCAACTTCATGGGCTGGCATAGACAACTGAGGTTGGTCTTGCGGTATGAAGGAAAGTTGCATACCATAGAGGAACCCCTCCCCGAGGCACCTCCTGCCGGTGCAACAAGGGCTACCCGTGAGGCGTATGAAAAACGCCTCAAGGAATCTGAGGAAATCACGTGCCTTATGTTGACCACGATGAACCAAGATTTTCAAAAGCAAATGGATCATCTGAGTGCTTACGACCTGCTCGTTCAGCTGAAGGACATGTTCCAACAGCAGGCGAGGCAAGAAAGGTATGAGTGCCTCAAGTCGACCCTTGCTTGCAAGATGCAAGAGTATGGGAACGTGAGCGCGCATGTGTTGCGAATGAAAGCAAACATCGAGCGCATGGAGAAGTTAGGTTTTACCATCGGGAGGGAGATGGCGGTTGATTTAATCCTCCAATCCCTGCCCGGTACATATGATCAATTCGTTATGAGTTATCATATGCACAACATGGATAAAACCTTGATGGAACTTCATAGTATGTTGAAGACCGCTGAGTCTAGCATGACCAAGAACAAGCCATCCTCCTCCACTTCTCAAGTTCTCGCCATCCGGGAAGGCTGCATCACGAAGAAGAAGTCCGCCCCTTCCAACAAGAGGAATGGTAAGGGAAAGGTTGGCGTGGCCAAGCCTAACCCGGCCTCCGAGGGCAAGGGCAAGGGGAAACTTCCCCAAGCCAAGGCTCCGGAGGATGCGGAGTACTTTTTCTGCGGGGGCAAGGGCCATTACCGCCGTAGCTGCCCGAAGTACCTGGAGGTACTCAACAAGCTCAAGGCAATGAGCATTTCGGGTCCGGACACGTCAGGTACATTCATGATAGAACTCCATCATTCTTCTACTTCTAAAGGATGGGCATTGGATACTGGTTGTGGCACTCACATATGTAATATGGTGCAGGTGCTAAGGGAAAGTAGGAGCTTGGAGCGGGAAGAACTGGATCTTGTCATGGGAAACTCGGAGGTTGTCCCAGTGGAAGCTAAAGGAGACTTGAAGCTTTCATTCAAGACTGGTTTTTCTATTTTGTTAAAGGATGTATGTTATTCGCCCAATGTGGCTAGAAACATTATTTCTTTTCACAAATTGTATGACGATGGTTTTGATTTTAAATTTGTAAAGGGTACAATTATCTGCTTTAAAAATGAAGTTGTTTATTTTAAAGCTTTACCATGTCATGGCATATATGAGGCAAATGCATACATTGAATCAAGACAATCTATCATGAATATTGATTCTGACTCCAAAAATGGTTTGGATAAATATTCCATGTGGCATAGTCGTCTTGGCCATATAAAAAAAACTCGTATCACCAAGCTCCAAGCGGATGGGATCTTGGAATCATTTGATCAAGGATCGAATGAAGTATGCGAATCTTGCTTATTGGGCAAAATGACAAAGGCACCTTTCACGGGAACAAGTGACAGTGGAAAGGACCTTTTAGACATAATCCATACGGATGTATGTGGACCTTTCAAGAATGTCACGAGGAATAATTCAAGATACTTCGTAACCTTTATAGATGATTATAGTAGGTACGGGTATGTCTATATTGTTAAACACAAGAATGAAACCTTTAAGGTATTCAAGACATTCCAAAACGAAGTTCAGAATCAGTTGGGCAAGACTATAAATATACTCCGGTCTGATAGAGGTGGAGAGTATCTTAGTACCGATTTTGTCGATCATCTTAAGAATTGTGGAATTATTTCACAATTAACACCTCCGAGGACTCCACAATTAAATGGGGTCGCTGAGAGGAGGAACCAGACTTTGCTTGATATGGTAAGGTCTATGATGAGTCGAGCGGAGGTACCTATTAGTTTCTGGGGATATGCCTTAGAAACTGCGGTAAGAATCCTTAACCTCATACCAACCAAGAAAGTTGCTAAAACACCTTATGCAACGTGGCATGGTAAGAAGCCGACACTTTCATACCTGCGGGTTTGGGGTTGTCAAGCCTACGTAAGACGTGAGGCTGAAGACAAACTTGAACCTCGTTCAGAGAGGTGTTATTTTATCGGATATCCTCCTGCCGGTGTTGGATATTTATTTTATAAACCTTCAGAGAACAAGGTATTTGTTGCTCGAAGGGCATTCTTCCTTGAAAGGGAGTTGCTATCTACACATGGCAATAAGGAAGTTGACCTTGAGGAAGATCAAGGGTCGGCCGATAAAGAACTTGAGGTTGGCATTAGCCAAAATACCGAGCAAGATAATGCTACGGTACCTGACACTCTTGCAACGTCTACTCCTAGGCGTTCCAGTAGGACTCTTTTTGAGCCAGAGGGATATGGGTTTCTCATATATGAGAGCAATGAGTTATTGGTGGATCATGATGATCCCACCAGCTACAAGGAAGCCATGGCAGGCCCTAAGTCTGCTCAGTGGAGAAAGGCGATGGAGAGCGAGATGCAATCTATGTCAGATAACCAGGTTTGGGAACTGGTTGATCCTACACCAGGGATAAAAGCCGTTGGGTGTAAATGGGTTTTTAAGAAGAAACCCGGCATAGATGGAACCTTGGATATCTTCAATCCGGATACTACTTGCCATAGCTGCATTTCATGATTATGAAATTTAGCAAATGGATGTAAAGACCGCCTTACTTAACGGGAAGCTTCATGAAGAGGTGTATATGAGACAGCCTGACGGTTTTGAACATCCAAAGTATCCGAACAAGGTTTGTAAGCTTATGAAGTCCATTTATGGATTTAAGCAAGCATCTCGAAGCTGGAATCTTTACTTTGATGAGAAAATCAAAGAGTTTGATTTTTCGAAGAGTAAAGATGAACCTTGCGTGTATGTCAGGGCTAGTGGGAGCACTATAGTCTTCTTGGTTCTGTATGTAGATGATATTCTACTTATTGGAAATCATATCCCAAGCCTAAGGAGAGTCAAAGCTTGGCTAGGGAATTGCTTTTCAATGAAGGATCTAGGCGATGCGAGCTGTATTATGGGAATAAAGATCTATAGAGATAGATCTAGAAGGTTGTTAGGGCTTTCTAAAAATGCATACATAGAAAAGGTCGTGAGACGATTTAAAATGGAGGAATCCAAGAAAGGAAACCTCCCTATGTTGCATGGTTTGACTTTGAGTAAAACTCAATGTCCTACCTCCAAGGAGGAGATAGAAGTAATGAAGCGAGAACCATATGCTTCGGCTGTGGGCTCAATCATATACGCCATGCTATGCATTCGTCCTGAATATATCAGGTGAACCCAGGAGAGCCTCACTGGAGGGCAGTGAAGAACATTCTTAAGTACTTGAGACGTACAAAAGAGATGTTCTTAGTATATGGTGGGGAAGAAGAGCTGAGAGTAAAGGGTTACTCGGATGCTAGCTTCCAAACTGACAGGGATGACTGCCGTTCTCAATCGGGGTTTGTGTTCCTGTTAAATGGTGGTGCTGTCAGCTGGAGGAGCTCAAAGCAAGACACGGTGGCTGATTCGACTACCGAATCGGAGTACATTGTGGCAAGTAAAGCTGCAAAGGAAGCCGTGTGGATGAAGAAATTCATCCTAGATCTACAAGTGGTTCCAAGCATCGCTGATCCTATTGAGATCTTTTGTGACAATGAGGATGCGGTGGCTTTGGCAAAGGAACCAAGAGCTCACAAGAGGACAAGACACATTTCGTGCAAATACCACTTTATACGGGATGCTATTAAAATTGGTGAAGTCATCATTAGCAGAGTAGCATCGAATGGAAACTTAGCAGATCCATTCACTAAGCTGTTACCGCAAGCAGCTCATGAATCTCACACTAGAGGGATAGGTGTAAGATTTGCTAGCGATTTGGCTTGAGTTGTATATATTAGTTTATTTGATATGTATTACTTTATTTTGGGAACGATACAGACAGTATTGTAACTTATGCTTGTTTCGATATATAATAGGGATTATATATGCGTGTGACACTGTTACATTCATAGACTTTACTGTGTTCCATCTTAGCATGTTTAACCACTTCCAGAAATATTATTCTATATTTCAAACTTTCCACAGTCAGTCAATCTTATGGAAGAAAGATTGAATTAAGACTGAGATAAGTATGTGATCTTGAATTCAAAATGGTTGAATTAAGATGCAATGCTTATCTGTACTTGAAAAGAGTTTCAAGTGACTGGAAGACCCACACCCAAGTTTACTTCATGGATTATAGTCACGAGTAACTTGGGATGATAAAATCTTACATCCTCAGACCCGAGATGTATGAATTGCTATATCATAGTTCTTACTTGCTTTAGCCATTTTCAAAAGCAGTTCGTAACTGGCTGTGATAAAGGAAATGACTAGGTAAGTTTAGAGGTATGGTATGGGGTTATGCAGTCGCAGGGATTTGTTCCTCCTGTATGAGGGATATCCCTGGGCCCCTCGATGATTGGGAGCTGACACCAAAATTTTGCATGGCCATGCACAAGGAATATTGATTGAGAATCAGATATGTCCTTACCTTTTGATCACCACCAATCAAGATCGAGAAACATAATCGTGAACGATCTGGAGATTGACATTTTCTAATCAATGTCTCGTGTTCACAAGGATATCGCAAACAAAAGGATGTCTAAGATCACTTATGTAGGACCACTACTTTTAGTATGATGGTTTTCTGCAGGTATTTAGAACCCTACTGACTTGGGGGCATTGATGCTTTGCTAGAGGCAGCTCTTTGTCTGTGCTTGCAAGGGTACAGTATATTATGTGCAAGTGGGAGTTTGTTAGAATCTGCCCGATAATATATGTACGCCTTAGAGCACTGCCGATGATGTATGGGCCTATATGGGTCACAAACCGTGGTCTAACATGACAGCAAATAAGGTTAAGGGACCAAAGATGGCAAAAGTGGAAGTAAGCAATGCAGGCCGCGTTAGCGCCGCTAACTTAACGAGTTAGCGCCGCTAACTGTTAAAGGTTAGCGCCGCTACGGCTGCATGTGCTTTATGTCATATCGAAGTCAGGCCGCGTTAGTGCCGCTACGGGTTAAGGTTTAGCGCCGCTAATCCTGCATGGGCTTTATGTCAAAATCACCTCCACTTGTGTCCAATGCATGAAAGCTTCTCGAGATTTCTTGGCCGATTAGAGGGAGAGCAAGTGATGTTTTGGGGTCTTTAAAAGAACCACATTCCTGGACATAAAGCTCTCTTGGCCATTTTATCTCTAAAGTGCATTTACATTCTCTTATTCACTTAATACTTGAGCTAGTGATTTAGTGAACAAGAGGTATCTTGGTCCAGAGTTTTCTTGGCTGTTCTTGAGGCAAATTTCGTTGAGAAGATTTTTCTCAAGCTAGCTAGCACTTGGTGTTGGACTCGTTCCCGGTTTGTTATTTCGAGAGAAGACAACAACAAGAAGAAGGTGTTCCTTGCTTCTACAATCACGTTCAGCCACCAACAAGAGTTTTACTGGAGCTTAGGAGCTGGTATAACTTTCTCACTCTCTTGTTTTGTTGCTATTTGTTACATAGAGTAGATCCACATTAGCATTTCTTTCTTTTGAACACCTTTTATGCATGTTTTTCGTTTGTTTCGCCTCCGTTGCGTGTTCATGAAATCCCAACACGAAGGATTTTAAACGGACCAATATAACGCAGACTCAATTTACCTTTCCGGCCAAATCGAATAACACCTTTCCAAGGAGAAACTTTCAAGAATACTCGTTCGCCCTGCTTGAATTTAGCAGGTCGACGTTTGGGATCTGCGTATAATCTCTGTCTATCACGTGCAGCTTTTAACATCTCACGCGCGACTTTCACTTTATCAGCTGTGATCTGAACGATCTTGGCTCCGGCAAACTGCTTCTCACCGGGCTCGAGCCAACATGTTGGTGTGCGACAACGCCTCCCGTATAACATCTCGTATGGAGACATACCAATACTGGAGTGATATGAGTTGTTGTAAGAAAACTCGATCAACGGTAAGTGAGAATCCCACGGACCACCAAACTCGAGTACACATGCACGAAGCATGTCCTCCAATGTTTGGATCGTCCTCTCCGACTGGCCATCGGTTTGTGGATGGTACGTCGTACTCAGATGAATACGAGTACCCAGTTCGCGATGCAAACTCTGCCAAAAGTTAGAGACAAACCACGAATCGCGATCAGAAACAATCGAACTTGGCAACCCATGGCGTGATACTAATTCTTTTATATAAAACTTTGCTAACTTATCTAACGGTGCAGACTCTTTGGTTGCTAGAAAATGAGCGCTCTTCGTCAGCTAGTCAACAATGACCCAAATTGTGTCATGGCCTCAGAGGGTCTTTGGCAGCTTCGTCACAAAATCCATTGTAATGTGATCCCACTTCCACTTGGGGATCTCAAGCTGTTGCAAACTACCATAAGGCCTTTGGTGTTCTGTTTTAACTTGCGCGCATATCTGACATTTCTTCACAAAGGAGACAATGTCTCGTTTCAATGTAGGCCACCAATACAATGTCTTCAAATCGTGATACATCTTCGTGCTGACCGGATGAACTGACAGTCTAGACTTGTGAGCTTCTTGCAGTATTAGATCATGATTTCCACCATGGAGCGGCACCCAAACATGAGACTGAAAAGTTTTTAACCCGCGGTTATCGTCCACGAGTTGATCTTTTTGCTTCCTCATCATTTCGGCTTTCAGGTTTTCGTCTCGCAACGCTACTTGCTGCTCTTCCTTCAATCATGCAAGGATATTAGGAACCTCAGTAAGTTTCATGAACTTCGCGCTTACTAAAGAGTTCTTGCGACTTATGGCATCTGCCACCACATTGGCCTTACCTGGGTGAGTACAAATCTCACAGTCGTAGTCTTTAATCAACTCGAGCCAACGATGCTGCCTCATATTAAGCTCTTTCTGCGTGAACACATATGGAAAACTCTTGTGATCCGTGCAGACCACACATCTGGTCCCGTACAGATAATGCCGCCATAATTTCAATGCAAAAACTACAACAGCCAACTCCAGATCATGGGTCAGATAGTTTCCTTCATGGGGCTTCAACTATCGTGAGACATAGGCAATCACTTTATCACGCTGCATCAACACGCACCCCAATCCAGAATTTAAAGCGTCACAATAAAAAACAAAATCTTCAGATCCTTCTGGTAAAGAAAGAACTAGAGCTTCACACAATAGCCGTTTCCGAGACTAAAATGCTTGTTCTTGAGCTTCCGACCACACAAAAGCAACATCCTTGCGAGTAAGTTTAGTCAAAGGACATGCAAGTTTAGAAAAGTTGCGGATAAACTGCCGGTAATATCCACCTAGGATGAGAAAACTTCTAACTTCAGAAAGAGTTCGGGGAACTCCCCAATTCATCACTACCTCGACTTTCGCCAGATCTACTTTGACACCATCCCTGCAGATCACATGACCCATAAAATGCACCTGCCAAAGCCAGAATTCGTATTTAGAAAATTTAGCAAACAACTTTTCTCGTCTGAGAGTTTCAAGGACTTGAAGAAGATGCAACTCATGCTCGGCTTCGGTTTTCGAATAAACAAAGATATCATCATTAAACACAATAACGGATTTATCGAGAAAAGGACGACAAGTTCGATTCATCATATCCATGAGAAAAGCAGGTGCATTGGTTAGGCCGAATGGCATCACCAAAAATTTGTAATGACCATAACGAATACGGAACGCCGTCTTTGGAATATCATCGTCAGTAACCCGCACTTGATGGTACCATGATCGAAGATCAATCTTAGAGAAGCAAGTTGCTCCCTGCAATTGATCGAATAAATCATCTATCTGAGGAAGAGGATATTTATTCTTCACCATTCTCTTGTTAAGCACCCGATAATCAATACACATCCGCATCGTTCCATCCTTCTTCTTCACGAAAAGCACAGGAGCACCCCATGGAGAAGAACTAGGGCGAATAAAGCCTTCGTCGAGCAACTCCTGAATCCGAGTCATCATCTCGCGAACCTCAGAAAATACTTCCGGATAGAGCCTTCTTCAATGCGGTATTCAACGTCTCTAACGGGCAGTAAGCCCGTCAACTCGTCAGGAAATACTTCCGGATAGTCAGACACCACCGGAAGATGTGTGACAACTTGTTTCTCCAACTTCGCATCCACCACGTAGGCTAGATAAGAATCGCAGCCTTTATAAATCGACTTCCGAGCTTTCACAACAGAAATGATAGGAATATCCGACTTTCGTCTCTGGCCTCGTGCTACAGCATAAGACCCGTCAGGTAGAGGGACTTTTATCAACTTCTGGGAATAGGGAATCTCAGCGTTCAACTTACTGAGGCAATCCATCCCAACAATAGCATCGAAGCCCGCAATATGCATAAGAAAGAAGGAAATAGGAAAACTATTCCCATCCACGTCAATAACAGGTTGAGGAACACTAACAGTGACTGGAACCACTTTACCACTAGCAATTTCTACTTCAACCGGTTCAGACAACATAGATACAGGCAATTGCATTTTCTCACAGAAAGCCACAGATACAAAAGAATAAGTAGCTCCAGAATCAAACAATACACATGCTAGGGCAGAGTTTAAAAGAAAAGTACCCGTTATCACGTCCCCAACACTTTTAGCCTCCTCTGCTGTTATCTGAAATGCTCGCCCTTTGGCTCCGGGAGGCTCGCCTTTCTTCTGCCCAGAGGTAGATCCACCAGCACTGGTACTTTGCTTCGACCGACAATCAGATATTATGTGCCCTGGCTTGTGGCACTTGTAACAAACATCTTCCTTGAATTCACATTTGGAAACCACGTGCCCCTTCTGCCCACACCATAAGCATCGAGCAGTGGCTTTAGAACAGTCACTACTATGATACGTACGGAAAGTTGCACACCACGGACGATCCACTTTCGGTTTCTTCTAGGAATCAGACTTCCCACCAGCAACAGATTGTCCTTTAGAAGGACACGGCTTTGACTATTGCTGAAATTTTCTCTTGTGAACTTCAGCAGCTTGGTCACCCTTGCCCTGCATACGATCATCTTCAAGTTGTCGAGATATTTCAAACGCTAGATCCAAATTCCCAGTCACTCTAACATGAGCACGATAATCAGTTGGCAACATTCCCACAAACTTTCTCATCTTTGCAACATCATCCATCGCCAAGTGAGGAATGAATCTCACTTTACCAATAAAAGCTTGGATAAGAACATCCACCGGCGTGTTTCCCTTATGGAGAACATTGAATTCCCTTCCATCTTCTCAAGATCGTAGTCAGTACAATAACGTTTCGTCACTTTTTCGGCAAACTGCTCCCATGTCATGGCAGGAATAACCTCTTTACTCAACGCAGCTTTCACCGAGTCCCACCAGAATAAAGCGTTACCCTTCATTTTCCATACCGCGTACTTGACACGATACTCTGGTTCACATTCACAAGAATCAAACACCTGGTCGGTCTCCGGGAGCCACCGCACGGTATCCGAGGGACCATCACCGCCCTCAAACTCCTTCGGGCCGCAAGAATGAAATTTCTTATACGAACATTTCTTCTGTTTTTGTCCCTGCATTGCCGCTAACAACAACTCTCTCGTCAATCGGAGCTCTTCTTCCAGACGTCTAATACACGCTGCCTGATCTGGATCTTGCCATGATGGCTCGTCATTATGTGGGGCTGATCCTTCCCCAGCTTCGGGATGAACGCTTGAAGCTTCATCCTCCATTCGCTTAAGAGCCTCCTCCGTATTAACTCGTCTTTCAGCCATTTCTATCTCAACTTACTATACACATGGAAACAACATTTAGTACATTACTTATCCAACAACTACTAACGCTACAAGTTAGTTTACAACATGCAACTACCACATAACGCTCATTCTCAACCTCAAATATCCAACTAGCGGAAGTAAACGTCATTTACAAACTATTATAAGTGTTAGTTGACTCAGCAGTTATAATACATTAAAAGAATACGCCAAGTTCAATTGTCTAGTGTTACCAACTAAACCGACAACCTACCGACCATCGGATCACAATATATACAACGACAAGTGTTCCCCAAAAGATATCTACAACAACTACCATCGAGTTCCCGCCTCACAAGGCAAACTACACCGCGCATGTAAAAAGGAAATCAGGCACCGTTAGCTAGAACTAGCTAGTGAGCATAGATTTGCACATCAGCATCACAAGGCCAACTACACCGCACATGTAAAAAGGAATCATATCTCACAGGGTGGGAAGCCCCGATCAACGACTCAAACTAAGGGACATCAGCTACAACCATCCGCAATGGTGGGGGAGTGAAGAGTAGTCCACCAAACGCGTTACGAAGCTCGAAGCTCATCATCACGGATCTCAACGAAAGCTAATATCCCAACTCACGTTAAGGAGCGGCGGTTTGCAAGACCACCCCAGTGTGCACCACCGAGTACCGCTGATCTCTAATGATCCATCTGAAGGGATCCAGCCTTTTGGATGAAAAGCTGACCTTAACCATGCCATCAACAGTCCGGACCAAGACAATAAGCAACAACGACCTGTAGCGGGTTTAACGATACACATGCAATTCATAAACAATAAGTAAAGCAACTTAGCATGGCAACAGTACATGGCAACATGGCATATCATATCTCATATACGTATGTGTTAGAAATATGCCTACTAATGCACGTACGCCATATAGACCGCTGCTGATGCTGTATGGGCTTATTGGGTCATACACCGGGGTCAAACCTGACAGCAACTAAAGTAAAGGGACCAAAATGGACAAAAGACAAATGTTGACAATGCAGGCCGCGATAGCGCCGCTAACGTTAAGGGTTTAGCGCCGCTAACGTTAAGGGTTTAGCGCTGCTAAACCTTAATGGTTAGTGCCGCTAAGGCTGCATGTACTTTGTGTCATGTCACTTGGCAGGCCTACGGCTGCATGTGCCTTTTATCAAATCACCTCCAAAGCTAGCCAATGCATGTGGGACACATATTCAAGCTTTTGGCCGGTTTTGGGAGATAAGTTAGTGATCTGGAACATTGTACAAGAATATATAGCACTTGTTTTCTTTCTTGAACAAAGACACTTAATATACTCTCTTTGGTGCTAAGAAGATCAAGAGAGAGTTCCAGAAATGTTTGGTGTAACTAGTTGCTGTTCCAAAAGTGGTATTCAAGTTGAAGTACCCTAGAGGCGAGCTAGCACTCGTGGTTGACGTGTTCCCGGGGTATATCCCAATAGAATATTCGTCATTCGTTCTTGGAGCATCAATACAACCACAAGACCATTTATGGAGCTAAGGAGAAAGGTATAACCCTCTTTTCCTTCTTGCATGTTGCATTTCTTGAACATAGAGTTTGGTCCTCTTTTGGGATTTCTTGATTTTGTGCTTTGATGTGTTGTACATTGGGCTATTTTTCTTGTACCTTGCTTCCGTGGCTAGCCCACGAAATCCCAACAGTGGTATCAGAGCCACCTCTATGTTAGATTTGCACATGGTGGCCTGAAAATCCCGAAATCGAAATGTTTGTTTTCTGTTGAACGGGGGTTAGCGGCGCTAACCTTGAGTTAGCGGCGCTAACTCTTAAAAGTTAGCGGCGCTAACCGCGCTGTAACGGTTTTTGGTTTCATGTTAAAAACAGTTTTGGTCTCGAGAAATTTTTTGGCATTTTTGTGATTCTGGAAATTTGTTTCAGCTTATTATTTGGTAATTTGTTACCATTTTGTATGTTTGGTTGTATGTGGTTGATATTTGATTGGTAACCTTCCCTTTGACCTTGTGGTTGACTTTTTGTGTTTGGATGCAATTTGGTAATTTTAAATCAGAAATAGGCTGTAATATTTATTAATTCAGATTTGTTTGTAATAATATTGTAGCTTGCATGCCATTTTATTCATCCGTGTAATTTGTAATAGATAAAATAGGAAAATTGTGGCTAGTATGCCATTTATTTTCTATTTGTATGTATTGTACAATTTTGATGAAGACATACAAAAGGAGTCAAAATAAGATGGAGTATGTCCATAGAAGCCGGTGAAATCCAATGGAGATGGCGGTTCTAGTGGGAGCACGCATCGAAGATCTTTTGTCCCTTAGATTGACCACGTTCTTCCCGTTTTGGCTCACGGGAAGAACGCATAGGACTTTTTGGCAAGGGTTACCAATTTGAAATATTTATATGCGTGTGATGTGGTTTTATTATTCTTGCATGGTTTGCTTAGGATTCACATGCTAGATAATTTTTCGAAAATTAATAAAATCACAAGAGATTTGGTAAAATTGGTTTGCAACTCTCGCGCGCGCTCACATACAAGATTAACTCACCTAGTGAAAATAGGATTTGTCACTAAACAAGATAATCTGCAACCAAGCTGGAAACAAAAGCCCGTTTTCATAAAACGTAAATCTTGCGCCATCCAAAAGATGACACCACCCGAATCTAGTGAAACATGGAGTGATTGTAGAGCTTAACATGAGTTATTCCATGTGGATCTGTGTTGAAGGTGAGTGTGGTATCTTGAAATTATCGGTTGTCGAGCTTAGCAAGAGCCGGTAGTTGTCGAGGTGTCACCGTGTATCTTGTTGGACGATTTACAATTGCAAATTAAAATCCTTGAGTGATTGTCGAGATTAGCATGAGTCAACCAAGAGTTTTAATTTGAAATTGGTGCAAGTAGGGGTCAAACATGCCAAACGACCGATGGTTGTCGTAGGACCCCGCAAGTGTCTAAGAGTTGTAATAAAGATTGCAATCGGTAAAATGGTTATCGGCCTAAATAGCTCCATGAAGTGATCCGCGGCAACCCCGACATGAATTGAAGTGAAATATGGTTCATAGCCATTGTTAAAATATTTTTCGAGACGATATGGGTAATTATTTTAACGAGGATTAAATCAAACTAACTAATTTGCGTACTCTCTTTAAATATAGGATGTCGAATCATAACCATACCACGTCGAACTTTTCACTTCGTATGTTCGTGGAAAGGGAGAAACTCATGGGAGTGTACTTTGTTGAGTGGCTTAGGCAATTGAGAATTGTCCTATGTGATGAGTCTAAGTTGCACATCCATGAGGAACCCCTTCCTGAACCACCTGCTATCGATGCAGCATGGACTATCCGATACGCATATGAAAAGCGTGTTCGGGATACACACGATGTTGCTTGTCTCATGTTATCAAGTATGAGTTTAGAAATGTGAAAGAAATTTGAGCACATGACTGTGTATGACATGATTAACAAGCTGAAGGATGTATTCCAACAACAAGTTAGGCAAGACCATTATGAGTGTGTTAAAAGTCTAACCGGTTTTAAGATGCGGGAAGGCGGGAGTGTTAGTGCCCATGTTTTGAAGATGAAATCGTACATGGACCAAATGGAGAGGCTAGGATTTCCTGTAAAAAGGGAGCTGGATGTGAATTTCATACTTCAGTCTATGCCCGCATCATATAAGCAGTTTGTAAAAGACTATCATATGCATGGAAAGGAAATATCTATAGATGAATTGCATGGAATGTTGAAGGATTTAGAATCTAACATGTCCAAGCATGAATCAACCTCATCCACTCTCGTTCTTGGTTCTAAGGAACAACATATTATGAAGAAGAAGAAATCAATCCCATCAGAAGAAGTTGGAATATCCAAGCTTGCTTCAAATTTTGAGTCTATGGACATAGATGATGTGCCTAAGGAGACTCAACAAGGGGTGGTTTGCTACTTTTGCGGAAGATTTGGGGATTGGGGCCGTCATGCCTGCCCTTCGTGCCGAGAGGATATAAAACTTCTCAGAAAAGAGAGAGTTAATTTTCCTACTTGAGGTACATTCATGATTATACTTCATTTCTATTCATGATTTTCCTTTTGTTACAAAGTGTAGGCATGTTCATTGCAAGAAGGAAGAGCTTGAAGAACCGGATCTCTGAAGAGGAAACCATGTTGATTGTCCTCTGCAAGTGTATTGGGAGTGTTAGTCTCGCCATTATTTCCGGATTAATTATTATTTTTGTATTTATGGCCTGCGCGGAAAGACTTGCTTTATTGTATGTTCTTTTTAAGATGATGGATGTATTTTGACTCTTGTATTTTTATGAAAAGATTTTTCATATTGATGGTTTCATTTCAAATTCGATCCATGTCAATGCTTATGTGTTATTTTTGACCATTTCTGGTGCTCAAATACACATTTGATGACGATGGATATGACTTGGAATTGAAACATCTTGAAAAATTGTTTTGAGATGTTTTTATCAAAACATATCCATATCATTGCATACATAAAGGCTCGTTATAAGTAATAAGACAATCATGAATAATTGATTCTTAGATCCAAAAATGGTTTGGATACATTAGCTCTATGGCATAATCAAACTTGACCAAGTAAACAACATTTACATCACTTAGATCCATGTGGTTAGGATCTTTGTAAAAGTTTAGCCTCTGACTAAATGAAAGATATAAATCTTGTTTATTGGACTTGGGTGATTAAGAAATCCTTCACCAGTGTTGGTAGGAAAGGATTGAGACTTGTTGGATTTTGATCACACTTGTGTGGATAATCCGTTCAAGTATACCACATAGAGTGACACTAGTAAAATTCTCCATCACCATCTTTATGATAGTTGTTGGGAGAATGTTTAACTAGATAAAAGGTTTCTGTCTGAATCCTGGAGGTGTTCGGAACTAACTTGAAGAAAATTAAGAATCAGTAAGGGCATATAGATATAAATTCTTAGATCCAGAATATATGCTAAGTTTTCTTATCTATATTGGTTTAAATATGAAATGGATCATGGGTTTAACCCATAATTCGTTTTCTCTGAGAGACACATTTGTACATGGTGTCACATTAAAGAAAACCGGATATCTTTGTTGATGATCTAGTGAAAGGCAGGCCTTAAACATGTATTCAATATGATTGGTATACATTAATTTTATGAACCAAGTCCTGAATCTAAAACCTAACATGATGGTCACCTAAGCATCCAATGAGATTTGACTAGAAAGAGTCTTTTGCTTGTAAATCTCATACCTTAAAATTATCCAGTCTACATTCAGTGGGAGATGGATGAATTATAAATTGATGCTTATATATTTAAGTTGTTCAACTAAGTTTTGGATAGTTGTTTCTTGAAACTTTATGGGAACCATGTTTAGTTGCTCAAAAGGGAGAAACCAATATCCAAAAGCATTCCAGTGGAAGAAGGTAAAACTTAAATAAGAGACCTAATGTTGACACTAGCATTTAATCAGCATAGAGATGCTAGTAAAACCTGACAATATCCATTGCTTCTATAAATCTGATGGAAGTCAAGAAGGCTGTTTAGATATGAGGTTGTCATATTTTAGTAACAGCAGCTTGATGGTGAATCAGTGTGAGGTCACCATTCATCGGAAACATAGTGGACCCAGTGTTCACTAGTGAATATAAGAAGAGAATGGTATACATAGATGTAACCCATTTGTTGCAACCAAGTACTCGACTTGGGTTAATCCCACACCAAAGGTGTAATCCAAGAAGGGTGAAGGGACTAACATATATAGAATAATAGACAACTTCAAATACCGACTAGAGACAAAAGGTTTCATATTGAATATATGGAAACATGTTCTAGTGGCTATGTTGAAGATGACTTGGATAAAGTGAAATATTGTTGTCACCTTGCGGAAACAAGTTAGTTCACATGGACGTAAGAGACCTATATCCTTTACAGGATTAAGTTGAGGAAATGCTTGAGGCACTTTCCGAGGGTCTTACACATCCATAATATCCAGATTAGGTCTGGATTAAGTGAAGCATTGTTGTCGCTTTGGGGAAACAAGTAAGTTCACATGGAAATAAGAAGACCTAGATCCTTCACAGGATTATGTTTAGGAAATGTTTTGAAGCATGTTCCGAGGTCTTACATATCCATTATATCCAAGTTGTGTCCATGACTAAAGTCGACAAAACTTGCATCTTGTGGCTGTAGTCTTGCTTTACGAGATAATCAAAGGAATGAGTTTTGTAGAAAGCATAGAATAAGCGAGATACTCTTGTCAGGGCTAGTGGGAGCTTTATATGTTCCTAGTAAAATATACTCAAATGAAAATAATGTCCTAATTTAGGGTTGTTTTCAACCTATTGATGGAATTATTGTTCTATGAGTATAAAAATGAATATGAAGCAAAGTGGATTCGAAAATTCAAGAAATACTGAATTATGTTCTTGATATTCGACGAAAATAGAGTTGTCTTGAGTAAGTTTTACTGCAAGTCAATCTATATTAATAAGACTGTCGATTTAATCGAAGTCTTGGATAAACTAATATGTGATGTAGGTACGACATTTAAATTCCAATGAGTGTCATTGACCCTATTGTGTACTTCGGTAACATTAAGGGTATGTCGACTCTAATATACGTGAGTGTCAGTGACCCTATTGTGAACTTCAGTTACATTGAGGGTATGTCGACTCTAATAATCATAAGTGTCATTAATCCTATTGTAGACATCGGTAACATTGAGGATAAGAAGACTATAATAACCTTGTGTATGATCTCTTTGATAAACACTATGAAAGTGGTTTAATAAAGAGAATACAAAAGAGTACAAAGGGATATTGCGTAAATGATCCAATCAGTAAGCCGTTGTCAAATACTAGTGATGAATTTCATACTAGGTATAATAGCATTGTTCATGCTAATGACTAGGCTTAAATATCGTTTTAGTAAATGTTTGATTTACTAATAAGATTTGGGAACTGTAAGCAGTACTGCTAACCGATGATTGTATCGATATATAGTGGAAACTATATATACGCATGATGCGGTTAACTTCATTGGTCTTTATTGTGTTCCATCTTAACATGTTTAACCACTTCCCAGAATGTTTATACATTCTAAATTTACACAGTTAGTCATTCTTAAAGGGAAGGAAGTTTGAATTAAGGCTGAGGTTAGGTGTTGGTTGTGCATTGATCAAGGATTGAATGCATGAAACGCAACAGTAACCTATGCTTGAAAGGAGTTTCATGTGACTGGAAGACCCACACCTGAGTTCACTTCATCGATCATGGTCACAAGTAACTCGGGATGATAATATCATTGCGTCCTTCGACCTGAGATGTATGAATTACTATTGCATGAAACTTTCTTACTTTGGCTATTTCAAAACGTAGTTCGTAACTGGCTATTATAAAGGGAATAGTTAAGTAAGATAAGGTTCATGCTATGGGATTGTACAGTCAACGGAATTTGTTCCTCTGATATGAGAGATATCCCTGGGGCCCTCGATGATTAGGAGCTGACACCAAAACCAACATGGCCATACGCGAAGGAATATTGATTGAGAATCAGATATGCTCTTAAATTTTGGTCACCACAAATCAAGATCGAGAAAAATAATCGTGAACGATCTGGAGATTGACTTATTAATCCGTGTCTCGTGTTCTCAAGGATATCGCGAACAAAAGGTTGTTTGATCACTTACCTATAGGACCACTACGTTCTTGGAGGTTATGGTTTTCTGCAAGGAGGCGGAACCCATACTGACTTGGGGGCATCGATGCTTTGCTAGAGGCCGTTCTTTGTCTGTGGTTTCATGGGTACGGTGCATTATGTGCAACTGGGAGTTTGTTATAAATATGCCCACTAATGCGCGTACGCCATATAGACCACTGCTGATGATGTATGGGCCTATTGGGTCATACACCGGGGTCAAACCTGACAGCAACTAAAGTAAAGGGACCAAAATGGACAAAAGACAAAAGTTGACAATGCAGGCCACGATAGCGCCGCTAACGTTAAGGGCTTAGCGCCACTAAACCTTAATGGTTAGCGCCGCTAAGGCTGCATGTATTTTGTGTCATGTCACTTGGCAGGCCGCGTTAGCGCCGCTAACTTTAAGGGGTTAGCTCCGCTAAACCCTAAGGGTTAGCGCCACTACGGCTGCATGTGCCTTTTGTTAAATCATCTACAAAGCTAGCCAATGCATGTGGGACACATATTCAAGCTTTTGGCCGGTTTTGGGAGATAAGTTAGTGATCTGGAACATTGTACAAGAATATATAGCACTTGTTTTCTCTTGAACAAAGACACTTAATATACTCTCTTTGGTGCTAAGAAGATCAAGAGAGAGTTCTACAAGAGAGAGTTCCAGAAATTTTTGGTCTAACTAGTTGCTGTTCCAGAAGTGATATTTAAGTTGAAGTACCCTAGAGGCGAGCTAGCACTCGTGGTTGATGTGTTCCTGGGGTATATCCCAATAAAAGATTCGTCATTCGTTCTTGGAGCATCAATACAACCACAAGACCATTTCTGGAGCTAAGGAGAAAGGTATAACCCTCTTTTCCTTCTTGCATGTTGCCTTTCTTGAACATAGAGTTTTGTCATCTTTTGGCATTTCTTGATTTTGTGCTTTGATGTGTTGTACATTGGGCTATTTTTCTTGTACCTTGCTTCCGCTGCTAGCCCACGAAATCCCAACAGCATGTGTGCAATAGCAACAACATATTCCAATAAACAACAGACAACGCTACTTACCGAGACTCATGAGAAAATCGGTACTCACCTGGATGTCACAGAAGATAGATAGAGTGTTCGAGATCCCCAGAGTCCTCCAAATCACCTAACACAATCATGTGTAGATTTAGTCAATAACCAATTGTACAATCATTGCTTCTATCTAAGCGTGCAACAAACAACAAGCAACATGCATTTCTGGATAAGCTCCTACGGCCGCAGAGAATGTGTCCTACGGCCACAGGACACCTTCCAGGCACCTCCTATGGCCGCAGGGACAATGTCCTGCACCCACAGAGAGTCTCCCCCAAGAGACCAACCTTACAGTCGTAGGGACCAACCCCTACGCCCGCATGAGTGATTCTTTGGGTGCCAGTGGCCGTAGGTTATGTACTCATGCCCGTAGGCTTCTTTCCTTCACCCGTAGGTGGTAAACCACATGAAATACAATCCTATGGCCGCAGGGACTCCTGCCTACGATCGTAGAATCTACAACAACCCCCCTACGGCCGCAGGGATCATCTCCTACGCCCGTAGGAAACTCTATTACAGCAGGTTCTTGCCCTGTTCGAACACAGACGTGCAACTTCGACGTTTTTGACCTTTTAATCAAATGAAATCACGTTTCTACTGCTTTTAGATGGTATACAAAATCACTACAACACACCTACATGATTCTTTACTCAAAACCATACTAGAACTCCACTTTAACCCTTCAATTTGAATCATCTCTCACACACCACTCAAGAACTAGGTTTAAGAAGAAAACTTACAGCAAGAATGGAGATTACCAACTGTAGAACCAAATCTATGTTACTGAATTCACCAAATCAGATTGCTTCTTTCTTTTTTTCACCTTTGAGAACTAACGAGAGTTGTGTGTATGTTTTGCATATGTTTGTGTGTGTGTTTTCTCAAGGCAGAGGATAAGGAGAAGCTATAGGCTGACTTAAGTGGGTCTAATACCTTACAAGGGTATTTTGGTCTCCTATTCAACTTACAACGCAACTTAAGTTTACCTGTTTCAAGTAACGGAGATATTTTCGGAATCCTTGTTTGAAACCGTTTAACTATTAACCAACTCTATCTATTAACGACACTTTTCTAACTTTAGCTACATAACCACATTTAACAAGAAGTAACAACAATTTATCAACAAGACAACTTAAACAACTTAATTAACATCAACATACAACTTTACAAGCATAGGGAATAACTATTTACAACTAGGCACTAAATTAGGGTGTTACACAAAGGCTACGAACCAAATTACACAATTAGTATCTAATTTCTACTTATCCAACAAAGAGACTCACCTCACTTATTTATAGCCTTCCATCTACAATAATACCCCTTCTAGAACTATCCATTTCCTATCATTACTCCCGCCTTAAAAAAGGTCTTATCCTTAAGACTTGTTTCCAACAGTTTCCAACTGTGCTCTGAGTCAAAGATCCGGTGGTTTCGCCGGTTTAGGAGGACTAGGAGGTTGGTGATCATGAAACAGGCACAAGGAAGCCAAGAAGTTTACACAATACTATTGCTATAAATTTCAAATCTGTTCAAATGCAAACTTGATTCTTTTAAGGGAGAGAATTTACAACAATTTGTGGTTGATGTATACATTAAGATTGAGACTTCACGCTTGGTTTTTTTTTGCTCAAATCTAAGATAAGAGTGGATTTACACCGGGGTATTTTCGATTGCGTTAATGCTGGAGAGGTTCAACCGAATAGAATTGGTCAGAGGGTTATATTGCATGCATCTTTTATAAGAGGGCCTCATGATATGCGAAAATGATTCATCTATGCCATGATTTTAGTTCAAGATGATGGGAAACCTTATTGTTTTCTTACTATGAAATGAAATCCAAATTAGGATGAAATTGTTGGTGAACTCGAGCCTCGCCAGACTTCACAATATCTGAAGGACCAAATCTTTAAAAATCAAATTATCGGTGTGGTCAAGGCATATGTATTTGTCATCGAATTTAGAAAACGTGGACTACCACATGCTCATTTCCTTCTCATAATGAGGCAAGAACACAATATGACAAATTCAGACCACTATGATAAGATTGTATGGGCTGAAATCCCAGACCTACTAAAGTATCCTCTATTACATGAGCTGGTCCTTAAGCACATAATACATGGTCCATGTGGTCATTTACGAGAGTCAAGTCCTTGTATGCAAGGTGAGCAAAAAAAAACCGATTTAGGTATCCAAAGCAATCAGTGATACTACAAGAATACACGCATATGACTCATACCCATTGTATCAGAGGAGAAATAGTGGAATGAATTTAAAAGTACGATTAAAAACTTTGGATAATAGATAGGTGGTTCCATACAACCCAAAATTGATAATATGTATAACCGTCAAAAAAATGTTAAGGTTTTCTCGAGTATTGTATCGGTGCAATATGTCTTCAAGTATGTTTATAAAGGTCATGACAAACAAGTTATCCACATTCATCCAAATGTAGAAGGCGTTGTTGTTAATAAAAAGGTTTCAAGATGAACGTTATGTCTCTCCACCTAAAGCAATGTGGCAGATTTTTAGCTTCTCACTTTCTCAAATACATCCTTTTGTAATGCCATTGCATATCCATCTTCCAGATAAGCAATTAGTGAATTTCAATCATTAAGATAGGATGAGAGACATTAATGCTCAGGAAAAAGATAAGAGATCAATGTTGACTTCTTTCTTTAAGAGGAATAATTTGGATGAGAATACGAGACAATACTTGTATAAAGATTTTCCAAAACACTACACATGGAATGCGAGCTCGTGTCATTGGAATCCTCATAAAAATGGATCAATGTTAGGGAGATTGGTGTCTGCTAATTCTGCTGAATATGAAAGATACTACCTACGACTACTTTTGACACATGTTTGTGGGCCTACAAGTTAAGATGATATGTACTAGGCCAATGGAGAAACTCGAAAAACTTTTCGAAAATCATCTTTGGAGAGAGGGTTAATAGAATGTGATGATAGCTTGTCATAATTCCTTGTTAAAGCTCTTTATTTCAGTTTCTTATCACTCTTAGGAGGCTATTCGCAACTATATTAATTTACTATTAGCCCGGAGATGTTTGCAAGTTGTAGGATGACCACTATGATGAACATCACGGTCTTTCTCCAGTCCCTGGGTTAGAGTCTCAATGACTTTGAGCTTCAGCAAGTCAATGTAGATATGAATATAGAATCCGGAGGTTTTCGTGAGGTACAAGAGGAGTACTCAATAGTTGTTGAAGACAAACATTTACGTGCCCGTGACTCTCAAAATCTTGACCAAAATTCCGCATATGATGAGATCGTGAGACATATAGATGGTGATTATCCGGGTGTATTTTTCATAGATGGTCTAGGGAAAACATTTCTTTTCAAAGCATTACTTGTAGAAGTTCGCTCTCATGGCCTTATTGCATTAGCGACCGCTTTATCTGGTGTTGCTGCAAATAACATGTCAGGGGAGAACAACTTACTCACGATTTAAGATTCATATCAGCCTTCACAACAACTCTATATGAAACATCAAAAAACAGAGCGGAGCTGCTAAACTCCTCCAAGATGCAAAAATAATCATATCGGATGAAGCCTCAATGGCTAAGGCAAGCGGTGGACGCAGTGGATCACATAATGCAAGACCTTACATGGGTGACACTTCCATTTGGTGGAAAAATAATGATTTTGGGGGGGAGATTTTAGTTGTGAGATGTGGCACTCAAGCACAAATTGTAGACTCCAGCTTACAGATGTCGCCACCATGGCCATCAATAAAAAAGTTGCGGTTAACCATGAAGATAAGAGCAAATACTGATTGATGGCTTTCAGATTTTCTATTCCAAGTTGGTGACGGGAATGAAGAAACAATTGAGAAAACATTTATTCGCATACCCGATAACATGACTATTCCGTACACTAATAAAGCTAAGTCTATAGATGCTTTGGTCTATGTTATATTTCCATCTATGTTGTTGCATGTAAATTTTTTTGATTAGATCATTTCCAGGGCAATACTATCAAATAAAAATGATAATGTTGATGAAATTAATGGTAAGCTAATTGACCATTTCAGTGGAGTGGATCTATTACAGTTTCAACCAATCTGAAGATGATAGAAACAACTTTTATCTTGTGGAATTCATAAACTCGCTAACTGTTAGTGGTTTGCCCCCCTCATGTTCTTCGTCTTATAATTGGATGTATGATAATACTGCTATGGAATATTGATCCTTCGGATGGGTTATGTAATGGTACCGGATTAATATGCAGAGGTGTTCAACAAAATGTCATTGATGCAGAAATAGGCGTTGGCCAACATTCTGGTAGAAGGGTATTTTTGCCAAGAATTCCTCTTTGTCCATCTGAAGATGACATGTTCCAGTTCAAATTAAAGAGAAAACAGTAATCTGTTAGGCTTAGCTTCGCTATGACAATTAATAAAGTTCAGGGATAAATAGTTCTTGATGTTGTGCATATAGTTTACCAGTTTTAAGTTTACAAAATCCGAATTATTTACTTACGACTACAACACAAACAGGCAAGACAACCTAATCGTATTATAGTACAGAAAAAAAGTACGTGTGTCAAACTCAAGGGGAACGGGTATGATTTTGAATATAATCATACTAATTCAATATTAAACTAAATTAAACTACTAAAAAGCAAATAAAAGCAATTAAAATGGGTTATTTATGAAATTGCACTTTCAGTTGATCATATACCAAACTTTAACACTAATACACCTAAATAATACCTAAAGCAATGCAAAGAAACAAGAAAGCAAGAAACTTGGTTGGATTAAACTTATACAATGAAGATTTACCCTCCCTAGATTGGATTTCACCATTTTCAAGTCAATTAATTCACGAAATTATTTGCAATGGATACTAAATATCATATATTGATTTCTAAAGTGGTTAGACTCTTGATCCGATTACCTAACCATATAATTATACCAATTAAAAACATTTATGGTCAAAAGTGTAATTAAAAAGTATAATTAGTCGATTATGTTTGACTCAAGAGAAGCTTTCATATTTTATAGTTTGTTTGATCACAAACTTTAAACCAACACATGATAGTCATTATATGTTGAAATACACATTAAAGTTTCAATTTTTAGGTGTTTAACTCTAGGATTTGATCAATCGCTAGTCATGAATCCTAATGGTCATAGAAACTCATGATTCAAGTTCAATAAAGAGATTGGTCCTCTACTTTATAGAAACTAAGATTGTAAACAACACAAAAACATATCATAAAACATGCATGATCTGTGGTTAAACAAAACATAATAATATGATAAAAAGTAGCTAAATTGCTAAAAATGGATCAACTTTACATAAGTTCATCTCCTCTAGGGAGGAAAAACAAAAGAACATAATGAATAGGAAAAGATAAACACAAGAACATAATGAATAGGAAAGGATAAACCGTAAAAGCCGAATCAGTCCAAGCCTTGAATCTTTAAATAAGCTCCAATCTCCAAGCCAATGCTCTTTAACTCCACTAGAATGTTTCAGGGGTGTTTTTCAGATGGTGAATGGTGGAAAAAGTCGGATGAATGATTGCCAAACCGATTAGAATGAAAGATATATATAGTTGCTAAAAACTGCGTGGACGAGCCGCGTCCATGTACCGGGCGCGTCACGATGCTTTCTTTTATACCGTTCTCATCGCCCGTTTAAATTTTGAACTTTTTGGCCTTATCGGTTTCATCGCGTTACGATTATTACACTGTCACATCGAGATCATGCGTACAAGATGACCCTAAAAGTGAAATCGTATCCCTCTTAGTCTATTTTCCGTGGCCGCTTGAATCACCTCAATCCGAGTCCATATGAGTGAGATATGATCAAAACAATGGACATGTGTCGGAGCTGACAACTTTTCTTATTTTCTCCAGTTTCTCTTGATTTTTGGTCAAAACTCTTCATAAACGCATCTTTAACCTTAAAATGAAAACAATGGTAAAATAAGTACTTTTTTGACATATTTTGAACAATATTAGGCTAAAAACTACCTCGATATCGCGTAAAATATATAGTTAACAACAGCGATATCAATTCCCAACGTCAGTGTATATCTACGACAATTGGTCAGCTTTATGTGGCGCTCTCTAGGGGAACATCCCATCAAAATACGAAGGTTTTAGTTAAACCTGACACAACAGTCAGTTAGATGGTGTTTATACATCAAATGTGATCTACAAGGAAGTTTTACATCACGAATAAAGTTATATTTACTTTTTATTCTTATACATCCTTTTCCCAACATCTATATACAATAACTGTTATATTTTTCTTGCAGGATATATGGTGTTTATACATATTTTTACATAATGATTGAGCTTGCGGATAGATTTGACAGTGTTGATGTTTATTTTTTCCTACTTAGAAATAAATAATGATGTGGAAATGTAACCACCTGGATTGTCATCTGCTTAAGTTATCAACACTAAGGTAGTGTTTGTTAATGACTTAACAAGCTTAATAAGAAAATAACTTAATTTACTAAGTCATTAAAAGTTGTTTGTTTTTTTACTTAATTGGGAGACTTGTCTTAAAGTAAAAAGACGTGGGATATGAGATCTCCACGTTAAGTCTTCAACCTGTAACAATTACACACTTTCATTTTCCCACCTTCAACCCACTACCACACAATTAGCAACAATACATGGTCTAGTTTAAATATGTTAGAACTGTATTATTGTAATAGAATAGGAGTTCAAACAATAGTTGAGGGTGCTTATTGTAAATATACCTTATATGTATATAAGCATATGACATGTGTGTTGTATGCTAAGGATTGCCACACTTCATGAAATAAACTATGTGTGTTCTAAGGTGATATCGAGATTCTCTCTCAACCTTATCATAGTTACATATTGCAATCCTTCATCTACAGCTTGTATATTGCTAACAAAATATCCTAATGATCTTATCATCAATTGGTATCTTGTTTACATGTTTATGTTTTTAAATACTTTAATATGTATATGTGAGGCATTCGACATGATTCATAGAACTGCAAATACTAGCATGAAACTTTTAGATGAATTATTACTGGTTATGGACACAGTACTACTTTGTTTATTTATGTGGTTGAGTTTTATTACTTTATTGACTGATACATATATTTTTTATATAGTTATGTATGGAACAAAGCAATGAACCCGGAAAATCAAAACGAAATAGAGTTAGTTGGAAAAACATAAATGTGGTGAGAACGTTCTTGGATGCTTGTATCCATGAGAATTCTCAAAATGGGAAAGACGGTGGTAGTCTAACAACAATATCGTGGAAACCAGTTGCAAAAACCCTTAAACATAACCATAATATAAACGTTGATCGTAAGAAAATGAAAAACCATTATGATTATCTCACAAATAAGGAATGAGAGATAGAAATGAAGGCACTTTTCTTGTTTTATTGTCTTTTTGGTTGGTTTAGCTATTTAATTGTTAACATGTATATATGCATATTTATAACAAAAAAAATAGACATGTGGAAGCATTAAGGAAAACAACCTTACCGTTTCCTGATCTTTGTGCACAACTCTTTGATGGAACGATGTCTACATATACTAAAAATTGGGGACCAAGTTTACATGAACCTATTCCAGTTGATGAACCTATCATCATCGAAGACGATCAAGATATTGAGATACAAGAAACATACTAGCCTGTTTCTTTGGCACCTCAACCTTTATCTCACCCTCATGCCGAAAAAAAGAAGAGGTGTAAGAAATCAATGTTGGTTGTTGAAGAAGAAATCGTAGGTGTTTTAAAAATGATTTCCGACATATATAACAAGCTGGAATCATCTTTGAAGTTTGAAAAATTGAGCTTCCAACATTTGATGATTGCCTTAATAGGTTGAACGAGATTGGCTAGGCAGATAATGACCAAACGATATAGGCAAGCCCTGGATGAGAATGGAAATAGATAAATGTGCTAACTGGGTTAGGATGATTGGGCATAGCAAAGGATTCTTGTGGTGATTATTTTTTATTTATTGGGGAAATAAACATTATAGCCAATAATCAAAACTGATCACTGAAATATGTAAGATTTGATGGTTGTCAATAACACATTTTCAGTTGACTTAAATTAAACATAGGTTGGTTAATTTCTAAAGTATATGTTCTAAAATGATATACTAAAGAGTGTAAATTCATAATATTGTATAGAAATAGGAGTTTAATTGTAAAATACCCATAGGGTATATATAGGGATATGACCTATTGTAATAGGTAAGGTTTTGGGCTTAATGAATAAAAGAACTATGTGTTTTCTATGGTGTAAACTATATTCTCTCTAGTTCTACATACAAACCTTCATATATCCTACACATATTACTTGAATCACTTGTTATATGGGAATAACAAGTGGTATCAGAGCCTAAGGAGTGTGATTTGATACTGAATTCATCATACAATTTCGAGATTTTTTGAAGATTTGAAGAAAAAGGGGTATTTTCGGGTTTGAGATCAAAGTCTAGATCAAATGGAATTTTTGAGTGTTAATTGATTGGATTAGGGTCACATAGATCAAGGAAACACTCGTTGATCAAAAAGGAGTTAATTAGATAACAAATCAGTGGCCAAATTGAAGATTTTTGAGTTTTTGAGTTTTGGAAGTTCTTGAAGAAATTTGATCGATTTGGCTTAGTTGATCGTTGTTTATGATTAATATTGATTGAGAAGTGTAAATCGGGGGTAGGCACAGTGATCTGAACAAGAAATTATCAGATTCGGGCAAAATTTGGAAATTTTTGAATCTGAGCGGGTTGATCTTGAAGCTGTCGGAATTCCAGGTTTGAAGGTGTCGGATTTGCCCTTTGAATCTGTCGGAATTGATGAATTCCGAGAATATTTTGGTCTAAATTGTTAAATACCGAGAAGAAATGTTCCGGAATTACTGAATACCGAGAATAATTTGGTCGGAATTGTTAAATACCGAGAAGAAATTTATCGGAATTGCTATAATCCGAGAAAATTGTATCGGATTTGGAGTTTTTTCTCGGAATCCTTGATTATCTCGAATTCTCTGTTTTCTCGGATTCTCAGTTTTTCTCGGAATCCTTGATTTTCTCGGATTCTCAGTTTTTCTCGGAATCCTTGATTTCCTCGGATTCTCTATTTTCTCGGATTCTCTATTTTCTCGGAATTCTATATTTTCTCGGATTTTCTTTTTTTCTCGGAATTCTATTTCATCGGAATTCTATTTTATCGGAATTCAAGATCACCCGGATTTACACTCAATTTTCAAAATTTTAAGATTTTCTGATCATTTTTGCCACAGCTCGACCCAAGCCAGGGGCTCTGCCCCTTGGACCCCGCTATCAGGAGCGCTGCCCCCGAACCCCCATCGTCGTTGTTATGACTGAATTATCTTGTCACCTTGATTCTTAAGTCATGTGTTTGGATTTTTTGGCTGAGTTAGAAGTTTTCAAAGTTTCACTTATCATTCTGATGTTTCTAGATTCGGGCATAACTTGTGTGATGGTCATTGATACCATGTATTGGAATGTATAGTCCCTTATGTCTAGTCATCCGGCTCTTTGTTAACTGATTTTTGGGTCTTCTTTCTTAGTGTCACCAATTTTTGGTCTCAAAACCAGATTTTGGCCATCCATTCCTTGTTTCTTTTGAATCTTGGTTATATTTTATCAGTCATTTCCGACGTCCCAGATCACAGTGTTGGTGAAATTATTTGAAGAATTGACCAACATCAAATTACTTTAGGTTTTTGAGAGGATTTTGTTTTACATGCGCGCTTGCAAACTTCTTATCAGTCGTTTGGTGCTCTTGAATAAGGATGAATCCGACTCACTGATTAATATATCAAAGTCAGCTTCCCTCCTATGTTTTCCCAAGTTCATTTGCACCCGTATGTATTTCAAAATCTTTGTTTCTTGCGGTGATTTGGTAAAGGTTGATTACAAGGGATTGGGAGACTTATTTGACAACATTGTTCTCCAATATCAGACTACATCCAACAAAGACTTGTAAATCTTCAAGAATTCAGATCAAATCATTACCACTCCTTAATGATCAAGAGTGGTTCAAGTATATATTCAAGTCAAGGAATGTTTGAAGATTATTTTGACTTGAAGTGTAGGATCATCCCCACCCCTCTTCCATGTTTTTGCAACTGAATCTCATGGTGATGTATTTTGTGCATGATGCTCATAAAGTCATATAATCATCATGACGGGAGAGTAAAAAGTGAAGAATTTTTACATTGTTGATTCAGTTGTTGAGGGTGTCTACTGAAGGGGGAGAGAGAAAAATAAACATCAGTTTATATCATGTCTAGGAGGAGTCAAGATTATCAGACTTATGAAGACATGGAAACAATCTGAGCTACATTGTAGGGGAGACAAAAATAAGATTATTCCCAACGCATCAAAAGTGTTTATGCTTCCGCTGTCAAAGGCTCAAGATAAAACAATGTTTCAGACTGATGTATTTGGTGGGACGCTACATCGAAAACTGCTTATATAATATAAGGAAAACTTAGATTGCTGGCGTGTACACTCCTATTTCAATACAAAGGGGGAGAATGAAAATTCATAATATTGTATAAAAATAGGAGTTTAATTGTAAAATACCCATAGGGTATATATAGGTATATGACCTATTGTAATAGGTAAGGTTTTGGGCATAATGAATAAATGAACTATGTGTTTTTCATGGTGTAAACCATATTCTCTCTAGTTCAACATGCAAACCTTTAATCTATCCTACGTATTACTTGAATCACTTGTTATAATGGGACTAACAAAGAGTTTCAGCAGAAGGCAAAGAGAAAAAGACTTTGAAGAATTTCTGATGCCTAAATATTTTTGAAATCTTCAAGATGAGTAATATCGCTAATGATCTTTTAAAAATACCTAGTGATAAGATTTGTGTGCATAACCGTCGAATCCTGATGCCACAACCAATGCCATGAGGCACTTAAGGGTCAAACCTGTGAGGGCTTGTAATCCCAGGGATAATATAACCACGGATAGGAGAATGGTTTCATAACTAGTTGAGTTATAAACTAGTGAATGTAAGTTATGGTATTACTTACGGAGAGTATTAATTACCAAGTTAATTAATTAATAGGAAAATATATATATTTATTAGTTAATAAATATATATATATTGTTAATTAATAATATTCAAGATTAATATTTAGGTTTAAATTATTATATTGGATGAGTGTTTTACTAATTGATTATTAATAAAGAAAACATTATATATATATAATGTATATTTTTAATAATAATGTATATAATAAATCAAAGATAATAATGTATATTATGTATATTTTTATATTGTAAATAATAATAAGTGACTTGGTGTTTAAGATTTTTAAATCAAAGATTAGGAAATGTTTTAATGTTTCCTAAACTAATCCTTATTCTTTTTCACTATAAATAAGGATTAAGGTTCTTTGATTTAGAGGTGAACAATTATTAAGACATAAAAAGAAAAAGCCTCTCCTCCTTCTCCTTCTATTCGGGAAAATACCGCAAGCACAAAAGGTGGTTTCGGTTTTGGTGTTCTTTAATCACAAGTTTGTGTGCTCAAGGTTCGTGGTGCAACCCTTCTAGCGGGATCCTGTCTTGCCTCATTACGGGTGGACTATATCTTGAGCAACCCTAAGTGACTAAATATATAAACTGATTCTTCTTCTCTTGTTCTTGGTTATGTACATCGATCGAGTATGTATTTATATACATATATACTAGTTTTGATCGATTGTATATATATATATATATATATATATATATATATATATATATATGGTTTGTGTTTTATGATAATCATGGATGATATATTGTAACATAGATGTGATTATCATATTTGTTCTTATACACACATGCATATCGATTATATATATATATATATATATATATATATATATATATATATACACACACACACACACATACACATTGGTGATAAACAAATGATCCTAACCCTTTATGGTTTTAGGATTGATTATTATTCTAGTTCCACATGTTTGAATAATAATAGTTTTTGTTTGCATACTTGTGTTGGTCTAACCAGTTTGAGTTAAGACCAGAATGACTCGAGAATGTGTATTATGTGATAAAACCCAACAGTGGTATAAGAGCTTCGGCTCAATCTATTCCAGTGTGTATGTTATCTGATCTGTTGTTTTTGTTTTTGTTAGATATGTATATGCATGTTCAAAAATTAGGGATTGACAAATTGGTTATACTCAGTTTATTCAAACAGTTAGTTTTTAATACTAATGGCTTTATGGTTTTTGATCTTTAATCAGAAAGGTTTAATCAGTTAGGTTTAACTGGTTAAAGAATTAAAACTATAAATAGATTTATTGGTTTTCACTTCATGTATATATATGTTGATATATGTATTAAAAAAAGATAGGGATTAACAAGTTTCTGTTAATCTCAGTTTATAAGTTTTATAAATTTTAATCATCAGAAAGGTTAAATTAGTTTGGTTTAACCGGTTAAAGAACTAATTATCCCATACGGAGTTGAACACTGATTTCTCATAAGTTGAGATCTAGAAGAGTTAGCAATATATTTTTCTCAGTGTAATCAAACTTGTTCATGTGTTGAACGTCCTAAACATTAGTTGGTTAGGATAAGCTTTGTCTATATGTTAGACAGTTTAGTTGCCATCTTTATTGAACTTATATTTTCCGCATCTAGTTCATGTAATTCTTGATTCATATTAATAAGAATTATATAGAGTATAAACCATGTGTCTCTAAATTTTAAAAGATTAAGTTTGTATTCAACCCCCCCTTCTACAATCATTTGTTGTTGTAGTATCTACTTAGGACCATTAACTGGTATCAGAGCAGGTTAGATAATCAATATCTAAGATTTGTTTTGCTTAATCTTCAAATGCTTCTACCCCATACTTTAAAATGGCCATTCCGAATGCTGCTTCAAACAGTTTCTTAAACTTTTGCTCACTCTCTAGATGTCCTATGTTTGATGGAGAAAATTTATCCCTCTCGAAAAATAGAGTTCATCTCTATATGTCTACCCTGGATGATGTGATGCTGAGTACAGTCACAGAAGGACCCTATGTTCCCTCTACTACTCTCGAAGCTCCTGCTGCCTATGAAGGTGAACGTGCTACTAAGAGGTATGTCATCAAGCCGGTGCATCAGTGGTCCGATGAAGACAAGAGACTTGTAAACCTTGATATCAAGGCTAGAACAACCTTAGTCTCTGCTCTACCTAACGATGTCTATCATCAAGTTCTCAACAGTGCAACTCCTAAAGAGATGCTAGACACTCTCACTATTGCATACGAAGGTACAGAGGAACTATAGGAGAATAAGAAACTCCTCCTTGTTAGAGAATATAAGTTTTTCTTTGCTCATAAAGGTGAAAGTTTTACTCAGACGTACACCAGGTTCAAGTTCCTTGTCAATGATCTAAGAAGGGCAGATGTTCCCAAGAGCAACAAGGATTTGGTTAACAAATTTCTAGACTCCCTCCCAGAATCTTGGGATCACTTCATCACTGTCCTAAAACACAGTGAGAAGATAAATGGAATGTCTCTGGTTGGTCTCTATGGTAATCTTATGAACCATGAACAATCGGTGAAATAAAGGAAGCTGTCGACCAAGGAGATGAGAGAGGCTGCAAAAGCTCCATCAACTGTACTTCTGTCTAAGGTTGCAAGGTCCAGGTATTTTGCTATTGTGATGATTCAAGTGAAGATGAAGATGAAGTGGAGCCTTCTAAGGAAGAAGAGCTGGTGGCTGATAAGGATGAAAGCTTAGAGGGCATGGACAACATTGAAGCTGCTGTTGAGCAGGCTGCCAAGTTGGTGAAAAGGTTCAAACCTTTCTTCAAAGGGAAGAGTATCAAGAAGTTCGGGAAGAGACCTTTCAAAGGAGATAGATCCAAAACCAAGTTATCTGAAGGTTGCTTATCCTATGGCAAACCTGGTCACTATGCCAATGAGTGTAAGTCCAAGAGGATCTCTAGCTTCAAGGTTATTCCTGGATTAGACAGGAAGATTGATTATGAAGCTAAGTACAAGAAGCTTCTTGCTGCCGTTCTTGACAAAAAGAAGAAGAAAGCCTAGGCTATAGTGTTGGTGGCTGAAGAAGAAGATTGGGTTGAGGAAGACCTATCAAGTGATGAAGATGAAGTCCTCACTACTTAGCTCAGTTTGATGGCCAACACAGGTAGTACTAGCACCTTTGATGAGGATATGAAAAAGGCTGCTAAAACATGTACTTCCTCTAAAACTGGGATCCTTCCTCTATGTACCAGGTTGGCAAATTTATTAATTATGATGATAATGAAAAGAACACCATGTTTGATTATTTGTGTGTTGAGTTTCAATTTTATATTCAAAGAGAATAGAAGCTAAAAACAGAAATAGAATCAATTAAATAGAAATTAGTTCTTAAAGATGAGGAACTTAAACCAATGACAACTCTGAAAGATAAGTTAGCTAAACAAAAGATATTAAATCAGATCATGGTAAAAGAAACCAGTGAAGCAACTCAGAAGTTCAATGACCTTCAAAAAGTAGTTAAATCTTGGTGTGTCTCTACTAGAAAGACCTCTCAATGTGTTAATGAGCAGATTCCAAAACAAGTTCAATCTATTGTTGGTGGAAATTACTCACAAGCTGCTAACTGTATTGATTTTAATGACAACATAAATATTTTAGAAAATTCTTGACATTTTACCACTTACATTCCTCAAAGTTGTAAAAGGTAAAAGTGTAATCACTAACAGATTTGTAAAAAGTAAAAGCTCTCAGTTAAAAGAATTAATAACTCCTAAAAGAGAGAATACTTCTATTGTTTTGTTAGAAAATAAAAGTACTCAAAAGTTAAAGTCAAAGGATGTTATCAAAGGAAAAGAATCATATGTTGATTCCAACATGACATTATGTTGCTAGACCTTGAAAATAGATGATTCAGCTTTAATCAGCCAACTAACATTTCATTAGCTAATGATTCTGGAACAACTGATAAGATAGCTGATAATAAATGCTCAACTGATGGTATGTTAGCTGATCATGGATTATCATCTAACTACTGAGCTGATAAGGAATCACCTAAAACTCTTTTAATAAAAAAGCTGTGAGAAAAGAAAATAATGCTTGCAAAGTTTCAAAACCTGCCACATTTAAAGCTGATAACAAACTCCTTAAAACTAAGGGTCAGCCAAAGATGCCTGTAAACAAAGACCTTTTGGTTTTACAGGATCAGCTGGAACAACTGAGTGGTAGAGTCAGTCAACTAATGACCCATAGTCATCATAAGATTGAAAAGGTTACTCATAGGCAGTCACCAAAACAAGTTCAATGCTCCAAGAACCAAAAATGTTACAAATGTGGTAGCAAAGAACATAAGACACGTGACTGTTTCTAAGAAGGACATTCAAGACAACGGACTAATATTGATAACATGACTGTTTCTCTCATTCATAAACAACCTGATATGAAGTGGATAGCTAGGTGCAATCCACAGGGGTCCACTTAAATGTGGATACCCTAAGTGTCACTAATCCTTCTTTAAGTCATAACTGTGCAGGACTTTAGTACTTGGTATCTTAACACTGAATGCTCAAGGACCATGACAGGAAATAAAGCACTCCTCAGTAACTACCAGAAGGAGAAATGTCGAAGGGTGACCTTCTGTGGCAACAACTTTGGTCAAACCAAAGGTTATGGTGAACTTCATAATGGGAACTTCAAACTATCAAAGGTTTCATATGTTAAAGGGCTTAAGTATAACCTCATTAGCATCGGTCAAGTATGTGATGGGATAATGAAGTCCGTTTCAACAAGACAGGGGGTTTCATCATAAATCAAGAAGGCAAAATATTAATTTATGCCAAGAGAACCAAGGTTGTTTATACATTTGACATGTCCTCTAATGATCAGTCAAAACTAACCTGTATGTACTCAAAATTTGTTGCAGACACAAACTAGTTATGGCACAAAAGGCTTTCTCATCTCAATTTCAAAAATATCATCAAGATGAGCAAGGGTGATCTAGTGTCAGGACTGACTTCACTGACTTATTCAAAGCCTAAACCCTGCTCTGCCTGCGAAAAGGGAAAGTAACACAAAACATCTTTTCAATCTAAGCAGGCCTTCTCCATTACTGAACCATTCTACATGTTGCACATGGATGTATTTGGTCCTGTTGCTACTGTAAGTATTGGAGGAAGTAAGTATGCACTTGTCATAGTGGATGAGTTCTCAAGATACACTTGGGTCTTCTTCCTTAAAGCTAAAAGTGAAGCTGCTGAAGAGATAATTAGCTTTATCAAAAAGATGGAAGTGCTTAATGGAAATCTAGAAAGGATGCTTAGAAGTGATTATGGAACTGAGTTTAGGAATCAAACTCTTGAAGGTTTCTGTGTTGAGAAAGGGTTATCTCAAAACTTATCTGCTCCAAGAACTCCCCAACATAACGGTGTAGCCGAAAGAAGGAACAGGTGCTTGATCGAAGCTTCAAGAACCATGCTGTGTGAAAGTGGATTGAGTTTCAATTTCTAGGCTCAGGAAGTCAGCAGTGCTTGTTTTACTCAAAACAAGTCCCTTGTGATCAAGAGGGACAACAAGACTCCATATGAAGTGCTCAGGGGAAGGAAGCCAAACATCAGCTTCTTACGTATCTTAGGCTGTCAGTGTTTTATCCTGAACCAGAGAGATCAGCTACAAAAGTTTGCACCTAAAGCTGATGAAGGAGTGTTTGTTGGATACTCTGTCATTTCCAAAGCATATATGGTATACAACACTAGAACAAAGGTCATTGAAGAATCTATTAATGTAAGTTTTAATGAAAATGACTTTGTTTCTTCGTGTTCTTCTGATCATGTTACAGGTGAGGAATTTAATGATCTGATAACTAGTGATGAAGCATTCCAGTGTCAGCTGATCTACTCCCATCAACTGATGTAGATGACTCAGATCAACCTGTTCCTATAAACTTTGAAATCAATGCACAGCCTACCTCAAATCAACCCTTACTTCTTCTGAATGATGTGAATGATGAACCTGAAGTATCATCAATGGACTCTAATTCCATATCTAATATTTCCTCATCAATTGAAATATCCATAAATTGCAACCCTGAAATTCCATCAGCTGATCAACCTGAAGTATCATCAGCTGATCCCAATCAAGGAATTTCCACTCCTGAAATCCAAATTGATCCCACCTCTCCCACAATTCAAAATGCATACAAAGACCTCAAAGATCATCATCATGATCAGGTCATAGATAATATAGAGGCACCTATACTAACCAGATCCAAAGCTTGTAATATTTGTCTATATACAGGTTTTATCTCTATGATTAAACCAAAGAAGGTAGATGAAGCTCTTAATGACCCCACTGGATTAATGTCATGCAAGAGGAGCTGGTAGAATTCACAAGAAACAATGTATGGAATTTGGTACCAAGACCAAAGGACAAATCCATTAGTAGAACTAAGTAGGTGTTCATAATTAAGATGGACGAACAAGGGAAAATCATCAGAAACAAAGCAAGCCTAGTTGCTCGGGGGTATTGTCAAGAAGAAGGTATTGATTTTGATGAGACCTTTTCCCCTGTTGCTAGACTTGAGGCAATTAGACTGTTTCTAGCTTATGCTGCCTTCAAAGAATTAAAGGTATTTCAAATGGATGTTAAGAGTGCATATCTCAATGGAGAATTGAAGGAAGAGATGTATGTCAAACAAACTCCTGGTTTTGAGGATGCAAGGTGTCCTGATCATGTTTACTTTTTAAATTAAGCCATATATGGTCTAAAGCAATCTCCAAGAGCCTGGTATGATACCCTCTCTTCTTTTCTTACTACTAAATTGTTTACTAGAGGATGCATAGATAGAACTTTGTTTATAAGGAAGTTCAAGGGTGATATAATTCTTGTACAAATATATGTAGATGACATAATATTTGGGTCTACAAATTTGGATCTTTGTAAAAAGTTCTCTAAACTCATGTTTGACAACTATCAGATAAGCATGATGGGTGAACTAAACTATTTTCTAGGTCTTCAAATTGAAAGATTGTGTGTAGGGATAGTGTACACGTGTCATCACATCCATGAACACTATAAGTCACTAAAGGGTCACACAGCTGCACACCCAACTAATGAACCAAGAAACAATACGATGTTTAAGAAAGATAATTAATAGTCGATTAATTATCAGGAAAAAGAGAAAGTAATAGATTGATATTAATTATTGAAATGGAATATTAAAATATTAGTTAAATATTTAACATAATTATGTTTTGGTAGGATATATATTAATTAATAGTTTATTATTAAATAAAACCAAACTGGAGGGTTTGTTTTGTCAATTGATCAAAGTATTTGATCACGGATCGGGCTTTAAGGTCCAAAGGCTTTAATCTAACAGATTATCTATTTAAAGGGGATTAAACCTTAGTTTAACCTAATCCTAATCCTAAGCAACTAAGACAAAACAAAAGGACCTCTCTCTCCCTTTACTCTCATTCGGCCGAACCAGCATCACCAACATAAAGGTGGTCGACGGCAGCCCTAGCGGCGGTGGTAGGCGGCGGTGGCCGGCGCTACACGACAGCCCTGCGGCGGCTCCCTTTCTCCTCGACGACACCACCTACGGCTGACCTCCCTTTTTGGCGAGGCCATCTCGGCGGCGACCGAGGTAAATACAAAACCGGCGTCGAGTATTGGTTTTTGGCGGTCTAGCAGCCAGGTTCACGGGTGCAGTAGCTGTGTATCCCCCTATAGCAGTTCAGGGTATATTTTATAACTGTTATGGACTTGTGCATATAATATATCTATTACTATTATGGTTATGTGTTTTGTTTCCTCACCTGATCCAGTTGTGATCTTGGGAAAAGATTTACTATTTTTATATTCCGCTGTGCTTGTTGTACCTTGTAAATCTCTACAGTGGTATCAGAGCCTTCTTTTAGGCTCGGTGGGGGAACAAGTTAATTATGATTATAGATTGTTTATATATATGTGTGAAAACTGATATTGTGGTTAAGATCAAGTTTCTGAGATTAGTTTTCAAGTTTTACTACTTAAATATATTTTATATATTTGTGTGAAACTTTGGTTTTGGTTTAAGGATCAAGTTTTTGATCTTTTTACCATTTAATGTTTCCAGTTTATTGTTTATATATATTTATATATATTAAATGTGTGAAATTTGGTATTTGGCCAAAAGTCAAAGTTTTGACTTTTAACAGATTAGATTTTCGAGTTTACATGTCTTTAATTTATATCTATATAAATTGTGAGAAACTTGTGGTTATTAAAAGTTCAAAGTTTTTGAAATTTTTAAATCAAGCTTCTAGCTTTATTATTATATTTTTAATAATGTTGACATTTAACCTATGTGGTATTTTTTGTTTCTATCCAGTTTTTAAACCTAGTGGATCACCTTGTGGTTGTTTATTTTTCTTGTTTTATGGTTGGTATACATTTATTATTTATCCGGTTTGGGGAGACCTGCGTGCCACTTACAACCCCTATTCAATTTTGTAAAAGTACTAGTTTTAGCGGGCCTACGTGTCTTTGAATTATTATGTAATAGGGCATTAGTTTTTTTTATCAAAATTGTAATAGGTTAGTTTGATATTGATAAATGTAACATTGGAGGCGATCAAGGCATGGAGCAAGCTAGACTAGGAGAGAGGATGCCATGGATGCTGGAGCCAGTGGTAGCATCAAGACTATCCATGCCATGTGTGTTGTTTGTGATCCATTTAGGATTTGACCATAGGGGTACTTGATTTTTTTAATTAAGTACCAGTAATGGTCAAAAATACGTTATGTGTTTTGGCTTATTGTTAATATTAATTGCGTGGTTGTGATTTAATTTATTATTATATAGTGCACGCACGTCATTAAAACATATACATATATATATAAAGTACAATTTTACGATGAAAAGTTATTTCACTTAGAAAGATAATAGTTTTACAAGTTTTGTAAAACGGTTAAAACTGACAAATTTTTTTTTGAAACAAATTAACACTTTTAAAAAAATCTTAGACCAATAGTGCTACCCATCTAATGGTACACCTTTCCTGCTGCCGGTACCTTGGTGTGTTGTCTTGCCCAAACCGTGCACACCGGGGTTCAAACCGATATGGGAAGGGGGTGAAAGACTTTGCGATTACTTGATGTGACGGGCCATAGTTCACCCCGTCTTAGATGGTGAGGTCTATTCTGGTGATTCTCTGATGTGTCGGCCCAAAGTGCTCTTAGGAAGACTGAATATGTACGTGTTAGATTATTAAAGTGAGGGTGTAATATGTAAATAACTCAAAGTTGGGCAAATGCTGTATAAAGGCATTTGCCCCACATTTCTAAGCTAAGCTTTGCATTACCAACTTACTAGTGTTTGTGTTTGCTCTCAACCTCTCGGCTCTCTCTCTAGACTTAATACATACAAACACTCACTAATCATCTAAGCATTGCTTCATCTGTATAAACACGGGACCATCAATTGGTATCAGAGCCAAACTTGTTTTTGGCTCATGATTGTTCGAAAAAAGACAACAAAATCTCGAAGATTTCAAGCTTCCAAGAAGAAAAGGCTCTTGGTTTCACAAAGGTTCAAAAACTTCATCTTTCTTCAAGAAAAAGTCAAGCTCAAACGACTTCTAAAGGTAGAACTCATTAAAGGTATAAACTATATCTTCTTTAACTTTCCTTTGGGTTGTTACTATATATTTACCAAGTTTAGAAATCTTTCTTTGAAGAAAAACATAAACCGTGTGATTTTTTATATACCTTAGGTGAAGAAGGTCATTAAATAGCCACCTTTTCAACATTAAATTTTCTGGGTATTTAAGCATTTAAGGTGTTCTTGGTCTGAAAGTACAACTTGAAGAAGAAGAAATCGTATTTTATAATTTATTTAATTATAAATTCTTAATAGTTTAAGTGTTGTACAATGAAAATCAAGTACTTGCCATACCAATCAAGTACCACTGGTTAGACACTATTCAGGGTATGGCAATCTGATTTGAAAAGGACACATCATACTCTATCAGTCGGATCCCCAATCACACGCGATTAGTTTGTGCGGCCTATAGAGCATCACAAGAAACTTAAGTGTTGATACTCTATCAGCCGGATCATCAAGGAAATTGCACCCGATTGACCCTTGGATACTTTTCTATCAGTCGGCCCAAACACATTGAATCGCGTGCGATTAACTCTTGACCCATATCTGTGCCATTAGAAGGACTTGTTGATTATCACTCTATTGGCAATCGCATTCGATTATCAGTACTAACTGTTTTATTTCCTAAGTGCTTGATGCAACAGGATTGAATCGCATTCGATTGGTTACTTTATTAATCGATACTAAGTCCTTACTCTGCCCGTTTGTTTTCAAGGAATTTCCTTACTCAATCGCATTCGATTGGATCAATTCGCATTCGATAAGACGAATTTCAAACAGTGACATTCCTAAAACTTGGAGAAGTGATTGACTCTTTGGACATGACTTAAAGAACTCTAAGATATTTGGACTTAATCAAACAATCTAATTCATAATTGAATTTAATTTAAATCGGATTTAATTCAAAGGTGAATTAAATTACCTCAAGTCTATCTAGTTCAAAGTTGAATTTAATCTTTGTAAGATTTAATTCAAAATTGAAATTCAAAAGACTTAGTTCTTTAATCAATCTTTCAAGTCACTTTAAAATCAAGCTTGAAAAGAATCACACTCTTTACTTTAGGTAAACTTTTGGAACAATCAAACCATCCTACAAGTGAACGATCATTTCTTTTAAAAATCACTAATCATGTCAAGTACAAATGAAATGATGTCTATTGGTACCGACACAAAACCTCCTGTTTTGTTTCGGGGGGAATACAATGTCTGGAAAGGAAGGTTCATGGACTTCCTTGAGCACAACGAACTCTTCGGGGATAAGATGATAGAATGCATCCACAATGGAAACACCAAGTTCACGAAGATCGTTGAAGCTGACCCAACCAACAATCCCCCCATTCTCAGACATGAAAGAGAAAAGACCAATGACGAGCTGACTGCTACTGAGAAGGAAACAAAGAAGGCTGAGAGACTGGCCATGTACTATCTGAAGATAGACAGCTTGGGTACTGGCAAGGAAATCTGGGATGAAATCAAAAAGCAGCTACAAGGCACTGAGCAAGGAGAGTACATCAAGCGTACTCAACTGGTCAACAGTTACCATGATTTCAAGGCTCATGAAAATGAGCTCCTATCTGAAACATATGACAGATACTGCAAATTAAAGAATGAGACGAGGTCTAATCAAATTGTCAGAACTGACTTAGATTTGAACTGTGTTTTTCTGAATTCATTAGGTCCTGAGTGGAAGGACTATGCTAGGCTGTACAAATAGATCAACAAAGATCTTACATCTGTCACCTTCCACAACATCTTTGAAGACCTCAATTAGTATCAAGATGAAATCTTGCAGTCTCACCCAAAACAACCAGTTGCTGACCCTCTTGCTTTTATTGTAACTTACAAGACCCCTAGGGAATCTTCATCAAGGTCTGCCAAACTCAAACATGTGATGCTCAGTGAATCTGACCATGAGGGTGATGATGATGACTCGGTAGAAGCTGCATTTCAAGCTTTCACAGTTGCCAGCAAGAACTTCAAGAACCAGTTCAACAAGCCAAACAACAGACAATGGTTCACCTCCGGATCCAGAAGACCTAAATGGTTTGCTACTGTTGACAAGCCTAGGTTTCCCAAAGATGATAGGAATGAGGAAAAGAAGAATGATCTCAAGTGCTACAACTATGGGAGATCTGGATGTTAGTCCCATATAACAAGTGATTCAAGTATAATGTAGAATAGATTGAAGGATTGCATATGTAGAACTAGAGAGAAAGTGTATTTACAACTTGAAAACACATAGTTCTTTATTTCATTATGAGCAAAACCTTACACATTACATGTGTCATATCCCTATATATACCCCATGGGTATATTACAATTAAACTCCTATTTCTATACAATATTATACTTTACATTCTCCCCCTTTGTATTAAAATAGGTGGGTACACGCCAGTAATCTAAGTTTTCCTTCGATTATATAAGTAGTTTTGGATGTAGCGTCCCACCAAATGCATCAGTCTGAAACAATGCTTTATCCTGAGCTTTTGACAACGAAGCATAAACACTTTTGATGTGTTGGGAAGAATCTTCTTTTTGTCTCCCCCTACAATGTAGCTCAGATTGTTCCCATGTCTTCATATGATAGATCATTACTCCCCCTTGACATGACATAGAATGATTTTATCAATAAAATTCAAACTCCCCCTCAACAACTGAATATCTTCAACAATGTAAAATTTCTTCAATTTTTATCTCCCCCTCATGATGATTATGATTTATCACGAGCATCATGCACAAAAGTCATCAACATGAGATTCAGTTGCAAAAACATGGAAGAGGGGTAGGGAGGATCCTACACTTCAAGTGAAAATAATCTTCAAACATTCCCTGACTTGAATAGATACTTGAACCACTCTTGATCGTTAAGGAGTGGTAAAGATTTGATCTGAATTCTTGAAGATTAATAAATCTTTGTTGGATGTAGTATGTAATTGGAGAATAATGTTGTCAAGTAAGTCTCCTAATACCGTGTAATCAACCTTGACCAAATCACCGCAATAAACAAAGATTTTGAAATACATACGGGTGTAAATGAACTTGGGAACACATAAGAGGGTAGGTGACTTTGATATAATAATCAGTGAGTCGGATTCATCCTTATTCAAGAGCACCAAACAATTGAATTTGATATAATAATCAGTGAGTCGTATTGAGATGCATGTGAGCAAGCGCGCATGTAATTCAAAATCCTCTCAAAAACCTGATGTAATTTGATGTTGGTCAATTCTTCAAATAATTTCACCAACAATGAGATCTGGGTTTTCAAATATGACTGATAAAGGATAACCAAGATTCAAAAGAAACAAGGAATGGATGGCCAAAATCTGGTTTTGAGACCGAAAATTGGTGAAACAAAGAAAGAAGACCCAAAAAAACAGTTAGGAAAGCACCGGATGACTAGACATAGGGGTAATAGACAATTAAACACATGGTTCACGGGAAAACAGAATATGACCCAAATCTAGAAAACATCAGAATGATAACTGAAACTTTGAGAACTTCTGACTCAGCCAAAAAATCCAAACACTTGTCTTAGGAATCAAGGTGACAAGACAATTCAGTCAGAACAACGACGACAGGGGTTCGGGGGCAGCGCCCCTGATAGCGGGGTCCAAGGGGTGGCAACCCCTAGCGGTGTCCAAGGGGCAGAGCCCCTGGCTGGGGTCAGCTGTAAATCCGGGTGATCTTGAATTCCGATAAAATTTAAAATTCCTAGCACTGAGAGAATTCCGAGAAAATAGAGAATTCCGAGAAAATATGAATTCCGAGTAAAATCACCAATTCCGGTCAACAACCAATTCCGGTCAAGTTGAATTCCGAGAAATTCCGATTATAGCAATTCCGGTCAAGAGAAATTCCGATTATAGCAATTCCAACCAATTCTACTCGGAAATCAGCAATTCCGACATATTTCTTCTCAGAATTCGACAATTCTAACCAAATTATTCTCGGAATTCAGCAATTCCGACTGATTCAAAGGGCAATTCCGACACCTTCAAACCTGGAATTCCGACAGCTTCAAGATCTTACCCGCTCAGATTCAAAAAATCTCGAATTTTTCCCAAATCTGATAATTTCTTATCCAGATCACTTTGCCTACCCCCGATTTACACTTCTCAATCAACAATAATCATAAACAACGATCAAATGAGCAGATTCGATCGATTTTCTTCAAGAACTTCACAAACCCGAAAACACACAAATCTTCAAATTTGGCCACTGATTTGTGAATGAATTGACTCATTTTTTATCAACGTGTGTTACTATGATAAATGTGACCCTAATCCAAGCAATTAGCGCTAAAAAACTTCATTAAATCTTCACTTTGATTTCAAACCCGAAAGTACACTTTTTCTTCAAAAATCTTAAAAAATTCGACTTTTGATGCTGAATTCAGAATCAAATCTTCACTCCTTTGGCTCTGATACCACTTGTTAGTCTCATATAAGAAGTGATTCAAGTATAATGTAGGATAGATTGAAGGATTGCATATGTAGAACTAGAGAGAAAGTGTATTTACACCTTGAAAACACATAGTTCTTTATTTCATTATGAGCAAAACCTTACACATTACATGTGTCATATCCCTATATATACCCCATGGGTATATTACAATTAAACTCCTATTTCTATACAATATTATACTTTACACTAGACACATGATAAGGAACTGTCCACAGTAGAAGGTCAATGATGCTGAGTATTACAGACAAAAGTACCGCCTGTCAAAGCAAAAACAGGCTGGGAATGCACTTATGGTGGAGGAAGACCAGTTCCTGAAGGACACAGACTCCAAGAGTGATCCAGATGGTGAAGATCATGCTCAGTTCTGTTTCATGGCCAATGGTGAAACTAGTGGTAGAGATGAAGATGGTGGTGATCTCTCCGATGCTGAGGAGGAGATCGTCGAAAGTGGAAAGGTACGCTCTATTTCAAATTCTGACATGGGTTTTAACTTTGAATATATACAAACCATACTAAACCGGATGAAAAAGTTAGAACTTAAGGTGACCAAACTAACTAAGAAAAATCAAGTGTTAAAGGAGGTCATTCACACACAAGACAAAGAAGCACAAGCTACAATTGAACAGTTAGAGAAAAACATAGATGAATCTAAAGTTCAAATAGCTGTGAAAGAATCTGAATTTCTTGAATTAACCAACACAACAAATGTCATCATACACGATCTCAAAGCAGAGCGTATTGGTGCTGAAAAGGATTCAGAAATTCTGAAAAATGATCAAAACATTATTTGTTTGAAAATTAAAGAATTGGAAGACCTTTTAATTAAAAGAGGGCAAAGTGAACAAACCATCTTTCTGTACAAAAAAAAGAACGACCTTTTTCAAGATGGACATTTGATGGACTTGGTTTTGAAAACCCAAACGTCCTGAATAAGGTATCTGCCAAGCAATTATATAATGCAAATCTCTTTGGCGAAGGACTAACTCAATGAATGTTAATTGTTGGTCAAGAGGAAGAACAACTTGGAGAGGACCTCAAACGAACCCTACATCTCAAAAATGAAATTCCCTTCAATTATTCTGATCTCAATGACTCATACTTCACTTATCCCATCCCAACACTTAACTCTGTTGTCACCACACCAGTATATACAGATGAGGAACTCTACACTCCTGAAGTGCGAAATCCTCAATTTCTATACATTCCCCACAAGGAATTGCAACAAAGGTTTCAAACCTTACAAGAGTTCTGTTTCACTCAACTAGTTCAAGGAGACCTTACCAAAGCCATCCTCCCATAAACCACATCTGAAATCATCTCAGTTTCTGACCAACTCCCTGAACCCTCACAACTGGTTCAAGAAAATGCGATACTCCAAAAGCGTCTCCAAACAGTCATTAATCTTGATGGAAAATGTTAGGATTTCAAAAACATGCAACGGAAGCGAGAACAACAAGAATCATGCATACAAGAGTTCAAAACAATGAAATTCCAAGTGTGGATCTACTCTATGTACAAAATAGAAACAAAAGAACAAGGTGAGAGTGTTATACCGTGCTCCTAAGCTCCAGTAAACTCCTTGTTGGTGGCTGATGATAGTGGAGAAGCTAGATCCTCCTTCTTCTTGCTCCCTTATCGAAATCTCACCCCGGGAACTAGTCCAAAACGTGTGCTAGCAAGCCTGGTGATATCTTCTTGTTGAAATATCACTCAAGGACAGTAAAAGGAACTCTGGAACCCGAGATTACCCTCACTTGATCACCAAACTTAGTATCAATGTGTGAGAGAGAAATTTGTGCTTGAGAGAGAGATTTGCCAAGAGTAGCAAGAGTCCAATACTTCAGTCATTTAAAGACTCAAAGATGACCCTATATCTCCCCTCTAACCGGCCAAGTCGGTTCTAGAAGATCCCACTCATTGGCTCCAAGTGGAGGTGATAGCGGCGCTAACCAAGAGTTAGCGGCGCTAAACCTTAGCCCGTAGCGGCGCTAACGCGACCTGACTTCGATTTGACGTAAAGCACATACAACCGTAGCGACGCTAACCTTTAACAGTTAGCGGTGCTAACTCATTAAGTTAGCGGCGCTATCATGGTCTGCATTGCTAACTTCCACTTTTGCCATCTTTGGTCCCTCAACCTTATTTTCTGTCATGTTAAACCCCGGTGTGTGACCCATATAGGCCCATACATCATCGGTAGTGCTCTAAGGCATACATATATTATCGGACAGATTCTAACAAACTCCCACTTGCACATAATATACTGTACTCTAGCAAGCACAGACAAAGAGCGGCCTCTAGCAAAGCATCAATGCCCCCAAGTCTGTATGGGTTCTGAATCCCTGCAGAAAACCATCATACTGAAAGTAGTGGTCCTAGATAAGTGATCTTAGACATCCTTTTTTTCACGATATCCTTGTGAACACGAGACATGGATTAGAAAAAATGTCAATCTCCAGATCGTTCACGATTATGTTTCTCGATCTTGATTGGTGGTGACCAAAAGGTAAGGACATATCTGATTCTCAATCAATATTCCTTTGTGCTTGGCAATGCAATATTTTGGCGTCAGCTCCCAATCATCGAGGTGCCCAGGGATATCTCTCATACAGGAGGAACAAATCCCTTTGACTGCATAATTCCATACCATACCTCTTGACTTACCTAGTCATTCCCTTTATCACAGCCAGTTACGAACTGCTTTTGAAAATGGCTAAAGCAAGTAAGAACTATGATATAACAATTCATACATCTCGGGTCTGAGGATGTAAGACTTTATCATCCCAAGTTACTTGTGACTATAATCCATGAAGTATACTTGGGTGTGGGTCTTCCAGTCACTTGAAACTCCTTTCAAGCACAGGTTACTGTTGCGTTTCATGCACTCAATCCTTGATTAATGCATAACCAACACCTAACCTCAGCCTTATTTCAAACTTCCTTCCCATGAAGAATGACTGACTGTGGAAATTTAGAATGTATAAACATTCTGGGAAGTGGTTAAACATGCTAAGATGGAACACAGTAAAGTCTTATGAATGTAACCGAATCACTCGCATATCGAAACAAGCATAAATTACAATACTATTTGTATCGTTCCCAAAATAAATTAATACATATCAAATAAACTAATATATACAACTCAAGCTAAATCGCTAGCAAATCTTACACTTATCCCTCTAGTGTGAGATTCGTGAGCTGCTTATGGTAACGGCTTAGTGAATGGATCTCCCAAGTTTCCATTCGATGCTACTCTGCTAATGATGACTTCACCACTTTCAATAACATCCCGTATAAAGTGGTATTTGCGCGAAATATGCCTTGTCCTCTTGTGAGCTCTTGGTTCCTTTGCCAAAGCCACCGCACCCTCATTGTCACAGAAGATCTCAATAGGGTCAGCGATGCTTGGAACCACTTGTAGATCTAGGATGAATTTCTTCATCCACACGGCTTCCTTTGCAGCTTCACTAGCTGCAATATACTCCGATTCGGTAGTCGAATCAGCCACCGTGTTTTTCTTTGAGCTCCTCCAGCTGACAGCACCACCATTTAACAGGAATACAAACCCCGATTGAGATCGGCAGTCATCCCTGTCAGTTTGGAATCTAGCATCCGAGTAACCCTTTACTCTCAGCTCTTCTTCCCCGCCATATACCAAGAACATCTCTTTTGTACATATCAAGTACTTAAGAATGTTCTTCAGTGACCTCCAGTGAGGCTCTCCTGGGTTCGCCTGATATCTACTTGTCATGCTTAAAGCACATGACACATCAGGACGTGTGCATAGCATGGCGTACATGATCGAGCCAACAGCCGAAGCATATGGTACTCGCTTCATTACTTCTATCTCCTCCTTGGAGGTAGGACATTGAGTTTTACTCAAGGTCAAACCATGCAACATAGGGAGGTTTCCTTTCTTGGATTCCTCCATTTTAAAGCATCTCACGACCTTTTCTATGTATGCACTTTGAGAAAGCCCTAACAGCCTTCTAGATCTATCTCTATAGATATTTATTCCCAGAATACAGCTCGCATCGCCTAGGTCCTTCATTGAAAAGCAATTCCCTGGCCAAGCTTTGACACTCCTTAGGCTTGGGATATGATTTCCAATGAGTAGAATATCATCTACATATAGAACCAAGAAGACTATTGTGCTCCCACTAGCCCTGACATATACGTAAGGTTCATATTTACTCTTTGAAAATCCAAACTCTTTGATTTTCTCATCAAAGCAAAGATTCCAGCTTCAAGATGCTTGCTTAATTCCATAAATGGACTTTATGAGCTTACAAACCTTGTTCGGATACTTTGGATGTTCAAAACCGTCAGGCTGTTTCATATACACCTCTTCATGAAGCTTCCCGTTAAGGAAGGCGGTCTTTACATCCATTTGCCAAATTTCATAATCATGAAATGCAGCTATGGCAAGTAATATCCGGATTGACTTCAACATGGCCACTGGGGAGAAGGTTTCATCATAATCAATTCCTTGAGTCTAAGTGAAACCCTTTGCCAGCAGTCGGGCTTTGAAGATTTCCAAGGTTCCATCTATGCCAGGTTTCTTCTTAAAAACCCATTTACACCCAACGGGTTTTACCCCTGGTGTAGGATCAACCAGTTCCCAAACCTAGTTATCCGACATAGATTGCATCTCGCTCTCCATCGCCTTACTCTACTGAGCAGACTCAGGGCCTGCCATGGCTTCCTTGTAGTTGGTAGGTTCATCATGATCCACCAATAACTCGTTGCCCTCATATATGAGAAACCCATATCTCTCTGGCTCAAAACGAGTCCTACTGGAACGCCTAGGAGTAGACGTTGCTAGAGTGTCAGGTACCGCGTCATTATCTTGCTCGGTATTTTGGCTAGTGCCAACCTCAAGTCCTTTATCGACCGACCCTTGATCTTCCTCAAGGTCAACTTCCTTATTGCCATGTTTGGATTGCAACTCCCTTTCAAGGAAGAATGCCCTTCTAGCAACAAATACCTTGTTCTCTGAAGGTTTATAAAATAAATATCCAACACCGTTAGGAGGATATCCGATAAAATAACACCTCTCTGAACGAGGTTCAAGTTTGTCTTCGGCCTCACGTCTCACGTAGGCTTGACAACCCTAAACTCGTAGGTATGAAAGTGTCGGCTTCTTACCATGCCACATTTCATAAGGTGTTTTAGAAATTTTATTGGTTGGTGCGAGGTTAAGGATTCTTACCGCAGTTTCTAAGGCATATCCCCAGAAACTAATAGGTACCTCCGCTCGACTCATCATAGACCTTACCATATCAAGCAAGGTCCGGTTCCTCCTCTCAGTGACCCCATTTAATTGTGGAGTCCTCGGAGGTGTTAATTGTGAAATAATTCCACAAGTCTTAAGATGATCGACGAAATCGGTACTAAGATACTCTCCACCTCTATCAGACCGGAGTATCTTTATAGTCTTGCCCAACTGATTCTGAACTTCGTTTTGAAATGTCTTGAACACCTCAAAGGTTTCATTCTTGTGTTTAACAAGATAGACATATCCATACCTACTATAATCATCTATAAAGGTTACGAAGTATCTTGAATTATTCCTCGTGACATGCTTGAAAGGTCCACATACATCCGTATGGATTATGTCTAAAAGGTCATTTCCCCTCTCACTTGTACCCGTGAAGGGTGCCTTTGTTATTTTGCCCAATAAGCAAGATTCGCATACTTCATTTGATCCTTGATCAAATGATTCCAAGATCCCATCCGCTTGGAGCTTGGTGATACGAGTCTTGTTTATATGGCCAAGACGACTATGCCACATAGAATATTTATCCAAACTATTTTTGGAGTCAGAATCAATATTCATGATAGATTGTCTTGATTCAATGTATGCATTTGCTTCATATATGCCATGACCTGGTAAAACTTTAAAATACACAACTTCATTTTTAAAGCAAATGATTGTACCACTTATAAATTTAAAATCAAAACCATCGTCATACAATTTGTGAAAAGAAATAATGTTTCTAGCCACATTGGGCGAATATCATACATCCTTTAACAAAATAGAAAAACCAGTCTTGAATGAAAGCTTCAAGTCTCATTTAGCTTCCACTGGGACAACCTCCGAGTTTCCCATCACAAGATCCAGTTCTCCCCGCTCCAAGCTCCTACTTTCCCTTAGCACCTGCACCATATTACATATGTTAGTGCCACAACCAGTATCCAAAACCCAGCCTTTAGAAGTAGAAGTATGGTGGAGTTCTATCATGAACGTACCTGACGTGTCCGGACCCGAAATGCTCATTGCCTTGAGCTTGTTGAGTCCCTCCAGGTACTTCGGGCAAGTACGGTTGTAATGGCCTTTGCCCCCGCAGAAAAAGCACTCCGCATCCTCCAGAGCCTTGGCTTGGGGAAGTTTCCCCTTGCCCTTGCCCTCGGAGGCCGGGTTAGGCTTGGCCACGCCAAACTTTCCCTTACCCTTCCTCTTGTTGGAAGGGGCGGCCTTCTTCTTCGTGATGCGGCCTTCCCGAATGGGGCGAACTTGAGAAGTGGAGGAGGATGTCTTGTTCTTGGTCATGCTAGACTCAGCGGTCTTCAACATACCATGAAGTTCCATGAAGGTTTTATCCATGTTGTGTATTGATAACTCATAACGAATTGATCGTATGCACTAGGCAGGGATTGGAGGATTAAATCAACCGCCATCTCCCTCCCGATGGTAAAACCTAACTTCTCCATGCGCTCGATGTTTGCTTTCATCCGCAACACATGCGCGCTCACGTTCCCACCCTCTTGCATCTTGCAAGTAAGGGTCGTCTTGAGGCACTCGTACCTCTCCTGCCTCGCCTGCTGCTGGAACATGTCCTTTAGCTGCACGAGCAGGTCGTAAGCACCAAGATGATCCATTTGTTTTTGCAAATCTTGGTTCATCGTGCTCAACATAATGCACGTGATTTCCTTAGTCTCCTTGAGGCGTTTTTCGTACGCCTCACGGACGGCCCTTGTTGCACCAGCAGGAGGTGCCTCGGGTACGGGTTCCTCTACGGTATGCAACTTACCTTCATACCGCAAGACCAACCTCAGTTGTCTATGCCAGTCCATGAAGTTGCTTCCATCGAGTTTCTCCTTTTCTAGGAAAACTCGTAGAGAAACACTGGTGGTGGTGTTTGTTGCGCTTGTTGATGCCATCTAAAATATTGCAAAGTAGATATTAGTTAGTTTGATATTTTATCTTGTTAAATAATTTACACATATAGAATTAAATTAACAAGGCTAAGAACCGTATTTCATCCTACCATGTGACGGGGTTACCGCGGATCACATGATAAAACTATTTAGGTCGGCAACCATTTTGCCAATTGCAATCTCCATTGCAATCCTTAGCACATGCGGGATCCTACGACATCCAATGGTCGTTTGCCATGTTTGATCCCTTCTTGCACCAATTTTAAGTCTTGAAATTTTGGTTAACTCGTGCTAAGCTCGACAATTAACCAAGATTTCAAACCTAAAATTGCAAATCGTCCGTCAAGACATACGGTAACAAAGTCACCAAAGTTGGCTCGTGCTAAGCTCGACAAAAAAATTTGTGAATTTTTGCCACACTCACCTTCCACACAGTTTCATGAGAATTGTCTCGTGCTAAGCTCGACAACCAAATCTCATAAGACTAGATTTGGGTGGTATCGACTTACGGATGGTGCAAGATTCACGTTTTTGTGGAAAAACGGGCTTTTGTTTCCGGTATGGTTTTGATTAACTTGTTAGTGACAAATCCTAATTTCACTAGGTGGGTTAATCAATGTATGTGATCGCGCGCGAGAGGAAACCAATTTTAACAAAACTCTTGTGATTTTATTAATTTTATCAAAAATTTTCTAGCATGCGAAACCTACACATCCATGCATAGAATAATAAAATCACATCACACGCAATATACAACATAGTCGGTAATCCTTGCCATTAAACCTATGCGTTCCTCCCGTGAGCCAAAACGGGAAGAACTTGGTCAAACTAAGGGACAAAATAATCTTGATGCACTAGAACCATCATCTCCATGGACTTCATTGGCTTCTAAGGGCATCATACTCCATCTTGTTTTGCCTCCCTCTTGTGTCTTCATTCCTTCATCATACAAATTACAATACAATAGAAAATAAATGGGGCATACAAGCCACATAATTTTCCTATTTATCTAATACTTGTACATGGATGAATGAAATGGCATGCAAGCCACAAATTATTACAATCAAACTGAATTTAATAAATTTACAGCCTCATATGTGGATTAAAACCACCAAATTACATGCACAACACAAATCAACCAAATGGGCCAAGGCAAGATTACCAACTCATGTTATCACATACAACCAAACATATCATGCCATTACTGGAACAACAAGAAAAACACCTTTTGAACAAAATTCCAGAAGGTGTAAGTGCCAAAAATCCCGAGACCAACACTGTTTAATTCAAAATTTTCGAAAAACAATTTCCAGTAACGTTAGCGCCGCTAACGCGTGAGACTTAGCGCCGCTAACCTCAGCGTAGCGCCGCTAACCCTAACGGCAGAATACAAACATTTTGATTTTGGGTTTTTTTAAGCCACCAAGTGCTATTTTAACATAGAGGTGGCTCTGATACCACTGTTGGGATTTAAAAAACACGCAACGGAAGCGAGAACAACAAGATTCATGCATACAAGAGTTCAAAACAATGAAATCCCAAGTGTGGATCTACTATATGTACAAAATAGCAACAAAAGAACAAGGTGAGAGTGTTATACCGTTCTCCTAAGCTCCAGTAAACTCCTTGTTGGTGGCTGATGATGATGGAGAAGCTAGATCCTCCTTCTTCTTGCTCCCTTCTCGAAATCTCACCCCGGGAACTAGTCCAACAACGTGTGCTAGCAAGCTTGGTGATATCTTCTTGTTGAAATATCACTCAAGGACAGCAAAAGGAACTCTGGAACCCGAGATTACCCTCACTTGATCACCAAACTTAGTATCAATGTGTGAGAGAGAAATTTGTTCTTGAGAGAGAGATTGGCCAAGAGTAGAAAGAGTTCAATACTTCAGTCTTTTAAAGAATCAAAGATGACCCTATATCTCCCCTCTAACCGGCCAAGTCGGTTCTAGAAGATCCTACTCATTGGCTCCAAGTAGAGGTGATTTTGACACAAAGCCCATGCAGGGTTAGCGGCGCTAACCAAGAGTTTGCGGCGCTAAACCTTAGCCCGTAGCGGCGCTAACGCGACCTGACTTCGATTTGACGTAAAGCACATGCTACCGTAGCGACGCTAACCTTTAACAGTTAGCGGCGCTAACTCGTTAAGTTAGCAGCGCTATCGTGGCCTGCATTGCTAACTTCCACTTTTGCCATCTTTGGTCCCTCAACCTTATTTGATGTCATGTTAGACCCCGGTGTGTGACCCATATAGGCGCATATATCATCGGTAGTGCTCTAAGGCGTACATATATTATCGGGCAGATTCTAACAGAAAAATCATTGACGACTTGTGCAAAGAAAACTTCGCATTGTTTGAACAAATCAAAGAGGTCGAAACTGCATTGGAACCATCTACTCCATTCACCTTGTCACCACAGGGAACCACATTTGATGAACAAATTGAAGGTTCCAAATATGTGTTTACATCTTCCCAAGATGTCAAAACTAAAATAAAATCTATTAACAAGTCATCCATGGTAAATATAAAACTTAAACAAATTTTCAAACAAAACCAGACATCAACTTCTACTTCTAATCACATTTCTCGTAACAAACTTGACATACCTGAATCCTCAAAAGCAGCTGCTATCCGACCACAACTCAATTCTAACATTTTACATTGTGCTGTAGATGTGAAGAAGCTCGGGAGTGAAGAGCGTAAAATAAACATAAACTGGAAGAGAGTCATTCCTAGGTCCAATAGGAAATATTCAAACTTTAGCCAAACATGTGAAATTTTTTTTGATGTTTGATTCAGTCTGTAATTATTCAAGTTTGCATGATAAAATTTCCTCTTCAATGTTTTGTACTAGTGATGGTTGCTTACATGGTCATCGTGAATTTAATTGTGAGTATGATCAATTACGAAAATGATTTGGAATTAAAGCATGTGAGGACTGGACAGATTTTTACGCTAACCAAGTATGTGTTCCATTTATAACCTCAAAAGGAATAATCATTCACCAATGGATCACAACTCGTCAGTCACATGCACTCAAACGTTTGCACAAATCAAGGCGACTACTGACGATCAAGGAACTGGAAGTCTACAGATGGCAGGGCTACGAAGCATTTAAAAGGGCTAGGATTGCATAGGAAAAACACCTACATTCTCAAAAGCGTTCTCGCAATCCCTCTTCTAAAATCTCTAAATCTTCTAAACCCAAGCCATCATCCAATCAACGAGTAGCAAAACCCACTACTCGCAGCGCTCCAGTTCAGCAAAAGCAAGTTGATGTGCCGAGGCCACAGCGAATTCTAAAGAATTCATCACACACATGGATTCACAAACGTAACGCTTCCGCAACTCTACCGAATCCAAAACCTCCAATTCCATCAACTGTCAAACCAAAATTGGTCACAAAACTTCTTTCTAAAACAATTCCCTCCAAATCTACTACTTCTCGACAAAATATTAAACCCACATGGGTACTTAAGGATAGATCATTAGAAGTTTCACCACCTCAAGTAGATACAATCCCTACTCAACCACTTCTAGGAACTAACAATCGAGGACCCATTCATATATAGGGACCTAAACGTGCTTTACTCTGTTTTTGCAGGCGCCTCACTTGTGGTACCTGGACTCCGGTTGTACCAAACATTTGACTGGCAACAAATGTCTTCTCAAGAATTATGTTCCTAAGTACCCCGGGAATGTACGTTTTGGGAACGACAATGATGCACCAATAATGGGGTACGGAGACATAGAGAAGAAGCACATCAAGATCAATAAAGTCTCCTATGTTGAAGGGTTGGGTCATAATTTGTTTAGCATTGGACAGTTTTGTGATAAAGACCTATAGGTAGTGTTCAAGAACAACAAATGTTTCGTTTTAACTGAAAATGGAGATGAGTTGCTAGCAGGTTCAAGAAAATCTAACCTGTATTCCATTGATTTGGAAAAGTATGACTCCCCTACCTCTTTGTGTCTACTGTCCGAAGCATCTACAGATCTTACTTGGCAATGGCACAGAAAACTCTCTCACCTGAACTTTCAAAATATCAACAAACTAATCATGAGTGACTTGGTGAAAGGCATTCCCATGTTATGATTTAAAAAGGATCATCTGTGTGCAGACTGTGAGAAGGGAAAGATGAAGAAGGCTTCACATAAATCTAAACAAGTATTTAGCACTATGAACCCTTTCTGCACATGGATCTTTGTGGTCCTATGAGAATCCAGTCCAAGAGTGGGAAGAAGTATATTCTAGTCATGGTGGATGACTACTCTAGATATACTTGGGTCAAGTTTCTGTGCTCAAAAGATGAAGCCACTCCAACAATCATTTCCTTCATCAAGCAACAGCAGAACAAGCATAGTCAGAGTGTTGTCTCTATCCGGACAGACATTGGAACTGCATTTAAGAACAATACTCTGATGAGCTTATGTGACCTTGTAGGGATCATCCATCAGTTCACTGCTGCATACACACCATAACAAAATGGTGTAGTGGAAAGAAGAAACATAACTTTGGTTGAAGCTACCCGAACCATGCTTTCATATTCTGGGCTCCCACCTTCCTTTTGGGCTGAAGCAATCAGCACCGCCTGCTACACGCATTATCGCTCTTTCATTAATAAACATTTTCATAAAACTCCATACGAACTGGCCAATGGCATAGTGCCTAATATCAAATACTTCCATGTCTTTGGTAATAGGTGCTTTGTACTGAATGACAAGGATAATCTAGGAAAATTTGCTCCCAAAGCTGATGATGTTGTTTTCCTAGGTTATTCTACTGAGTCCAAAGCCTACAGAGTTTTTAACAAACGTACAAAGAGCATTGTTGAAAGTATCAACGTAACATTTGATGATGCATTGAATGTTTCAGATTTTCCACCTAAATCAACAGTAAATGTTTCTGAACATACATGTTCAGGACCGGCACTTCAAAATAAAGAATCAAACAATCCGTCCAGGTCAAATACAAATCATGATTTTCTGTTTGATTTCTTTAGATCTGAATCTACCCCTATTTTAACTGACAACAGGAACAACACAGCTGTACAAACAAGTGTTACTCTAACAGCTCCTACGGTCACTGAGATGAATTCATTTGCAGATCTATATGCTAAGGATTCTACTTCTGCTTCAGTCACCCGTCCCCCTGTGACTTCTCAGAATTCTGACCCAGAGAGCCCTCCTGTGTTTGATTCAGACCCACAATTCTCTCCTAAAGATGAAGAAGAGGCACGACATCTCCAATATCTCTTTCCTTCATCTTCCATCTCTCATGAAATAAAGTGGACCAAACATCACTCTGAAGAGAACATCATGGGAGATCCTTCCCTTGGCATTCAAACAAGATCAGCAATAGGAAACGAATGCCAATTCTCGAGTTTCTTAAGCATCATTGAACCCACAAAGACTTGTGACGCATTAGATGATCTAGATTGGGTAATTGCAATGCAGGAAGAATTACACCAATTTGATCGTCTCAAAGTCTGGAGATTTGTTCCTTTACCATATGGAAAAAATGTTGTTGGAACTAAGTGGGTGTACAAGAACAAACGGGATTCGGATGGGGTGGTCATCCGTAACAAAGCTAGGTTGGTTGCTAAAGGCTACAATCAACAGGAAGGTATTGACTATGATGAAACATTTGCACCTGTTGCTCGTATTGAGGCCATACGGCTCTTTCTCGCATATGCAGCCTCCCGAAGCTTTCGTGTCTTTCAAATGGATATGCAGACAGCTTTTCTGAATGGCGTACTCAAGGAAGAAGTTTATGTCTCACAGCCTGAGGGGTTCATCAATTCAAAATATCCAAATCATGTCTATAACTTAGATAAGGCCTTGTACGGGTTAAAGCAAGCTCCATGTGCATGGTATGATGTCTTATCTGAATATTTGATTGGTGAAGGCTACTCTAAAGGAAAGACTTATACCACTCTGTTCACTAAGACAAAAGGTCGGGACAAGATTTTAATACAAATCTATGTGGATGATATTATTTTTGAGTCTACGAATCCAAAATACAGTGACGAGTTTGCCAAGATCATGGCAAACAGATTTCAAATGAGTATGATGGGGGAGATGTCATTCTTTCTCGGACTTCAGGTGAAACAGTTAAGTCATGGCAGTTTCATTTGCCAATCCAAATATATTAAAGATCTTCTAACGAAGTATGATATGATTAACTGCTCTCCCATATCCACACCCATGGCTGCTAAGGCACATCTATCAGCAGATCTAGATGGTTCTCCAGTAGATCTGAAAACTTACCATGGGATGATTGGAGCGTTACTATATCTAACTGCATTTCGTCCAGATATCATGTTCTCTACCAGTCTTTGTGCCAGATTCCAGGCGAATCCAAAAGAGTCACATCTTCTGGCAGTCAAGCGGATATTCAGATATCTCAAAGGTTCTATGGATCTAGGTCTGTGGTATCCCAAAGATTCAAATCTGGATCTCCATGCTTACTCAGATGCTGACTATGCCGGTTACAAGATTGATCGGAAAAGCACCTCTGGCAGTGCACACTTTCTGGGGGATCGTTTAGTCTGCAGGGCCTCCAAGAAGCAAAACTGTGTATCCACTTCTACAGCTGAGGCTGAGTATGTTGTTACACTAATGTGTTGTACACAAAGTCTTTGGATACGAACACAGTTATCAGACTTTGGCCTGAGATATGACAACATTCCTTTGCTATGCGACTCCCAGTCTGCCATAGCTATCTCCTGCAATCCGGTACACCACTCTAAAACCAAACACATGGATATCCTTTATCATTTCATAAAAGATAACGTAGAGAAAGGGCTTATTGAGTTCCAGTATGTTCCTACTGAAAATCAGCTTGCTGACTTGCTTACCAAACCATTAGACGGAAGTTGCTTCACTGACTTGGTATCCAAGTTAGGCATGCTAAACTTGAAAATATAACATACTGTTGCTCCATCTCTCCTTTCTTCCTTTTTGTTTAGATTAGGTGTTACACTGTTTGTTCCTTGTGCAGATTACTGATGTAATACTCAAGGGGGAGTAATATTCTGGTATTACACATGCATCATATGTGTAGGGGGAGAAATTTCTACACATACTGCACATGTGTAGGGGGAGAAGTCTACAAACTGACACATTCCCTAAGTTTTAGAAAATTTTCATTAACCAAATGCATGAGTGTAGGGGGAGTGTGTCAAACAAATAACCAAATCAAGGGATCTGGGAGACTCAAATTTTCAAATCTCACAATCCAGATACTCTGAAATTTTAGAAAATTTCAAAATGTTGGGTTCAGTTTCAAACAATCGCATCCTATGCTTCAATCGCATGGACTCTGTTGGAACCCAACAAAATTTTCTAAGTATTGAATCAATCGCATGCGATTACAACATCAAAGGTTGCATAGAATACTTTTAATCAAACCATAATTCGCACGCTACTGGTTTAATCGGATGGTTCAATCGCATCCTATTGGAACATGAAAAGTAAACAAACAACCAATCGTACGCGATTGAAACCAAAAGAGTTAATCGCACACTATTGGATAACCAAAGGGTTATTCGCACGCGATTCATCCTTCATCGCGTGCGATTCAAGGCAATCGCATGCGATTCAGGACCTCTATAAGCCGAATGTTTTTTACCAATCACATAGTCTATAAGCCGCGTTTTTTACCACTGTTGGTCCAATCAACGCGTGACACGTGTTCCTTTCTAACTTTATAACCGTCCCATCAGATGAAAACGTCTTTCACACGATTCAAATTTCGAAATATTTCACAAATTTCGAAATATTTCACAAGTGTTCTCTCGTTTTTTCTTGGTTACTTGATAATACGAATCCTCTCGTTAAGTTGCCAAAATTTATAATTTTAGTCTCAAAATACTCCTATTCACAAAGGTAACGACTTGTACGGTTTACATTTTGAAAATTTTGAGTTAAAAGAGTGATTTTTGGCCTTAGAACACCCATATGCGATTGAGGGTTTCGAAACTTTGAAGGGACTTTTGGGACACGAAACAAACTTGGTTGATCAATCCAAGTCTGCGATGGGCTTTTTGAACACATGGGGAACACTTTGATGTAAAAAAATTTCAATAATCTTGAAAAGTGTTCTTCGTGTTCTTGGGGTGTATGTTCAGTACTATCTATTGGGGTGTATACACCAATAATTTGGTTTTTGGCTCAAAAAGGGGTGTTAGGATGATTTTTGGACTATGCTCCAGTACTACAAAGTTGTTCAGTACTATCTAATTGACACTTTCAAAGTATCAAAACAACTTTTTTATACTGAAAATCATCCTGTACACAATGAGGGTTCAACACTTGCGGTTTTTGAACATTGGTCAACATTGGTCAACATTGGTCAACTGTATCACACTCACTACAGTTTGACTAACATTCAAAGCTAAATGTTGTTTTCATGCATATCTCTTTATCTTTAACTTAAATATTTTATCTATCTGTACAGATAAAATGGCTCAAGCTGTACGTGATCCTGAGGAGATAATGCCCCGTGCTGAGTTTCTAAACTCCAGAACTCATAAAAACAATCATTATATAGACATGACCAAACTTAAAAACCCTGCTTACCCCATTGTCACTGAGATACTCAAAATTCACCCTCTGAACCACCTCCTTACATATAACCCAGCCACAACTAGCACACATGTCCTCGAACTTTTTGTCCAGCAATTCTGGAAAACATGTGATGTCAGAACCAATGAGGGCAAGAAGTCATCCATGCTGAGGTTGACGAATTTACAACAGATATACCTTTAAATCACCTCAGAACAATTTTTAGACATCCAAGGGCAGACAGCAGACCTCCAGCAACAGCCTTTGAGGAAATTCCTACCAAGGAAGCTTGTCTTGCTGCTATTCGAGAGATGGGCTATGACGGTGAGCTCATCCGGAAGAATTAGTTTAAACGTACAGGTCTACATCCAAAGTATAACACTCTAATGACTGTGCTTCAAAGATGTCTCGCTCCAAAACATTCAGGCTACGAATTCCCAACGGAGCATCAGCTCATAATCAATGTAGCAGCGGCAACACATATGTATGTGGACTATGCATTCCTTCTCTTCCAGCACATCAAAGCTACTATGCTCCGGAAGAACTCCCAAAAGAAGAAGGATGCAAACATGCTACCTTACCACCGGTTTTTGCCCATGATCATCCAATACTTGATGGATCAGAATGCTGACATTCCCCGACGGGCAGGTTTACCTTCTATCACTCCTCAGATTTTCATACATATTAAACCTGCCATTCCAGCTAACCTACCAATCCCAAGACCATTCCCAATATCTCTACTGGACCTATGTGAGCAAAATGCTACAGTTGTGAGTTATAGGGAAAGTGTAGGAATACCCCCCATGGTTATGCCAGAGACGGCCGTACCTGCCCAAGGGAGAGTATCACCCAGTGAGGAGTTAGCGGATAGTCCTCAGACATCTATGAGAGATGCTGAGAGGGTGGAGCAGAGAGAAAATGAAGAGAGGGGCAGAGAAGAAGGTGAAGGTGAAGTGATTAGAGAGGGGGGGGATACATATGATCCCGCTACTGTTCAAGCCATTATACAATCCCTTTCTACCACCCCCCAAACCCAAGCTGTAACATCTAAACTTGGACTTGACATCTATGCGTCATCCAGTTCCGAGTCTTCTGATGATGAGTCTGCTTCTCATCCTAGGGGTGCCCCTGTCTTTGAACCTGTCACTTTTCCTATGGGCACCCCTAAGCAACCAATAGACCAACCATCTGAAAGCACACCATCTTTCATGAAGTTAACTGAACCCCATACCACTTCTCCTGACCAGACACACCCCATTCAACCTACTCAGGTCATTCCACAACCTGGTGGTCTGGTCATCTCTTTGCAATCTACAGAATTTCCTACCACCGGCCAGGCAATTGTAGCCCCAGAGCATGACATTCCAGTCACTTCTCCAAGTCATAGCCTATATGTTGAAACTAGATCTGTCATCCCTGATTCTCTAATACAACCTGATCAATATGTTGGGTATGCTGTTAGTAGTGGTGAAGATGAAGATATTATTGTGGTTAGGAGTATGAGTGAAATGAGGAGGTGAGAAAAGAAAAACAGAGTGCTGAGGGTCCCCTAAACCCAGAAAGCCGGGAAGCCACATCTGCTATGGGGCCTAACATTGTTGGGTCTCATATTGGACAAATCGCGGTGATCCCACCCGTGCAAGTTTCTGCTCCACCAAGCTACTACGGTGTCTCTCAACAGGCAATGTCTTCATTGCACAGGGCTTAGAACATACACTAGGTATACCCCAATCGGGAGTTAGACCTATTGAACTTAAAGGACCGCCTCCCTCGTCCTCGACTCCTTTCAATGCACAACTCGATATACCGCGGATTTCCGCGTACTTGATCAACACCGGGTTACAATCGATGCACTAAGCTTGTACGTCAGTCAAGCTTCCTCAACTTCTATAGGTGGTACCTATCAAGGTGCCATTCGAGGATTAGAAGGAAATCTTGTTGGAGCCAATATCCCTGCTACTCCAGTAGGTGGTACTTCCTCTGTGGCTGGTACCTCAACCGGAAGTCTTCGTGATTCTGGGTTTGTGACACGTGTAGAACTTCAAGATTATATTCAACAAGCCGTGGCACCAATCCACCAACAACTGCAAACGTAAAATCAAAAGTTGGATCGGATAGAACAATCCTCCCAGGCCCAGCAACAGCAAATCAACAGGATTGAGGCACTAATTTCTGCTAGATCTCAAGTGCCAGAGCATCAACCACAACCTGATCCTGCATCTATGTCTATGGATACTTTAAAGAGCTTGTTATATATTAAACTTCTGGAACAAAGGCCAGAATCAGCTCATGATCAAGACCTTCTGACAACTCTACGCAATGAACAACGTCCACAGGGAATCTCCTTGGATGACCTTCACGAGTTTCATGAAGATGTCAACAACAAGATAGATGGGCTGACTAGAGGCATCTACACCTCTTTGGAAAGGGTTACTGACAGGTTGAAACTACTTGAACAAACCTGTCAGGCTCAGGCTCAAAGCAGCAAAAGGAGACAGGATGATCAAGATCCTGATGATCAACCCGAGGGGAGAAGAGGAGAAGAATGTATATGACATCTCCCTCTGTGGTTGCTATTATACCTGTTCAGGAGACATCTCCCTCTCAGGTTCCTACTGTACCTATTCCGCATTTGAGTTCATATCTATATGTAGGTATAAGTTCAGCTGGGTCCGGGACTCAACAACAACAATAAACTACACAACAATTGGCCGATGAAGTTTATGAACAACAACAAAAAGAAAAAGCTGACAAACAAATTGTACTTTATGTACCTCAGCAACAATCTGAACAGAGGCCAATCGATCTTGAACAAGGTGAAATACCTTATGAGCAGTCCCATGCCGAGATGTTTGACTTGTTTAGTGACTCAGAGGAAGAAATGGAGGATTTATATGAGTCCATACAAACATCACCTGCAAGGCATATGGGAGAAAGCAGTTCTGCTCAACCGGAGGAGGAACCTGAAGATCCTGAAATTCGTGATTTGTTCAGAGATATAGATGAATATGTGAAAGACACAAGACATCCAACTTCACCCAGAGTTGTCCACAAATTTGATTATGTCATCAGTGAAAGAGAGCTTGCACTTAAAAGAAAAGAATGGGTAGCAATCTCTAGAAGGGAAGCTAGAAGGAAACCTAAACAGAAGAAAACCACCTTCGACGTGTCTAGGGTTCTCAGTGGAGTAAACAGTGAAGTTCATGAAAGCTTCCCTCCTCCTCGTGGTCAATTTCAAGAATCAGCTGCCAATGTACTAGAAAGAAACAGACAGAAAGAGGCAGCTGAGAAAGCAAGAAAAGAATCAGAATGGCATTTGCCACAAAGTTTCATAGTGCCACCTGCTCCTCCAGTGTATAGTTGGGATCCAGGTCATGATGCTGGAAACATGTTCACAAGAAGTGCTGGTCAACAACCAATATGGAAACGGTATTTTGTCAATGCTTCAAATCTTGAAGAAAGAATACCAGACATATTCAGCACTGAGCTAATACAGGTTATTTCCCCCGAGTTGCGAAACATGGACGACAAACAGAGAAGAAGATATGAACACATCCTAACTCAGTCCATGACAAAACTAGAAGAGATCAAATCAGAGTATCCAATAGTTGAACTCATTAATGTCTATACTCAAACCACCTTCAGGATAAAGTATGCCATTTTCCACGTCAAAAGAGCTAACAACCTATCATACTTCCTCAATGAAGCATATCTAAGGTTCATTAATATTGAAGACATCAACTCTATCTTTGACACCCTTTCTCAGAAAAGAGGGAAGTGGCCTGAAGAAGAGTTTGGAAGAGTTGCACTGATGAAATATATGAGGAATCTAATGGAATACTTTGAGGAACATGATATCCAACTCAGAGCTAAAAAAAAGTATCTAAAAGTCAATCTCTTAAATCCTAACCAGAGCCATCCAGACTTAGAACAACTTGAAGAGTAACAGTTATCTATGATGGGCATCCAAACTTCAAAGGTGATCCAGGCGTCATCTCAAAGAATACAAAAGGTGAAAAGATCTTCATCAGACTTGATGAACTGATGGCATATTCAGACGGCACTTTGAAAATCCTTCATCATAAGATAAATCAGAAAATTTGGGATAACCGTGTAGCCTACACTGATGAAGAACATGCTCAAGAATATCGTGCTATAGAGAAGATGAGAACGACACTCGCAAGTAGAACGCAAATACGCAAATGGCAAGTGACATTCGGGATTCGCAACAAATCAGCCTATGAATGATTTATGTATTTATTTGTTGTGAATCATTACACACCTCACTTAGGGGGAGATTGTTAGATTATTAAAGTGCGGGTGTAATATGTAAATAAATCAAAGTTGGGCAAATGCTATATAAAGGAATTTGCCCCACAATTCTAAGCTAAGCTTTGCATTACCAACTTACAAGTGTTTGTGTTTGCTCTCAACCTCTCGGCTCTCTCTCTCTAGACTGAATACACACAAACACTCACTAATCATCTAAGCATTGCTTCATCCGTATAAACACGGGACCTTCAGTACGAATTATGTTTCATTAGATGTCCCAAAGATATAGGAGTCGTGTATTGGATTAAATACGATCGGTATGGTTTATAACCACCAGAAATAACACGGGGTCTGTGTTGTCGTGCCCAAAACGTGCACCGGCACGTGTGAAATATGGATCCTATTCTAAAATAAATTTATTTATAGGGTTATAAATTATTTTAGAAGAATTAACTACTGAAATAATTTTCTTGCTTTTTACTGTAGATGTCAATTTTATCTGTTATACCATTTTATTCACCTGAGGAGTCTCTTAGCCTCATCATGCAAAAGTGGAAGTTTTAAGGTCTAAACTTTATGGTTTGGAATTTGCACTTTAGGGATATCCTAAGGGCACAAGGAAGGTTGTACACAGTTGATAAACCTCCCCTACCATGACCCGAGTATTCGGCCGAGGATGAAGAGTAAGATCTGTTGGGATTTCGTGGGCACACAGCGGAAGCAAAGGTATAACAAAAACAGCCCAATGTACAAGCATATAAAGCATAAAAACCGAAGTCCCACAAATGGACCAAACTCTATGTAAAGAAATGCAACAAGGAAAGGAAAGGAGGTGATTATACCTTTCTCCTAAGCTCCAGAATACTGAATGTCTCGTGGTGTCGTGCTCCAAGAACGCAATGCGGATCGACTAATGGGTAGTACCCCGGGCACACGTCCAACCACGCGAGCTAGCGAGCCTTTGTGCTTCTTCACTACGAAAAGCACTCCGGGACAGCAAATAAACGAGACCAATCTTCTAGAGCTTACTATCTTGGATCTTCACATGGCCTTTGTAGCACCAAAGAAGAGTGATATAGGTTAGAGAGAAAAGAGGAGAGAAACCCCAAAAAAACAAAAATGAGTTCTCTTTAACTTTTTCTTTCTCCAGATTCGTGTATATCTCCACTCAACCGGCCATGCTTCGAAATTGGCAAGCTAACATGCATTAGCTAGTTTGGAGGTGGATTTGACAAATGGCACTGGCAGAGTTTAGCGACGCTAACCATAAGTTAGCGGCACTAACTCAAAATAGTTAGCGGCGCTAACGCGCCCTGTCAGTGATTTGACACAAAGTACATGCATCCGTAGCGGCGCTAACCTCTAGGACTTAGCGGCGCTAACCCCTAATAGTTAGCGGCGCTAACGCGGCCTGCAATGTCAACTTTTGTCTTTTGTCATATTTGGTCCCTTAACTTAAGTTGCTATCAGGTTAGACCCCGGTGTATGACTCAATAGGCCCATACATCATCAGCAGCGGTCCATATGGCGTACATGCATTAATGGGCATATTTCTAACAAAGTCTCACTTGCATATAATGCACCGTACCCATGTAACCACAGACAAAGAGCGGCCTCTAGCAAAAGCATCAATGCCCCCAAGTCAGTATGGGTTCCGCTTCTATGCAGAAAACCATCACCTACAATTGAACGTAGAGGTCCTATTTTATAAGTGATCAATACTCCCTTTGTTCGCGATATCCTTGTGAACACGAGACATGGATTGATACATCAATCTCTAGATCGTTCACAATTATGTTACTCGATCTTGATTGGTAGTGACCAAAATTTAAGGTCATATCTGATTCTAAATCAATATTCCTTTGTGCATGGCCATGCTTATTTTGGTGTCAGCGCCCAATCATAGAGGGGCCCAGAGATATCTCTCATATCAGAGGAACAAATTCCGTTGACTATACAACCCCATAGCGTGAACCTTATCTTACTGAACTATTCCCTTTATAGTAGCCAGTTACGAACTACGTTTTGAAATGGTTAAAGTAAGAAAGTGTCATGCTATAGCCATTCATGCATCTCGGGTCGAAGGACGTAATGATATTATCCTTCCGAGTCACTCTTTGACCATGATCCATGAAGTGAACTCGGGTGCGGGTCTTCTAGTTACTTTAAACTCCTTTCAAGCACAGGTTAATGTGGCGTTTCATGCATTCAATGCTTGATTAATGCATAACCAACACCTAACCTCAGCCTTAATTCAAGCTTCCTTCCCTTGAAGAATGACTAGCTGTGGAAATTTAGAATGTATAAACATTCTGGGAAGTGGTTAAACATGCTAAGATGGAACACAGTAAAGACCAATGAAGGTAACCGCGTCATGCCTGTGTATAGTCCCCACTATATATCGATACAATCATCGGTTAGCAGTATTGCTTACCGTTCCCAAAGCTTATAAGTAAATCAAACATTTACTAAAACGATATTCAAGCCTAGTCATATGCATAAACAATGCTATTATACCTAGTATGAAATTCATCACTAGTATTTGACAATGGCTTAATTATGGGATCATCTACGCAATATCCCTTTTGTACTCTTTTGTATTCTTTTGTTAAACCACTTGCAAAGTGTTTATCAAAGAGATCATATACAAAGCTATCATAGTCTTCATATCCTTAATGTTACCGAAGTCTACAATAGGATTAATGACACTTATGATTATCAGAGTCGACATACACTAAATGTAACTGAAGTTCACAATAGAGTTACTGACAATCACGTTTATTAGAGTCAACATACCCTTAATGTTACCAAAGTACACAATAGGGTCAATGACACTCATTGAATCTCAATGTCGTATCTGCACCACATATTTGAATATTCTAAACTTCGATTAAAAATCGACAGTTTCATAAGTATAGATTTGCTTGTAGTAATAACTTACTCAAAACAACTCTATTTACGTCGCACATCAAGAACATATATCAGTATTTCTTGAATCTAAACTCCACTTGATTCCATATTCTTTATTTATACTCATAGAACAATAATTCCAACATTAGGTTGTTGAACAACCCTAAATTAGGACATTATTTTCATTGAGTATATTTTGCTAAGAACACATGAAGCTCCCACTAGCCCTGACAAGGGTATCTGGCTTAATCTATGCTTTCCAGAAAACTCATTTCTTTGACTTTCTCGTAAAGCAGAATTACGGCCACAAGATGCAAGTTTTGCTGACTTTAGTCATGGACACAACTTGGACATAATGGTTGTATAAGACCTCGGAACATGCTTCAAACATTTCCTCAACTTAATCCCGCGAAGGATCTTGGTCTTTTATTTCCATGTGAACATACTCGTTTCCCCATGGCGACAACAATGTTTCGCATAATCCAGACCTAATCTGGATATTATGGATGAATAAGACCCTCGGAAAGTGCCTTAAGCATTTCCTCAACTTAATCCTATTAAGGATACAGGTCTCTTACATCCAAGTGAACTAACTTGTTTCCGCAAGGTGACAACAAAATTTCACTTTATTCAAGTCATCTTCAACATAGGCACTAGAACATGTTTCCATATAATCGATATGATACACTTTGTCTCTAGTCGGTATTTTGAAGTTGTTCATAATTGCATATATGTTAGTCCCTTCACCCTTCTCGGATTACACCTTAGGTGTGGGATTAACCCAAGTCAACTACTTGAATGCATCAAATGGGATACACCTATGTATACCATTATCTTCTTATATTCACTAGTGAACTCAGGGTCCCACTATGTTTCCGATGAATGGTAACATCACAATGATTTACCATCAAGCTGTTGTTACTAAAATATGAAAACGTCATATCTAAACAGCCTTCTTGATTTCCATCAGATTTATAGAAGCAATTGATATTGTCAGGTTTTACCAACATCTCTATGCTGATTAAATGCTAGTGACAACATTATGTCTCTTATTTAAGTTTTATGTTCTCTCACTGGAATGCTTTTGTAAATTGTCTTCTTCCTTTGAGCAACCAAATATGGTTCCCATAAGTCTAAGAAACAATTGTCCAAAACTCAGATGAACTACTTAAATATATAGGCATCAACTTATAATTCATCCATCTCCCACTGAATGTAGACTGGATAATTTTAAGTTATGAGATTGACAAGCAAAGGACTCTTTCTAGTCAAAATCTCATTCGATGCTTAAGTGACCATAATTGTGTGTTTTAGATTGAGGACTTGGTTCATAAAATTAATGTATACCAATCACATTGAATACATGTTTTAGGCCTGCCTTTTACCAGATCATCAACAAAGATATCCGGTTTTCTTTAAAGTAACACCATGTACAAATGTGTTTCTTCGAGAAAACGAATTATGGGATAAACCCATGATTCATTTCATGTTTAAACCAATATAGATAAGAAAACTTAGCATCTACTCTAGATCTAAGAATTTATATCTATATGCCCTTACTGATTCTTAGTTTACTTTATGTTAGTTCCGAACACCACTAGGTTTCAGACACAAGCCTTTTCTCTAGTAAACATTCTCTCAACAACTATCATAAAGATGGTGATGGAGAATTTCACTAGTGTCACTCTATATGGCATACTTGAACGGATTATCCACACAAGTGTGATCAATATCCAACAAGTCATAATCCTTCCTACCAACACTGGTGAAAGATTTCTTAATCACCCTAGTCCAGTAAATAATATTTATATCTTTTATTTAGCCTGAGGCTAAATATATACAAAGATCCTAACCACATGGATCTAAGCGAAGTAAATGTTGTTTATTTGGTCAAATTTGATTATCCCATAGAGCTTAAATATCCAAACCACTTTTGGATCTAAGAATCAATTATTCATGATTGCCATATTACTTATAACAAGCCTTTATGTATGCAATGATATGGATAAGTTTTTGATAAAACATCTCAAAATAATTTTTCAAAATTGTTTCAATTCCACGCATCATCCATCATCATCAAATGTTTATTTGTGCACCAAAATGGTCAAAATAACACATAAGCTTAGACATGGATAGAAAATGAAATGAAACCATCAGAATGAAAAATCTTTTAAACAAAAATACAAGATACAAAAATATCCATCATCTTCAAAAGAACATACAATAAAGCGAGTCTTGCCATGCAGGGCGTACATACAAAAGTAATAATTAATCCGGAATTAATGGCGAGACCAGCACTCCCAATTCTCTTGTAGAAGACAATCAACAAAATTTCTTCTTCAGAGATCCGGTTCTTCAAGCTTCTCCTTCTTACAACGAACAGACCTACACTTTGCAACAAAATAAATTTGTGACAAACGTGAGTCTTATAGCTCGGGTAAACAACCCAACTTATTAAGGAATAACAATGAAGTATAATCATGAATGTACCTCAAGTAGGAAAATTAACTCTCTCTTATCTGAGAAGTTTTATATCCTCTCGGCACGGAGGGCAGGCATGACGGCCCCAATCCCAAAATCTACCGCGGAAGTAGCAAACCACCCCATGTTGAGTCTCCTTGGCACGTCATCAATGTACATAGACTCAAAACTTGAAGCAAGCTTGGAAACTCCAACTTCTTCTTTTAATGGGATCGATTTCTTCTTCTTGGCTAGAAGTTGTCCCTTAGAACCAAGAACGGGAGTGGATGAGGATGATGTATGTTCGGACATGTTAGATTCTACAACCTTCAACATTCCATGCAATTCATCTATAGATATTTCCTTTCCAAGCATATGATAGTCCTTTACAAACTTTTCATATGTGGCGGGCAGAGACTGAAGTATGAAATTCACACCAAGCTCCCTCCCTACAGGAAATCCTAGTCTCTCCATTTGGTCTATGTATGATTTCATCTTCAAAACATGGGCACTAACACTCCCGCCTTTCCGTATCTTACAACCGGTTAGACTTTTAACACACTCATAATGTTATTGCCTAACTTGCTGTTGGAATACATCCTTCAGCTTGTTAATCATGTCATACATAGTCAAGTGCGCAGTTCCGAGCTCATATTGATAACATGAGGCTAGCAACATTGTGCGTATCCCGAACACGCTTTTCATACGCGTATCGGATAGTCCATTCCGCATTGATAGCAGGTGGTTCAGGAAGAGGTTCCTCAAGGATGTGCAACTTAGACTCGGTACGTAGGACAATCCTCAATTGTCTAAGCCAGTAAACAAAGTTCAATCCTGTGACTTTCTCCCTTTGTAGGAACATACGTAGTGAAAAGTTCGACGTGTTGTGGTTATGATTCGACATCCTATATTAAAGTAGAGTACACGAAATAGTTAGTTTGATTTGAATCCTCGTGAAAATAATTACCCAAATCGTCTCGAAAAATATTTTACCAAGGGCTAAGAACCATATTTCACTCCAATCCATGGCGTGGTTCCCGCGGATCACTTCATGGAGCTATTTAGGCCGATAACCATCTTACCGATTGCAATCTCTATTGCAACTCTTAGATCCCTACTTGCGCCAATTCCAAATTAAAATTCTTGGTTACAGATTAACTTGTTTAGTGACAAAACCTATTTCCACTAGGTGAGTTAATCTTGTATGTGAGCGCGCGCGAGAGTTGCAAACCATTTTTACCAAATCTCTTGTGATTTTATTAATTTCGGAAAAATTATCTAGCATGCGAATCCTAAGCAAACCATGCAAGAATTAAATAAAATCACATCACACGCATATATACGAAATAAATTGGTAATCCTTGGCAAAATCCTATGCGTTCTTCCCGTGAGCCAAAACGGGAAGAACGTGGTCAATCTAAGGGACAAAAAGGCATTCGATGCAAGTTTCCACTAGAACCGCCATCTCCAATAGACTTCACCGGCTTCTATGGTCATGCTTCATCTCCTTTTGACTCCATTTGTGTGTCTTCATCCAAAATTTACAATACATACAAATAGAAAATAAATGGCATACAAGCCACAATTTTCCTATTTATCTATTACAAATTACACGGATGAATGAAATGGCATGCAAGCCACAATAATATTACATACCAAACTGAATTAATACATATCATAGCTCAAATGTGATTTTAAAATCACCAAATTGCATCCAAACACACAAAGTTAACCACAAGGTCAAAGACAAGATTACCAATTTCAAATCTATCACATACAACCAAACATACCAAAAAAGGTAATAAAATTACCAAGACAAATCTGGAACAAATTTCCAGAATAACAAAAAGGCTAAAATTTCCTGAGACCAAAACTGTTTTTATCTTTGAAACCAAAAACCGTAGTTACGCGATAGCGCCTCTAACTTTTATGAGTTAGCGCCGCTAACCCGAGGTTAGCGCCGCTAACCTTGTTCGAACAGAAAATAAACATTCCGATTTCGGGATTTTTCAAGCCACCAAGTGCAAATCTAACATAGAGGTTGCTCTGATACCACATGTTGGGATTTCGTGGGCACACAGCGGAAGCAAAGGTACAACAAAAACAGCCCAATGTACAAGCATATAAAGCATAAAAACCGAAATCCCACAAATAGACCAAACTCTATGTAAAGAAATGCAACAAGGAAAGGAAAGGAGGTGATTATACCTTTCTCCTAAGCTCCAGAATACTGAATGTCTCGTGGTGTCGTGCTCCAAGAACGAAATGCGGATCGACTAATGGGTAGTACCCCGGGAACACGTCCAACCACACGAGCTAGCGAGCCTTCGTGGTTCTTCACTACAAAAAGCAATCCGGGACAGCAAATAAACGAGACCAATCTTCTGGAGCTTACTATCTTGGATCTTCACTTGGCCTTTGTAGCACCAAATAAGAGTGATATAGGTTAGAGAGAAAAGAGGAGAGAAACCCCAAAAAATAAAAATAAGTTCTCTTAACCTTTTTCTTTCTCCAGATTCGTGTATATCTCCACTCAACCGGCCATGCTTCGAAATTGGCAAGCTAACATGCATTGGCTAGTTTGGAGGTGGATTTGACAAATGGCACTGGCAGAGTTTAGCGGCGCTAACTCAAAATAGTTAGCGGCGCTAACGTGCCCTGTCAGTGATTTGACACAAAGTACATGCATCCGTAGCGGCGCTAACCTCTAGGACTTAGCGGCGCTAACCTCTAATAGTTAGCGGCGCTAACGCGGCCTGCAATGTCAACTTTTGTCTTTTGTCATATTTGGTCCCTTAACTTAAGTTCCTGTCAGGTTAGACCCCAGTGTATGACCCAATAGGCTCATACATCATCAGCAGCGGTCCATATGGTGTACGTGCATTAATGGGCATATTTCTAACATGATCCATATTATAAGTATCTATCTGATGAATCTAACATCATGTCAATTCTGATACTCTCCATAGAATCTGAGTTTTTGGATGAACTCAAGAATAAGTCTCTATTCGAGGTCATGCAGGACCTAGAGGAGCGCTTCAAGAACAGTGAGCGTTATGGACGCTTTCTGCTCATGAAGGACATTCTTTCACAGGGGATGAAAGAAGACTAGTTGTTGAGCGATCATCTCATTAACATGAGAAGGCTGTTTGATTGCTTAATGATTCTGGGATCACAAGTCAGTGAACATGAACTTGTGATGCTCTTGGTCAGATCCCTAATGGACCGCTATCAGGCAAAGGTAGTGGACAAGTTTGGAGAACGAGATACAACAGTAGTTGGCATGCACGAGCTCTTAATGTGCATAGATGTCCAGATGCACCTAGACCTTCTAGATACAACAGTAGTTGCGTCAATGGAGGAAGATAACTGGACTTATGAGCTACTATATGTTTGTTTCCCAATTTGAGGTAGCAAAGATATATGCGAGCACTCACTCGACATTGATCAGCTGGAAGTCGGTTCTACCGACGAGTCAGGTATCTTTATGATAGATTGCTTAGTTACTTCTTTTGAATCATGGGTACTCGATAACGGATGTGGTCATCACATTTGCAATCACTTGCAGGTATTCAAGAGGACTAGGAAACTAAGAAAGGGGGGCATGGACCTACGGGTAGGTGAAGGCTCCATCATTGGTGGTGAAGTTGTAGGAACTTATTGTCTCAGGCTACCTTCGAGATTAATCATAAAACTAGATAATTGTTATTATGTTCCTAGATTAATTAAAAATGTAATCTCGTATGTTTTATTAATAGACAACGGTTTTACCTATCTGTCGGTAGGAAAAACAATTTTGTGCTTTAAAGATGATTAATTTATTTTAAAGAAAGTTCACAAAATGGTCTATACATGATAAATCTACAAGATGAAAAGTGTGACATTTGTCATTAAAACAGTTTAGTCAATTTAAACATGTAACTTCTTGAAACCCTACTTCATGCTCCTACACACCTTGGAAACCTCTAAAACTTATAAGACATTTGAATAATGCATAACACATGTAAGTTTGTGTGTACCTTTTGACATGTGACCTAGATGCAACAATTTACTAACATATATATATATATATATATATATATATATATATATATATATATATATATATATATATATATATATATATATATCGACCAAAACAAGAAATGGTAAGGATGCAAGAATTGAATGCAAATCAATGCCATTAATCCTTTAGGCTACTCCCATATTTGGCACAAACTCCATTCAATTTGACAAGTCTTGAAACTTCATCTCTCCCTCTCCTCTCCACCATTCGGCCGACCCCTCTCCCTCTCTCTCTCACCATTGTTTTGTGCTACAAGCTTCAAGAGACAAGTGGTCTTGTTCATCATTCATAGAGTTCTAGTGGTAAGTTCATGCAATTCCTTCTTCTTGTAGTCTTAATTCTCTTTGCTTTGGAGTTTATTCCCTCTTCCTCCATGTCATGAAACTGATCTATGGTGCTTTTCATGCCCCATCCATGAAGATCGCGAAGGCTTGATAGACTACTCGCATCAATCATCATTAACGATAACACCTTTTGATCTTTGGTCGTCTTATCCCTTCTTTGTTTCCTCTTCTTGTTTCTATGGTCAAACTTGTTCATGGATCTTAATAGTACATTTAAAACCTCAAATAAACTTACAAATATCATTTATAGCAAGTTTAAAGGATTTTACAGCCGAAAAACTAATTTTCTTCCTTAAAAAGCTAAGATCCAAGAATCTGGAATTCTGGGCGGAAGGGTTGTATCGTGTTGTAGAGGCCATTTCTGGGTGTATATGTGGTGTTTTATTACGAATCTTGGGTTTAAACTGTAATAATTTGAGTCTAGCTTCACCTCCACTTGAGTTTGTGTTATTTGGAGATCGTTTGGTTAGTCAAAATATTTAAACCGTAAGAGTGCGCAAGGCAGCCTTTGGACTGGGCAGATTTGCTAGTCAAGTCTCGGCTTAAAAAACATCAAAAACATGGTATGTTAAACTACTAATTTTACTGTAGAATATTTATAGAGTATATTTTGTCCTGTAAAAATTTCATAATTTATTGAGGTGGTTTACTATTTTAATTAATTCCGAACTCTGTGTTGCGCACGAGCAGCTAAATTTCTGACTAGAGTGACTTTCTGAAATAATTAAAAATAGCTAACTAGGAAAATAAATTCTTAAAAAATTATATAAAATAATAGAGACATCGACCTCGCTGTTATAAAAATTTGAGGATCTAACTTGAATGTTTAAGGTATTTCGAAAATACGTAAATACAACTTATACTATCAATAAACACATACTGTGACACTAGGCATAGTACCATACAATTCATCCCATCATGGGTTACACTAGAGAGCTCCTATACGTGTCTACATGTAACTTATATGCATTCACACTTATTGTATATTTCGAGCTATAACCCTTGCAAGATTAGAATCATCTAAATGCTAAGGTGAGTACTCGTGGCCTCTTTTTCTCGTATAATTTTGGGGGAAAATGACACTCAAAGCTTATTTGTTAGTTCTTTATATCGTGTACTAAATTCTAAATGACCTTTTGACAATTATGTGGTGTATATTTATATGTTTTTGTGAACCCGTGTCAGGTTATGCCTATGATATGCCTATAATCCTATGAGCCAACTTATAGTTCCAGTTGGTAGATGTTTGTTGGATGACTAACTTCTCATGAACCGTGGTGGTTCAGGTATTGCTATTTTCCTCTTTGCAAGTATATTACTACATTGCACCAATTGTCATGTCAAATTGTTTTACACGGTAAATTGATTTCTTTATAAACCTGCGAGCTCACCAACCTTTGTGTTGACATTTTAGAGTGTACATTTTCAGGTAATGCTAATAACAACGCTTAAGGAGCCTAGAAGAAACTAGATGTACCTTAGCGAGACTTGCAGCGTGCATTGATTTCTTTATAAACTATGGATGGGATTTTTAAGTTTTATTACCTAAACATTGAATGCTTTGTTTTGGACTTGATGCCCCGTAAACCTGTCCCGGGTTGTGGGATTTACTTTTTGTGAATTATTTTTCTTGTTTGACTATGTTGCCGTGGAATGGACTTATCACGGCACAAGTCCCCTCTTGTGTCGGGGAAATGTCGTGACACGTTGATTGTTTGCATTTAGTGAATTCTATATTTTAATATCAATGTGTTATGATGATCCTCTCCATCTCACTACGTGTTTCTGCCTTGGCGGGGTGTGACAGATTGGTATCAGAGCAATTTGTTATAGAGAATTACGTGAATTGGCCTAGACTATAACCTAAGCCCCACATATAGTTGCATGATAGGAACTATGTGTGCATTTGTACAAACCAGAATAACTTTCCAGAATTTTGACAACAAAATTACTAGCAGCTAAATCATGTCGAACAACGGATATCCATCATACATCATTCCTCCGCTCCCAGGATCTATATCAAAGCCTCATCATGTAAATGGCAAAGGACCCCTTACCAGGGAAACGACTCATAAGAGAGTCGCACTAGGTCAAAAGATCACTTTCACGATTCCCAAAGATGCATCGAAGGAACCATCAGAGCAAGGATCTTCCAAGGATGCACAAGAAAAGGATCCTTCCGAAGAACCATTTGAGGAGGAACCCTCCAAAGAGTCGTTTGAAGAAGAAGCGATTGAAGTGACAAGTGACGAAACAACCAAAGAAGAGATCGACTCGGATGTCGAATCCGACGCACGGAGTTGATCTAAAGTTTAGATACATCCGATCACCTATCCTAACACCACTATTAGGAATTTATATTTCCCTTTCATGATATTTTATCTCTATTGTTATGGTACAAGTATAAGTCTATGAATAAAGTGGTGTACTATTAGAGTATTTTTTTTAGTATTATATTCTAGTTGAAATCTCGCATGCTTAATGAAATGCCTAAAGCTCCATGAAATATTGAGTACGCCATTTACATTTCCTAAGGATGGACTGTAGAAAATATTACTCATTTCATGAAACACCTTGTTAAGACATGCTACCATACGTGAAGACTTTGTATGACTACTTGATTTTATAGTTCCGTGTTATAGGCGTTATACTTGGTAAAGGAAACGGCTACATGGATACTTTAATAGCTATACATGAACAAATTATATAGACTTAGAATTTTTGGTCTAATTTTACTGCATGTTCTTGTTTGATTGTTGCTTTAGAGTAGGATCAATTATTCGAATGACAATGTACTTTAGCATCATGCACTATAGAGTATTCATAAAAGCCTGGACCAATAGGTGCCTGTAGTGTGTCATGCAAGTGGATCAGCCGGGTTAGTAGGGCCTTGTGAGAAGTCGTGATACGTATGGATGCATAGTGTCTTGCTAACGCCATGCACATACCTGTCACGAGGACGTTTAAGGTATTATGAGACATTCTGTGAAACAAGCTACGGACTAGGATACGGGGAACGCGTGGGATACCAATATTGATATAATACCATGAAGATTGACATACCCGCACTGTAGCTAAAAACAATCATAACTTATTATTTAACTAATCTATCAATCTACCTTTCGAATAGAATATGCCTCCGAGAAGATCTAACTGCTTGAATGGGCACGAGCGTGGTAGGGGTGGTGTTGGTGGCGGCTGCAGGAGGGGCCGTGGTAATGGTGCTGGAGGTGATGAAGCAGCAAACCCCAACATCGTCAACATGATAGCACAACAACTTCAATCACTTATCCGTAATCTTCTGACCCAATCAGTAAGAACCTCAACCTCCAAAACAACAACAATAGGGGTGGAAACAACAACAACAACAATGAAGGAGGTGGGGATGAAGAAGAGTATGACAACGAGGTTAACAATAATGTAGGTAGTGGATGTACATCAGAAAGTGTCTTACTTTCTATGGGAAAGGAGGTGCCTTGACCTGTACCAGATGGGTGGAGAAAATGGAGTCAATTATGGATATCAGGAACTGTGCTAAACACCAGAAAGTAAGATACGTCGCATGCTCCTAGGTTAATAAGGCGTTGACATGGTGGAATACCCAAATCCAGGCCAGAGGGAGGCCTTCTGCACTAGGTATGACATGGGAAGAGCTCAAGGCGCTGATGGAGGAAGAATTCTGCTCAAGTACCAAAATTCAGAAATTCGACGATGAACTATGGAACCACAAGATGGTGGGTGTGAACCACGCTGCTTACACTGATAGGTTTCATGAACAGGACAAACTTGTTCCATGATTGGTTACTCCAGAGTCTAAGCGGATTGACAGATATATTGCGGGACTCGTACCCCAAATCCGAGCAATGGTTAAGGCAACCGAATGACCGAAAATTCAGAGTGCTATACTGAAAGCAGGGGTGTTGATGGAGGAGATGGTTAAGAATGGAACTTTGACCAAGTGTAATGGAAAGAGGAAGGATGAAGGAGTGCCGAGTAAGCAAGGGAACTTTAAGAAAAACAACAAGAGGACGAAGGTAGCAACTGGTTTCGTGGTTGCTATCCCTGCGAGGAAAAGAGTATACAGATCCTGCACCTAACTGCGTCACTTGCAAATATCACCACTATCAGAATGTACCATGTCGACACTGCACGACATGTAATCACTTGGGGAACTATGCTAAAGACTGTAGAACCGGGGAAGGATAGTAGCACCGGTGAATGTTGTGAATCTAACGGGTAATCGGGGAACATGTTATGAGTGTGGCAGTGTTAACCACTACAAAAATGTATGCCCAAGGCTGAACCAAACTCCTGGAGCGGAAGGAAACCTACCAAACCTACCCTTAGCTCTAGAAGGAAACCGAAACCAAGGGAATCATGGCAATAAAGCTCGTGGAAGAGCGTTTGTTATGGGAGCAAACAAAGCTCGCCAAAACTCCATCATTGTTACTGGTACGTTTTCTTTAAATAATTTCTATGCTACTATACTATTTGATTCTGGCGCCGATTATAGCTTTGTTTCCATCGATTTCGTAACCTTAACGGGTATGAAATCTAGCAATTTAGGCATAGTTTACTTGATATAGATAGCTAATGGTAAGAAAGTGGAGATTGGTAAGGTTGTCCATGGGTGTACTCTAGAATTAGAGGGCGTTACTTTTAGCAAAGATTTGATACCTTTTGGGAATGGGAGTTTTGACGTGATCGTGGGGATGGATTAGTTATCGAAACTAAAAGCCGAGATTATATGTCACGAAAAGATAGTGTGAATTCCCTTACCGTGCGGCAAGGTGCTCATGACCCATATAGACTGACCGGAATGATAGAATATGCCCACTGATGAGTATTCATTGTTTAAATCACTACTGATGATGCATGGGCCTATTGGGTCATACACCGGGGTCAAACCTGACAGCAACTAAAGAAAAGTGACCAAAATTGTTAAAAGACAAAAGTTGACATCGTAGGCCGCGTTAGAGCCGCTAACCATAAGGTGTTAGCGCCGTCAACACTTATGGGTTAGAGCTGCTACGGCTGCATGTACATTGTGTCAAATCACTTGGCAGGCCACGATAGAGCCGCTAACTTTAAGGGGTTAGCGCCGCTAACCCTTAAGTGTTAGCGCCACTACGGCTACATGTGCTCTTTTGTCAAATCACCTCTAGACTTGCCCAATGCATGTGGGTCTCATGATGTGGTCTTGGCAAGCCTTGGGCATACCAAGTGACTCCTAGAGGTTTATAAAAGTCCCCATTGGAACCTCATTTGTACTCTTGGCCACTTATACTAATACCATATACTCTCAAGTGCCTTTACAAGACTTAGAGAGAATTCAAAAGAGGGTTCCAGGAAATTAGACATTAGTTGTTGTTCTCTTGTGATTTTAGTGAGAGAAGGATCACAAGAGCTTGCTAGCACTTGAGCTTTTTGTGTTCCCGGGGTATAACCCACTAGAAGATTCGTTGATTTGCTTCTAGGAGTAACAACAAGACCTCATCAATTTTTCTGGAGCTAAGGAGGCTGGTATAAACTCTTATCCTTCCTCTTTATATTTCATTTATTTTACATAGAGTTTGATCCATGTATGGAGTTTCATATTTTTATCTTTATATGCTTGTACCTTGGGCTTTGTATGTTGTACTTTGCTTCTGTTGTGTGCCCTAGAAACCTAAACAGTGGTATCAGAGCCACCTCTATGTTAGTATGCACATGGTGGCCTGAAAAACCCGAAATCAAAAATGTTTCTTTTCTGTCGAACAGAGTTAGCGGCGCTAAACTTGTGTTAGCGGCGCTAACTCTTAAAAGTTAGCGGCGCTAACCCCACTGTTACAGTTTTTTTGTTCTTAGTTAAAATACAGTTTATGGTCTCGGGTTTTTGGCATTATTTTGAGCTTCTGGAATTTTCAATTTCTTGTTATGTATGTTTGGTTGTATGTAGATTTATAAGTTGGTAACCTTGCTAAGACCTTGTGGTTGTTTGTGTGATTGGATGCTTGTTTGGTTGTTTTATAATTTATTTGATAAATTTGTAATAATAATGTGGCTTGCATGCCATTTCATTCATCCATGTAATTGTAATAGATAAATAGGTATATTGTGGCTTGCATGCCATTTTATTCTATTGTATGTATTATAATCTTGGTGGATGAAGACACACAAGAAGGGGTCAAAGAAGATGTGGTGTCCATGAAGCCGGTGAAATCCAATAGAGATGGCGGTTTTAGTTGGAGCTCGCATCGAAGACTTTGTCCCTTAGATTTGACCATGTTCTTCCCGTTCAGCTCACGGGAATAACGCATAGGTTTTTATGGCAAGGGTTACCAATTATAGTATATTATGCGTGTGATGTGACTTTGTATTCATGGATTGCTTAGAATTCACATGCTAGATAATTTTTCGAAAATTAACAAAATCACAAGAGATTTGCAAAAAAATGGTTTACAATTCTCTCACGCGCTCACATACAAGATTAACTCACCTAGTGAAATTAGGAAATTGTCACTAATAAGTTAATCTAACACCAAACTGGAAACAAAAGTTTGTCTTTCCACAAAACGTAAATCATGCAACATCCGTAAGTCGATACCACCCGAATCTAGTCTTATGAGATTTGGTTGTCGAGCTTAGCACGAGCCAATTCTCATAAAACTGTGTGGAAGGTGAGTGTGTCAAATTCACAATTTTGGTTGCCGAGATTAGCACCAGCCAACTTTGGTGAGTTTGTTACCGTATGTCTTGACGGACGATTTGCAATTTTAGGTTTGAAATCTTGGTTAAATGTCGAGCTTAGCACGAGTTAACCAAAATTTGAATACTTAAAATTGGTGCAAGAAGGGATCAAACATGCCAAACGACCCTTCGAAGTCGTAGGATCCCGCAAGGTGCTAAGGATTGCATTTGGCAAAATGGTTACCGACCCAAATAGTTTTATCATGTGATTCGCGGTAACCCCATCACATGGTAAGATGAAATACGGTTCTTAGCCTTCACGCCCGTGAAGGCCACCTGAACGCCCGTGAAAAACCTTCACGCCCGTGAACATGTAGTTTTCACGACCGTGAAGAAAAACCTTCACGCCCGTGAAGGCCATCTAGACAGAATGTCCAGTTTCGCATAAAAATGATTTTCAGGCCAAATCGGTGCATGCAAGGCATCAAAATGGCTCTGATACCACTGTAGGAGTTCATGAACAACACAAAAATGCAACGGAAGCAAGAGCAAAGCAATTTCAAAAACGATTTTACATAAACTCCATAAATGGTACTACTTGATGACAATGCATGCAACCAAAAACGAAACAACAACACAAAGGTGACAGATGTTATACCTTTCTCCTAAGCTCCTTGCTTGTGGAATAAGGTTGTGTATTGATGGGATGCACTAAATCTTGAAGAAATGGCATTCAAGTTCCTCCACCGAAGTTATACACCAAAGAACTTCACCCTTGTGCTAGCAAACCAAGCCACCAACAATCACCTATGGATTTGATGCACTTGTATAGCCCTCAAGTTTCTGGAACACCACAAGAAATCCTCACAAGAAATCTCTCTTTGATGTTTCTAGTGTGTATGTATCAAAATGGCCAAAAGGTCCTAAGGTCATTAAGGCTTAAACCTTAAATAGACCTCAAAGAATACTTCTGGAACCATCTAGCCAGCCAATATCTTAATCCCCATTGGACCACTATGAACAAGCCAATGAAAATCAAGTGCCACTTAGAATTCTAGGCTTCACGACCTTTCACGGGCTTTCACGGCCGTGAAGCTTAAAGCTTTACGGCCCGTGCTGTGTTTTTCAAGTCGTAGAGGTATCCATGGCGCATTTTTCCTTTCACGATTCCATTCACGAGCTAACCCGTGAAGGAACCCGTGAGGACACCTTGCTTCACGACCCGTGGAGCATCCTTCATGGTCGTGAAGCCTCGGTCAACTTGAATTTGACCGTTTTGACCAGCTATTTCCACTTAGGGCTATTTGGGTAGAAGTTAGGTGTATGACCCAATAGGCCCGTACATCATCGGCAGTGACTCGGCATACGTGTGTCTGTGGGCATACTCCAACAGACTCCCACTTGCACATGACACACCGTACCCTAAAGTATCACAGATAGAGAGCGGCCTCTAGCAAGACATCTCTGCCCCCAAATCTGTACGGGGTATGTCATCCCTGACAAGTACCAAATCACAACCTCATAGGTTTGAGATGGTCCTATAAATAAGTGATCATCATCCCTTTGTTCACGATATCCATGTGAAGGCGAGATATGGTACTAAGTCATTCTCAATCCTTCACGATTATGTTTCTCGATCGAGATTGGTGGTGACCAAAATAAACAAGTTGCTATCGACTTCCAAATCATTGCACACTCGAGCACGACCATGCATTTTGGTGTCAACGCCCAATCATCGAGGGGCCCAGAGATATCTCTCTTAAATGAGGAACAAATTCCTTTGACTACATTGCCCACCACATTGACCATACTTTGCCCAACTGATCCCTTTATAACAGCTAGTTACGGACTGCGTTTGAAAACAATTAGAACAAAGCAAACCAAAGAAATGCAGACACATGCATCTCCAGTTTGAGGATGAAATGATATTATCATCCTGATACACTCGTGTTGTCACTTGAAACCACTTTCAAGTATAGGCGAAGTATTGCGTCCCCGTATCCCAATCACTATTGGACACATGACCAATCACTTCCCTCAGTCTTCGTTTAGACTTCCTTCCCATGAAGAATGACTGACTGTGGACATTTAGAAAGTAAAACATTTAGGGAAGTATAAAACATGCTAAGTTAGATCACAGCAAAGATTTAAAGTAATACCCGCAACTTGCGCATTATCAAATCTCTATTTAATAATCGATAAGTACAATAAATACAATACTGCTTAATGTTCCCAAGAAGATAAATACATCAAATACAATAACCAAATAATACAAGATACAAACTCAAACCAAATCGCTAGCAAATCTAATACCAATAGCACGGGTGTGGGCATCGTGCTTAGCTTGCGATAACGGTTTAGTGAATGGATCAGCAACATTGCTATCTGTGTGCACTCTGCTGATGACAATATCTCCACTCTCTTCCATGTCCCAGATATAATGATATTTCCGCGGAATGTGCCTCATGCGTCGGTGAGATCTCGGTTCCTTTGCCAATGCAACCGCACCCTCGTTGTCATAGAAAATCTCAACAGGGTAGGCAATGCTAGGAACCACTCCCAGATCTAGGATGAACTTCCTCATCCATACAGCCTCCTTTGCAGCTTCACTTGCCGCAATGTACTCAGACTCGATTGTGGAATCAGCCACCATTTTTTGTTTGGAGCTTCTCCAGGAGATACCACCACCGTTTAACAGGAACACGAACCCCGATTGAGATCGGCAGTCATCCCTGTCGGTTTGGAAGCTGGCGTCAGAGTAACAAGTTACCCTCAGCCCCTCTTCGCCACCATATACTAAGAACATCTCCTTAGTCCTCCGAAGATAATTGAGAATGTTCTTCACCGCTGTCTAATGTGCCTCACCAGGTTTGGCTTGAAATCTACTTGTCATACTCAATGCACAAGATACATCAGGCCTACTACATAGCATGGCGTACATGATCGAGCCTATTGCCGAAGCATAAGGTACTCGCCTCATTACTTCCCGTTCCTCAGGGGAACTCGGGCATTGAGTCTTACTCAATACCAAACCATGTGACATAGGTATGAACCCCTTCTTGGAGTCCTCCATCCTAAACCTCTTAAGGACCTTGTCAATATACGTGCTTTGGCTCAAACCAATCAACCTGCGGGATCTATCTCTATAGATTTTAATCCCAAGAATATAAGCTGCATCTCCCAAATCCTTCATTGAGAAGCAACTCCCTAGCCATGTTTTTACACCTTGCAGAGTTGGGACGTCGTTCCCAATTAGTAGAATATCATCCACATAAAGGACAAGGAATACAACTATACTCCCACTAGCCATGAGGTATACACATGGTTCATCCTTGCTTTTATAGAATCAAAACTCTTTGACCTTCTCATCAAAGCACAGGTTCCAGCTACGAGAGGCTTACTTAAGCCCATAAATGGACTTCTTAAGCTTGCAGACTTTATCCGGGAACTAAGGATGTACAAAACCCTCACGGTGTGTCATATACACTTCCTCTGAAAGTGTTCCATTAAGGAACGCGGTTTTGACGTCCATCTGCCATATTTCATAATCATAAAATGCGGCAATGGCCATGAGTATCCGGATAGACTTCAACCTAGCCACCGGGGAAAAGGTTTCCACATAGTCTACACCATGAGTTTGCGTGAAACCCTTATCCACCAGTTAGGCTTTGAAGGTGTCTACCTCGCCATCTACACCAATCTTCTTCTTGAAGACCCATTTGCACCCGACGGGTTTACACCCCGGCACAGGATCTACCAAGTCCCAAACCTGGTTATCGGCCATAGATTTAATCTCGGATTCCATTGCCTCTTTCCACTTGGCGAACTCAGGGCCCACCACAGCATCCTGGTATTTGGTAGGTTCATCAGAAACAACTACCATGTCGGTGCCCTCAGATATGTGAAAACCATATCTCTCTGGCTCATGCTGACTTCTACCAGATCTTCTTAGATGTAATGGATCTACATCATTATCTCCAGCATCAACTAGCTGAGACTCAATCGTTGCCGGTTGTGAGCTAGTTCCAACATCAGGTTCTACATTGGTAGGCTCTCGAATTTCTTCAAGATCTGCCTTACTCCCACTAGCGTTCTTGGATATCAGCTCCCTCTCAAGGAAGACTGCCCTTCGAGCAACAAACACCTTGTTCTCTGAAGGTTTGTAAAACAAATACCCCATAGACCTAGCAGGATAGCCAATGAAAAAACACCTTTCGGCCCTGGGCTCCAACTTATCCTCCACCTCACGTCTCACGTAGGCAGGACATCCACAGACCTTTAGATATGAAACAGATGGAACCTTTCCATGCCACATCTCATACGGTGTTCTGTTAACCTTCTTTGTTTGTACGAGGTTAAGGATTCTACCAGCCGTCTCAATAGCGTAACCCCAAAATGTAATGGGAACTTCCGTGTGACACATCATTGACCGAACCATATCCAGTAATGTTCGGTTCCTCCTCTCGGCGACACCATTTAATTGAGGTTTCCTAGGAGGGGTTAATTGCGAGACAATCCCGCAATCTTTAAGATGGTCTCGGAATTCGGAACTAAGATACTCTCCACCTCTATCGGATCTAAGCATCTTAATCATTTTCCAAGTTGATTTTCCACTTCGCTTTTTTATGTCTGGAACACCTCAAAGGTTTCAGACTTTTGTCTCACCAAGTAGACATACCCATATCGACTATAATCATCAATAAAGGTAACAAAGTAGCAAGAGTGATCTCTAGTGGCATGCTTGAACGGACCACACACATCAGTGTGAACGATATCCAACAAGTCTTTTGCCCTCTCACATTCACCGGTGAAGGGTGCTTTGGTCATCTTGCCCAATACACAAGATTCACATACTTCATTAGACCCGTGGTCAAATGATTCCAAGATCCCATCCGCTTGGAGCTTGGCGATGCGTTTCTTGTTTATATGGCCTAACCGACCATGCCAAAGAGATATTTTATCCAAAACACTTTTGGATCCCGTATCAACATTCATGATTGATCTATTGTTTCTCAAGCTTACGCTTGTTTCATATATGCCATGACATGGAAATGCTTTGAAACATAAATAACCATTCTTATAACATAAAATAGAACCATTCATAAATTCAAAATCATATCCATCGTCGTACAAGGCATATAAGGAAATAATGTTTTTTTGCCACGCAGGGCGAATAACATACATTTAACAAAACAATATATAAGCCGGATTGAAAGGCAAGCTCAACACTTCCAATCTTCTCAACATGGACAACCGACTTATTTCCCATAATGAGGTCCAGCTCTTCATCAACCAAGTCCCTACTTCTTGTTAGTACCTGCACATTATTACAAACGTGAGTACCACACCCGCTGTCTAAAACCCATGCGTTAGGAGTGGAAGTGTTATGGAGTTCAATCATGTACATACCGGAGGCAGCGGCACCTTTAGATCTCAACTTTTTTAGCTCCTCCGTGTACTTGGGGAAACTACGCCGGTAGTGACCCTTTTCCCCACAGAAGTAGCAGGTTGCCTCTTCCGGAGAGGTGACAGCGATAGCTACTTGTTTCCCCTTCGCCTCCGGGGTTGTGTTAGGTTTAGGCTTTGGTGTTGCCACCTTGGCCTTCCCCTTCCCCTTTGAGGCCTAAGCGGGTTGCTTCCGCTTTTTCCCACCCTCTTTGATCGTAAGAACGGCGGTGGAGGAAGATGGCTTCGTCTTGGCCATGTTAGACACGGCAGTCTTCAACATGCCATGAAGCTCCATTATGGTCTTATCCATATTGTGCATATGGAAGTTCTCAATGAAGGGCCCGTAAGATGGGGCAAAGATTGGAGGATTATTTCAACCGCCAACTTTTTCCCCATAGGGAACCCCAACTTCTCCAATTGATCCACATAGCCCTTCATACGAAGGACATGTGAACTCACGTTGCCGCCCTCCTGCATCCGGCAACCAACGAAGGCTTTGACGCATTCGTATAACTCCTGCCTCACTTGTATCTAGAACATGTCCTTCAGCTGCGTTATCATTTCTTACGCAGTTACAGTCTCGAATTGCCTTTGCAACTCGGGACTCATGGTCGTAAGCATGAGGCAGGTCACGTCGTTTGTGTCTTTGACGCGTTTATCATACGCGTCTTTGACAGCCTTCGTTGCATTGGTAGCAGGTGGGTCCGGAAGAGGAGTCTCCAAGCCCTCAAGCTTCATCTCATGGCGTAGGAAAATTCTCAAAGTCTTAAACAAATCCAGGAAGTTAGGTCCTTGAAGTTTCTCATTTTCAAGGAAAGGACGTAGTGACATGTTTGCGGTGTTGGTGTTGGTGCTAGTAGATGCCATCTACAAGCAAAATATGAAGTTTGGTTAGTTTGACGTATTAGATCCTTGGTAAATAATTACCCACTTGTTTATAAAACAAATTATGTTAACAAGGGCCAAGAACCTCAAAGTACCCCAATCTATGACGGGTTTTCCGCGGATCACTTCATGGAGCTACTTAGGCCGGTAAACACTTTACCGATTGCAATCCGCGATTGCAACTCTTAGACACTTGCGGGATCCTAGGTACTCATAGCACCCATTTGGCATGTTTGATCCCTCCACACCATTCCTCAATAATTCACCATGATAGCTCGTCATGGGCACGACAACTACCAAGGCGTTTTAAATCTTGGAATTGTAAATCGACCATCAAGATACACGGTGGTACTCTAGCCTAATGGCCGGCTCGGCTAAAGTTCGACATTCCGACCTTGCAAGTTGCCACACGTACCTTCCACACAATTACACAAAACCGATCTTGGCAAAAGCTCGACGACCGATCTTGTTTCACTAGATTCGGGTGGTGTCATCTTATGGTTGGTGTGTGATTTAGTTTTGAGAAAAAACGGGATTCTGATTTCTCCGGTTAAAACAATTTTAACCAATTCTTGTTGTGGCGCGCGAGAGTTTGTTAACCAATTCAAGATTGCGAAGAAACTAAAGAACCAAGCAAGAAAAACTAAATAAACTAAACAACCACTGTAAACATATCCGGTAACGAGCCAACCCTATGCGTTTTTCCCGTGAACCAACGGACAAGACTAAGTCATCTAAGGACAAACTCCGAATGACTTGATGCGTGCTCCTCCCACTTGATCCATTGCGTCTCCTACCGAACTCAGGATCCAAGATCGAGCAAAGACACCTCCTTCCGGTTCTTCTTTGGTTGTCTTCGGTTCTCCTTTTACAATTTACAAATTTAAAAGGAAATGGCATGCAAGCCACGATATCTATTCTAAGCTAATACTAACAATTACAAAGAATAGGAAATTAGCATGCAAGCCGTATAATATTACAAACCGAATGAATTAATTAATTATTACAAACCACATGTGGTACAAACCACCAAATGAATGAATAAATAATTACAACCAACCAAAGCACATCACATAGGTCATAAGGCTCAATGTTTCCGGATTTACAAACAACCACAACAAACAACACAAATTCAACACGGTGTGCCACACCAACTAGATTTATTTCAAAACTACCTAAAACACTTAAGGCACAAGTGAATAAATCTTGTACGTATGTATTAGGAATTCCAAACACTTTGAAAATCCATATTCATACATACACAACACAAGTATATGCAGGTGCGCGTTATCATGCCAAAACCGCCCGATACATATAAACATGCGAGTTAGTATATTATGGGGTTTTCTAAATGGTCAAGAAACCAATCTTAACTACTGGAAAAATCCAGAAAATGGCCAAATCAATTTTATAAAATTTTTTCTTTCAAAACGGGTCAAAAAACAATTTTCAGACGCCTTCAAGACCACTGCCCTTTTTGACCTCTTACGGCCTATGAAGGCAATGTCACGGCTCGTGAAAAATTACAAAAAACCCTTTCACGACCTCAACCCCACACTGAGGTCGTGGAGCTTCACGACCGTGAAGAAAAACCTTCACGCCCGTGAACATGTAGTTTTCACGACCGTGAAGAAAAACCTTCACGCCCGTGAAGGCCATCTGGGCAGAATGTCCAGTTTCGCATAAAAATGATTTTCAGGCTAAATCGGTGAATGCAAGGCATAAAGATGGCTCTGATACCACTGTAGGAGTTCATGAACAACACAAAAACGCAACGGAAGCAAGAGCAAAGCAATTTTAAAAATGATTTTACACAAACTCCATAAATGGTACTACTTGATGACAATGCATGCAACCAAAAACGAAACAACAACACAAAGGTGAGAGATGTTATACCTTTCTCCTAAGCTCCTTGCTTGTGGAATAAGGTTGTGTATTGATGGGATGAACTAAATATTGAAGAAATGGCATTCAAGTTCCTCCACCGAAGTTATATACCAAAGAACTTTACCCTTGTGCTAGCAAACCAAGCCACCAACAATCACCTATGGATTTGATGCACTTGTATAGTCCTCAAGTTTCTGGAACACCACAAGAAATCCTCACAAGAACTCTCTCTTTGAGGTTTCTAGTGTGTATGTATCAAAATAGCCAAAAGGTCCTAAGGTTATTAAGGCTTAAACCTTAAATAGACCTCAAAGAATACTTCTGGATAAATCTAGCCGGCCAATATCTTATTCCCCATTGGACCACTATGAACAAGCCAATGAAAATCAAGTGCCACTTATAATTCCGGGCTTCACGACCTTTCACGGGCTTTCACAGCCGTGAAGCTTAAAGCTTCACGACCCGTGCTGTGTTTTTCAAGTCGTAGAGGTATCCATGGCGCATTTTTTCTTTCATGATTCCCTTCATGACCTAACCCATGAAGGAACCCGTGAGGACACCTTGCTTCACGACCCGTGGAGCATCCTTCACGGTCGTGAAGCCTCGGTCAACTTGAATTTGACCATTTTGACCAGCTATTTCCACTTAGGGCTATTTGGGTCGAAGTTAGGTGTATGACCCAATAGGCCCGCACATATTCGGCAGTGACTCGGCATACGTGTGTCTGTGGGCATACTCCAACAGCATCACCAAGCTCCAAGCGGATGGGATCTTGGAATTATTTGACCATGGGTGGAATGATGTATATGTCACATCTTGCTTATTAGGCAAGATGACAAAAGCACCCTTCACGGGAACTAGTGAGAGGGGAAAGGACCTTTTAGTTATCATCCATACGGATGTATGTGGAGCTTTCAAGCATGTCACAAGGAATAACTCCAGATACTTCGTTACCTTTATTGTTGGGAAAATGATCTCATCAGTTTGAATTTGATGAGACAAAGTTAAGTTTGTAAGATGAGTTCTACATATAACTTAAACAGAATTATGAAGCTTAGTCAGACTGAACACTTAGAGTGATTGAGACTGAGTATAAGCTGAATGTAAGCTGAGCATATGTGGATTAGTTTATATTATACCTTAGTTTGTTTATTAATATGTTTAATAATATGTGTATGTCACATAAGGTATATATCGAGTAGTCAGCTTGATGTGTTTCAAGCTGAGTGACTCAGCTCAAAAGCAGAGTCAGCTCGACAGAGTTGCTAAATATGTTTTAGTCAACTAAGTTAGACTTCTAAGGATGATTTTATCAATGTACGTGTTAGTTCATGTATGTATAAAGATTTGTTCTCGAAGAACTCAGCTTGATGAGTTTCAAGCTGAGTAACTCAGCCCGAGTAATGAAGTCAGTTTAAAGATAATTTAAATATGTTTTAAATTGATCTTTATATATCTATATCTACGGCGCGGATAAGAAGACTCCAGAATCAAGATTGAAGATTGAAGACTCAAGATAAGAAGATTCAAGATTCAAGATTCTGGATTATCCGAGAGTTAGTTAGCGAATTAAGTTGAGTCTTAGTTTGGTAGGAACCGTAGGCACATGATTATAAATACTTATCTCCTGATAAGTTTAGAGGTACGACTTAGAATGATTTTGATTCGATTACAACTAAGTGTTGTAGAGCCAAACCTCACCTCATCGTATGTGTTACGAGTCTTGATTCAGTATCAAGATCTAATCACAGATTGCCAAAGAAGTTCGTGTATTCGAATTAATCACATCAGTTGTGATATTGGTAAGTAATCATGTGTTGATTCAATCTGTGAAAATCCTGTTTAGAAAGTCGTCGGTATCTATAATTATATGTTAATTATAGATATCTAAGTTTGAGAGAATTGAGAGATTTATATTAGGTGATTATATATCAAGAGTTGCTTACTTGATAGTCATTGTAATCATCTTCTTATTCAAACCATTGTAATCATCTTCTGATTAATAAAAGCATTTGATTGATTGTGGTTTGATTTACTTTGAGTGACACTTTTCTTTGATTTGTTCAATTTCCGTAGAAAGTGTATTCAACCCCCCTCCTTCTACACAATGTTGTTTGTTGTTACTCTCTCATACAAGGGACCAACAACTGGTATCAGAGCAGGCTGAACGATTTCATCAGTTGAATAGTTCAAGATTCTGAGAAAGATTGAAATGTCAACAAGCAATACTCCATCCAACTTTCCTCAGATGTCTTAAAAAGGATGTCCCATATTTGATGGATCTGACTATCCTATGTGGAAGTTCAGAGCCATGCTCTTCCTAAAGTCTATTGACAACCGTATGTCGGAAGTCATCACAAAAGGACAAATAATCCCCAAGATTCCCTCTACTGTCAGTGATACGTCTCCTGTAAAATCTGAGAAGGAAATAAGAAAGCCTGTTGCATGCTAGACTGATGAAGATTGGAAACTCTTCAATCTGGATGACAAGGCAAAGAGTGTTCTAGCGAATTCCCTAACTAATGAAATCATGCGCACTGTGACTGGGTGTCAAACCGCAAAGGATATATGGGATACGCTGAGTGTCACTTATGCGGGTAAAGATCTGGTCAAGCAGCAAAAGAAGAATCACTTAAATAGATCGTATGAAAACTTCTTTTCAAAGAAGAATGAAACCTTGGCATATTTGTTCACAAGGTTTCACTGCTTGATAAATGACCTACTCAGTGTGGGTGTAAAGAGAGATGAAGCTGAGCTCGTGCTGAAATTTCTGGATATGTTACCAGAAAGATTCAATGAAGTAACCACTGCACTAAGGGTTGGAGGAACATTACACATGTATAACCTACAGTCCAGCTATAGGTTGTTGCTGAATCATGAACATATCATAGAACACAAAAGAGCTTCTCAACAACAACTAAAAGAATCTTTGGACAAAACAGAAGTTGCATTAGTTGCACAAAAGAAGAAGAAAGGTTCAAAAGCTATGGTTGTTGAATCTGAGACTAGGTCAGAATGTCAAGCTGATCACTCAGACTCAGACTCAAGTGATAATGATGATGTTCAGACCATCACTGAGCAAATGGCCATGTTAGCCAGACGTTTGAGAAAAGCTCAAAGGGGAAGAGGAAGATCTGACAGGAGCAAAGGGAAGAGTTCCTTTGATCCCAAGAATGTTGTGTGCTTTAACTGTCAGAAAAAGGGACATATAGCTGCTGAGTGCAGATCTAAGAAGGTAGAATCAACATCTGTTGTTGATAAGAATGCTTATAGAGCTGATAAGTACAAGAAGAAGTACACTCAGCTCAAGAAATCAAAGCCTGAAGACAATCCCAGTGGAAAAGGTTTATATGCTGAAACCTGGGATACAGAATCATCAACCTCAGATGATAATGTATGTATAATGGCTCAAGAAGATGAAGAGCTAGAATTGGATGAGGTTGATTATGGTCAGTCCGAATCAATCTTTGAAGCTGACATGAAGGAAGCTGAGGAAAACAGCAAACTGAGTGATTGGGATCCTGCTTCCATGTACAAGGTCAGTAACTTCTACTCTTATACAGATGAGGAGAAAGGTCTTGCTTTTGATTATTTGCTAAATGATTTCAAGACCATCCTTAAGTCTCAGACTGACCTCAAAGCTGAAATAGCAAAACTTAAAGATGAGATTAAGGAAAATAAATCTCTCATTGATGTTGGTAAGAAAGCACAGTGTGACCTTGAATGTCTGAGGCACATTAATAAACTTCTTACTGAAGAACTTCAGGAAGCAAAAGACAAAGCTGATCAACTTCAAAAGATCACTGAGTCTTGGTGTAAGTCATCAAAGCTTGCTGAACAGTGCATAAACCAACAAATACCTAAACAGGTGAAGGCTGTACTTGGAGGTGACTATCAAACAGCAGCTTATGTAGCTGATGATGATATAGCAAGTACAGATTCTGAGAAAGATAGACAATTGATTGAGTCTCAGAAGTCAGCCTCAGAGAAACGACATGATCCAAGCCTAAAAATCAATATGTTTGTGAAGGCCAAAGATCATGGTAATGAGTGCTCAACATCCAAGAAACATGGTAAGTCTGTATTGGACAGATTAGGCACTAAGCCTGTTCAATGAACTTCAGTCATAGAAAGGCTTAATCTAAATCCTTTCAAAAGACAAAATTCTCTATCTGGCTCGGAGAGAAGTTAAAGAACAGGAAGACCACTGTAAGTCAGAGGTCAAATCACAACAATGGTAAGTCCAAATTTGTTGATCTTGGTAAGTCCAAGAAGATCAACAGTGGTAAGTCTAAACCTGTTGAAACTGGTGAGTCCAGTAGGCATGACAAAGGTAAGTCCAAAGTCATGCAGAAGAAGGTTGTTAGTCAATCTTCTCAGGATAACAAACAGAGACCTAACAAAGGTAAGTCTGAAGTCATTGATCACCAGGTGAATCAGCTTGCAAAGAAAGTTGAGAAGTTATCCACCACATACAATCCTAAAACTGAAAGTAAATTCTCACAAGGATTGTTAGACACTCTACCTCCTGTCATCATTAGAAGAAGGACATGCTACAAATTCAGAAGTAGAGGTCATGAGGTTAAGGACTGTGATGCTGAAATCTCAAGGCCTGAGCAAGAACAAACTGATCAGCCTACACATGATTCAGTTCCTGCTCAAGCTGAGCAGTCAGTTCAACAAGATGAAGCTGATAAGTGCTCCTCATCTGAACCCACCAAGAAGTGGGTTCCCAAGCAAAACTAATGTGTTTAATTTTTATATCATATGTAGGGTTCAAGTAAATTGTACTTGGATAGTGGATGTTCAAGGCACATGACCGGATGGAAAGGACTTCTCAGTGATTTCCAGGAAGATGAAGGTCCTAAAGTAACATTTGGTGACAACTCCCATGGAAGAACCAAAGGCTATGGGAAGATGCAAGCTGGTAAAGTCCCTTTACAGAGAGTTGCATATGTCAATGGCCTCAAACACAATCTGATATGTATCAGTCAATTGTGTGATGAGGACAATGTTGTTACTTTTAGGAAGAAAGCAGGAACAATTTATAATGCTAAGGGAAAGCCTGTATTAATAGCTAAAAGAGAAAGATATGTGTATCTACTTGATCTTAATTCTGCTGATCCCAATAATGAAACCTTCTTGTATTCCCATTTTGTTCCTGAGCTGAGTTGGTTATGGCATAAACGTTTGTCTCATTTGAACTTAAAAAATATAAAAATGCTGCCCAATAAAGAGTTAGTCTCTGGATTACCAAAAATCACATTTGTCAAAGACAAATTGTGTTCAGCTTGTGAACAAGGGAAACACCATAAAGGGTCCTTTAAATCAAAGCAAAACTTTTCAATAACAGACCCATTGCATATGTTGCATATGGATCTGTTTGGACCCATAAGTACTCCAAGCCTAAGTGTCAAGAAGTACACTCTGGTGATAGTAGATGAGTTCTCACGATTCACCTGGGTAATATTCCTAAAAGCCAAGAGTGAGGCTAGCATGGAGATAATAAGTTTCATTAAAAGGGAAGAGTTGTAGAAAGGTTTGTCTGTAAAGCAACTAAGAAGTGATCATGGGACTGAGTTCAGGAACTCAACCCTTGAAAGCTTCTGTGAACAAAAAGGAATATTACAAAATTTCTCATCTGTCAGAACTCCACAACAAAATGGAGTTGCTGAAAGGAGAAATAGAACCTTAATTGAGGCTACAAGGACAGAGGAAACTCTATTTCTGGGATGAAGCTGTTAATACAGCCTGCTATACTCAGAATAGGTCAATCATTGTCAAAAGACATGGAAAGACTTCATATGAAATGTATAAGTCTAGAAAGCCCAATATAGGTTATTTCCATATCTTTGGTTCAAAATGCTATGTGCTGAATCAAAGAGATCAGCTCCATAAGTTGGAACCCAAAGCTGATCCTGGAATATTTGTTGGTTATTCCTCAATCTCCAAATCTTACAGAGTATATAACTCTAGGAGAAAGGCCATTGAAGAATCAATTCATGTTTTATTTGAAGAAGACAGTATTGATCAAGCTGAGAAAAGTCAAGCTGACTCCGTTAGTCTGAGTGAGCATGAAAGGCCAAAGGAAATCAACATGTCAAATCCTATGTATGTCATAGGAGATGATAGTGATTATGATGTGTGTTCATCAACGAAATCATCACAAGCTTCAAAGGATTCTCAAGGTGAGAAAGATGATGAGTTCGTCAATCCTTTTGGAGCTAATGTCACTCAGACTGAGAATCTTAGTGATAATCAGTTTGTTGACAATGCTGCTGTTGAGACTGAGGAGATAAGTTCACCTCAAGGTTCTCAACATCACTCAGATTCAGAACCTGACTCTCCAACTACCACATTTAAATTCCTCAAAGATCATCCTCAAGATCAAATCATTGGAAATGTCCAAGAGAAAGTCATGACCATATCTAAGGCTATAGCTAACTATGCTGCTCACTTTGGTTTTCTGTCTCAGATAGAACCAAAGAAGACTGAGGAAGCCTTAGCAGATGAGGATTGGATTGATGCTATGCAAGAGGAATTAAATGAGTTTGAGAGGAATAAAGTCTGGACCCTTGTCCTTGTCCCCAAAGATCATTCAATTATAGGCACTAAGTGGGTCTATAGAAATAAAATGGACAAGGATGGAGTGATAGTTAGGAACAAAGCCAGGCTGGTAGCACAAGGGTATAAGCAAGAGGAAGGAATCGATTATGATGAGACCTTTGCCCCTATTGCTAGAATTGAAGCTATAAGGCTGTTCCTGGCTTATGCAGCATATAAAGACTTCAAAGTCTATCAAATGGATGTGAAGAGTGCTTTTCTAAATGGAAAACTTCAGGAGAAAGTCTATGTGAAACAACCTCCTGGCTTTGTAAGTTCAAAGTTTCCACATCATGTCTATAAGTTGGACAAGGCTTTGTATGGTCTTAAACAAGCTCCAAGAGCTTGGTATGATACACTTCCACTTATCTACTATTCATGGATTTCACCAGAGGTAGTATAGATAAGACACTCTTTATTAAAAAAAGAAATGGAAAGGTGATTCTTGTACAAATCTATGTGGATGATATTATTTTTTGTTCAACCAATGAATCTCTGTGTGAGTGGTTCTCCAAAATAATGTCACAAAAGTACAAGATGAGTATCATGGGTGAGATGACATATTTTCTAGGCCTACAAATTCAACAAAAGCTTGATGGAATTTTCATCAATCAAAGCAAATATGTTTCGATTTGATAAAGAAATATGGTTTTGATTCAAGTTCAACCATGAAAACACCCAAGTCACCCGCTGTCAAGCTGAGTAAAGACTCAGATGGTAAGTCTGTGTGTCAGTCTACCTATAGAGGAATGATAGGTTCATTACTCTATTTGAAAGCTAGTAGACCTGATATCATGTTTGCTACATGTGTTTGTGCAAGATATCAGGCTGATCCTAAAGAATCACATCTTCAAGCTGTGAAAAGGATCTTTCGGTACCTTAAAGGTACACCAAATCTAGGACTTTGGTATCCAAAGGACTCTGGATTTGAGTTAGTTGGTTTTTCTGATGCTGACTATGCTGGGTGCAAGTTAGATAGAAAATCAACCACTGGAGGATGTCAATTGCTTGGAGGTAAATTAGTAAGCTGGACTAGTAAGAAATAGAACTCAGTGGCTACTTCAACTGCTGAAGCTGAGTATGTTGCAGCAGGGAGCTGTTGTGCTCAAATCTTGTGGATGCAGCATCAGGTTCAGGACTTTGGGATGAGTTTAAAGAAAACTCCTATCTTTTGTGATAACCAAAGTGCAATAACCATCACATACAATCCAGTATTTCACTCAAGAACCAAGCGTATTGAAATTTGACATCATTTCATAAGGGACATCATGGAAAAAGGTAAATTTGACATTAAATTTATCTCCACTGATGACCAATTAGCATATATCTTTACTAAGCCCCTTGATGAAAAGAGGTTTATGTATCTGCTAAGTAAATTGGGTATGCTCAACCCCTAGCTAAGTGTCTAAAATTTGAGTTCTCAGTTTGACAGAGACTAAGTGTCTTAAGCTGGGTGCACAGTTTATAAATAAGTTTTCATAAACTGATCTATATGTCACACTGAATAATGAGTTCACACGTTTGGTCAGTTCCAAACATAATTCAACTACTCAGTATGGTTGAAATGTTAGTTTGAGTTAGTCTCGAACAAAATGACTAAGTGTCATTGAGTCTGAGCTATGTGCTTAAATCACACTGTGTGATTGGTTCACACGTTTGGTAAGTTCCAAACATATTTTACCTCCTTAGTGTAGCTAAAATTACATGTTTAAGTCAGTCTTAAACATAAATGACTAAGTGTCACTGAGCCTGAGCTGTGTGCTCTACTCAAGCTGAGTATCAATCTCAAGATGAGTGCTTGACTTAGACTGAGTAATATGTTTACTCAGCTTGGTGTGTCCAATCTATGAATTAATTACTAAGTGTTATTAATTTTTCTGTCCATACGTTTTGAATCAGTTTCAATTCATATCGTATTTCAATTGTGTATTGAAATATTTACAAAGTGTTTATAATCTTATTATTTGTTAATATTATTATTTTACACTTTTATCCGTTGGAGAATGATGTGGTTCTACCCTCTAACTGTTACATCAAGCTGTAATTTTTCGGCGTAACGGATAAAAAGGGGAATTTCTAACGGTAACTTTTATCTCGCCTCGGAAAGGTATATATATCGATCAGAGTCGAATTAGAGAAGTTACGCTTTCAATCCAGACTTCTCACATACTAAAATACCTTTCACTTTCTTTGCTAAGTGAAAATTTATGTTCCATCGAATAAAACCTAAGTCACTCAGTGCATTATTGACGATCGCTCAGTCCAAGTTACAATTTGATTACTCTGTGTAATCTAAACATTCAACGATGGAAAGTACCACTCTTGTTCTAGGTGAGCGGATGGTAAGAGGTGCTACTTTTAAGAACAATGGACTGCCAGTGATTAAAATCAACAATCAACGGGCCTGTCTTGCGATTCCTTAGAGGAAACAAGGCAGAGGATATGAAATTTGGATTGATTATATCCGTAAATGCCCCTTGGCATTCGCCTTCTGTGGCGCATTACTCAGCATTGTTCCCCAACACCTGTTGGAGTTCTGGTTTACATGCACCTCCAATCAGAACAGAGAAGAGATAACCGGCACTATTCTTAATGGCGATAGAATAGTGGCCCTCACGGTTCAGCGGCTAAGGGATGTTCTTCAACTCCCTGTTCAAGATGTGTTCGAGCCAACAATGACTAGACAAGTGGAGAGGTCAGTTCTACCTCAAATGGGTCACCCTCAAACTGAAGGGGTGATTAAGAAGGCCAATTTCCCAACCAGCTGGGGCTTCATGGTGTCCACAGTGGTACGTTTACTGGGGACCATGGTTGGAAGCTTGGACCAAGTTAACGAGTTCGAAATGCAGCTGCTATACAACATGTTCTTTCATAGACGTATCGACTATGCACAGCTCATATTCAAGGAGCTCAAAGTCTAAGTACTGAAGACCACCAGGGACCTCCATGTACCATTCATAAGGTATTTGTCTTGGGGCTTGAAGCTGAGTTGGGGGACTTATGTGAGGCTGGATGGGATGTGTTCCCTGTTTCTACTCTCAATTCTAAGATGTTTAACAATGACATATTTCCTGAGCAAGAGGGTCTAAGTGGTCCAATGCTCTTGGTTGCTGAGGGAGCTTCATCGGAAAGTGAAGAAGAGGAATCAAATCAAGGGGGAGCTTCTCAAGCTGACACAGAAGTTCAAGCTGAGCACTCTGCTCAGGCTGAACCAGTCCACACTGAAGCAACCTCTGGTAAGACCTCTCCACTTTCTCTTTCTTCTACTTTTCTCCATCCACTTTTGGAGATAAGACTGCAGTAGAACCAACTCAGTCTAACTCATCTCCTCCACCTTCATTCCATCTACAATCCAAATCTGAAGCCATCCCTAGTATGCCCACTGCTGCTAGGGAGAATATTCAAACATACCATAGAAAGAATGCCAAAGGTGGTCCCACTCCTATAGGCATCACTGGAGCTGAGATCACCTTGATCCCTCTGGCAGAAGTTGAGGGGGAGACGACTACTCTCAAGGTGTCAACCTCACGGCTCATTCAAACCCAACAGCCTAAACCAGGTGTGGTGTCTACTCAGCCCACACTTATTCGTGCCATGGGAGAGCCTACTTCTGTGCCTAAACAGACACATTCAGGTTACATTGAACATATGACCAATCCCCAGGGTCAATCACCCCCATCTATACCCAAAAGCCAACCACCAACCTATACACTTTACGTCTCGAGCCCTATTTGTTCTATTCATTTCTCACACTCCAGGGCACGACCTGTCAATGTTTCATCCTCAAGCCAGGATGAATCACAGGGTCCAAACTCTGGTGAAGATGAATTTGAAGGCAAACACCAACCTTTGGATGATGTCCCCAAATTCCAACCGACTCAAGCTGACTTGGATGATCTGCTAACATTCTTCAAAGGTCAGTTTGATACATTGCACCTCAAAAGGAAGAAAGCAAAGAAAGATATGTTGCTGATCCTTCATAATTTGGATGAGGAGGTGTTGATGTTAAAATCTGCTGTTACTGCCTTACAAAAACAAAAGACTTCAACCCCTATTGATGATGACAAACAGGGGGAGAAGGTTCAAGAAGCTGAAGCTGAGTCAGTCAAAGCTGAAGCTTTACTACTATTGGCAGAGGGAGCAGATCAGATTGAGGGGGAGAAAGAAACAGAAAAAGAACTTGAGCTGACTGAGAAAGCAAAAGGCAAAAGACCAGTAGTGGTCAGCTCAGGAGAATCAGAACAACTCTCTCAACAGAAGAAAAGGAAAATGATTCTTAGTGAATCATCAGCCTCAGAAGAAGACTCGGCTGACAAAATGACACTTCAAGAAAGAGCTTCACTGATGGCTGCTAGGAGAATGGAAAGGGAGGATGCTGACCAGCTTGGGATCTCGGTCAAAGAACTGAGAAGAAGACAATCAGATGCTCAAGCTGTGTTAGCTAGAGAAAAAGAGATAAAAGAACAAAACTGGGCTGAGCTGGTAAGAAAGCAGAATGAGGAATTGACAAAACTCAGACTGCCTATCGTGCCCAAGGAAGAAGAAGAGGAACTTCCTATCCAAGATCAAACTGAGGAAGAAGATATAACTCAATGTTATGAAAAATTGTACTTCTCCTCTCAGATTGATTCACTCAAGTTGAATTCAGTTCAAGGGATCATTATCATGGAGTTTGTCTTAAAGAATGGTCAAACACCTTCTCTGGAGCTGAATTAACTTTATAAGATGGGTTATGAGGAATGGAAACAAGTAGTAGTGCTCATTAAACAGATGGAAAAGTCCTCTGAAAGAAATCAAGTTAAAGATGAGTTGTTGAGGCGTGCAAGAGCTGATTCAATGAAACTCATACCCAGGTCTAAGATACCTTCTTTTCATAAAGTTCGAAAGAAGAGGCAAACAAAGCCAGCTGGACTAGCAAATTTAGATAAGTACAGTCTTGCTCTTCCTGAAGGCATGGAGTTTCAAGAGAATACATATGTTGAAAAGCCTCAGAAAGGGTTCATGTACCTGTACAGAAATGGTGAAAAATGCTTCCAGGCTGATGCTAATATTTATACTTGTGGGGTATCTCAAGTGTTTGCTCTGAGACAACTAGTTGAGAAAACTGAACAGACTGCAAGGTTTAGATACAGAATAAACAGGGCAATACGATCACAGAAGGATCAGCTTCAACATATACCTAATCTGCAAGAAATCCTTGAAGAAATAAATAAAGAGATTAAGGAGTTTGAAGAGCTGCATCCAGAATAGAATAGTTCTACTGTTGTAAATATTAGATTAGTTCTAATATTTTTGTAAGCACTATGTGTGCATGATCTAAGTGATCAACAACTTTTGTATTATGATCAGTTCTATTAATACAAATATAAAGTTTGATATGTTCAACTGTATAATGATGTGTTCATAGCTATAAGTCTGATAAGTTCAGCTTAATGAATAAATGATAAGTTCTTATTCATTAATATAATTAGTTGGTGTGTTCAACTAAAAATTGGTGTGTTCCAATTTAAATTGATAAGTTCAATTAATATTGATAGGTTCAATAAATATTTGATAAGTTCAAATAATAAAATCTTAATAAGTTTAAGATTTAAAATATAATTCTGTTAAACAAACTTAAGAACTGTTTGATGGTTTTGTCATCATCAAATTGGGAGAGTTTGTTGGGAAAATGATCTCATCAGTTTGAATTTTATGAGACAAAGTTAAGTTTGTAAGATAAGTTCTACATATAACTTAAACAAAATTAGGAAGCTTAGTCAGACTGAACACTTAGAGTGATTCAGACTGAGTATAAGCTGAATGTAAGCTGAGCATATGTTGATCAGTTTATATTATACCTTAGTTTGTTTATTAATATGTTTAATAATCTGTGTATGTCACATAAGGTATATATCGAGTAGTCAGCTTGCTGTGTTTCAAGCTGAGTGATTCAGCTCAAAAGCAGAGTCAGCTCGACAGAGTTGCTAAATATGTTTTAGTCAACTAAGTTACACTTCTAAGGATGAATTTATCAATGTCCGTGTTAGTTCATGTATGTATTAAGATTTTTTCTCGAAGAACTCAGCTTGATGAGTTTCAAGTTGAGTAACTCTGTCCGAGTAATGAAGTCAGTTTAAAGATAATTTTTATATGTTTTAAATTCATCTTTATCTCTCTATATCTACGGCGTGGATAAGATGCCTCCAGAATCAAGATTGAAGATTGAAGACTCAAGATAAGAAGATTCAAGATTCAAGATTCCGGATTATCCGAGAGTTAGTTAGCGAATTAAGTTGAGTCTTAGTTTGTTAGGAACCGTAGGCACATGATTATAAATACTTATCTCCTGATAAGTTTAGAGGTATGACTTAGAACGATTTTGATTCGATTACAACTAACTGTTGCAGAGCCAAACCTTACCTCATCGTATGTGTTACGAGTCTTGATTCAGTATCAAGATTTAATCACAGATTTCCAAAGAAGTTCGTGTGTTCGAATTAATCACATCACTTGTGATATTGGTAAGTAATCATGTGTTGATTCAATCTGTGAAAATCCTGTTTAGAGAGTCGTCGGTATCTATAATTATATGTTAATTATAGATATCTAAATTTGAGAGAATTGAGAGATTTATATTAGGTGATTATATATCAAGAGTTTCTTACTTGATAGTCATTGTAATCATCTTCTTATTCAAAGCATTGTAATCATTTTCTGATTAATAAAAGCATTTGATTGATTGTGGTTTGATTTACTGTGTGTGACACTTTTCTTTGATTTGTTCAATTTCCGCAGATACTTCGTAACCTTTATAAAGAGTAAATTGTACAAATGGTCCTTAAACTTAGCAAAAACTGCCATTTTAGTCCTTTCAAAGTTAAAGTGGTACAGATAGTCCTTTATGAAGCATTTTGTAGCCAGTTTAGCCCTTTTTAACGTTGACCGTTAGTCAACTCCGTTAAATGAGGGGTAAACTGGTCTTTTTACAGCTTTTCTGATTTTTTTAATTAAAGAATTAATTAAATAATAAATAATAATACATATCTTTTTTTAATTACAAAAAATATATATATATATCCATTAAAAAAACACAACAAACACACTCTCTTCATCTCTCTCCTCTCTCACTCTCACTATCTCCTCTCTGTGTTCCGGACCTACAACCACCGCCACCATCCACCGCCAGCACCATCACCATCCACCGCCACCACTATCCACCGCCACAGCCACAGCCACCACCACCACCATCTCCTCTCACCCTCTATAACCACTGTCACACCATCACCCTGTAGCAGCGCCACCGTCAACCACCGCAACCACCGCCGCCACCGTCCTAGCAGCGCCACCGTAAACCCAACCCAACCCCCGTCTCTTGCTCTCACCCTCCGTCTCTCTCTCCCACTACCAACACCCACAAGAAACCCTAGCCGCCACCGCCACCGCCAACTCTAATACCGCCCTGTAGCAGCTCCACCGCCAACCACCGCAGCCACCGTCACAGATCTGTAACAGCCAAGCCCAGATCTGTATCTCTCTCTCTCTCTCTCACGCTTCTGTGACCGGAGGCGGTTGTGGGTGAAAACCCCTCTCGACATGCAACAGCCAAACCGCCACCGCTTCTCCTTCATCTCTTCTTCATCTGCAGCCGCCGCCACCGCCATCTTCTTCAACTACCTATTTATTCTTCTCCTCTGTCCTTCTTTAAGAACAGATCTGAAAAACGATGCCCCAAGCCAAAGCCCTAATCGTAAACCCTAATCGTACGAAAACCCTAAGCGAAAATGATGTGTGTTTGTTTGAATGTGTATGTTTGAATGGAGGTGGCGGAGTCCGGTATACGAACTCAAGGTCTGAAGGTTGGTGGTTGCCGGCGAGAAAACAACCGGTGGTGGTTAGTGAACGGTGGTGGCGGTAGTGAGGTATGAGAGAGAGAGAGAGAGATAGAAACAGAGAGAGAGACTTCCTATATCTAATAATATATATATTATTTATATATTTATAATCATAATTAATATATAAAATAAGTAAAAATATAAATAAAAATAATAAAATAAAACTAGAGGGGTAAAAATGTTATTTTACCCTTATTTAACGGAGTTGACCAACGGTCAACGTTAGAAAGGACCAATTTGGCTACAAAATGCTTCATAAAGGACCAACTGTACCACTTTAACTTTGAAAGGACCAAAATGGCAGTTTTAACCAAGTTTAAGGACCATTGGTACAATTAACTCCTTTATAAATGATTATAGTAGGTATGGATATGTCTATGTTGTTAAACACAAGCATGAAACCTTTGAGGTGTTCAAGACATTCCAAAACGAAGTTTAGAATCAATTGGGTAAAACAATAAAGATACTCCGGTCTGATAGAGGTGGAGAGTATCTAAGTACCGAGTTTACGGATCATCTAAGGAATTATGGAATTGTTTCACAATTAACATCTCCATGGGCTCCACAATTAAATGGGGTCGCGGAGAGGAGGAACCGGACTTTACTATACATGGTAAGGTCTATGATGAGTCGAACGGAGGTACCTATTAGTTTCTGGGGATATGCTCAAGAAACGGCTGTAAAAATCCTTAACCTCGTACCAACCAAGAAAGTTGTAAAAACACCTTATGAAAGCTGACACTTTCATACCTACGAGTTTGGGGTTGTCAAGGCTACGTGAGACGTGAGGCCGAGGACAAACTTGAACCTCGCTCGGAAAGGTGTTACTTTATCGGATATCCTCTTGCCGGTATTGGATATTTATTCTATAAACCTTCTGAGAACAAAGTATTTGTTGCTCGAAGGGCATTTTTCCTATAAAGAGTAATGCTATCCAAACAAATAGGCAATAAGGAAGTTGACCTTGAGGAAGATCAAGGGTCAACTGATAAAGGACTTGAGGTTCGCACTAGCATTCAACCTAACACGGTTGAGACTGAGCAAAAAAATGCTGCAGTACCTGACACTCTTTCATTGCCTACTCCGAGGCGTTCCAGTAGAACTCGTCATAAGCCAGAGAGATATGGATTTCACATATCTGAGGGCGGCGAGTTATTGGGGGACTATGATGAGCCCACCAACTACAAGGAAGCCATGGCAGGGCCTAAGTCTGCAAAATGGAGAAAAGCAATGGAAAGTGAGATGCATTCCATGTCTGATAATCAGGTTTGGGAACTGGTTGACCCTACGCCCGGGGTGAGACCCGTAAGGTGTAAATGGGTCTTCAAGAAGAACACCAGCATGGACGGAACCTTGGATACCTTCAAATCGCGACTGGTGGCAAAGGGTTTCACTCAGACACCTGGCATAGACTATGATGAAACCTTTTCCCCAGTGGCGATGTTGAAGTCTATCGGGATACTTCTAGCTATTGCTGCATTTCATGATTATGAAATATGGCAAATGGATGTTAAAACCGCCTTCCTTAACGAGAAGCTTTCCGAAGAGGTGTATATGACACAACCTAATGGTTTGTACATCTAGATTATCCAAACAAGGTCTGTAAACTGAAGAAGTCCATTTATGGACTCAAATAAGCATCTTGAAGATGGAATCTATGCTTTGATAAGAAAATTAAGGAATTTGGATTTTCGAAAAGCAAAGATGAGCCATGTGTATATGTCAGGGCTAGTGGGAGCACTATAGTCTTCTTAGTCCTGTATGTAGATGATATTCTACTCATTCGAAATCACTTCCCAGGCCTAAGGAGTGTTAGAGCTTGGCTAGGGAGTTGCTTTTCAATGAAGGACCTAGGGGATGCGAGCTGTATTCTGGGGATCAAGATCTATAGAGATAGATATAGAAGGCTGCTCGGGCTTTCACAAAGTGCATATATATATAAGGTCTTGAGACGCTTTAAAATGGAGGAATCCAAGAAAGGAAACCTCCCTATGTTGCATGGCTTGACATTGAGCAAGACTCAATGTCCTACCTCCCAAGAAGAGGTAGAAGTAATAAAGCGAGTACCATTTGCTTTGGCTACGGGTCTCACCCCGGGCGTAGGATCAACCAGTTCCCAAACCTGGTTATCCGACATGGAATGCATCTCACTTTCCATTGTTTCTCTCCATTTTGCAGACTCAGGGCTTGTCATGGCTTCATTGTAGTTGCTGGGCTCATCATAGTCCACCTGTTAGGAAAATGATTTCATCAGTTAAGATTTGATGAGATAAAGTTAAGTTTGTAAGACTTGTTCTACATATAACTTATAGTGATTCAGACTGAGTATAAGCTGAGTATAAGCTGAGCATATGTTCGATCAGCTTAGACTCTATCTTAGTAAGATTATCAATATGTTTGATAAGCTGTGTGCGTAAACTAAGATATACATATTGAGTTTCAGCTTGATAAGTTTCAAGCTGAGCGACTCAGCGTGAGTACTGAGTCAGCTCAATAGAGTTACTAAATATGTTTTAGTAAATTCTTTAGACTTCTAAGGATGAGTTAACAATTATACATGTTAGTTTATGTTGGTTTTCGAGTGTGTTCTCAAAGAACTCAGCTTGATGAGTTTCAAGCTGAGTAACTCAGCCTGACTAAAGAAGTCAGCTTAAAAGAATTTAAATGCGTTTTAAATTCTGTTTTTACTCTCTATATCTACGGAAAGGATAAGAAGACTTCAGAATCAAGATTGAAGACTGAAGACTCCAGATAAGAAGATTCAAGATTCAAAATTCTGAGTTATCCGATAGTTAGTTTCCAAGTTAGGATTAGTCTAATTTGTTGGGAACCGTAGTAACAGGATTATAAATACTTATCTCCTGATAATTTTAGAGGTACGACTCAGAGACGATTACGACTACGTGTTGCAGAGCCAAACCTCACCTCACCGTATGTGTTACGAATCTTGATTACTGTTTGTCAGTTCAACGTGATCAAGAAACTCACAGATTGCCAAGTTGTTCGTGTGTTCGAATAATCACATTAGTTATGATATTGGTAAGTTATCAATCTGTGTAAATCCTGTTTAGAGAGTCGTCAGTATCTATAATCATAAGTTCATTATAGATAGCTAAGTTTGAGAGATTGATAGATTTATATTAGGTGATTATATATCAAGAGTTGCTTACTTGATAGTTATTGTAATCATCTTCTTATTCAAAGCATTGTAATCATCTTCTTAATAAAAAGCATTCGATTGATTATGGTTTGATTTATTTTGTGTAACACTTTTATTTGATTTGTTCAATTTCCGCAGAAAGTGTATTCAACCCCCCTTCTACACATCTGTTGCTTGTTGTTATTCTCTTACAATGGACCAACAACTGGTATCAGAGCAGGCTGAACGATTTCATAAGTTGAAAGTTCAAGATTCTGAGAAAGTTTACAATGTCTACAAGCAACAATTATTCAAACTTTCCACAGATGTCTGCCAAATGTTGTCCCATATTTGATGGTTCTGACTATCCTATGTGGAAGTTAAGAGCTATGTTATTCATCAAGTCCATTGACATTCGTATGTTCGATGTCATTACAAAAGGACCCATCTTCCCCAAGATTCCTACTACTGTCAGTGATACGCTCCTGGCAGAAGTGAAAAGGATACAAGAAAGCCTATTGCATCTTGGACTGATGAAGATTGGAAACTCTTCTATCTGGATGATAAGGCTAAAAGTGTTCTAGCAAATGCCCTGACTAATAAAATCTTGCGTACTGTGACTGGGTGTCAATCTGTAAAAGATATCTGGGATACACTAATTGTTACCTATGAGGGTACAGATATGGTCAAGCAGCAGAAGAAGAATCATTTGAATAGATCCTACGAAAATTTCTTCTCAAAGAAGAATGAAACCTTGTCTGATTTGTTCACAAGGTTTCACTGCTTGATAAATGACCTACTAAGTGTGGGTGTAAAGAAAGATGAAGCTGAACTCGTGCTGAAATTTCTAGATGTTTTACCAGAGAGGTTTAATGATGTAACTACAGCACTGAGGGCTGGAGGAACACTGCATGTGTACAACCTACAGTCTATATATGGGTTCTTGTTAAATCATGAACAGATCACTGAACACAAGAGAGCTTCTCAACAACAACTCAAGGAGTCTTTGGATAAGAATGAAGTTGCATTGGTTGCACATAAAAAGAAGAAAAGTTCCAAGACGCTTGTTGTTGAATCTGAGACTGAGTCAGAATCTCAAGCTGACCACTCAGACTCAAATGATACTGATGATGTTCAGAATATCACTGAGCAAATGGAAATGTTAGCCAGACGTTTGAGAAGAGCTCAAAGGGGAAGTGGAAGATCTGACAGGGGCAAAGGGAAGAGTTCCTTTGATCCCAAGAATGTTGTCTGCTTCAACTGTCAGAAGAAGGGACATATTGCTGCTGAGTGCAGATCAAAGAAGGTGGAATCAACATCAGTTGTTGATAAGAATGCTTACAGAGCTGATAAATACAAGAAGAAATATACTCATCTTAAGAAAGGAAAGCCAGAAGACAAACCCAGTGCAAAAGGGTTATAGGCTGAAACTTGGGATACAGAATCATCCACCTCAGATGATGATGAATGTCTTATGGCTCAAGAAGATAAAGAGTTAGAATTAGATGAGGTTGATTATGGTCAGTCCGAATCAATCTTTGAAGTTGACATGAAGGAAGCTGAGGAAAACAGCAAGCTCAGTGATTGGGATCCTGCTTCCATGTATAAGGTCAGTAATTTCTACTCTTACACTGATGAAGAAAAGGGTCTTGCTTTTGATTATCTGCTGAATGAATTCAAGACCAGCCTTAAGTCTCAAAATGACCTCAAAGCTGAGATAGCTAAACTGAAAGATGAGATTAAGGAAAATCAATCTCTCATTGACGATGGTAAGAAAGCACAATGTGATCTTGAATGTCAAAGACACGTCAACAAACTTCTAAGTGAAGAACTTCAGGAAGCTAAAGACAAAGCTGACCAGCTTCAAAAGGTCACTGAGTCTTGGTGTAAGTCATCAAAGCTTGTTGAAAAGTGCATAAACCAACAAATTCCTAAACACGTAAAGGCTGTACTTGGAGGTGACTATCAAACAGCAACTTATGTAGCTGATGATGAGATAGCAAGTACAGACTCTGAGGAGGATAGACTACTGATTGAGTCTCAGAAGTCAGCCTCAGAGAAGAAACATGGTCAAAACCTTAAATACAATATGTTTGTAAAGGCTAAAGATCATGGAGAAGAGTGCTCAACATCCAAACAACATGGTAAGTCTGTGCTGGACAAATTAGACACTCAGCCTATTCAAAGAACTTCAGTCAGAGAAAGGATTAATCCAAATCCTTTCAAAAGAAAACATTCTCTATCTGGCTCAGAGAGAAGTTACAAGAATAGGAAGCCCGCTGTAAGTCAGAGGTCAAATCACAACAATGGTAAGTCCAAAGTTGTAGATCTTGGTAAGTCCAAGAAGATCAACAGTGGTAAGTCCAAACCTGTTGAAACTGGTGAGTCCAGTCACCATGGCAATGGTAAGTCCAAAGTCATGGAAAAGAAGGTTGTTAGTCAAACTACTAAGGATAACAAACAAAGACCTGACGAAGGTAAGTCCAAAGTCAGTGATCATCAAGTAAATCAACTTGCAAATAAAGTTGAAAAGTTATCCACCACATACAATCCTAAGACTGAGAGTAAGTTCTCAAAAGGATTGTTAGACTCTCTACCTCCTATAATCATTGGAAGAAGAAGATGCTACAAGTGCAGAAGTAGAGGTCATGAGGCTAAGGACTGTGATGCAGAAATCTAAAGGCCTGAACAAGAACAAGCTGATCAGCCTACACAGGACTCAGCTCCTGCTCAAGCTGACCAGTCAGTTCAACCAGATGAAGATGCTAAGTGCTCCTCATCTGAACCCACCAAGAAGTGGGTTCCCAAACAAAACTAATGTGTTTAGTTTTCATATCATGTGCAGGGTTCAAATAAATGGTACTTAGATAGTGGATGCTCAAGGCACATGACTGGGTGGAAAGGACTTCTTAGTGATTTCCAAGAAGATGAAGGTCCTAAAGTAACATTTAGTGACAACTCCCATGGAAGAACTAAAGGTTATGGGAAGATGCAAGCTGGTAAGGTTACTTTCCAAAGGGTTGCATATGTCAAAGGCCTCAAACACAACCTGATTAGTATCAGTCAATTATGTGATGAAGATAATATTGTTACTTTTAGGAAGAAAGCAAGAACAATTTATAACTCTAAGGGAAAGGCTGTATTAATAGCTAAAAGAGAAAGAGATATGTATCTTCTTGATCTAAATTCTGATGATCCCTATAATGAAACCTGCTTGTTTTCCCATTTTGTTCCTAAGCTGAGTTGGTTATGGCATAAACGTTTATCTCATCTAAACTTCAAATATATAAATATGCTATCTAAAAGAGTTAGTCTCTGGATTACCAAAGATCACATTTGTCAAAGACAAATTGTGCTCAGCTTGTGAACAAGGGAAGCATCATAAAGGGTCCTTTAAATCAAAGAAAAAATTTTCAATAACAGACCCATTGCATATGTTGCACATGGATTTGTTTAGACCCATAAGTACTCCAAGCCTAAGTGGCAAGAAGTACACACTGGTGATAGTAGATGAGTTCTCACGATTCACCTGGTAATATTCCTTAAAGCCAAAAGTGAGGCTGCCCTGGAGATAATCAGTTTTATCAAACAGGAAGAGTTGCAGAAAGGTTTGTTTGTAAAGCAACTCAGGAGTGATCATGGGACTGAGTTCAGAAACTCAACTCTTGAAAGCTTCTGTGAGAAAAAGAAAATATTACAAAATTTCACATCTGTCAGAACTCCACAACAAAATGGAGTTGCTGAAAGGAGAAATAGAACCTTAATTGAGGATGCTAGAACAATGCTATGTGAGGCAGGATTGAAACTCTATTTTTGGGATGAAGCTGTTAGTACAGCCTGCTATATCCAAAATAGATCAATCATTGTCAAAATACATGGAAAGACATAATATGAGATGTATAAGTCTGGAAAGACATAATATGACACTTAGGCTTTGTGAGTTCAAAGTTTCCACATCATGTCTATAAGTTAGACAAGACTTTGTATGGTCTTAAACAAGCTCCAAGAGCTTGGTATGATACACTGTCCACTTATCTACTATCCATGGATTTCACCAGAGGTAGTATAGATAAGACACTGTTTATTAAAAAAAGTAAAGGACATGTGATTCTTGTACAAATCTATGTGGCTGACATTATCTTTGGCTCTACCAATGAATCTCTGTGTGAATGGTTCTCCAAAATAATGTCACAAAAGTACAAGATGAGTATGATGGGTGAGATGACATATTCCCTAGGCCTGCAAATACAACAAAAGCCTGATGGAATTTTCATCAAGCAAAGCAAGTATGTTCTTGATTTGATAAAGATATATGGTTTTGATTCTAGTTCCACCATGAGAACACCCATGTCACCAGCTGTCAAGCTGAGTAAAGACTTAGATGGTAAGTATGTGTGTCAGTCTACCTATAGAGGAATGATAGGTTCATTACTCTATTTGACAGCTAGTAGACCTGATATCATTTTTGCTACATGTGTTTGTGCAAGATATCAGGCAGATCCTAAAGAATCACATCTTCAATATGTGAAAAGGATCTTTAGGTACCTTAAAGGTACACCAAATCTAGGTCTTTGGTATCTAAAAGACTCTGGATTTGAATTAGTTGGTTTTTCAGATGCTGACTATGCTGGGTGCAAGTTGGACAGAAAATCAACTACTGAAGGATGTAAAATGCTTGGAGGAAAGCTAGTTAGCTGGACTAGTAAGAAACAGAACTCAGTGGCTACTTCTACTGCTGAAGTTGAATATGTTGCAGCAGGAAGTTGTTGTGCTCATTTCCTTTGGATGCAGCATCAGCTTCAAGACTTTGGTATGGTTTTCAAGAAAACTCCTATCTTCTGTGATAACTAAAGTGCAATAGCCATCACTTACAATACAGTATTTCACTCAAGAACCAAGCACATTGAAATTAGACATCACTTCATAAAGGACATCGTGGAAAAAGATAAAGTTGAAATTAAATTTATCTCCCTGATGACCAATTAGCAGAAATCTTTACTAAACCCCTTGATGAAAAGAGGTTGAATTGGGTATGCTCAACCCCTAGCTAAGTGTCTAAAATTTGAGTTCTCAGTTTGACAAAGACTAAGTATCTTAAGCTGAGTGCACAGTTTATAAATAAGTTTTCATAAACTGTATAATAAGTCAAGCTGAATGATGAGTTCACATGTTTTGTGGGTTCCAAACATATTCTAACTCTTTAGTGTAGTTATGATACAGTTTGAGTGAGTCTCAAACATAAATGACTAAGTGTCATTGAGTCTGAGCTATGTGCTTCACTCAAGCTGTGTGATATGTTCACACGTTTGGTATGTTTCAAAAAAGTTTTAAACTACTCAATGTAGCTAGAACTAAGTTTGAGTGAGTCTCAATCATATTTGACTAAGTGTCACTGATTCTGAGCTAAGTGCTCAAAATTGAGATGCGTGCTCAAAATCGAGCTGAGTGCTCAGACTCAAGCTGAGTATCAATATCAAGCTGAGTGGTGATATCAAGCTGAGTGCTTGATTCACGCTGAGTGATTAGTTTCCTCAGCTTGGTGTGTCCAAACTATGACTTAATTACTGAGTGTAATTACTTCATATACAAGTGCGTATTTGAGTAAGTCTCAAAATCACATATTATACTAATTGTGTATTGGTATATTTCAACAGTGTTTATAATCTTATTATTCGTTAATATTATTATTTTACACTTGTATCCATTGGGAGATGATGTGTTTCTACCCTCTTACTGTTACATCAAGCAGAAATTTTTTTACGGTGTAACGGATAAAAAGGGAATTCAACGGTAACTTTTCTCTCTCCACGGAAAGGTATATATACCGACTCCATTCGGTTTAGAGAAGTTTATGGTTACATAACAAACTTCTCACATTCTACAATACCTTTCGCAAATAACCAATTGCTCAGTGCGATTACTCGTTTCATCGCTCTCAAAACCCTACATCGCTCAGTGCGACTTCATTTGCTAAGTGCGAATACAGAAAAATTACTTAGTGTAATCTGAAATTTCACAATGGAAGGAACCACTCTTATTCTTAGTGATAGAATGGTTAGGGGTGCTGCTTTAAAAAAAATGGGGTGCCGCTGATCAAAAATAATAATCAGTGTGCCTGCCTTGCTATTCCTCCGCGGAAAAAGGGCAGAGGTTATGAAATCTGGTTAGACTACATCCGGAAATGCCCTTTGGCATTTGCCTTCATTAGAGCACCGGTTCATATTGCTCCGCAACATCTTTTGGAGTTCTGGTACACATGCACCTTCAACCAGAACAGAGGAGAGATAATAGGCACTGTTCTTAATGGCAATCGAACAGTAGCCCTCACGGTTCAACGGCTAAGGGATGTTCTTCAAATCCTTGATCAAGATGTGTTCAAGCCCACCATGACTAGACAAGTGGCGAGATCGGTTCTACCTCAAATGGGTCACCCTCAAACTGAAAGGATGATTAAGAAGGCCGATTTCCCAACCAGCTGAGGCTTCATGGTTTCAACAGTGGTACGTTCACTTGGGACTAAAGTTGGTGGCTTGGACCAAGTTACCGAGTTTAAAATGCAGCTGCTATATAATATGTTCTTCGACACATGTATAGACTATGCACAACTCATTTTCAACGAGCTCAAAGTCTTAGTGTTGAAGACCATCAGGGACCTCCATGTGCCATTCATAAGGTACCAGTCCTTGTTGATTGAAGCTGAGTTGGGGGATTTATATGAAACTGGATGGGATGTGTTCCCTACCCCAACACTCAGCCCCAAGATGTTTAACAATGACATCTTCCCTGAGCAAGCGGGTCTGAGTGGTCCAATGCTCTTGGTGGCTGAGGGAGTTTCATCTGCAAGTGGATGTAAGGGATCACCTCACGGGGGAGCTTCCTACGCTGACACGGAGGTTCAAGCTGAGCACTTCGCTCAAGCTGAACCAGCACAAACTGAAGCTGCTTCTGGTAAGACCTCTCCACTTTCTCTTTCTTCTCATTATTCTCCATCCGTTTTTGGAGATAAGGCTGTGGTAAGCCCAACCCAGTCTACCCCATCTCCTCCACCTTCATTCCATATACAATCCCACTCTGAAGCCACCCCTAGTATGCCAACTGCTACTAGGGAGAATATCCGAACCTACACACGTAAATCTTCCATAGGTGGTGCCACTCCTAAAGGCATCACTGGAGCTGAGATCACATTGATCCCTCCACCGGCAGGAGTTGAGGGGGAGACGCCTACTCTTAAGGTGTCAACCTCGATGCTCATTTTAACCCAACAGCCTATACCGGGTGTGGTGTCTACTCAGCTCATACCTACTCTAGCCATGGGAAAGCCTATTTATGTGCCTGAGCAGACACACTCGGGTAACATTGAATATATGACCAATCCCCAGGGTCAATCACCCCCCTCTATACCCATAAGCCAACCACCAACCCATACACTTCACATTTCGAGCCCAATTACTTCTCTTTACTTCTCACACCCTATTGCACGACCTGTCAATGTTTCATCTTCAAACCAAGGTGATTCACTGGGTCCAAACTCTGGTGCAGATGAATTTGAAGGTAAAAACTAACCTTTGGATGATGCTCCCAAATTCTAACCCTCTCAAGCTGACTTGGACGACTTAATGAACTTTTTCAAAAGTCAGTTTGACAAGCTGAACCTCAAGAGAAAACAAGACAAAAAGAACATGTTAATGATCTTGGATTCTCTAGCGGAAGATGTACAACAGTTAAAATCTGCAGTGGCTGCCCTACGACAACAAAGGACTTCAACCCCTATTGATGATGACAAAAATGGGGAGAATGTTCCAAAAGCTGAAGCTGAGTCTGTTCAAGCTGAAGCTTTCTTACTATTGGCAAAGGGAGCAGATCAAGTTGAGGGGGAGAAAGAAATGGAAATAGAAGTTGGGCTGACTGAAAAGGCTAAAGGAAAGAGACCTGTAGTAGTCAGCTCAAGAGAATCAGAACCTCCTCAACATAAAAGAAGGAAAATGATTCTTAGTGAATCATCTGACGTAGATGAAGACTCTGCGAATAAAATTACTTTACAAGAAAGAGCTTCAGTGCTGGCAGTTAGAAGAATGTAGAAGGACGATGCTGACCAGCTTGGGATCTCTGTTAACGAATTAAGAAAAAGACAAAAGAATGCTCAAGCTGTGTTGGTCAGTGAAAAACAGGCAAGAGAAAGGGCTTGGGCTGAGCAAATCAAAAGGCAGAATGAGGAACTGGCTAAACTCAAGCTACCCATAGTGCCTAAGGAAGAAGAGGAAGAATAAACTCTGATGGAAGATCAACCAGAGGAGGAGAACATAATGGATTGCTATAGAAAACTATTCTTCCCTTCTCAAATACTTTCACTCAAGTTGAATTCAGTTCAAGGGATCATCATCATGGAGTTCGTCTTAAAGAATGGTGAAACACCTTCTCTGGAGCTGAATCAACTTCATAAGCTGGGTAATGAATAGTGGAAGCAAGTAGCTATTCTTATCAATCAGATGGAAAAGTCCTCTGCAAGGAATCAAGTCAAAGATAAAATTATAAGAATACTTGCTAAAGCTGATGTGATGCAAATCATACCCATATCAGAGATAGCTACCCTACTGACTTCCTTTCACAAAATAGGAAAGGATAAACTGAAAAAGTCAGCTGGTTTAGCAAAAGCAAACAAGGACAGTCTAGCTCTTCCTGAAGGCATGGAGTTTCAAGAGAATACATATGTTAAAAAGCTTCATAAAGGGTTCATGTACTTGGACAGAAATGGTGAAAAATGCTTCCAGGCTGATGCATCAATTTATACATGTGGGGTATCTCAAGTATTTTCTCTGAGACAAATTGTTGAAAAGACGGAACAAAATGCAAGGTTCAGATATAGACTAAACAGAGAAATACGATCACAAAAGGATCAGCTTCAACACATTCCTAACTTGCAAGAAATCCTTAAAGAAATTAACAAGGAGATAAAGGAATTTGAAGAATTGCATCCTCAATAGATTAGATCTATTGTAAATATTAGATTAGTTCTGATATTTTTGTAAGCACTATGTGTGCATGATCTATGTGATCAACATTTTGTATTATGATAAGTTCAAATTAATACAAATATAAAGTTTGATATGTTCAACTGTGTTGTGATGTGTTCATATGTATAAGTCTGATAAGTTCAGCTTAAATGAATAACTGATTAGTTTTTATTCATTAAAGTAATTGGTTGGTGTGTTCAACTAAAAGTTGGTATGTTCCACTTAAAGTTGATAAGTTCAATTGATATTGATATGTTCAATAAATATTTGATTAGTTCAAAGTAAAAATCTTGATAAGTTTAAGACTTAAAACATAATTCTGTTAAACAAACTTAATAACTGTTTAATGGTTTTGTCATCATAAAATAGGGGGAGTTTGTTGGGAAAATGATCTCATCAGTTAAGATTTGATGAGACAAAGTTAAGTTTGTAAGATGTGTTCTACATATAACTTAAACAGAATTATGAAGCTTAGTCAGACTGAACACTTATAGTGATTCAGACTGAGTATAAGCTGAGCATATGTTCGATCAGCTTACACTATATCTTAGTAAGATTATCAATATGTTTGATAAGCTGTGTGCGTAAACTAAGATATACATATTGAGTTTCAGCTTGATGAGTTTCAAGCACAGTGACTTAGCGTGAATACTGAGTCAACTTAATAGAGTTACTAAATATGTTTTAGTAAATTCTTTAGACTTCTAAGGATGAGTTAACAATTATACATGTTAGTTCATGTTTGTTTTCGAGTGTGTTCTAGAAGAACTCAGCTTGATGAGTTTCAAGCTGAGTAACTCAGCCTGACTAAAGAAGTCAGCTAAAAAGAATTTAAATGTGTTTTAAATTCTTTTTTAACTCTCTATATCTACGAAAAGGATCAGAAGACTTCAGAATCAAGATTGAAGATTGAAGACTCAGATAAGAAGATTCAAGATGTTGGAGTATGCCCATTGACACACGTACGCCAATTAATCACTACCGATGATGTATGGGCCTATCGGGTCACACGCCAGGGTTTGATATTGACAACAACCTAAAATGGAGGGTTAGAAATGAATAATTAAAGATAGTTAGTGATCTTGACAGGGTTAGCGACACTAACCATTACGTCGCTAATTTAGCCGCGTTAGCGGCGCTAACCTTAAGTGGTTAGCGGCGCTAAGTTTGGGGGGTTAGCGGCCCTAACCCATCTGACAGATTACAACTTTATTCTTTTCACTTCCACTCTCCACAAATGCCTGTTACTTTATGTTTCTGGTCTTTGGGAGTTCTAGAGGAAGTTTTTGGGCTATTAAATACACATGCATTCTCTCATTTGCTTTTTTGATGGTCTAAGAAAACACACACACATAGAAGACATTTTGGGTTATTCTTGTGTGTGTAAAAGTGAGAGCCAAGAGAGGAGAGTTCTGGAGTTGGGTTGCTGTTCCAGAGAAGTGTCTCCATATGGTGTAGGACACTTTGATGTCTCGCTAGTACAAGAAGGTCACGGCTTTTCCCTGGGTGGACTTCGATAGTCTAGAGAAGGTTGCCACTAGCTTGGATCCGTGATCTACACCAACAACCAGAGACATCAGGGGTATACTCTCTTCTTTCTCTTTTTTTTTGTTGCTTAACTTAGTTGTAGAGATTGGTACACCTCTTGGGGTTCTTTTGTGTATTGTTTTTGTTTGTTAAATTCCGATTTTGTACTTGCTTGCTTCCGCTGTGATGAACCACGAACCCCAAACAGTGGTATCAGAGCCACCTCTACACTAGTTTTGCACTTGGTGGCTTTGAAAATCCGAAAAATGTGATTTTTTGTTTTGTCCAAGGTTTAGCGGCGCTAACCTTTCCATGTTAGCGGCGCTAACCTGTCCGTAGCGGTGGCTATCTCGTCTCGCGTTAGCGGCGCTAAGTCGGAGTTAACGGCGCTAACTTTTATTGTTAGCGGCGCTAACCCGTCTCTTAGAATGCATTTTGGCCTAAAATCAATTTTGTTGGATTGCTTGAGCTACTTATACTTTCTGGAATTGTTCCAGTATTTGAGATGTGCTTGGTTTAAGTTGCCTTATGTCTTGGTTGGTGTATTTATATGTGGATTAACATTTTGGCATGAAAATAGTTAATTGCATATACTTACATTGTGTATATATGACTATGGAATTTTGATTTGATTAAGGTTCCTAATGCATATGTACATAGGATTATTAGTGCCTTGAGTGATTAGATAATCTTAACCAAGACATATACGATTTCCATGGTTTTTGTGTGGCACACCATGTACTAGATTTGTTGTATGTGGTTGTAATATTTGTGTCAGGTAACGATTGAGCCTTTAAGACCTATGTGATGTGTTTGGTTGTGTAAATTAATTTATTCATTCATTTGGTGGTTTGTACCACAATGGTTTGTAATAATTTAAATTTATTCGGTTTGTATATTTAACGGCTTGCATGCCGATTTCTATTCTTTGTAATTTGTGAAATTAGCTTAGAATAGAGAATTGTGGCTTGCATGCCATTTCCTTTTAAAATTTGTAAATTGTAAAAGGAGAACCGAAACAACCAACAAGGATCATGGAGGGTGTCTTGGCAAGCTTGGATCCGGAGGTCGGTAGGAGACGCAATGGATCAAGTGGGAGGAGCACACATCAAGTCATTCGGAATATGTCCTTAGATGACTTAGTCTTGCCCGTTGGCTCACGGGTAAGACGAATAGGTTTTTCGGCTCGTTACCGGACTTGTATTACATGTGTGGTTGGTTTTATTTTGTATTATTTCTTGCATGGATGTTTAGGATCTTCGCATGCTAGAAAATTTTTCAAAATAATAAAACCAAAGAGTTTTTAAATTAGTTTACAAAATCCGCGCGCCACATAGACAAGAATTGGTTAAAATCATTTTAACCGGCAAAAACAAAATCCTGTTTATCAAAATTGTAAATCTCACGCCATCCGTAAGATGACACCACCCGAATCTAGTGAAGCAAGATCGGTTGTCGAGCTCTAGCTGATTCGGTTTTGTGTAACTGTGTGGAAGGTGTGTGTGGCAACTCGCAAGGGTCGGTTGTCGAGCTCTAGCCGAGCCGGCCATTGGGCTAGAGTACCACCGTGTATCTTGACGGTTGATTTACAATTCCAAGACTTAAGACGCCTTGGTAGTTGTCGAGCTCTAGCCGAGCTACTAAAGTGGATTAATGAGGAATGGTGTGAAAGGGATCAAACATGCCAAATGGGTGCTGAGAGTACCTAGGATCCCGCAAGTGTCTAAGAGTTGCGATCACGGATTGCAATTGGTAAATTGTTTACCTGCCTAAAATAGCTTCATGAAGTTTCATTTGTTCCTGGAAAAGGAGAGACTCATAGGAGTGAACTTCGTTGACTGGTATCGTGTGTTAAGGATTGTCCTTCAACACGAGTCAAAGTTGCACGTTCTTGAGGAGCCTCTTCTGAGTCACCTGCTACCAATGCGAGCTGGGCCACTAGATACGCATGGGAAAAGCGTGTCAGAGATACACAAGATGTTTCTTGTCTCATGTTGTCGACTATGAGCTGTGAGCTGCGAAAGCAACTCAAGCAATTGAGTGCGTACGACATGATAAACCGGCTAAAGGACATGTTGCCACAGCAGGTTAGACAAGAACCTTTTGAGTATGTTAAGGCTCTAGTCGGTTGTAGGATGCAGGAAAGCGGGGACGTAAGTGTTCATGTCCTTAAGATGAAGGCGTACATGGACCAAATGGAGAGACTTGGATTTCCCATAGGGAGGGAACTGATGGTGAACTTGATTCTCCAATCCCTACCCATGTCTTATGAGAAGTTTGTCATGGAATATATCAAAGACAATATGGTTTGGTCCTTAAGTGAGCTACATGGCATGTTAAAGGCTGCTGAGTTGAACATGGCCAAGTGTAAGCTAATCTCGTCCACACCCGCTAAGGCTACTAGGAAACAAAAACATAAGAAGAAGAAACTGACCTCATATGGAAAGCTTGGTTTGACTGAGCCTACCATAACCGTGGAAGTTGAGGAAAATGAGATTGTGCCTCAAGATAACGTTCCACTTGGGGTAGTTTGCTACTTTTGTGGGGGAATTGGAAATTGGCTCCGTCACGCCTGCCCTAAGTCCCTGAATGAGCTAAGTTTCCTAAAGCGGAAGAACTTTAGCTCCTCGACTTCAGGTACATTCATGATTATACTCCATTGATCTTCTACTTCAATAGACTGGGTTTTTTTAACGCTAGTCAAAACAGTCACGTTTGTTACAAACTTGTTTGTTCCAAAGTGTAGGTGTTTATCTGAAGTAGGTCGATGATGCATGGAGAGCTGGAAGAAGTGAAGGGAAGCATAAGTGTTTCTCTCTTGCTAAAAGGATTGGAAGAGTTGATCTTGTCATTCCTACCAGCTAAATTATTACTTCATTAGATAAATGTTTTACGCCCTGTGTGGCAAGAAGCATTATATCTTTTTTTCTATTGATGACGATGAATATTACTTTGAATTATGCTATTGTGGGTTTTAGAATTTTATTTCAAAGTTTATTCATGTCGTGGCATATGTAGTAAGCGTTTGCTTAAGAAGTAATAATATGATCATGAATGTTTATTGGTTAGTTATCCCTATAACATTGGTGATTTAACCATATAAACAAGACTAACATCACCAAGGTCCATGTGGAAAGGAACTTGGAATCTTTTGACTTCGAGTTATTAGTTGATGTTGAATCTTGCTTATAAAGTTAAATAACTATAACGTCCTTCACTAGTTGATGTGGGAGGAATAAAAGTTTGTTGGATTACGCTTGCACTCTTGTGTAAGGGCCGATCAAGCAAAGTCATAAGGATTAACTAAGTATAATTTGTTACCTTTACCTATGATGGTAGAAGAAAAGGGTATTAGAAAAGTGTTTGAAACCTGAGAGGTATTCAAAACTCACCCGTAACGAATTAATAACAAAAGAGGGCAAAAGGGAACTAAAATACTCAAATCTAATGAGATGGTGAGATATAATAGATTCCTAGTTCATCATAAGAACTATGGGAATGTCTCATAATTCATTTCTCCTAGGATACTTGTTTTACATGTATCGTTCAGTGGAGAGACGGAACATACTAGTTATGATTCCATTTGATGGCTTAAACTTAAGTAACCTGACTGATTGGTGTACCTGAGTAGTAGCGGGCTATGTTCCTATATTACAACAAAGATGGTCAAATTAGCAACCATGGAGGTTAGACTAGAAAGACAGCTTCGCTTGTCTACCTCATGGATTAAAGTCATCTAGTGGGAGATGGATGAACTTTAAAAGATGCTAATACATTTAATAGGTTCTTCTTTGTTTTCGATGTTCTCTTCATAACCTTTTGAGAACTGTGGTGAGTTGCTCGAAAATGGAAATGAACAACTGAAGCATTTCGGTGGAAGAACGTGTGACTTAAATGAAAGACCTGATGTTGACACTACCATTCAATAAGTAATGATTGGAACTTAACATGGCAATGTTGAAGTACTTGGCACTATGATATTACCTCTTCATAAGTCCGGCGAAAGTCATCATAAGGCCGGAAGTGTGTTAAATACATGAGGAAGATAACTTCTTGATAATACATAATGTATGTATCAATTACCGGAATCAGTAGTGCGCCTTGGCTCTATTAAGATAAGGGAAAGGTAATGAAATAAGATATAGTCCATGCTGGATTCCAAGGATGAGCTTGAGTAATCCAAGACCTAGGTGTAACCTTTATGGTGTATCTAGATCTTTTGGATATAAGATCTGCATGGATTAGTTTGTAGATAACTTCAAATACTAACTGGTGGGGATTGATTTTATGATGATTGACCATGTGTAAGGTATCATATGAAGACATTCTTCCAGTAGTTATGTTGAAGTTTACACGGACACTTACGCCATTTCATGGCAAAATGATGCAAAGACCAGATTCCATCAAGGGAATTTAATAAGGAAGTGTTGATGACACTGTCCGAAGGTGCTTTACATCTAAAGTATTCTTGTAAAATCTACAAACAAGAAAAGGATGTCTTGGACTTCAATGAACATCTAAGTTTCATGTTTTGCTGTGAAAATCACATGTTTGAGTTTTCAATGAGCAATACTGAAACTTGGATGGATGCTAGAGCTAGTGGGAGGGCTGTTGTTATCCTATGTAATATGTCTTGGACATATTTAATAATGGAGATAATGTCTTGATCATGTATGGCTGTAAGTTTGAATAAAGAATTATACGTCCGTTAAGGATAAACAAAGCAATTTGCAAAATACAAGAAATATCAAGATATGTTCTTGTTAATCAAAAGATATGAGAGTAAATTATTATTCTGAGTGATAGTTCATGTTTAAGAATAACCGCCAATTCGATTGGGGTTTGTGATCCTACAAACATTGTGTCGTTAATAAATGTGATACTTAAAGCATCAATAACTCTATAGAGATCTTTATGAAAACTATGAGAGTACGATGACTTGATCACATAAGATTTGATCACATAAAGCATCTGTGACTCTATAGAGATCTTTATGAAAACTATGAGAGTACGATCGCTTAAGCAAATAAGATTTTATTCTTAGAGCATCAATAACTATATAGAGATCTTTATGTAAACTATGAGAGTATGATGGCTCATGCACATTAAAATTTTAGATCCAAGCGTTGTTTGTCCTATTGGATTCCTTGAGACAATGAAAGTATAACGGCTTGGAAGTATGATCATAATCCCATCAACGCACACTTTGGAAGTGGTTGGTTGGAGTGGGAATACGATCATTTTCAGAGTACACACGGAGAGCATGGTGGCGGATCCGTTCACTAAGATATAGTAGCGGGTTAGTGATTATCATCAGACTAGGGCCTGCATATACTTGGCTAAAGTTCGTTTTAGTAATGTTTTGATATACATTTCTTTTGGGAACGTTAAGCAATATTGTGCATCTGCTTGTATCGATTATCAAATGAGGATTTTGTAATGCGCGTGTAGCGGGTACTCTCAATAAGCCTTATTGTGTTCCAACTTAGCATGTTTTACCTCTTCCCTGAATGTTTTAACATTCTAAATGTCCACAGTCGGTCATTCTTCATGGAAAGGAAGTCTGAACTAAGACTGAGGGAAGTAATTGGTCATGTGTCCAATGGGGATTGGGACACGGGGACGCAATTCTTCGCCTGTACTTGAAAGTGTTTCAAGTAACTGGAAGACCCACACCTGAATTCACTTTGTGGTACTTGTCATGAGTGATTCAGGATGATAATATCAGTTCATCATCATACTGGAGATTCATTAAAGTAATTGGTTGGTGTGTTCCACTAAAAGTGGGTATGTTCCACTTAAAATTGATAAGTTCAATTGATATTGATATGTTCAATTAATATTTGATTAGTTCAAAGTAAAAATCTTCATAAGCTTAAGACTTAAAACATAATTCTGTTAAACAAACTTAATAACTGTTTGATGGTTTTGTCATCATAAAATAGGGGGAGTTTGTTGGGAAAATGATCTCATCAGTTAAGATTTGATGAGACAAAGTTATGTTTGTAAGATGTGTTCTACATATAACTTAAACATAATTATGAAGCTTAGTCAGACAGAACACTTATAGTGATTCAGACTGAGTATAAGCTGAGCATATGTTCGATCAGCTTAGACAATATCTTAGTAAGATTATCAATATGTTTGATAAGTTGTGTGCCTAAACTAAGATATACATATTGAGTTTCAGCTTGATGAGTTTCAAGCAGAACGACTCAGCGTGAATACTGAGTCAGCTCAATAGAGTTACTAAATATGTTTTAGTAAATTCTTTAGACTTCTAAGGATGAGTTAACAATTATACATGTTAGTTCATGTTTGTTTTCGAGTGTTCTCGAAGAACTCAGCTTGATGAGTTTCAAGCTGAGTAACTCAGCCTGACTAAAGAAGTCCGCTTAAAAGAATTTAAATGTGTTTTAAATTCTTTTTTAACTCTCTATATCCACGGAAAAGATAAGAAGACTTCAGAATCAAGATTGAAGATTGAAGACTCAGATAAGAAGATTCAAGATGTTGGAGTATGCCCACTGACACACGTACGCCAATTGATCACTACCGATGATGTATGGGCCTATCGGGTTATACGCCGGGGGTTGATCTTGACAACAACCTAAAATGGAGGGTTAGAAATGAATAATTAAAGATAGTTGGTGATCTGGATAGGGTTAGCGACGCTAACCATTCTGTCGCTAACTTAGCCGCGTTAGCGGCGCTAACCTTAAGTGGTTAGCGGCGCTAAGTTTGGGAGGTTAGCGGCGCTAACCCATCTGACAGATTACAACTTTATTCTTTTCACCTCCACTCTCCACCAATGCATGTTACTTTATGTGTCCGGTCTTTGGGATTTCCAGAGGACGTTTTTGGGCTATTAAATACACATGCATTCTCTCATTTGCTTTTTTGATGGTCTAAGAAAACACACACACATAGATGACATTTTGGGTTGTTCTTGTTGGGGTTCGTGGTACACAGCAACAGAAGCATGCAAGGTCATAAACGAATTTTTCAAACAAAAACAAGACCACAAGATGAACCCCATAAGTGGATCTAACTCTACAACAAAGTTATGCAACAAAACAGAAAGAAAAGAGGAGATTATACCCTTGATGTCTCTGATGGTTGTGTGTGTGTGGCTAGCTTTCAAGTCGTGACCTCCTTTCTCGGCTCCTTCTAGCAATATTGAAGTCCACCCCGAGTGAATCGTGACCCAAGTGTACTAGCACTCCTTTAGCTCAATCAACAAGAAGATTAGCTTCTGAAACACAACCAAAATCCACCAGGAATCTGCTCACTTTCTCTCCTGTTTGAACTTAGCAACTATCACAAGAGTTCTAAGTTTGTATTTCTCTTAACTAGTGGCCAAGAGTAGAGAATGAGAGATATGCATGTGTTTTATAGACCAACTCACGACTCCAGGTCTCCCTTAGTCGGTCCCAGAAGTCATCATTAGATATTACATGCATTGGTCGGATTTAGAGGTGAAAAGATAAAGTTGTTTCTGTCAGACAGAGTTAGCGCCGCTAGCCGCCCATAGTTAGCGCCGCTAACCTCCCATGGTTAGCGCCGCTAACGCGGCTGATTTAGCGACGCCAGAGTTAGCGCCGCTAACCCCTGCGGGAAACCAACTATCATTATTTATCCTTTCTCACCCTCATCTGTTAGGTTGTGTCAAGGTCAACCCCCGGCATGTGACCCGATAGGCCCATACATCATCGGTAGTGATCATTTGGCGTACGTGTGTTCGTGGGCATACTCCAACAGACTCCCACTTGCACATGACTCTACGTACCCAATGCATCACATACAAAGAGCGGCCTCTAGTAAGACATCTCTGCCCCCAAGTCTGTATGGGTTTTGTCTTCTGCACAAAAACCAATCTGCAACCCATGTGAAAAGGTCCTATCGATTATGTTTCTCGATCTAGACTGGTGGTGACCAAAATATACAAGTTGCAATCAATCATAAATTATTGCAAGCTTTGAGCATGGCCATGCATTTTGGTGTCAGCGACCAATCATTGAGGGGCCCAAGGATATCTCTCTAAACAGAGGAACAAATTCCTTTGACTTACACTGCCCACCACAGTGATCATACTCTGCCCAACTACTCCCTTTATAACAGCCAGTTACGGACTGCGTTTGAAAGCAATTAGAACATAGCAAACCAAAGTGATGCAGCCACGTGCATCTCCAGTCTTAGGATGAACTGATATTATCATCCTGATTTACTCATGACATGTACCATAAAGTAAAATCAGGTGTGGGTCGTCCAGTCACTTGAAACACTTTCAAGTACAGGCGAAGAATTGCGTCCCCGTGCCCCAATCCCCATTGGACACATGACCAATTACTTCCCTCAGTCTTAGTTCATACTTCCTTCCCAAGAAGAATGACCGACTGTGGACATTTAGAATGCTTGCGCATTCAGGGAAGAGCAAAACATGCTAAGTTGGAACACAGTAAAGATTTAAAGAAATACCCGCAACTTGCGTATTACTAAATCCCATTTAATAATCGATAAATACAATAAATACAATACTGCTTCATGTTCCCAAAAGGGTAAATACAACAAATATACTAACCAAATACAAAGGCATGATCAAACCAAATCACTAGCAAATCTAATCCCAATAGCTCGAGTATGAGCGTCATGCTTTGCTTGCGATAAAGGTTTGGTGAACGGATCCGCCACATTGCTATCCGTCTGTACTCTGCTGATAACAATGTCTCCACATTCGACCACGTCCCGGATGTAATGATACTTCCGCGGAATATGTCTCGTGCGTCGGTGAGACCTTGGTTCCTTGGCAAGAGCAACCGCACCCTCGTTGTCACAGAACACCTCAACAGCGTCGGCAATGCTAGGAACCACTCCCAGATCTTGGATGAATTTCTTCATCCATACAGCCTCCTTCACAGCTTCACTGGCCGCAATATACTCCGACTCGGTAGTAGAATCGGCCACAGTGTCTTGGTTGGAGCTTCTCCAGGAAATAGCACCACCATTGAGTAGGAACACAAACCCCGATTGAGATCGGCAGTCGTCCCGATCGGTTTGGAAGCTAGCATCTGAGTAACCAGTCACCCGTAGCTCTTCCGCACCTCCATACACCAAGAACATCTCCTTAGTCCTCCGAAGATACTTGAGAATGTTCTTTACTGCCATCCAATGAGCTTCACCAGGATTGGCTTGATATCTACTTGTCATACTCAATGCACAACATATATCAGGCCTAGTACATAACATGGCGTACATGATCGAGCCAATTGCCGAAGCATATGGAACTCGACTCATTACTTCCCGTTCCTCAGGGGAACTCGGGCTTTGAGCCTTGCTCAACACTAAACCATGCGACATAGGTATGAACCCCTTCTTGGAATCCTCCATCCTAAATCTCTTTAGGACCTTGTCTATGTACGTACTCTGGCTTAATCCGATCAACCTGCGGGATCTATCTCTATAGATCTTGATCCCAAGAATGTAAGCTGCATCCCCAAGATCCTTCATTGAGAAACAACTCCCTAGCCAGGCTTTTACCCCTTGCAAAGTTGGGACGTCGTTCCCAATTAGCAGAATATCATCTACATAAAGAACCAGGAATACAACTATGCTCCCACTAGCTCTAATGTAAACGCATGGCTCATCCTTGCTTTTAGAGAAGCCAAACTCTTTGACCTTCTCGTCGAAGCACAGGTTCCAGCTTCGAGAGGCTTGCTTAAGCCCATAAATGGACTTCTTAAGCTTGCAGACTTTATCCGGAAACTCAGGATGTACAAAACCCTCAGGCTGTGTCATATACACATCCTCTGCTAGTGTTCCATTAAGGAACGCGGTTTTGACGTCCATTTGCCAAATCTCATAATCATGAAATGCGGCAATGGCCAAAAGTATCTGGAGAGACTTCATCATAGCCACCGGTGAAAAGGTTTCCTCATAGTCTATACCATGAGTTTGAGTGAAACCCTTAGCCACCAGTCGGGCCTTGAAGGTGTCTACCTCGCCATCCATGCCGATCTTTTTCTTGAAGACCCACTTGCACCCTACGGGTTTGCATCCCGGCACGGGATCAACCAAGTCCCAGACTTGATTATCCGACATGGACTGAATCTCGGATTCCATTGCCTCTAGCCACTTGGCGGACTCAGGGCCCACCACAGCGTCCTGGTATTTGGTAGGCTCATCAGAGACCACTACCATGTCGGTGCCCTCAGATATGTGAAAACCATATCTCTTTGGCTCATGCCGACTTCTACCAGATCTTCTAATAGGCAACGGGTTTACATCATCTCCAGCTTCATCATGCTGAGATTCAACCCTCTCAGGTTGTGAGCTAGTCCCAACATCAGGTTCTACATTGGCAGTCTCTTGAATTTCTTCAAGATCAACCTTTCTCCCACTAGCGTCTTTGGATAACAGTTCCCTTTCAAGGAACATCGCCCTTCGAGCAACAAACACCTTGTTCTCCGAAGGTTTGTAAAACAAATATCCCATAGACCCAGCAGGATGACCAATGAAAAAGCACCTTTCGTCTTACGTAGGCAGGACAACCCCAGACCTTTAAATATGAAATGGATGGAACCTTTCCATGCCACATCTCATACGGTGTTCTCTTAACCTTCTTTGTTGGTACGAGGTTAAGGATTCTACCGGCCGTCTCAAGCGCATATCCCCAAAACGTAACGGGAACGTCCGTACGAACCATCATAGACCGAACCATATCCAACAATGTTCGGTTCCTCCTCTCGGCGACACCATTTAATTGTGGCGTCCTAGGAGGGGTTAATTGCGAGATAATCCCACAATCCCTTAGATGTTCACGGAACTCGGAACTAAGATACTCACCGCCTCTATCGGATCGTAGGGTCTTAATCCTTTTCCCTAATTGATTTTCTACCTCGTTTTGATAAGTCTTAAATACCTCAAAGGTATCCGACTTTTGTCTCAACAAGTAGACATACCCGTATCGACTATAATCATCAATAAAGGTAACGAAGTAGCGGGAATGATCTCTTGTGGCATGCTTGAACGGACCACACACATCTGTGTGAACGATATCCAACAAGTCTTGCGCCCTCTCACAAACACCGGTGAAGGGTGCTTTGGTCATCTTGCCCAATATACAAGATTCGCATACGTCATTAGACCCGTGGTCAAATGATTCCAAGATCCCATCCACTTGGAGCTTGGCGATGCGTTTCTTGTTTATGTGGCCTAACCGACCATGCCATAGAGACAATTTATCCAAAACGTTTTTGGGACCCGAATCAACATTCATGATTGATCTAGTGCTTTGCAAGCTTACGCTTGTTTCATATATGCCATGACATGGAAATGCTTTGAAATAAAAAACATCATCTTTGTAACATAAAATGCTACCATTCTCAAATTTAAAAGTAAAACCATCGTCATACAAGGCATACAATGAAATAATGTTTCTTGCCACACATGGCGCAAAAGATACATTTAACAAAACAATAGATAAGCCAGAAGGAAAGGCGAGCTCCACACTCCCAATCTTCTCAACCGGGACAACCGCCTTGTTTCCCATGATGAGATCCAGCTCTCCATCAACCAAGTCCCTACTTCTTCTTAGTACCTGCACATTATTACAAACGTGAGTACCACACCCGCTGTCTAAAACCCAGGCGTTAGAAGTAGAAGTGTTATGGAGTTCAATCATGTACGTACCGGAGGCAGCGGCACCTTTAGAGCGAAGCTTCTTGAGCTCCTCCGTGTACTTGGGGCAACTACGCCGGTAGTGACCCTTCTCCCCGCAGAAGTAGCAGGTTGCCTCTTCCGGTGAGGTGGCAGCGGGAGCCACTTGCTTCCCCTTCGGCTCCGGGGTTGGGTTAGGTTTGGGCTTCGGCCCTTGGGCCTTGGCCTTCTTCTTTCCCTTCCCCTTGGAGCCCAAAGCGGGTTGCTTCCGCTTGTTACCACCCTCGTTGATGGTGAGAACGGCAGTGGAGGTGGTGGGCTTTGACTTGGCAAGCTCGCCCTCGGCGGTCTTTAGCATGCCATGCAATTCCATAATGGACTTGTCCATACTATGCATGTGGAAGTTCACAATGAACGGACCATATGCAGGAGGCAAGGATTGGAGGATGATATCAACCGCCAACTCCTTCCCCATGGGAAAGCCCAACTCCTCGAGCTGATCCACGTACCCTTTCATCTTAAGTACGTGGGAGCTCACATTGCCGCCCTCCTGCATCCGGCAACCGATGAAGGCCTTGACGCACTCATAGAGTTCTTGCCTAGCTCGCTGTTGGAACATGTCCTTCAGCTGAGAAATCATCTCAAACGCACTCACTTTCTCGAATTGCCTTTGCAATTCGGGACTCATGGTCGTTAGCATAAGGCAAGTCACGTCATTTGTGTCCTTGCGGCGTTTTTCATACGCCTCGCGGACGGCCCTTGCCGCGTTGGTAGCAGGAGCCTCCGGAAGAGGTGACTCAAGGACCTCTAGCTTCATTTCATGACGTAGGACAATTCTCAAAGTCCTATGCCAATCCATAAAGTTTGGCCCCGTGAGTTTCTCCTACTCCAAAAATGGACGGAGTGACATGTTGGTGGTGTTGGTGATGCTAGTAGATGCCATCTACAAGCAAAGTACGAAATGGTTAGTTATTGTTGTATTAAATCCTTGTTAAGATAATTACCCTCTTGTTATAAAAACAAATTATATTAACAAGGGCTAAGAACCTCAAAATACCCTAATCCATGACGGGTTTTCCGCGGATCACTTCATAGAGCTATTTTAGGCCGGTAAACTATTTACCAATTGCAATCCGTGATCACAACTCTTAGGCACTTGCGGGATCCTAGGTACTCTTAGCACCCATTTGGCATGTTTGATCCCTCCACACCAATTCCTCATTAACCCACTTTGGTAGCTCGGCTAGAGCTCGACAACTACCAATGCGTTTTATGTCTTGGAATTGTAAATCGTCCGTCAAGATACACGGTGGTACTCTAGCCCAATGGCCGGCTCGGCTAGAGCTCGACAACCGACCTTGCGAGTTGCCACACGCGCCTTCCACACAGTTACGCAAAACCGGTCTCGGCTAGAGCTCGACAAACCGATCTTGTTTCACTAGAATCGGGCGGTGTCATCTTACGGGTGGTGTGAGATTTACTTTTGAAAAACGGGTTTTAGTTTTTCCGGTTAAAACACTTTTAACCAATTCTTGTCTATGTAGCGCGCGGAGTTTGTAAACCAATTTAAAACTCTTTGATTTTATTATTTTGAAAAATTTTCTAGCATGCGAAGAACCTAAACATCCATGCAAGAAAAATACAAAATAAAATCAACCACGCATGTAATATAATCCGGTAACGAGCCAATCCTATGCGTCTTGCCCGTGAGCCAACGGGCAAGACTAAGTCATCTAAGGACTAGACCGAATGACCCGATGTGTGCTCCTCCCACTTGATCCATTGCGTCTCCTACCGACCTCCGGATCCAAGTACGCCAAGACACCCTCCACACGGTTCTTGTTGGTTGCTTCGGTTCATCTTTTACAATTTACAAATTTAAAAGGAAATGGCATGCAAGCCACAATTTTTATTCTAAGCTAATTCTACAAATTACAAAGAATACGAAATCGGCATGCAAGCCGTTAAAATTACAAACCGAATAAATAGATTAATTATTACATGCCATTGTGGTACAAACCACCAAATGAATTAATACATTAATCTAAATCAACCAAACACATCACATAGGTCATATGGCTCAAAAACGTTACCGGATATACATACAACAACCACATACAAGAAATCACACATCAACACATGGTGTGCCACACAAAACCATGTAAATCTTATATGTCTTGGTTAAGATTATCTAATCACTCAAGGCACTCATAATCCTATGTACATATGCATTAGGAACCTCAAACAAGTCAAAATTCCATAGTCATATATACACAATGTAAGTATATGCAATTAATCATTTTCATGCCTAAATGTTAATCCACATATAAATACATCAACCAAGACATAAGGCAACTTTAATCTAAACTCAACTCAAATCTGGAACAATTCCAGCAAGTACAAATAGCCCAAAAATCCAGCAAAATTGATTTAAGGCAAAACCATGCATTCTGCCAGTAAGGGTTAGCGCCGCTAACTATAAAGAGTTAGCGCCGCTAACACAGTTTAGCGCCGCTATCGCGAGACGACATTAAAACAAGTCAGTTTACCAAAGAGGACTGTTGACACCGACTTTAGCGCCGTTAACTAAGGTTTAGCGCCGCTAACATAGAAAAGTTAGCGCCGCTAAACACTGGACAGAACCAAAATTCACATTTTTCGGATTTTCTTGGCCATTTAGTGCAAAACCAGTATAGAGCTGGCTCTGATACCACTGTTGGGGTTCGTGGTACACAGCAACGGAAGCATGCAAGGTCATAAACGAATTTTTCAAACAAAAACAAGACCACAAGATGAACCCCATAAGTGGATCTAACTCTACAACATAGTTATGCAACAAAACAGAAAGAAAAGAGGAGATTATACCCTTGATGTCTCTGATGGTTGTGTGTGTGTGGCTAGCTTTCAAGTCGTGACCTCCTTTCTCGGCTCCTTCTAGCAATATCGAAGTCCACCCCGAGTGAATCGTGACCCAAGTGTACTAGCACTCCTTTAGCTCAATCAACAAGAAGATTAGCTTCTGAAACACAACCAAAATCCACCAGGAATCTGCTCACTTTCTCTCCTGTTTGAACTTAGCAACTATCACAAGAGTTCTAAGTTTGTATTTCTCTTAACTAGTGGCCAAGAGTAGAGAATGAGAGATATGCATGTGTTTTATAGACCAACTCACGACTCCAGGTCTCCCTTAGTCGGTCCCAGAAGTCATCATTAGATATTACATACATTGGTCGGATTTAGAGGTGAAAAGATAAAGTTGTTTCTGTCAGACAGAGTTAGCGCCGCTAGCCGCCCATAGTTAGCGCCGCTAACCTCCCATGGTTAGCGCCGCTAACGCGGCTGATTTAGCGACGCCAGAGTTAGCGCCGCTAACCCCTGCGGGAAACCAACTATCATTATTTATCCTTTCTCACCCTCATCTTTTAGGTTGTGTCAAGGTCAACCCACGGCGTGTGACCCGATAGGCCCATACATCATCGGTAGTGATCATTTGGCGTACGTGTGTTCGTGGGCATACTCCAACAGTTCTTGTGTGAGTAAAAGTGAGAGCTAAGAGAGGAGAGTTCTGGAGTTGGGTTGTTGTTCTAGAGAAGTGTCTCCATATGGTGTAGGATACTTTGATGGCTCGCTGGTACAAGAAGGTCACGGCTTTTCCCTGGGTGGACTTCGATAGTCAAGAAGAAGGTTGCCACCAGCTTGGATCCGTGATCTACACCAACAACCACAGACATCAGGGGTATACTCTCTTCTTTCTCTTCTGTTTTGTTGCTTAACTTAGTTGTAGAGATTGGTACACCTCTTGGGGTTCTGTTGTGGTTTGTTTTTATTTGTTAAATTCAGATTTTATACTTGTTTGCTTCCGCTGTGATGAACCACGAACCCCAAACACAAGATTCAAAATTCCGAGTTATCCGATAGTTAGTTAGCAAGTTAGGATTAGTCCAATTTGTTAGGAACTGTAGTAACAGGATTATAAATACTTATCTCCTGATAAGTTTAGAGGTACGACTCAGAGACCATTACGACTACGTGTTGTAGAGCCAAACCTCACCTCACCGTATGTGTTACGAATCTTGATTACTGTTTGTCAGTTCAACGTAATCAAGAAACTCAAAGATTGGCAAGTTGTTCGTGTGTTCGAATAATCACATTAGTTGTGATATTGGTAAGTTATCAATCTGTGTAAATCCTGTTTAGAGAGTCGTCAGTATCTATAATCATAAGTTGATTATAGATAGCTAAGTTTGACAGATTGAGAGATTTATATTAGGTGATTATATATCAAGAGTTGCTTACTTGATAGTTATTGTAATCATCTTCTTATTCAAAGCATTGTAATCATCTTCTTAATGTAAAGCATTCGATTGATTGTGGTTTGATTTACTTTATGTAACACTTTTATTTGATTTGTTCAATTTCCGCAGAAAGTGTAATCAACCCCCCTTCTACACATCTGTTGCTTGTTGTTATTCTCATACAAGGGACCAACAACTGGTATTAGAGCAGGCTGAACGATTTCATAAGTTGAAAGTTCAAGATTTTGAGAAAGTTTACAATGTCTACAAGCAACAATTCTTCAAAATTTCCACAGATGTCTGCCGAAGGTTGTCCCATATTTGATGTTTCTGACTATCCTATGTGGAAGTTCAGAGCCATACTATTCCTCAAGTCCATTGGCATTTGTAAGTTCGATGTCATTACAAAAGAACCCATCATCCCCAAGATTTCTGCTACTGTCAATGATACGTCTCCTGGCAGAACTAAAAAGGATACAAGAAAGCCTATTGCATCATGGACTGATGAAGATTGGAAACTCTTCAATCTGGATGATAAGGCTAAAAGTGTTCTAGCAAATGCCCTGACTAATGAAATCTTACCTGTTAGAGATATGCCCACTAATGTACGTACGCCATATAGACCGCTGCTGATGATGTATGGGCCTATTGGGTCATACACCGGGGTCAAACCTGACAGCAACTTAAGTTTAGGGACCAAATATGACAAAAGACAAAAGTTGACATTGCAGGCCGCGTTAGCGCCACTAACTTTAAAGGGTTAGCGCCGCTAAGTCCTAAAGGTTAGCGCAGCTACGGCTGCATGTACTTTGTGTCAAATCATTGGCAGGCCCCGTTAGCGCCGCTAACCATTTTGAGATAGCGCCGCTAACTCTTGGTTAGCGCCGCTAACCCTGCAGCTGGCCTTTTGTCAAATCCACCTCTAAAACTAACCAATGCATGTGAGTTTCATTTACTCGATGCTTGGCCGGTTGAGTGAGGTAAATACACGATTCTAGAGCAAGAGAGATGTAAGTGAACTTATTTTATGGTTCTCTCTCTCAATTTTTTCTCTCTAAGTTTTGAATACACAAAATTCTCTTTGATGCCCAAGTGATCAAGAGAGAGTTCAAGAGAGTGCTCCAGGCATTTGGTCCTTATTGTTGATGTTCCTAAGTGATATTCATGTTGAAGTATCACAAGGCTTGCTAGCACTCGTGGATTGGCTTGTTCCCGGGGTATATCCCAAAATAAGATTCGGTTTTCGTTCTTGGAGGATCATCACCACGACCTGAAGAAATCTGGAGCTAAGGAGAAAGGTATAACACCTCTTTCCTTCTTGTTGCATTTCTTGAACATAGAGTTTGGTCCATTTGAGGGATTTCGGTTTTTATGCTTTGATTGCTTGTACATTGGGCTATTTTTTTTGTACCTTGCTTCCGCTGTGAGCCCACGAAATCCCAACAGTGGTATCAGAGCCACCTCTATGTTAGATCTGCACTTGGTGGCTTGAAAAATCCCGAAATCAAAATGGTTGTTTTCTGTTCGAACAGGGTTAGCGGCGCTAACCTCGGGTTAGCGGCGCTAACTCATAAATGTTAGCGGCGCTAACGCGCTGTAACAGTTTTAATTTTCAAAGTAAAAATCAGTTTTGGTCTCGGGAATTTTTAGCCTTTTTGTGATTCTGGAAATTTGTTCCAGTTTAGTGTTTGGTAATTTTGTTACCACCTTGTTTGTTTGGTTGTATGTGATAGTTCTGAAATTGGTAACCTTGTCTTTGACTTTGTGGTTGACTTTGTGTGTTTGGATGCATTTGGTGATTTTTAATCACATGGGCTGTAATATTTATTAAAATTGTTATATTTGTAATAATATTGTGGCTTGCATGCCATTTCATTCATCCATGTATTTGTACTAGATAAATAAGAAATTAGTGTGGCTTGCACGCCATTTCAATTTCTATTGTATTTGTTGTACAATTTGGATGAAAACACACAAGATGGAGTCGGAAGGAGATGAAGCGTGTCCATAGAAGCCGGTGAAGTCCATTGGTGATAGCGGTTCTAGTGGGAGCTCGCATTGAAGACCTTCCGTCCCTTAGTTGACCACGTTCTACCCGTTTTGGCTCACGGGAAGAACGCATAGGATTTTGGCAAGGGTTACCAATTTATTTCGTATATATGCGTGTGATGTGATTTTATTTTATTCTTGCATGGTTTGCTTAGGATTCGCATGCTAGAAAATTTTTTCGAAATTAATAAAATCACAAGAGATTTGGTAAAAATGGTTTACAACTCTCTCGCGCGCTCACATACAAGATTAACTCACCTAGTGAAAATAGGTTTTGTCACTAAACAAGTTAATCAGTAACCAAGCCGAAAACAAAAGCCCGTTTTCATAAAAACGTAAATCTTGCACCATCCAAAAGATGACACCACCCAAATCTAGTGAAGCATGGAGTGATTGTCGAGCTTAGCACGAGCTATTCCATGTGGATCTGTGTGGAAGGTGAGTGTGGGATCTTGAAATTATCGGTTGTCGAGCTTAGCACGAGCCGGTAGTTGTCGGGGTATCACCGTGTATCTTGTTGGACGATTTGCAATTACAAATTAGAATCCTTGAGTGATTGTCGAGCTTAGCACGAGTTAACCAAGAATTTTAATTTGGAATTGGTGCTAGTAGGGATCAAACATGCCAAACGACCGATGGTTGTCGTAGGATCCCGCAAGTGTCTAAGAGTTGCAATAGAGATTGCAATCGGTAAAGTGGTTATCGGCCTAAATAGCTCCATGAAGTGATCCGCGGCAACCCCGTCATGAATTGGAGTGAAATATGGTTCTTAGCCCTTGTTAAAATATTTTTCGAGACGATAAGGGTAATTATTTTAACGAGGATTCAAATCAAACTAACTAATTCGTGTACTCTACTTTAATATAGGATGTCGAATCAAAACCACAACACGTCGAATTTTTCACTTCGTATGATTCTACAAAGGGTGAAACTCACGGAAGTGAACTTTGTTGACTGGCTTAGGCAATTGAGAGTTGTCCTACGTGCTGAGTCTAAGTTGCACATTCTTGAGGAACCCCTTCCTGAACCACCTGCTATCAATGCGGAATGGGCTATCCGATATGCGTATGAAAAGCGTGTTCGGGATACACACGATGTTGCTAGTCTCATGTTATCAAGTATGAGCTCGGAACTGCGAAAGCAATTTGAGCACATGACTGTGTATGACATGATTAACAAGCTGAAGGATGTTTTCCGACAGCAAGTTAGACAAGAACATTTTGAGTGTGTTAAAAGTCTAACCGGTTGTAAGATGCGGGAAGGCGGGAGTGTAAGTGCCCATGTTTTGAAGATGAAATCATACATGGACCAGATGGAGAGATTAGGTTTTCCTATAGGGAGGGAGCTTGGTGTGAATTTCATACTTCAGTCTCTGCCCGCCACATATGAAAAGTTTATAAAGGACTATCATATGCATGGAAAGGAAATGTCTATAGATGAATTGCATGGAATGTTGAAGGTTGTAGAATCTAACATGTCCAAGCATGCATCATCTTCATCCACTCTTGTTTTTGGTTCTAAGGAACAACATAACATGAAGAAGAAGAAATCGATCCCATTAAAAGAAGAAGTTGGAATTTCCAAGCTTGCTTCAAGTTTTGAGTCTATGGACATTGATGATGTGCCTAAAGAGACTCAACAAGGGGTGGTTTGCTACTTCTGCGGTAGATTTGGGGATTGGAGCCGTCATGCCTGTCCTTCGTGCCGAAAGGATATAAAACTTCTCTGACAAGAGAGAGTTAATTTTCCTACTTGAGGTACATTCATGATTATACTTCATTGCTATTCCTTATAAGCTGGGATGTTTACCCGAGCTATAAGACTCACGTTTGTCACAAATTTATTTTGTTGCAAAGTGTAGGTCTATTCGTTGTAAAAAGGAAAAAGCTTGAAGAACCGGATCTCTGAAGAAGAAATTTTGTTAATTGTATTCTACAAGAGAAATGGGAGTGTTGGTCTCGCCATTAAATCCGGATTTATTATTACTTTTGTTTGTATGCCCTGCGTGGCAAGAACTACTTTAGTGTATGCTCCTTTGGAGATGATGGATGTTTTTGAATCTTGTATTTTATAAAGATTTTTCATTTTAATAGTTTCATTTCAAATTCGATCCATGTCTATGCTTTTTTGTTATTTTGACTATTTTAGTGCTTAAATACACATTTGATGACGATGGATATGACTTAGAATTGAAACAATTTTGAAAAATTATTTTGAGATGATTTTATCAAAACTTATCCATATCATTGCATACATAAAGGCTCGTTATAAGTAATAAGACAATCATGAACAATTGATTCTTAAATCCAAAAGTGATTTGGATATATTAGCTCTATGGCATAATCAAACTTGACCAAGTAAACAACATTTGCATCGCTTAGATCCATGTGGTTAGGATCTTTGTAAAAGTTTAGCCTCGGGCTAAATGAAAGATACAAATCTTGTTTATTGGAATAGGATGATTAATGAAATCCTTCACCAGTATTGGTAAGGAAGGATTGTGACTTGTTGGATATGATCATATTTGTGTGGATAATCCGTTCAAGTTTGCCACAAAGAGTGACACTAGTGAAATTCTTCATCACTATCTTTATGGTAGTAGTTGAGAGAATGTTTACTAGAGAAAAGGCTTATGTCTGAAACCTAGTAGTGTTCGGAACTAACCTAAAGAGAATTAAGGATCAATAAGGGCATATAGATATAAATTCTTAGATCTAGAATAGATGCTAAGTTTTCTTATCTATATTGGTTTAAACATAAAATGAATCATGGGTTTAACCCATAATTCGTTTTTCCAAAGAAACACATTTGCACATGGTGTTACTTTAAATAAAACCGGATATCTGTGTTGATGATCTGGTAAAAGGCAGGCCTAAAACATGTATTCAGTGTGGTTGGTATACATTAATTTTATGAACCAAGTCCTCGATCTAAAACACAGCATTGTGGTCACTTAAGCATCGAATGAGATATTGACTAGAAAGAGTTCTTTGCTTGTCAATCTCATAACTTAAATTATCCAGTCTACATTCAGTGGGAGATGGATGAATTATAAGTTGATGCCTACATATTTAAGTAGTTCATCTGAGTTTTGGATAATTGTTTCTTGAACTTTTGGGAACCATGTTTGGTTGCGCAAAAGGGAAAGTACAATTTACAAAAGCATTCCAGTGGAAGAACGTAAAACTTAAATAAAAGACCTAATGTTGACACTAGCATTTAATCAGCATAGAGATGCTGGTAAAACCTGACAATATCCATTGCTTCTTTATATCTGATGGAAATCAAGAAGGTTGTTTAGATATGAGGTTGTCATATTTTACTAACAGCAGCTTGATGGTAAATCATTGTGATGTTACCATTCATCGGAAACATAGTGGGACCCTGTGTTCACTAGTGAATAGAAGAAGATAATGGTGTAACCTATTTGCTGCATCCAAGTACTTGACTTGGGTTAATCCCACACCTAAGGTGTAATTCAAGAAGGGTGAAGGGACTAACATATATGCCATAATGGACAACTTCAAATACCGACTAGAGACAAAGTGTTTCATATTGATTTTATGGAAACAAGTTCTAGTGGTTATGTTGAAAATAATTTGGATAAAGTGTAATTTTGTTGTCACCTTGTGGAAACAAGTTTGCTCACATGGACAAAAGAGATCTGAATCCTTCATAGGATCAAGTTGAGGAAATACTTAAGGCATTTTCCGAGGGTCTCATTCATCCATAAAAACCAGATTAAGTCTGGATTAAGCGAAACATTGTTGTCACTATGGGGAAACAAGTAATCTCGCATGGAAATAAAAGGCCAAGATCCTTTGCAGGATTAAATTGAGGAAATGTTTGAATCATGTTCCGAGGCCTTATATATCCATTATGTCCAAATTGTGTTCATGACTAAGGTCAGCAAAACTTGCATCTTGTGGCTGTAATCCTGCTTTATGAGAAAGTCAAAGGAATGAGTTTTCTAGAAAGCGTAGATTAAGCCAAATACCCTTGTCAGGGCTAGTGGGAGCATCATGTGTTCCTAGTCAAATATGCTCTATGAAAATAATGTCCTAATTTAGGGTTGTTCTACAACCTAATGGTGGAATTGTTGTTCTATGAGTATAAATAGAAAATATGGAATCAAGTGGATTTTCTAATTCAAGAAGTACTGATGTATGTTCTTGATGTTCGACGAAAGTAGAATTGTCTTGAGTAAGTTATTACTGCAAGCAAATCTATGCTTATGAGACTGTCGATTTTATCGAAGTTTAGATTAATCAAGTATGTGGTATAGATACGACATTTAGACCTAAATGAGTGTCATCGACCCTATTGTGGACTTCGGTCACATTGAGGGTATGTCGACTCTGATAAACATGAGTGTCAATGACTCTATTGTGAACTTCGGTTACATTGAGAGTATGTCGACTCTGATAATCATAAGTGTCATTAAACCTATTGTTGACTTCTGTAACATTGAGGATATGATGACTATGATAACTTTGTAAATGATCTCTTTAATAAACACTTCGCTAGTGGTTTAATAAGAGAATACAAAAGAGTACAAAGGGATATCGGGTAAATGATCCCATAATTAAGCCATTGTCAAATACTAGTGATGACTTTCATACTAGGTATAAAAGCATTGTTCATGCTTATGACCGGGCTTAAATATCGTTTTAGTATATGTTTGATTTACTTATAAGCTTTGGGAACGATACAGACAGTATTGTAATTTATGCTTGTTTCGATATGCGAGTGATTCGGTTACATTCATAAGACTTTACTGTGTTCCATCTTAGCATGTTTAACCACTTCCCAGAATGTTTATACATTCTAAAATTCCACAGTCAGTCATTCTTCAAGGGAAGGAAGTTTGAAATAAGGCTGAGGTTAGGTGTTGGTTATGCATTAATCAAGGATTGAATGCATGAAACGCAACAGTAACCTGTGCTTGAAAGGGGTTTCGAGTGACTGGAAGACCCACACCTGAGTTCACTTCATGGATCATGGTCACAAGTAACTCGGGATGATAATATCATTACTTCCTTCGACCCGAGATGTATGAATTGCCATAGCATGAAACTTTCTTACTTTGGTTATTTCAAAACGTAGTTCGTAACTGGCTATTATAAAGGGAATAGCTGGGTAAGACAAGGTTCATGTTATGGGATTGTACAGTCAACGGAATTTGTTCCTCCTGTATGAGAGATATCCCTGGGCCCCTCGATGATTGGACGCTGACACCAAAATAAGCATGGCCATGCGCAAAGGAATATTGATTGAGAATCAGATATGTCCTTAAATTTTGGTCACCACCAATCTTGATCGAGAAACATAATCGTGAACGATCTGGACATTGACATATTAATCCATGTCTCGTGTTCACAAGGATATCGCGAACAAAAGGATGTTTGATCACTTATCTATAGGACCTCTACATTTTTATGTAGGTTATGGTTTTCTGCAAGGAGGCGGAACCCATACTGACTTGGGGGCATCGATGCTTTGCTAGAGGCCGCTCTTTGTCTGTGGTTACATGGGTACGGTGCATTATGTGCATGTGGGAGTCTGTTAGAGATATGCCCACTAATGTACGTACGCCATATAGACCGCTGCTGATGATGTATGGGCCTATTGGGTCATACACCGGGGTCAAACCTGACAGCAACTTAAGTTTAGGGACCAAATATGACAAAAGACAAAAGTTGACATTGCAGGCCGCGTTAGCGCCGCTAACTTTAAAGGGTTAGCGCCGCTAAGTCCTAAAGGTTAGCGCAGCTACGGCTGCATGTACTTTGTGTCAAATCATTGGCAGGCCCCGTTAGCGCCGCTAACCATTTTGAGATAGCGCCGCTAACTCTTGGTTAGCGCCGCTAACCCTGCAGCTGGCCTTTTGTCAAATCCACCTCTAAAACTAACCAATGCATGTGAGTTTCATTTACTCGATGCTTGGCCGGTTGAGTGAGGTAAATACACGATTCTGGAGCAAGAGAGATGTAAGTGAACTTATTTTATGGTTCTCTCTCTCAATTTTTTCTCTCTAAGTTTTGAATACACAAAATTCTCTTTGATGCCCAAGTGATCAAGAGAGAGTTCAAGAGAGTGCTCCAGGCATTTGGTCCTTATTGTTGCTGTTCCTAAGTGATATTCATGTTGAAGTATCACAAGGCTTGCTAGCACTCGTGGTTTGGCTTGTTCCCGGGGTATATCCCAATAGAAGATTCGGTTTTCGTTCTTGGAGGATCATCACCACGACCTGAAGAAATCTGGAGCTAAGGAGAAAGGTATAACACCTCTTTCCTTCTTGTTGCATTTCTTGAACATAGAGTTTGGTCCATTTGAGGGATTTCGGTTTTTATGCTTTGATTGCTTGTACATTGGGCTATTTTGTTTGTACCTTGCTTCCGCTGTGAGCCCACGAAATCCCAACATTACCATGTCCAGTAAACTCCGGTTCCTCCTCTTAAAGACCCCATTTAATTGTGGAGTCCTTGGAGGTGTTAATTGTGAAACAATTCCACAATTCCTTAGATGATCCGTAAACTCGGTACTTAGATACTCTCCACATCTATCAGACTGGAGTATCTTTATTGTTTTGCCCAATTGATTCTGAACTTCGTTTTCGAATGTCTTGAACATCTCAAAGGTTTCATGCTTGTGTTTAACAAGGTAGACATATCCATACCTACTATAATCATCTATAAAGGTTACGAAGTATCTGGAGTTATTCCTTCTAACATGCTTGAAAGGTCCACATACATCCGTATGAATGATATCTAAAAGGTCATTTCCACACTCACTAGTTCCCGTGAAGGGTGCTTTTGTCATCTTGCCTAATAAGCAAGATTCACATACATCATTCGACCCATGGTCAAATGATTCCAAGATCGTATTCGCTTGGAGCTTGGTAATGCGAGCCTTGTTTATGTGACTAAGACGACTATGCCACAAAGAGAACTTGTGCAAACCATTTTTGAAAATAGAATTAATGTCCATGATATATTCTCTAGATTCAATATATGTGTTTGCCTCATATATGCCATGACACGGTAATGCTTTAAAATAAACAGCATCATTTCTAAAGCAAATGATAACACCATCAATAAATTTGAAGTTAAAACGGTCGTCATACAAAGCGTGAAAATAAATAATGTTTCTAGCCACTTTGGGCGAATAGCATACATTTTCCAATAAAATAGAATAGCCGGTCTTGAATGAAAGCTCCAAGTCACCCTTTACTTCCACTAGGACAATTTCCGAATTTCCCATTACAAGATCCAGCTCACCCCGCTCCAAGCTCCTACTTGTCCTTAGCACCTGCACCATATTACATATGTGAGTACCACAACCGGTGTCTAAAACCCAGCCTTTAGAAGTAGAAGTTTGATGAAGTTCTATCATGAATGTACCTGAAGAGTCGTGCCCCGATATGCTCATGGCCTTGAGCTTATTGAGCCCCTCAAGGTACTTTGGGCAGCTTCGGCGGTAATGGCCCTTGCCCCCGTAAAAGAAGTATTGGGCATCCTCTGGGGTCTTGGCTTGGGGAGCTTTCCCCTTTCCCTAACCATCGGAGGTAGGGTTGGTCTTGGTGTCACTAACCTTTCCCTTACCCTTCCCTTTGGAAGAGTTGCCCTTTTTCTTCTTCTTTGTGTTGCGGCCCTCCCGGATAGCCAACACGGGAGTGGAAGAAGTGGATGGCTTGTTCTTGGTCATGCTCACCTCGGTAGTTTTGAGCATGCCATGCAACTCCATCACGGTTTTATCCATGCTATGCATATGATAACTCATGACGAATTGATCATACGAACTGGGCAGGGATTGGAGGATCAAATCGACCTCTATCTCCATCCCCATGGTAAAACCTAACTTCTCATTGCTTTCAATGTTTGCTTTCATCCGCAAAACTTGAGCGCTCACATTCCCGCCATCTTGCAATTTGCAAGAAAGGGTGGACTTGAAGCATTCGTACCTATCCTGCCTCGCCTGCTGTTGGAACGTGTCCTTCAGCTGCACGATCAGGTCATAAGCACTTAGGTGCTCCATTTGCTTTTGTAAATCGGAGCTCATAGTGCTCAACATGAGGCACGTTATCTCCTCGGTCTCTTTGACACGCTTTTCATACGCGTCCTTGACCGCCTTTGAGGCATTTTGAGCAGGCGCCTCGGGTAGGGGTTCCTCAATGGTATGCAACTTTCCTTCATAGCGTAGGACGAGCCTCAGCTGCCTATGCCAATCCATGAAGTTGCTCCCGTCGAGTTTCTCCTTTTTAAGGAAAACTCGGAGAGAAACGTTGGTGGTGGTGTTGTTTGCGCTTGTCGATGCCATCTAAAATTGCAAAGTAGATTTTAGTTAGTTTTGATATTTTATCTTGTTAAAACAATTTACCCATAAAGAATCATCTTAACAAGGCTAAGAACCGTATTTCATCTTGCCATGTGACGGGGTTACCGCGGATCACACGATAAAACTATTTGGGTCGGCAACCATTTTGCCAATTGCAATCTCTATTGTAATCCTTAGCACCTTGCGGGATCCTACGACATCCAAGGGTCGTTAGGCATGTTTGATCCCTTCTTGCACCAATTTTAAGTCTTGAAATTTTGGTTAACTCGTACTAAGATCGACAATTAACCAAGAATTCAAACATAAAATTGCAAATCATCTGTCAAGACTTACGGTAACAAACTCACCAAAGTTGGCTCGTGCAAAGTTCGACAACCAAAATTGTGAATTTGCCACACTCACCTTCTACACAGTTTAATGAGAATTGGGTCGTGCTAAGCTCGACAACCAAATCTCATAAGACTAGATTCCGGTGGTATCGACTTACGGATGGTGCATAATTACGTTTTGTGGAAATACGGGCTTTTGTTTCCGGTTTGGTTTTAGATTAACTTATTAGTGACAATTTCCTAATTTCACTAGGTGAGTTAATCTTGTATGTGAGCGCGCGAGAGAATTGTAAACCATTTTTATCAAATCTCTTGTGATTTTGTTAATTTTCGAAAAATTATCTAGCATACGAATCCTAAGCAATCAATGCATACAAAAACACATCACATGCATAATATACTATAATTGGTAACCCTTGCCCTAAAACCTATGCGTTCTTCCCGTGAGCCGAACGGGAAGAACGTGGTTAAATATAAGGGACAAAGTCTTTGATGCGAGCTCCCACTAAAACCGCCATCTCCATTGGATTTCACCAGCTTCATGGACAACCATGCTCCATCTTCTTTGACCCCTTCTTGTGTGTCTTCATCCACCAAGATTATAATACATACAATAGAATAAAATGGCATGCAAGCCACAATATACCTATTTATCTATTACAATTACATGGAAGAATGAAATGGCTTGCAAGCCACATTATTATTACAAGTTTATCAATTGAATAATAATACAACCAAACAAGCATCCAAACACACAAACAACCACAAGGTCTTGGCAAGGTTACCAACTTATAAATCCACATACAACAAAACATACATGATAGCTACTAGAATAACATACTATAACAAGAAATTAAAAATTCCAGAAGCTCAAATTAATGCCAAAAACCCGAGGCCATAAACTGTTTTTTTACTAAGAACAAAAATCTGTTACAGCGGGATTAGTGCCGCTAACTTTTAAGAGTTACCACCGCTAACACAAGTTTAGCGCCGCTAACCCTGTTTGACAGAAAACAAACATTTTTGATTTCGGGTTTTTCAGGCCACCATGTGCATAACTAACATAGAGGTGGCTCTGATACCACTGTTGGGGTTCCTAGGGCAAGCAACGGAAGCAAAGTACAACATACAAAGCCCAAGGTAGAAGCATATAAAGCACAAAATATGAAACCCCATACATGGATCAAACTCTATGTAAAAGAAATGCAACATAAAGAGGAAAGAGAAGAGGTTATACCAGCCTCCTTAGCTCCAGAAAAAGTGATGAGGTCTTGTTGTTACTCCTAGAAGCAAATCAACGAATCTTCTAGTGGGTTATACCCCGGGAACATGCAAAGCTCAAGTCCTACCAAGCTCTTGTGATCCTTCTCTCAAGAAAATCACCAGAGAATAACAACCAATGTCTAATTTCCTGGAACCCTCTTTTGAATTCTCTCTAAGTCTTGTAAAAGCACTTAAGAGTATATGGTATTAGTATAAGTGGCCGAGAGTACAAATGAGGTTCCAATGGGAACTATTATAAACCTCTAGGAGTCACTTGGTATGCCCAAGGCCGGCCAAGACCACATCATGAGACCCGCATGCATTGGCCAAGTCTAGAGGTGATTTGACAAAAAGCACATGCAGCCGTAGTGGTTCTAACACTTAAGGGTTAGCGGTGCTAACCCCTTAAAGTTAGCGGCGCTATCGCGGCCTGCCAAGTGATTTGACACAAAGTACATGTAGTTGTAGCGGCGCTAACGTGGCCTGCGATGTCAACTTTTGTCTTTTGTCAATTTTGGTCACTTTTCTTTAGTCGCTGTCAGGTTTGACCCCGGTGTATGACCCAATATGCCCATACATAATCGGTAGTGATTTAAACAGTGTATACACATCAGTGGGCATATTGTTGTTGGAGTATGCCCACTGACACACGTACACCACAAGTATCATTGCCGATGATGTATGGGCCTATTGGGTCACACACCGGGGAACTATCTCGACAGCCTAAAAGAACGAGGGACCAATAGTGTAAAAATGGAAAGATTGTTGTGCTGGCAAATAACGCAACGCGGAGCACTTAAGGATACGCGACGCGGAGCTTCCGCGGCACGGAACCTTACGGGCACGTGGCGCAGAATACTGTCAGACTGCATGCAATGATTAGATTCTACACCTCCACTCTTGCCCAATGCATGGGGCTTTCTTTCTGAAGACTCTTGGCCGGCTTTGGGAGAGGAAGTGGCATCTCTGGGTTTATAAAATAACCCCATTTGCTTTTCATTCCATCCTTTTGCAAAAACACACAATACACTTAGTTTAGAGAGACTTTTAGAGTGTTCTTGTGAGAGCCACCAAGAGATCCGAGTTCCTGGAAATTCTGGGCTGTTCTCAAAGGATTACAAGGCTTTGAAGATCTATTGAGCTTGCTAGTACAAGGAGGTGGTGTAAACCCGGGGTGGACTTCAATATAGGAAGCCTTCTTTGGTGTTCTTGTCTTCATCTCTTCATCTACTAGTAACTGGAGCTAAGGAGCAGGGTATAATCTCTATTCCTTCTCTATTTCATGTTGCTTAAGTTAGTTATAGAGCTTGGTCAATGGCTTGGGGTTTTATGCTTTGATTTCTTGTACTCTATGCTTTGTATGTTGCTTGCTGCTTCCGCTGTGTACATAGAACCCCAACAGTGGTATCAGAGCCACCTCTATACTACTTTTGCACATGGTGGCCTGAAAAACCCGAAAATAAAGTTTTGTGTTTTATTTTCGTCACTTTCCGTTGTGCGGAACTCATGAGGTTACGCGGCGCGGAATATCGCTGTACAGATTCTGTTTTTAAACCTTGTTTTAAATAAAAATTATTTTTGGGTTTTTGGCACTAAATTTTGGTTTCTGGAATTTTTGTCCATAAATTAAAATTTAGTTTTTTTTTAAGTTGCCTTGTATAATGGTTGGTGTATTTATATGTGGATTATTAGTTTGGCATGAAAATAGTAATTGCATATACTTACATTATGTATTTTTGAATATGTTTCATCAAAAATGGTTTGGTGTTACTAATGCATAAGTACATGGGATTTTTAGTGCCTTGAGTGTTTTTTATAAAAATCTTAACCATTATACATAAGTTTACATGGTTTTTGTGTGGCACACCATGTTGTTGTTGTTGTTGTTGTTGCTGTTGTTGTTCACTAGTGAACCTGTTTTGTTGGTAACCCTAGGAAAATGCCCTAGACCTTGTGGATGTTTGGTTGTATGTTTTTGTTATTATTCATTCATTTGGTGACTTTATGTCACAATGGTTTGTAATAATAATTTATTTATTTATTTGGTATGTAATTTGTTTTGTGGCTTGCATGCCATTTAAATATTCCATATTATGTATTAGAAAATAGGTTTTGTGGCTTGTATGCCATTTATTTATTTTCTATGTATTTGTAATATGAAGCAACCATCGGGAGTCCATGGAGTGACGTCTTGGCGAACATGAATCCGGAAGGCCCAATGGAGGTGGTGGGTTTAGTGGGAGCACATCCAAGTCAAGGAGTTTTTGTCCTTAGATGACTTGTTTTTCCTGTAGTGGCTCACGGGAAAAACACATAGGTTTTAGGGGCATGGTTACCAACCTTATGTATGTGTGTGATGGTTTTATTATATATTGTTTTTGCATGAGTTGTAGGACTATTGCATGCTAGACAATTTTTGATAAATAATAAAACCCAAGAGTTTTAAAAATGGTTTAACAACTCTCGCGCGCACAATTTATTAACAAAGGGATTTAAAATTGGTTTAGTATCCGATTAGTGAAAACGTTTTGTTTTTGTCACTTTTTGTTAATCAAACTCAAAATGGTTTTTTAACCGGAAAACTAAATCCCGTTTTTAAAATGTAAATCGCACACCACCCATAAGATGACACCGCCCAAATCTAGTCGTGTAAGGGTTGATCGTCGAGCTCTAGCCGATATTGCCTTTGCATGAGCTGTGTGGAAGGCGCGTGTGGCAACTCGCAAGGTCGATTGTCGAGCTCTAGCAGAGTCGACCATTGGGCTAGAGTACCACCGTGTATCTTGATGGTTGATTTACAATTTCAAATTAATCTTTCATATGGTCGTCGAGCTCTAGCCGAAGTCATGTAAAATATTAATTTGGGATTGGTGTGGAGCAATCAAACATGCCAAATTTGGCACAATCGTTGTCAAGTAGGATCCCACAAGGAACTAAGAGTTGCAATAATGGATTGCAATCGGTCAATGGTTGCCGGCCTAAATAGCTTTGCCACGTTATCCGCGGAAAACCCGTCACGGTGCAAGGTGAAATAAGGTTCTTAGCCCTTGTTAAAATAGTTGTTTTTCATTAAACATTTGGGGTAATTATTTTAACGACGATTTCAATCAAACTAACCAAATCTACTTTGCTTTTTATATATGGCATCAACTAGTACCAACCATACCACGTCAAACATATCCTTAAGAGTGTTTCTCGAGAAGGATAAACTCGATGGGACCAATTTTATGGATTGGTCACAGCAACTACGAATTGTCCTTCGTCATGAGGACAAGTTGGCCACCATTGAGGAACCCATCCCCGAGGTCCCTTCATCCAACGCGAGTAGGGTCGTGAAAGAGGCGTATGAAAAACGCCTCAAAGACATCACCGAGGTTACTTGCCTTATGCTTAGCACTATGAGCTCCGACTTGCAAAAGTCGATGGAGCACTTGAGTGCTTATGACATGATGCGCGAGTTGTCAGACATCTTCCAGCAACAAGCCAAGAAAGAACGGTATGGTTGTCTCAAAGACCTTCTCGGTTGCCGGTTGCAAGAGGGCGGGAACGTGTCCCGCCACGTTCTTAAGATGAAAGCGTTGGTGGAACGCCTCGAGAGGTTGGGATTTGCCATCGCGAGAGAGATGGCGGTAGACTTGATTATGTTGGGATTTCGTGGGCTAGCAGCGGAAGCAAAGTACAAACAAAATAGCCCAAGGTACAAGCAAACAAAGCATGAAAACAAGAAATCCCAAAATGGACCAAACTCTATGTTCAAGAAATGCAACAAGGAAAGGAAAGAGGTGGTTATTCCTTTCTCCTTAGCTCCAGAAAAGGTCAAAATTGTGGTGATGATCCTCCAAGAACGAAAAACCGCATCTTCTATTGGGATATACACCGGAAACACATCAACCACGAGTGCTAGCTCGCCTCTAGTGGTACTTCACCTTGAACACCACCTTGGAACAGCAATTTCAAGACCAAAATCTGGAGCAAACCTCTCTTACACTTTCTCTTGGTCTATTGTAGCACCAAAGAAGGTTATGTGTGTGTGTATCTTAGAGAGGAAAAGGGGAGAGAACCCCAAAAAGAATGAATTCTACTTAGCTCCAGATCTCCTAATGACCCCTAAAACCGGTCAAATGCTTTTGTGTTGTCACACATGCATTGGCTAGCTTGGGAGGTGATTTGACAAAAAGGCACATGCAGCCGTAGCGGCGTTAACCCTTAGGGTTTAGCGGCGCTAACCCCTTAAGGTAAGCGGCGCTAACGCGACCTGTCAGTGATGCGACACAAATTACATGCATCCGTAGCGGCGCTAACCTTTAATACTTAGCGGTGCTAACCCATAAAGTTAGCGGCGCTAATGCGACCTGCGATGTCAACTTTTGTCTTTTGTCATATTTGGTCCCTTAACTTAAGTTGCTGTCAGGTTTGACCCCGGTGTATGACCCAATAGGCACATACATCATCAGCAGCGGTCTATATGGCGTACGTGCATTAGTGGGCATATTTCTAACAAACTCCCACTTGCACATAATGCACCGTACCCATGTGACCACAGACAAAGAACGGCCTCTAGGAAAGCATCGATGCCCCCAAGTCAGTATGGGTTCCGCTTCCTTGCAGAAAATCATAACTTACATAAAACGTAGAGGTCATATAGATAAGTGATCAAACATCCTTTTGTTCGCGATATCCTTGTGAACACGAGACATGGATTAATATGTCAATCTCCAGATCGTTCACGATTATGTTTCTCGATCTTGATTTGTGGTGACCAAAAATTAAGGACATATCTGATTCTCAATCAATATTCCTTTGCGCATGGCCATGCTTATTTTGGTGTCAGCGCCCAATCATCGAGGGGCCCAGGGATATCTCTCATACCAGAGGAACAAATTCCGTTGACTATACAACCCCATAGCGTGAACCTTGTCTTACTTAACTATTGTTTGTACAATAGCCAGTTACGAACTACGTTTTGAAATAGCCAAAGTAAGAAAGTTTCATGCTATAGTAATTCATACATCTCAGGTCGAAGGACGTAATGATATTATCATCCCGAGTTACTTGTGACCATGATTCATGAAGTGAACTCAGGTGCGGGTCTTCCAGTCACTTGAAACTCCTTTCAAGCACAGGTTACTGTTGCGTTTCATGCATTCAATCCTTGATCAATGCATAACTAACACCTAACCTCAGCCTTAATTCAAACTTCCTTCCCTTGAAGAATGACTGACTGTGGAAATTTAGAATGTATAAACATTCTGGGAAGTGGTGAAATATGCTAAGATGGAACACAGTAAAGACCAATGAAGGTAACCGCATCATGCGTATATATAGTCTCCACTATATATCGATACAATCATCAGTGAGCAGTACTGCTTACCGTTCCCAAAGCTTATACGTAAATCAAACATTTACTAAAACGATATTCAAGCCTAGTCATAAGCATAAACAATGCTATTATACCTAGTATGAAATTCATCACTAGTATTTGACAACGGCTTAATTGTGGGATCATCTACACGATATCCCTTTGTACTCTTTTCTATTCTCTTATTAAACCACTTGTAAAGTGTTTATCAAAGAGATCATACATAATATTATCATAGTCGTCATATCCTCAATGTTACCGAAGTCTACAATAGGATTAATGACCTTATGATTATTAGAGTCGACATAGCCTCAATGTAACCGAAGTTCACAATAGAGTCACTGACACTTACTTTTATTAGAGTCGACATACCCTCAATGTTACCGAAGTACACAATAGGGTCAATGACACTCATTTGAATTTAAATGACGTATCTACACCACATATTTGTATATTTAAAACTTCAATTAAAATCGATAGTCTTACAAGTATAGATTTGCTTGCAGTAATAACTTACTCAAGAAAACTTTATTTTCGTCGAACATCAAGAACATACATCAGTATTTCTTGAATTTAGTATCCACTTTACTTCAAGCTTAAATTTATACTCGTAGAACAATAATTCCATCAATAGGTTAAAAACAACCCTAAATTAGGACATTATTTTCATTTGAGTATATCTTACTAGGAACAAATAAAGCTCCCACTAGCCCTGACAAGAGTATCTGGCTTAATCTACGCTTTCTAGAAAACTCATTCCTTTGATTTTCTTGTAAAGCAAGATTATAGCCATAAAATACAAATTTTATCGACTTCATTCATGGACACAACTTGGATATAATGGATATATAAGACCTCGGAACATGCATCAAAACATATCCTCAACTTAATCCTGTGAAGGATCAAGGTCTTCTTATTTCCATGTGATCTTACTTGTTTCCCCAAAGCAACAACAATGCTTCACATAATCCAGACCTAATCTGGATATTATGGATGTGTGAGAACCTCTGAAAATGCCTTAAGCATTTCCTCAACTTAATCCTATGAAGGATGCAGGTCTCTTACGTCCAAGTGAACTAACTTGTTTCCTCAAGGTGACAACAATATTTCACTTTTATCCAAGTCATCTTCAACATAGCCACTAGAACATGTTTCCATATAATCAACATGAAACACTTTGTCTCTAGTCAGTATTTGAAGTTGTCTATGATTGCATATATGTTAGTCCCTTCACCCTTCTTAGATTACACCTCAGGTATGGGATTAACCCAAGTCAAGTACTTAGATGCAACAAAAAGGTTACATCTATGTATACCATTCCCTTCTTATATTCACTAGTGAACTCAGGGTCCCACTATGTTTCCGATGAATGGTAACATCACAATGATTCACCATCAAGCTGCTGTTGCTAAAATATGACAAGCTCATATCCAAACAGCCTTCTTGATTTCCATCAGATTTAAAGAAGCAATGGATATTGTCAGGTTTTACCAACATCTCTATGATGATTAAATGCTAGTGTCAACATTAGGTCTTTTATTTAAGCTTTACGTTCTTCCACTGGAATGCTTTTGTAAATTGTCCTTTCCCTTTTGAGCAACCAAACATGGTTCCCATAAGTTCAAGAAACAATTATCCAAAACTCAGATGAACTACTTAAATATATAAGCATCAACATATAATTCATCCATCTCCCACTGAATGTAGACTGGATAATTTTAAGTTATGAGATTGACAAGCAAAGGACTATTTCTAGTCAAAATCTCATTGGATGCTTGAGTGACCATAATGTTGTGTTTTAGATTGAGGACTTGGTTCATAAAATTAATGTACACCAATCACATTGAATACATGTTTTAGGCTTGCCATTCACCAGATCATCAACAAAGATATCCGGTTTTCTTTAAAGTAACACCATGTACAAATGTGTTTCTTCGAGAAAACGAATTATGGGTTAAACCCATGATCCATTTCATATTTAAACCAATATAGATAAGAAAACTTAGCATCTTATCTAGATCTAAGAATTTGTATCTATATGCCCTTACTGATTCTTAGTTTACTTTAGGTTATTTCCGAACACCACTAGGTTTCAGACACAAGCCTTTTCTCTAGTAAACATTCTCTCAACTACTATCATAAAGATGGTGATGGAGAATTTCACTAGTGTCACTCTTTGTGGCATACTTGAACGGATTATCCACACTAGTGTGATCAATATCCAACAAGTCATAATCCTTCCTAACAATACTGGTGAAGGAATTCTTAATCACCCAAGTCCAATAAACAAGATTTATATCTTTCATTTAACCCGAGGCTAATCTTTTACAAAGATCCTAACCACATGGATCTAAGCGATGTAAATGTTGTTTACTTGGTTAAGTTTGATTATGCCATAGAGCTAATGTATCCAAACCATTTTTGGATCTAAGAATCAATTATTCATGATTTCCTTATTACTTATAACGAGCTTTTATGTATGCAATGATATGGATAAGTTTTGACAAAACATCTCAAAAAACAAATTTTCAAATGTTTCAGTTTCAAGCCATCTCCATCGTCATCAAATGTGTATTTGAGCACCATAAATGGTAAAAAATAACACATAAGCATTGACATGGATCAATTTGAAATGAAACTATCAATATGAAAAATCTTTTCATAAAAATACAAGATACAAAATATCCATCATCTTCGAAAGAACATACAATAAAGCAAGTCTTGCTACGCAGGACAAACATACAAAAGTAATAAATTAATCCGGAAATAATGGCGAGACCAACACTCCCAATTCTCTTGTAGAAGACAATCAACAAAATTTCTTCTTCAGAGATCTGGTTCTTCAAGCTTTTCCTTCTTGCATCGAACAGACCTACACTTTGTAACAAAAATAAATTTGTGACAAACGTGAGTCTTATAGCTCGGGTAAACAACCCAGCTTATTAAGGAATAGCAATGAAGTAAAATCATGAATGTACCTCAAGTAGAAAAATTAACTCTCTATTTTCTGAGAAGTTTTATATCCTCTCGGCACGAAGGGCAGGCATGACGGCCCCAATCCCCAAATCTTCCGCAGAAGTAGCAAACCATCCCTTGTTGAGTCTCTTTAGGCACATTATCAATGTCCATAGACTCAAAACTTAAAGCAAGCTTGGATACTCTAACTTCTTCTTTTGACGGGATCGATTTCTTCTTCTTCATACTATGTTGTTCCTCATAACCAAGAACGAGAGTGGATGAGGATGATGCATGCTTGGACATGTTAGATTCTACATCCTTCAACATTTCATGCAATTCATCTATAGATATTTCCTTTCCATGCATATGATAGTCCTTTACAAAATTTTCATATGTGGCGGGCAGAGACTGAAGTATGAAATTCACACCAAGCTCCCTCCCTACAGGAAATCCTAGCCTCTCCATTTGGTTCATGTATGATTTCATCTTCAAAACATGGGCACTTACACTCCCGCTTTCCCGCGTCTTACAACCGGTTAGACTCTTAACACACTCATAATGTTCTTGCCTAACTTGCTGTTGGAATACATCCTTCAGCATGTTAATCATGTCATACACAGTCATGTGCTCAAATTTCTTTCGTAGTTCTAAGCTCATACTTGATAACATGAGACAAGCAACATCGTGCGTATCCCGAACACGCTTTTCATACGCGTATCGGATAGTCCATTCTGCATTGATAGCAGGTGGTTCAGGAAGGGGTTCCTCAAGAATGTGCAACTTAGACTCGGCACGTAGGACACTTCTCAATTTCCTAAGCCAGTCAACAAAGTTCACTCCCGTGAGTTTTTCCCTTTCAAGGAACATGCGTAGTGAAAAGTTTGACGTAGTGTGGTTTTGATTCGAAATCCTATAATTAAAGAGAGTACGCGAATTAGTTGGTTTGATTTAATCCTCGTTAAAATAATTACCCATATCGTCTCGAAAAATATTTTAACAAGGGCTAAGAACCATATTTCACTCCAATTCATGACGGGGTAGCCGCGGATCACTTCATGGAGCTATTTAGGCCGATAACCATTTTACCAATTGCAATCTCTATTGCAACTCTTAGACACTTGCGGGTTCCTACGATAACCATTGGTCGTTTGGCATGTTTGATCCCTACTAGCACCAATTCCAAATTAAAATTCTTGGTTGACTCGTCCGTCAAGACATACGATGTCAAACCTACCAAAATTGGCTCGGGCTAAGCTCGAAAACCAAAATTGTGAATTTGTCACGCGCACCTTCCACACAGTTTTATGAGAGTTGGCTCGTGCTAAGCTCGACAACCAAAACTCATAAATCTAGATTCGGGTGGTATCGACTTACGGATGGTGCAAGATTTACGTTTTATGAAAACGGGCTTTTGTTTCCTGGTTGGTTACATATTAACTTATTTAGTGACAAAACCTATTTCCACTAGGTGAGTTAATCTTGTATGTGAGTGCGCGCGAGAGTTGTAAACCATTTTTACCAAATCTCTTGTGATTTTATTAATTTTTGAAAAATTATCTAGCATGCGAATCCTAAGCAAACCACGCAAGAAATAATAAAATCACATCACACGCATATAAACGAAATAAATTGGTAACCCTTGCCATAATTCCTATGCGTTCTTCCCGTGAGCCAAAACGGGTAGAACGTGGTCAATCTAAGGGACGGAAGGTCTTCAATGCGAGCTCCCACTAGAACCGCTATCTCCATTGGACTTCACCAGCTTCTATGGACATGCTCCATCTCCTTCCGACTCCAAATTGTGTGTCTTCATCCAAATGTACAATACATACAAATAGAAAATAAATGGCATGCAAGCCACAATTTTCCTATTTTATCTAGTACAAATTACACGGATGAATGAAATGGCATGCAACTTTGGTAAGGTGTTTTGTTTCAAATGAGGATTAGTATTAAAAAAACTAGGTTGTAATCCCTCTAAATATCCATTTAAATGGATTAAACCTTTGGACCTTAAACCCGGCCCGTTGACCAACAACTTTGGTCTTTTAACAAAACAAACCCTCTTAGTTTAGTTTAATATTAATTAATCAACTATTAATTAATATTTTCCAACAAAACTTTAATTATTAAATATTTAACTAATATTTAAAATTCCCTTTTTCCAATAATAAATATCTACTTATTATTTCTCTCTTTCTTTATAATTAATCAACTGATAACTATAATCTTTACACATATCGTATTGTTTCCTGGTTCATTAGTTGGGTGTGTAGCGGTGTGACCCTTTAGTGGTCATAGTGTCCATGACACGTGTACACTATCCATGCATACAATCTATCAGACTGCCACTTGCGCACGATAATTATACTCCCTTGTTTATCACGGGTCAAAGGAGGTCCCAAGCCAAACACTTACGTTAACCACTACTATAAGTTCTCTTATGTCCAGAGATTTTGTAATCACCTACTTTGGTTACCCGGATTTTTCTTTCCCATCGCGATATCCCGTAATGTGGATTTCAGACATGGAGCACGTGATCTATTCTGAAAACCCAGATTATGTTTCTTGACTTTTGATTTTGACTAACTACAGTTATGGAGTTACCAAATGATGTTCATCATTCTATCCGAGCACGGCCACACATTTCATTTAGTCTCAACCGTTAAGGGGCCCTCGAATATCTCCTCTCTACAAGAGAAGGTGCAAATCCCATCTTGACTGCTTACATTTGAGCACACGTCTTCCGTTGCACCCAAATACGCCCGTTATAGTTACCCAGTTACAGCGTAACTTTAGAACGTTCCAAAGTACAGAATTCCTCGTGCCCCAAACTAAACATCTCAGGTCTAAGGACAAACAATCAGCTAACTCGTGTCGAAAGGCTCCATGAAGTTAGACTAATGCGTATCACCTCCAATATTTTTACCCCTGACAAATATCTACAAATTCTTGTTCACATGACTTGTGCTGTTATTCTCTACACGAATAATCCATCATGTATTTATAATAGCGTTAGTACACCCTGATGTGGCTCCCACCGCATCATGTAGCTACGGAGTAATTTTGATATAGAAAGACTTGTATATCATGGATAGATAAATATGCTAAAAGTATAGAGATATTTAAAAGATTAAATTAAACCTCCTAATTTCATCACGCAGAAATGTTTAATACATAATCATAATATTTAAATTTCAATCCATACAATTTTAATTAAGATACTGAAAATCTAGGTGCTAGGTCTCATGTACTCTATTCCAATGGAACTAGCATGTCTCTTATGCTTTTCTCTTGCTAGCGCCTTAGTCAACAAACCAGCAAAGTTCTCTTCTGTTGGAATCTTGCATATCCTCACATCTCCCCTTTCGATGATCTCTCGGATGATATGATAGTTTCTAAGTACGTGTCAGGTTAGCTGGTGATCTCTTGGTTCTTTTGCTTGCGCTAAAGCCCCCATGTTATCACAAAATATATCAATCGGTCTAGAGATACTGGCAACAACTCTTAGATCCGAGATAAAATTCTGCATCCAAACCGCTTCCTTTGCCGCATCATTTGTCACAATGTACTCAGCCTCTGTAGTTGAATTCGCTATTGTATCTTGCTTCTGGCTTTTCCAATATACAACTCCACCGTTCAGGGTAAAAACAAACCCTGACTGTGACTTAAAGTCATCTATGTCCGTCTGGAAGCTCACATCCATGTAACCAATTACACTGATTTCATCCGTGCTTGCTACAAAGACCAAGAACATATCATTTGTCCTTCTCAAATAATTGAGAATGTTCTTGACAGCCACCCAATGGGGTTCACCCAAATTTTGCTAATATCTACTCGTAAGGCTTATGAAGTAAGCAACATTGGGCCTAGTACATAGCATGGCATACATAATTGTTCCTACTGCCGAAGCATAAGGAACCAATTTCATCCTCTTCTACTCTTCTAGAGAAGTAGGACACTAAGCCTTGCTCAATGGTATACCAGATTTCATAGGAATTAAACCTTTCTTGGAATCTTCCATCTTAAAGCGTTTCAACACTTTATTAATGTATGTACTCTGACTAAGTCCGATCAGCCCCCTAGATCTATCTCTATAGATCTTAATACCAAGTATGTAGGAAGCTTCTCCTAGGTCCTTTATTTGGAAACATTTACCTAACCAGGATTTTACTCCTTGTAACGTTGGTACATCGTTTCCTATGATTAGTATTTCATCTACATAGAGGACCAGGAAGATTGCTATGCTCCGACTAAACTTCGTGTAAACACATGACTCGAACTCGCTTTTGGTAAAACCAAATTTATTGATGCACTCATCAAAGTGCAAGTTACAGCTTCTAGATGCTTGCTTTAATCCATAAATGGATTTTCTCAATTTGCATACTTTACCTACATTGTGGGAATCCTCAAAACCATTCGGTTGTTCCATATACACATCATCTGTTAGTTTCCAATCAAGGAAAACGGTTTTGACATCCATTTGCCATATCTCATAATTGAAGTATGCAGATATGGCCATAAGAATCCTAATAAACTTAAGCATGGCTACTGGCGAAAAGGTTTCATCATAATCAATACCATGAGTATGAGTGTAACCTTTTGCTAAAGGCCTAGCTTTGAAAGTATGCACATTCCCTTCCATGTCGGTCTTCTTCTTGAAGACCTACTTGCATCCAACAGCTTTACTGTCTTGTGGCAAGTCTACTAACTCCCAAACTTGGTTGTCATACATGGATTGCATATGTGCCTTCATGGCGTCCAACCATTTTTTAGACCCACTACCCGGCATAGAATTCCCGTGGGATGCGGGTTCATAAAGATCCCTTTCTTCCTGAGCAATTAGAAATCCTAGATATCTATTCGGCTCAGTCCGATGCTACTGGACCTGCGAAGGTCTTGTGTTTCCACTTCTTCCTCAACCACAGACTCGGGTTGGGTTGACAATTCTTTGTTGACTTACGGGTTCCACAAATGGAGGAGATATACCTTCATCCTCTTCAATTTCTTGAAGATCTATTTCTTTTCTAGAAGTTTCTGAACATAGAAACTTATCCTTCAGAAATGTCCATGATCGAGCGACAAAAACTTTGTTCTCATCGTGATTATAGAAATAGTACCCTAAGGTTTCCTTTAGATAACCCACGAAGTTACACTTGTCCGATTTGGGTTTAAGTTTATCCGAGAACGTTCATTTAACGAATGCCGCACAACCCCAAATCTTTATAAATGACAATTTGGGCTTTCGCATAAAAGTAGCTGTTTCGAGTGCATGACCCCAGAATGACATTGGTAGACTAGTTCGACTCATCATAGAATGAACCATGTCAAGCAAGGTCCTATTCCTCCTTTCTGATACACCATTCCATTGTGGCGTATACGGAGGTGTGAGTTGCGAAACAATACCACATTCCTTTAGATGATCGTCAAACTCTTGACTCAGATATTCATCACCCCGGTCAGACCGAAGCAGCTTTATCTTCTTGTCAAGCTGGTTTTGTACTTCACTCTGAAACTATTTGAAGAAATCAAAACTTTAATACTTATGTCTCATCGGATACACATAACAATACCTACTGAAATCGTCAGTAAAGGTAATGAAGTACCGGTATCCTCCCCTGACTTCTTGACTGAAAGGACCACACACATCTGTGTGTATAATTCCTAGCAGTTCCTTTGACCTTTCATACAAGCTTTTGAAAGGTTTCTTTGTCATCTTTCCGGACAAACAAGATTTAAAATTGTCAATTGTTTCTAGATCAAATGACCCTAGAACTCCATCTCCATGAAGTTGCTTTATGCGTTTCTTATTTATATGTCCGAGCCGGCAATGCCAAAGATTAGTCTGGTTCAAAGTGTCCTGTGACTTCTTACTTATATGATAGATTTCCTTGACATCTTCTAGATTTATTATGTATAGACCATTTTGTGAACTTGCTTTAAAATAGAATAAATCATCTTTAAAGCACAAAATTGTTTTCCCTACCGACTGATAGTTAAAATCATTGTCTATTAATAAATCATACGAGATTACATATTTAATCAATCTAGGAACATAATAACATATCTAGTTCTATGATTAATCCTGAAGGTAGCTTGAGACAATAAGTTCCTACAGCTTCAGCACCAATAATGGAGCCTTCGCCTACCCGTAGATCCATGTCCCCTTTCCTTAGTTTTCTACTTATCTTGAATCCCTGCAAGTGATTGCAAATATGATGACCACATCCGGTATCAAGTACCCATGATTCAAATGAAGTAACTAAGCTATCTATCATAAAGATACCTAACTCGTCGGTAAAACCATCGTCCAGCTGATCAATGTCGAGTAAGTGCTTGCAAATATCCTTGTTACCGAAAATTGGGCAACAAACGTCTAGTAGCTCATCAATCCAGTTGTCTTCCTCCATTGACTCAACTACTGTTGCATCAAAGGGGTCCGGTGCACCTGGTTATCTATGCACATTAAGAACTCGTGCATACCAGCTTCTGTTGTATCTGGTTCACCAAACTTGTCCACTACCTCTGTCTGATAGCGGCCAGTTAGGGAACCAACCAAGAGCATCACAAGTTCACGCTCACTGACTTGTGATAATCCCATAATGATTCAAGTATCAAGCTAATCTTCAATTGCAATATAGAAACTATGAAAGAATGTGTGATTACACCTTAAGAACATATAGTTAATCTTTCATTAATTTTGCAATTGACACATGATTAGCCTTAATCATAGGCTTATATACTCATAGAGTATATTTAAATTTTAGCTCTCCTAGTTTGTATGTAATACAAACTTCACCCAAAATGTAATCTTCTATTTTATACAATTAATAATCCTAACAATCTCCCCCTTTGTATAGAAATAGAAGATGTTATGTCTTTTTGACATCTTGTAAAATCATGAACAATCTCCCCCTTTGAATCATGTAGATATTCTTTTTCAATCTGCATTCTCTTGAGCCTTCGGGAAAACTTCAATCATTGACTCAATGTCTTCAGAATGACTTCTCAACTTGAAATAGGGACTCTTCATTTTGAGAATAGTCTTCACTTCATAAACTTGATGAGATCTTGAATCTTGATAACATACAATGACATCTTTTCACTCTAATCTTCTCTTTTATACCGATAACCTTAAGCTTTTTAACCTTTGGTTGTATTATCAGTTTCAGCATTCTCAACCTTTTCTTTCTGACCTTGAGCTTTCGGACTACAAATAAGCTTTTCTTTGTATGAAGAATATTTTGTTTTCTCTCCCCCTACAATGTAGCTCTTGATCTTTTCTCTGTCTTTTTGTCTTTGACCCTTTTCAACTTCAAACAATCATTTAAACTGTTCTGATCTTTATCCTTTATCCCTTTGAACAAAAATTATTTTCTTCTCTTTGATCTCACTTCAACTCCCCCTTGACTTAATATACAATGTTTACACAAACTTTAACTTTTCTTTATCTCCCCTTTGACTTGATATTACCTCTTTCTCATATACTCTTTTCTTTGTCTCCCCCTCAACATATGAATCTTATCTTCATTGAACAACTCAAAATCAACCGAATGAACCTCACAATTTCCCTCCCCCTCATGATGTTCAGGATTTGTCATGGACATCATGCAGACAAACTTTGAATACAGCTTGATTTTGACATGAATATTACAAAACTTGTAGCATGTAAATCCTCAACATCTCTTACGCTTCTTTAAACCAGATATGAATATTTCACCACAACGATATATCGTGAAAGTATCCCAGACAGTCTTTAGGGCACCGTCTCAAAGTTCCCTTAGGTAACACCGAGATCACATAGCAGTTAACACAGCAGTTTAAATAAACTGTGTGGCCTACATTCAGAACTGGCATAACGTTGATTCTGGTAGGATTTCCATCTAATCATCGTGAATATCACAAAGATATCACTCCAAGATGTTCCGGTAGTTACGAAAAGTAGATACACTTAATATATCTACCATGTGTTCTAAGAAATGAAACTTATATTGCAATTAAGCTCTAGACTCGATAAGTGCATGAAAGAAGTCGGGGACTGAAGTAGCTATCCTCCTTGTTTCAATATCAACAATATCCAAGTGAGGTGTCAATAGAAATTTGCTAATTCTCTGTGTGAAGTTGAAACAACTATCTGTTAAGAGATAATTGAGTAGCTGGGTGGCGTTAGTGCATTGCATCACTGGGTCCATGATGTCTATTTCAATACAAAATCTCAATGAATGAGATCTAGTAGCAGATGTGGTTACCCAGATGTATACTATTTGGTAAGGATCTTTCTTTTCTTTTCATCCAGTCTCACCCACAGCTCTCTAAATATGTTTCAACTTCTCCCTCAAACTCTCTTTCCAAATTTATGTATGTATCTCTGTTTGTTGGATACATATGGACACTTGTTATCATTCGTAACCGGATGAGAAATCATGTGATTTACAACAAGAATGATTTTCAAGAAATTCGATGATGAGAAGGATTGTCAAGGATGATTTGAACAATCATAGAATATGAACAAACACGGAATTTGACAAATAATGTCACAAAATGATTTAACAGTTTCAGCTCAAGATAATTTGTTGATCATATGCACCCCATCTCCTGTTCCACCCCTCTTTGTTTAACTTTACCTCTGCACACCCATCAGTATCCTGTGATAACTGATTCTACTCCCCTAAATGACCTAGTAAGTAACCCTTACTATCTCTTTCTAAGATATGGTGAGCTCCTGGGGCAGGTCCTTCCGGTTCTGGATTGACCATAGGAGTATAAATGCCTACACTCCCTCACTCATGGTGCATTTTCGATCACATGACTAATAATACACGAATGAGCGATTTCTAGACAGAATGAAACATTTAGTACAAAAGGAAGGAATGATTTGAGATGGAAACGCGGAAATGTAAGACGATCTTTCAAAAGATCAACTAAGTGAATCAAGAAAGGTATGAGAATGATGCAATGAATGAATACCTTCTTGAACAAGTAACGACAAATGAAAACCAAAAATCTTTTTGAATTTTGAAATTTTATAGTGTTTTTGGGTTTTCAATATTTGAATGTTTTTTATTTTCTGAAAAAATATTAAAGCAATAAAAACATAAACTCCCCCTAAATTGATGCATGAAAAGCGTTTTTCATCAATTAGGTGAAGATACAAAGTTTTGTTCCCCCTGCACAAAATAAGCATCTCAGGTGATTAGACTCGGGCTAATGTTAAACAAATGAAATTGATTGGAAATGCAAGGAAACTTCATCTTGTTTGAAAAATTATGAGATTTAAAAACAAATCAGCACACTGAACACAATGATCTTCACTGCAGTCTGAATGATCTTCATTGAGCTCCAACAATGTCTCTCTTTGTTTACCTGCAAAACGGATTAACAATAATTGGTACCCATTCTTTTTTTGGGTCCAGATTTGTTAGTAGCAGGTTTTGGCATCCATTTTTGTGTATTTGCAGTAATAACAGGTTTATGGACCTTTTTGTTAAATGGTCCTGTATGACATTGAGGAATTCCATTCTATTAACCTTGGTTTTGAGAAAGATCGGCGACTGTTGTTTTGATTGATAGGATTTGACTTATCGGCACTATTCTCTTTCTTTGGAATCCTTGTTGTTGGAATTGAATTTGACGAAAACTCTGTTGGAGTATGCCCACTGACACACATATGCCAAATAATCACTAACGATGATGTATAGTCCTATTAGGTCACACCGGGGGTTGATCTCGACAGCAACCTAAGAGGAGGGACTAAAAGACGCAAATTGTAAAAGATTGGTGTGCAGGAAAAGATCGCGGCTCGATCTCCTTATTAGATCGCCCCTCGATCTAATTGATAGATCGCTCCTCGATTTCTTTAAGAGATCGCGGCGCGATCGTCAGTCTGACAGCATGTAACTTTTGCTTTTCACCTCCATTTTCATCCAATGAATGTCAATCTCTATGATCAAGGTATGGCCGGCCTTGGGGCACTAAGGAGGAACCTTTGTGATTATATATGGACATGATATGCTATTCCTCTCATCCTCTTGCCACTACTTACATTTGGACACTTAAACACTCTCTTGTGAAGTATTAAAATACCAGAGTGTTCTTGGTGTATTCAAGGAAGAGGTTTGCTTGGAGTGAACTTGGTTGTTGTTCCAGAAGTGATTTCAAGGCTTTGAAGATCACTATGGCTTGCTAGTACAACGAGGTCTTGCAAACTCAGTGTGGACTAGCAATAGAGGAAGGCTTGAGTTCGTGGCCTTCTCCTTCATCCATTAAGTTGTTTTTCTCCAGCCACAAGATTATGGTATAACCTCTTTCTTCATACTCTTCTACATGTTGCTTTTCTTTGTTGTAGAGTTTGGTCCATGTTTGGGTTTTTATGCTTTAAGTACTTGTACATTTTGCTATTATTGTTGTTCCCTTTTGCTTCCGATGTGCTCATGATAACCCAACAGTGGTATCAGAGCCACCTCTACACTAGAATAGCACATGGTGGCCTAGGAAACCCGAAAAGAATTTTTTATTTTCTGAACAGTAGGGTTCGTGGCTCGATCCCGTATAGGATTCGCAGCGTGAATTCTTGTAAAATTCGCTGCTCGATCCGTCTGCTTTGTTCAGGAGTGATTTATAAGGCAATTCGCGGTTCGATCACTATTATGGATCATGGCTCGATCTGTCAGCAGAGCAGTTTTTTGGTTTTTAAACTTTAAAAATTATTTTTCGAGTTTTTGGCATATTTATTTAGTTTCTGGAACTTTTGTCCAGAAATTAAATTTATATCTGTTTAAGTTGCCTTGTGTAATGGTTGGTGTATTTATATGTATATTATCATTTTGGCATGAAAATGGTAATTGCATATACTTTCATTATGAATATATGAATGTGTTCCACCAAAAATGGTTTGGTGTTACTAATGCATATGTATATGGGATTATTTTTGGTGCCTTGAGTGATTTTAAATAATCTTAACCATTATGCATAAGTTTACATGGTTTTGTGTGGCACACCATGTTGTTGTTCATGTTGTTCATGATGTTCATGTGGTTTATGTTGGTGTTGACCATAGTATGCCCTAGACCTTGTGGATGTTTGGTTGATTAAATTTATTATTCATTCATTTGGTGACTTTATGTCACATGGTATGTAATAATTTATTTATTTATTTATTTGGTATGTAATTTGTAAATGTGGCTTGCATGCCATTTAAATTTCCATATTATGTAATTTGTACTAGAAAATTGGATTTGTGGCTTGAATGTAATTTATTTCATTTTCGATGTAATTGTAATATGGGGCAACCATCGGGAGTCTATGGAGTGACGTCTTGGTGAACACAAATCCGGAAGGCCCGATGGAGGTGGCGGGTTTAGTGTGAGCACATCCTAGTCAAGGAAGATGTCCTTAGATGACTTAGTTTTTCCCATAGTGGCTCACGGGAAAAACACATAGGTTTTAGGGGCATGGTTACCAACTTGCATTTTATATGTGTGTGATGGTTTTATTATTTATTTTGTATGCATGAGTTGTAAGACTATTGCATGCTAGACAATTTTTGACAAATAATAAAACTCAAGAGTTTTTAACAATGGTTTAACAAACTCTCGCGCACACACTTGATTAACAAATAGGATATAAAATTGGTTTATATTCCGTTGTGAAAACTTTTGGTTATTGTCACTTTTTGTTAATCAAACTCAAAATGGTTTTTTAACCGGAAAACTAAATCCTGTTTTCTAAATGTAAATCACACACCACCCATAAAATGACACCGCCCGAATCTAGCCGTGCAAGGGTTGATTGTCGAGCTTTAGCCGAGTTAGCCTTTGTAAGAGCTGTGTGGAAGGCGCGTGTTGCAACTCGTAAGGTTGATTGTCGAGCTCTAGCCGAGTATACCGTTGGGCAAGAGTACCACCGTGTATCTTGATGGTTGATTTACGATTTCAAAATAATATTTTGGATAGTTGTCGAGCTCTAGCCGATATTATTCAAAATATTAGTTTGAGATTGGTGTGGAGGGATCAAACATGCCAAAACTTGACACTATGGTTGTCAAGTAGGATCCCGCAAGGAACTAAGAGTTGCAATAATGGATTGCAATCGGTCAATGTTTCCGGCCTAAATAGCTTTGCCACGTGATCCGTGGAAAACCCGTCACGGTGCAAGGTGAAATTGGGTTCTTAGCCCTTGTTAAGATAGTTGTTTTGGGGTGATTATTTTAACAAGGATTTCAATCAAACTAACTAAAGCTTCTGTGCGTTTATAGATGATAACGACAAAACTTAGCAACACCAACTTTACTTTACGTATGTTTCTTGAGAAGGAGAAATTCGATGGGTGCAACTTTATAAATTGGTCTAGGCAATTGCGTATTGTCCTACGACACGAAGACAAGTTACACACCATTGAGGAACCCCTTCCGGAAGCCCCTGCGACCAATGCAAGTAGGTGTTAGAATCTTCCCTATAATATACGTACGCCTTGAAGCACTGCCGATGATGTATGGGCCTATATATGGGTCACACACCGGGGTCTAACATGACAGCAAATAAGGTTGAGGGACCAAAGATGGAAAAAGTGAAAGTTAGCAATGCAGGCCACGTTAGCGCCACTAACTTACCGAGTTAGCGCCGCTAACTGTTAAAGGTTAGCGCCGCTAAGGCTGCATGTGCTTTATGTCGTGTCAAGGTCAGGCCGCATTAGCGCCGCTACGGGCTAAGGTTTAGTGCCGCTAACTCTTGGTTAGCGGCGCTACCGCTGCATGAACTTTATGTCAAGATCACCTCTTGACTTGGCCAATGCATAGCCATTTCATGATGGCATTTGGCCAGCTAGAGGGGAGATCTAGGGACGATTTGGGGCTTATAAAAGTCTTCATTTCCTGGACATTAGAAGTTCTTGGCTATTCTTTCACTCTTGCAACCAACATTCTCTCTATATTTGATACCTCTTGTTTTTGGTGATCTTGAGAGAAATACTTGTTCTTGTAGCCACGATTTGCTGTTCTTGTGTGAGATTTCCAGAGAAGGTTTCATGCAATGTAGCTAGCACTACTTGTTAGACTTGTACCCGGGGTGAGATTTAGAGAAGAAGAGAGGAAGAAGGGGTTTCTTGCTTCCACACCAACATCAGCCACCATCAAGCATTTTCCTGGAGCTTAGGAGCAAGGTATAACCTTCTAACCTTCTTGCATGTTGCTATTTTTGTTACATAGAGTTGATCCATCTTTGGGATTTCATGTTTTTGAACACATGTTTGCTTTTTGTGGTTGTTCTTGCTTCCGTTGCGTGTTCTGGAAATCTCAACAGTGGTATCAGAGCCACCTCTATGTTAGAATAGCAAATGGTGGCCTGAAAAACCCGAAATCAAAATTTTTGTAATCTGCCGTTTGGGTTAGCGCCGCTAAATGTTAGTTAGCGACGCTAAGTCATTTGACTTAGCGGCACTAACGTTACTGGAAACATGTTTTTCGAAAAAAAAAATTAAAACTTTTTTGGTCTCGGGATTTTTGGCATTTTAACCTTTTGGAAATTTGTTCCATAGGTTGTTTGCATGTTGTTGCAGTAGTGATATGCTATGTTTGGTTGTATGTGTAAATATGAGTTGGTAACCTTGCCTTGGCCTTTTGGTTGATTTGTGTTGTGTATGCTTTTGGTGGTTTTAATTCACATTTGATGGCTGTAAATTTATTTAATATCAGTATGATTGTAATAATTTTGTGGCTTGCGTGCCATTTCATTCATCCATGTAGTAGTATTAGATAAATAGGAAGATTTGTGGCTTGTATGTCATTTATTTTCTATTGTATGTAATTTGTATGATGGAAGAATGAAGACACAAGAGGAGGCAAAACAAGATGGAGTTTTGATGCCCTTAGAAGCCAATGAAGTCCAATGGAGATGGTGGTTCTAGTGGGAGCTTGCATCAAGAAGTTTTGTCCCATAGTTTGACTAAGTTCTTCCCGTTTTGGCTCACGGGAGGAACGCATAGGTTTATTGGCAAGTGTTACCAACTATTTTGTATATTGCGTGTGATGTGATTTTATTATTCTATGCATGGTTGTGTAGGTTTCGCATGCTAGATAATTTTTCATTAAAATTATTAAAATCACAAAAGTTTTGATAAAAATGGTTTACTCTCATGCGCGATCACATACATAGATTAACCCACCTAGTGAAAATAGGATTTGTCACTAATAAGTTAGTCTAAAACCAAACCGGAAACAAAAGCCCGTTTTTCCAACAAAATGTAAATCAGGCACCATCCGTAAGTCGATATCACCCGAATCTAGTCTTATGGGATTTGGTTGTCGAGCATAGCACGAGCCAATTCCCATAAAACTGTGTGGAAGGTGAGTGTGGCGAATTCACAATTTTGGTTTTCGAGCTTAGCACGAGCCAACTTTGGTGAATTTGTTATCGTATGTCTTGACGGACGATTTGCAATTTTAGGTTTGAAATATTGGTTAATTTTCGAGCTTAGCACGAGTTAACAAAAATTTCAATACTTAAAATTGGTGCAAGAAGGGATCAAACAGGCCAAACGACCATTGGATATTGTAGGATCCCACATGTGCTAAGGATTGCAATGGAGATTGCAATTGGCAAAATGGTTGCCGACTTAAATAGTTTTATCATGTGATCCGCAGTAACCCCGTCACATGGTAGGATGAAATACGGTTCTTAGCCTTGTTAAGATAATTCTATATGGGTAAATTATTTAACAAGATAAAATATCAATCTAACTAAAATCTACTTTGCAATTTTTAGATGGCATCAACAAGCGCAATAAACACCACCACCAACGTTTCTCTCTGAGTTTTCCTAGAAAAGGAGAAACTCGATGGTAGCAACTTCATGGACTGGCATAGACAACTGAGGTTGGTCTTGCGGTATGAAGGCAAGTTGCATACCATAGAGGAACCCCTACCCGAGGCACCTCCTGCTGGTGCAACGAGGGCGGTCCGAGAGGCGTATGATAAACACCTCAAGGAAACTGAGGAAGTCACGTGACTTATGTTAAGCATAATGAACCAAGATTTGAAAAAGCAAATGGATCATTTAAGTGCTTATGACCTGATCATGCAGCTAAAGGACATGTTCCAGCAGCAGGCAAGGCAGGAAAGGTACGAGTGCCTCAAGACAACCCTTGCTTGCAAAATGCAAGAAGGAGGGAACGTGAGCGCGCATGTGTTGCGGAACAAAGCAAACATCGAGCGCATGGAGAAGTTAGGTTTTACCATAGGGAGGAAGATGGCGGTAGATTTAATCCTCCAATCCCTGCCTGGTATATATGATCAATTCGTAATGAGTTATCATATGCACAACATAGACAAGACCTTGATGGAACTTCATGGTATGTTGAAGACCGCTGAGTCTAGCATAACTAAGAATAAGTCATCCTCCTCCAACTCCGTTCTCGCCATCCGGGAAGGCCGAATCAAAAAGAAGAGGACCGCTCCTTTCCATAAAGGGAAAGGAAAGGGAAAGGTTGGCGCGGCCAAGCCTACCCCGGCCTCCGAGGGTAAGGGCAAGGGGAAACTTCCCCAAGCCAAGACTCCGGAGGATGCGGAGTGCTTCTTCTGCGGGGGCAAGGGCCATTACCGCCGTAGCTGCCCAAAGTACCTAGAGGGACTCAACAAGCTCAAGGCAATGAGCATTTCGGGTCCGGACACGTCAGGTACGTTTATGATAGAACTCCACCATACTTCTACTTCTAAAGGCTGGGTATTAGATACTGGCTGTGGCACTCACATATGTAATATGGTACAGGTGCTAAGGGCAAGTAGGTGCTTGGAGAGGGGAGAGCTGGATCTTGTCATGGGAAACTCGGAGGTTGTCCCAGTGGAAGCAAAGGGAGACTTGGAGCTTTCATTCAAGACCGGCTATTCCATTTTATTAAAAGATGTATGCTATTCGCCCTATGTGGCTAGAAACATTATTTCTTTTCACAAAATGCATGACGATGGTTACGATTTTAAATTTTTAAATGGTACAATTATATGCTTTAAAAAGGAAGTTGTTTATTTTAAAGCTTTACCATGTCATGGGATATATGAGGCAAATGCATACATTGAATCAAGAAAATCTATCATGAACAAGACTCGCATCGCCAAGCTCCAAGCGGATGGCATCTTGGAATCATTTGATCAAGGATCAAATGATGTATGCGAATCTTGCTTATTGGGTAAAATTACAAAAGCACCCTTCACGGGAACAAGTGAGAGGGGAAAGGACTTTTTAGACATAATCCATACGGATGTATGTGGACCATTCAAGCATGTCACAAGGAATAATTCAAGATAATTTGTAACCTTTATAGATGATTATAGTAGGTATGGTTATGTCTATCTTGATAAACACAAGTATGAAACCTTTGAGGTGTTCAAGACATTCCAAAACGAAGTTCAGAATCAACTAGGAAAAACAATAAAGATACTTCGGTCTGATAGAGGTGGAGAGTATCTAAGTACCGAGTTTATCGATCATCTTAAAAATTGTGGAATTATTTCACAATTAACACCTCCAAGGACTCCACTATTAAATGGGGTCGCTGAGAGGAGGAACCGAACTTTACTAGATAAGGTTAGGTTTATGATGAGTCGAACAAAGGTACCTATTAGTTTCTGGGGATATGCCTTAGAAACGGCGGTAAGAATCGTTAACCTCGCACCAACCAAGAAAGTTGCTAAACACCTTATGAAATGTGGCATAATAAGAAGCCGACACTTTCATACCTACGAGTTTGGGGTTGTCAAGCCTACGTGAGACGTGAGGTCGAAGACAAACTTGAACCTCGCTCAGAAAGGTGTTACTTTATCTGATATCCTCCTGCCGGTGTTGGATATTTATTTTATAAACCTTCAGAGAACATGGTATTTGTTGCTCGTAGGGCATTCTTCCTTGAAAGGGATTTGCTATCCAGACATGGCAGTAAGGAAATTGACCTTGAGGAAGATCAAGGGTCGACTGATAAAGAACTTGAGGTTGGCACTAGCCAAAATACCGAGCAATATGATGTTGCGGTATCTGACACTCTAACAACGTCTACTCCTAGGCGTTCCAGTAGAACTCGTTCTGAGCCAGAGAGATTTGGGTTTCTCATATCTGAGGGCAACGAGTTATTGGTGGATCATGATGAACCCACCAACTACAATATAGCCATGGCAGGCCCTGAATCTGCTCAGTGGAGGAAGGCGATGGAGAGCGAGATGCAATATATGTCGGATAACCAAGTTTGGGAACTGGTTGATCCTACACCAGGGATAAAACCTGTTGGGTGTAAATGGGTTTTAAAGAAGAAACCTAGCATAGATGGAACCTTGGATACCTTCAAAGCCTGACTGGTGGCGAAGGGTTTCACTCAGACTCAAGGAATTGATTATGATTAAACCTTCTCCCCAGTGGCCATATTGAAGTCAATCCGGATACTACTTGCCATAGCTGCATTTCATGATTACGAAATTTGGCAAATGGATGTAAAGACCGCCTTCCTTAATGGGAAGCTTAATGTAGAGGTGTATATGAGACAACCTGATGGTTTTGAGCATCCAAAGTATCCAAACAAGGTTTTTAAGCTTATGAAGTCCATTTATGGACTTAAACAAGCATCTCGGAGCTGGAATCTTTGCTTTGATGAGAAAATCAATGAGTTTGGATTTTCAAAGAGTAAATATGAACCTTGCGTATATGTCAGGGCTAGTGGGAGCACTATAGTCTTCTTGGTTCTATATGTAGATGATATTCTACTCATTGGAAATCATATCCCAAGCCTAAGGAGTGTTAAAGTTTGGCCAGGGAATTGCTTTTCAATGAAGGACCTAGGGGAAGCGAGCTGTATTCTGGGTATAAAGATCTACAGAGATAGATATATAAGGCTGCTAGGGCTTTCTCAAAATGCATACATAGAAAAGGTCGTGAGACGCTTTAAGATGGAGGAATCCAAGAAAGAAATCTCCCTATGACGCATGGCTTGACCTTGAGTAAAATTCAATGTCCTACCTCCAAAGAGGAGATAGAAGTAATGAAACGAGTACCATATGCTTCGGCTGTGGGCTCGATCATGTACGCCATGCTATGCACTCGCCCTGATGTGTCATGTACTTTAAGCATGACTAGTAGATATCAGGCGAACCCAAGAGAGCCTCATTGGAGGGCAGTAAAGAACATTCTCAAATATATGAGACGTACAAAAGAGATGTTCTTGGTATATGGTGGGGAAGAAGATCTAAGAGTGAAGGGTTACTCGGATGCTAGCTTCCAAACTGACAAGTATGACTGCCAATCACAATCGGGGTTTGTGTTCCTATTAAATGGTGGTGTTGTCAGCTGGAGGAGCTCGAAGCAAGACACGGTGGCTTATTCGAAAACCGAATCGGAGTACATTGCGGCAAGTGAAGCCGCAAAGGAAACCGTGTGGATGAAGAAATTCATCCAAGATCTACAAGTAGTTCCAAGCATCGCTGACCCTATTGAGATATTCTGTGACAATAAGGGTGCGGTGGCCTTGGCAAAGGAACCAAGAGCTCACAAGAGGACAAGACACATTTCGCTCAAGTACCACTTTATACGAGATGTAATTGAAAGTGGTGAAGTCATCATTAGCAGAGTAGCATCGAATGGAAACCTGGCAGATCCATTCACTAAGCCGTTACCACAGACAGCTCATGAATCTCACACTAGAGCAATAGGTGTAAGATTTGCTAGCGATTTGGCTTGAGTTGTATATATTTTTGTTCATTTGATATGTATATTTTATTTTGGGAACGATACAGACAGTATTGTAACTTATGCTTGTTTCGATATATAATGGAGATTATATATGCGTGTGATACGGTTACATTCACAAGACTTTACTGTGTTCCATCTTAGCATGTTTAATTACTTCCAGAAATATTATTCTATATTTCAAAATTTCGACAGTCAGTCAATCTTATGGAAGAAAGATTGAATTAAGACTGAGATAAGCATGTGATCTTGAATTCAAAGTGGTTGAATTAAGATGCAATGCTTATTTGTGCTTGAAAAGAGTTTCAACTGACTGGAAGACCCACACCCAAGTATACTTCATGGATTATAGTCACGAGTACCTTGGGATGATAAAATCTTACATCCTTAGACCTGAGATGTATGAACTACTATATCATAGTTTTTACTTGCTTTAGCCATTTTCAAAAGCAGTTCGTGACTGGCTGTGATAAAGAAAATGACTAGGTAAGTCAAGGAGTATGGTATGGGGTTATGCAGTCAAAGGGATTTGTTCCTCTGTTATGAGAGATATCCCTGGCCCCCTGATGATTGGGAGCAGACACCAAAAATTTCGCATGGCCATGCACAAGGAATATTGATTGAGAATCAGATATGTCCTTAACTTTTGGTCACCACCAATCAAGATCGAGAAACATAATCGTGCACGATCTGGAGATTGACATTTTTTATCCATGTCTCATGTTCACAAGGATATCGCGAACAAAAGGATGTGTAAGATCACTTATCTAGGACCACTACTTTTAGTATGATGGTTTCCTGGACATTAGAAGTTCTTGGCCATTCTTTCACTCTTGCAACCAACATTCTCTATATATTTGATACCTCTTGTTTTTGGTGATCTTGAAAGAAGTACGAGTTCTTGTAGCCACGATTTGTTGTTCTTGTGTGAGATTTCCAGAGAAGGTTTCATACAAGGTAGCTAGCACTACTTGTTAGACTTGTACCCAGGGTGAGATTTAGAGAAGAAGAGAGGAAGAAGGGGTTTATTGCTTCCACACCAACATTAGCCACCATCAATAATTTTTCTAGAGCTTAGGAGCAAGGTATAACCTTCTAACCTTGTTACATGTTGCTATTTTTGTTACATACAGTTGATCCATCTTTGGGATTTCATGTTTTTGAACACATGTTTGCTCTTTGTGGTTGTTCTTGCTTCCGTTGCGTGTTCTGGAAATCCCAACAGTAGGACTGTTCGCGATGCCTATAATTGATGCATCAAGGACACCAACGAGGTCTCTTGTCTCATGTTAAGCTTGATGAGCCCCAACTTGAAAATGCAATGGAGCATCTAAGTGCTTACGAGATGATGCTTGTGTTGAAGGACATGTTCCAACAATAAGCGAGGCAAGAACGGTATGGGTGTTTAAACGACCTACTTGATTATAGGCTGCAAGACGGTTAGAACGTAAGCATTCACGTGCTTAAGATGAAAGAACTTGTGGAGCGCTTGGAGAGGTTAGGATTTACCATTGAAAGGGAGATGACGATGGATATTATCATACGATGCCTTCCAGCATCGTATGAGCAATTCATTATGAATTATCACATGCATGGTATGGACAAATCCTTGATGGAGCTTCACGGCATGATGAAGACTATTGAGTCTAACATGGCCAAAGGTAAGCTCACATTGTCCACTCTCACTAAGGCTATCAAGAAGCGAACTACCTCAATAGGGAAGCTTGGTCTAACTAAGCTCACCATGACCATGGAGTCTGAGGGCAATGAGACTGCGCCTCCAGATGAGACTCCTAATGGGGAAGTTTGCTATTTTTGTGGAAAGATTGGAAATTGGTGCCGCCACGCCTGCCCTAAGTGCCTGGAAGAGCTAAGGATACACAAGATGAGAAATATTGGTTCCTCGGCTTCAGGTACATTCATGACCAAACTCCACTACTCTTCTACCTCTATAAGCAAGTTTTGAATACTAACCATAACACTTACGTTTGTTGCAAATTTGATTGTTGCAAAGTGTAGGTGTTAATAAGTAGTGAGATAGATGAGATGTGGATGAGTTGGACTTAATTATTGGAAACAAGATGGTTGTCCCTATTCAAGGATTGGAAGTTGGAGTCTTGCCATTACTTCCAGCTAGTCTATTACTTCACAAGATCTATGTTTTACACCCTACATGGCAAGAAACTATGTATCTTTATATGCCCTTGATAACGATGGATGTTACTTTGAATTATGTGTAAAATATATATGGTGGTTTATTTCAAAGTTTATCATTGTTATGGCATTTGCATAAGAAGTAATGGAATGATCATGAATGGTTTATATATTACCCTTGTCACAATAAGTCAATTTAGCCATATAAACAACGCTTGCATCACCAAGCTCCAAGTGGTTAGGAACTTGGAATCTTTTGATCAAGGATCAATTGTTGATGCAAATCTTGTTTATTAAGTTAAAAGGACTTAGTCACCCATCATTTATGTATGTGAGAGGAATGAAGGCTTGTTGGATTTCATTCACACTTTTGTGACGACCATTCAAGCAAATCATAAGGGGTAACTATGGATACTTTGTAACCAATGGAGGTATAAGAGATGGGTATGTCTAACTTGTTAGACACGCGTCTAAAACCTTGAGAGGTGTTCAAGACACACCCATGACAAAGTATATAACTAAGAGGGCAAAAGGACTATAATACTCAAATCTAATAGAGATGTTGAGAATTTTAGTTCTTAATTGTAATGTCCATCATAAGAGATATGAAATTATCTCATAATTCACTCCTCCTAGGACATATTGTTATATGAGTCGCCAAGCGGAGGATCCAAACATTCTAGCTATGATTCGATCTGTGATAGGTTGAACTATGGTCCGATTTATGATGGAATGAATTTTGTTACCCCATTGCATGGGATGAACCTTTTAGTGGTGGGCAATGTTCCTAATTGAATACCAACAAAGATGCTTAAGTATGCACCTTAGATAATGTGACTAGAAAGAGCGTTTTTGCTTGTCCATCTCCAAGTCTGGATTGTCGAGCCTACGTTTAGACGTGAGGTGGAGAAAAACGAAATCTAGAGGTGCTGCTATATTAGGTATTTTACCAAGGCAAAAGGAAACTTATTGGACAAATTTCCTTAAAAGGAAGCTAATATCCATTGGTGTCAATGAGAGTAAATATACCTTGAATAGAAGAACCTGAAGTTGGCACTAGCACATAATTAGAAATGATTGAAACTCAGCATGGCAATGCTGGAGTATGTGACATTAAATTCATTACCTCTCCATAAACCTGGTAAGAGTTGTCATAAGTCCAAAGAGATATAGTTCTATATCTGAGGGAGACAACTTAATGATATTATATATCAAGTACCGGAATTTGTAATGGGCATGGAGTTCACTACAGAGAGATAGGTAATGAACATGAGATGTAATTCATGTTGGATATCCAGCAACTGAACTTGGTTGATTCGGTACCTTTGCTGCAAACCAAAAGGATTTGGATGATTCAAATTGGTTAAGACCAACATGGATACATGTGTAGACAACTTCAAATACTGACTAGTAGAATAGGGTTTCGTGATGATTGACCAAGAGGATGGTATCACCAAGAAACCATCTACCGGTGGTAATGTTGAAGTTTATTCGGATACTTCTAGTTATTAGTGCCTTTTCATGGCTATGATAGTTTGATGCAAAGACCGTATTCCTTAATAGGATTTTTAATGAGGAAGTGTTCATAACACTATCCGAGAATCTTTTACATCAAAGAGTATTCTTATAAGGTCTACATACTTATAGAGGTCCACTGATGGACCTAGATGTACATCTCAAGATTGGAATCTTTGCTTTAATATGAAAATCAATGGTTTGAGTTTTCGGTAATCAAAGATGAAACATGATTGAATATCAGGGCTAGTGGGAGCGTTTTTGTGATTATATATGTATGTTTATAACATACAACATAATGGAGATAATGTCTGGGTTTTTCTAGGTTTAAAAACCTTTGTTAAAGAATTATGCATCCATAATGACTATAGAATACACAAAACAAATTATGGAACTCAAGAAGTATTGAGATATGTTCTTGGTGTTCCATTGTAAGAAGAATAGGATAACTGCCGATGTCGATCAGGGTTAATGATCCTACCAAGTATGGTGTTGTTACTCAAATTGGTTCTTAAAGCATCATTTACCCTATGATATTCTTTGTGAGACAAAGAGGGTATGATGGCCTTTCGAAGATAGAACCTCTATCCCAAGCATTATTGACCTTATTGGGTTCTGTTAAAACAATGAAGGTATAATGGCTTGGAACTGAAGCATCTTTGACCTGATTGGGTTCTTTTGAAACAATGAAGGTATGATGGCTTGAACAAAGGACCATGATCTCACCAACGCATACTTTATAAGTGATTGGTTGTGGACGAGATTTGGTCACATGCAGAGCATACACGGATGGCATTATGGCAGATCCGTTAACTAAGCCATTATTGCAGACCAGTGATGATAGTCATACAAGGGCCTGCATATACAAGGCTTAAGTTCGTTTTAGTTATATGTTTGATATGTATTAATCTCTTGGGAACATTAAGCAGTATTGTACTTCATAATATATCGATTATTTAATGGGGATTTAATTATGCGCCGAGGGCAGATATTTTTATGAATCTTTACTGTGTTCCATCTTAGCATGTTTAATCACTTCCCATAATGCTTTTTCATTCTAAATGTCCACACTCGGTCATTCTTCATGGGGAGGAAGTTTGAGATAAGACTGATGGAAGTGGTTGGTCGCTATCTAATAATGGATAGATAAAAGAGACGCAACACTTCGCCTGTGCTTGCAATGGTCAAGTGACTGGACGACCCACACCTGAACATACTTCATGGTTTCTGTCACGAGTAATTCGGGATGATAATATCATTTCGTCCTTAGACCGGAGATACATATGTTCCAAAGCATAGCCCTGCTTTGCCTTAATTGCTTTCAAACGCAATTCATAATTGGCTGTTATAAAGGGAGCTTTTAGGTAAAGTATGGTGTATGTGGCGTAGCAATGTAGTCAAAGGGATTTGTTCCTCTAGTCTTAGAGAGATATCCAAGGGCCCCTCGATGATTGAGCGCTGACGTAAAATGCTTGGTCGTACTCGAGTTGCAATGATATTTGATCGATTGCAACTAGTTTTTGGGTCACCATCAATCGAGATCGAGAAATATAATCGTGAACGATCTGGAAATTGACATTTAACCATGTCTCGTGTTCACACGGATATCGCGAAAGAAAGGATGTATGATCACTTATCAATATGGCCATTTCGTACTTGTTTTCGATTTGGCTTTTTCTCTAGGATGACAAAACCTATGCTGACTTAGGGGCAAGGATGCCTTACTAGAGGCCGCTCTTTGTCTGTGGTTCTATGGGTACGGCGTGTCATGTGCAAGTGGGAGTCTGTTGGAGTATGCCCACTAACACACGTACGCCAAATAATCACTACCGATGATGTATAGGCCTATTGGGTCACACACCGGGGGTTGATCTCGACAGCAACCTAAGAGGAGGGACTAAAAGAGGAAAATTGTAAAAGATTGGTATGCAGGAAAAGATCGCGGCTCGATCTCCTTATTAGATCGCGCCTCGATCTAATTGATAGATCACTCCTCGATCTCTTTAAGAGATCGCGGCGTGATTGCCAGTCTGACAGCATGTAACTTTTGCTTTTCACCTCCATTTTCCTCTAATGAATGTCAATCTCTATGATCAAGGTATGGCCGGCCTTGGGGCACTAAGGAGGCACCTTTGTGATTATATATGGACATGATATGATATTCCTTGCATCCTCTTGCCACTACTTACATTTGGACACTTAAAACACTCTCTTGTGAAGTATTAAAATACTAGAGTGTTCTTGGTGTATTCAAGGAAGAGGTTTGCTTGGAGTGAACTTGGTTGTTGTTCCAGAAGTGATTTCAAGGCTTTGAAGATCACTATGGCTTGCTAGTACAAGGAGGTATCGCAAACTCGGTGTGGACTAGCAATAGAGGAAGGCTCGAGTTCGTGGCCTTCTCCTTCATCCATTAAGTTGTTTTTCTCCAGCCACAAGGTTATGGTATAACCTCTTTCTTCATACTCTTCTACATGTTGCTTTTCTTTTTTGTAGAGTTTGGTCCATGTTTGGGTTTTTACGCTTTAAGTACTTATACATTTTTCTATTATTGTTGTTCTCTTTTGCTTCCGCCGTGCTCACGAAAACCCAACAGTGGTATCATTTATAACATTCGGTATTCTGAATTCGGATGCACTTGGTGCAGGTGCAGAAGGTTTCTTCTTCTCAATACATGATGATTTCGTATGTTTTGAAATTGATGGATTATCTGTAATCACAGAATAAGCAGTTTTAGAATTACTTGATGTACAAGTATTCTATTTATAATTGCAAGCAAATTGTTTCTGTTTGGGGTTTTGTTTTAGAGATTGAGTCGGTGCGGCTGTAGGTGATTTCACTTGATAAGAAGATCCAACAAATTAAGTGGTCTTAGGAGTCGTCATAGTAATTGATGTGTTGGTGAAATCGTTATCTGAAAGCTCAGAACCTGCAACAGTGAAATAAGAATCAGATTGGCTACTACAATGTGAAACTGAATCAAAATTAATAATGTCAGCGGAAGCCTTCGTTGATTCAGCAAGTTTTGCAGCACGAAGCTCAACTTTTAGAATATTAGCCATAAACTTCACTTTCTCAATGTCTATTGTTGTTTGCAATTCAGATATCTTTCTCTCCAAGATTGAACGAGGAACAGAAGTTTGGTTTAACACATGCAGCTTTTGTTCAAGTCCTTTGAATTTTTCTTTCAACTCAGCTTTCTCAACGCACAATTTTTCTATGATCCTTGTATCATTTTTCAACACAGTAGACAATTTATCTATCAGCTCGGCATTGGCTTGTGTCAATTCTTTAGCCTTATTCATTGCAGTTTCAATATCTGCTTGCTTTTGCTTCAATTCAACTGCATAAGATTTACATATATGCTCGGCAAGTTGAAATTGTACAGACACTGTGGACACCTGATCTGTTAACTTTGCATTGATTATGGTCAAATAATAGGCTTTCTGCCTCTCAGAATAGTTCAGAATTCTGTTCAAACGCTTTGAGTTGCACAGTTAAATCATAATTTTCTTGTGTAAGCTCTTTGAGTTTGTGAGTCGCTTTGCTCCTTCCAGCACAAACTTTATCATGTACGTAAAACATTTCATCAAACAATTTAAGGATAAAGGTCTCCTCTTTTGTAAGACTGTATCTTCACTTCTGCCATTTCTTGATTTCATTCTGAATGATTGCTTTTGAAAAATATCTCATTGGATAATCCATTGTGATACCTTAGAAATAATGATCGTTTAGGAATGATTTGATTTGATAAAAAATAAATTAACTAAAATGATTTTTAAAATTAATTTAGTACGAGTTAATTAATGGCAACAAAAACTGTTGGCAACAATGATTTAGCAATAAGCGCGATTATTTTGATCAATGACAACAATTGGAATTAATATTCTTGAGTACCAATGACTTAGACCATCAACATCCATCACATACTTCACACAGCCACATCAGCGCCACATCAGCGCTACATCATTCCCCCACCATTCCCTCATCCCATCAAACAAACCCCGCATCCATCACATACTTCACATCACAAAAAAGAAAAAAAAAAAGAAAAAATATAAGTTTCTCTCACATATCTCCCCTCACGATTGCGATGGTGCTGGCGGTCGTGACCATGAGCGCCGGCTCACATAGCGTAGCGATGGTGTTCGCGTGAGTGAGGGAGGCTCACATGGCCCATCTCGTGATGGATGCTCCCGGTCTTAATAACAAAAATAAAATCAATGAATTGGATCGATGAATTAATTCTGTGAACTTGGATCGATGACAAGATTTGATATTCAGCACACAATTAGAATCTATGACAAAAAAAATGATTTTGCAATATTGATTTTTGTGGATCCCACTAATATGCACAATTAATATTCACTTGGCTTTTGATGACTTTTGTTAATGCAATTAATATTCAAAGAATTAAAATGTTGTTTAAATCTCAATGGCTGCAATTAAACCGGATGGAATTAAATGGAATGACAAAATTGATTATGTCAACTATTAACTGAATACTAGTTCTCGAGACACACACACATTTCTCGATGATAGCTAATTTGATTGAAGTCAAAATAACAATTAATGCGCAGTTAAAATTGACCACGACAAATAAATTTCAGTTCGATGAGAACCGAAGAAATGAGAATCAGTTTGATGAGCTGTATTAAATGCACTGACAGTCCAATATTTGATGATTTTGTTCTGATCGATGCACAATCAAGTGTTGGTCTGCTAATTAATTCCACGCGCCCTTAAAGTGTTCTCTGTTTTCGATGCTATGTCAGGAAAAACAAAGGGTATTTTTATATGGACCTTCTCAATAATCTATTTGGTTCCCCTAATTTGATATATGTTAGTGTAAAAGTTGCATTAAAAATTGTAATTGAGTGATGTGACATAACCTAAGTATGAGAGAGAGGGGGTCCAAATAATAACACCCAAAACAAACAAGAAACCGGATGGAAGCACGGTTTTCAGTACACGCGGTTTTCACCACACGGTTTTCACCCAAATACCTACAAACATCTTTTTCACACACTAACTCATCCAAATCAGATCAAACTCCATGAACTTCATCTTCTTCACCATGAACATCATAAGAACACGAAATTGAAACCAAACCAAATCGATTTTCCTCTTCAGATCTATGCATCTCCACTTACACAAACACTTTTAATGTACTCCTATGTCGAAAATAAGCATCAAAATTCCCGTTTTTGAGCAAAAATCGTGAAGAATACATCAGAAAACGAAAATTCTGATTTCTCTTAAATCGTAAGGAGTTTTGACATGAAATTTTTACACCACGTTCCTTTCATCTAGTGGAACAACATATCCAAAAATCAGATCAATCCGAGCTCGTATGAATTTAACAAGATTTTCTGAAATTTCCAGCCTTCTTGATCACGAAAATTTTCAAAAACTCTTCAAACATCTGATCAAAACACATTCAAATCAATCCTAATTCGGCTCTGATACCACTTTATAATCCAATAATGATTCAAGTATCAAGCTAATCTTCAATTGCAATGTAGAAACAATGAGAGAATGTGTGATTACACCTTAATCTTTCATTAATTTGGCAATTGACACTTGATTAGCCTTAATCATAGGCTTATATACTCATAAAGTATATTTACATTTTAGCTCTCCTAGTTTGTATGTAATAAGAACTTCACCCAAAATGTAATCTTCTATTCTATACAATTAATAAACCTAACAACTTGTGATCCCAGAATCATCAAACAATCAAACAGCTGTAACATCTCAAAATAGGGCCTAGTTGTACAATATTTGTACTATATGCTTATATACTTGTACATTGATTTAATCAATGTATTTTGTTGCTAAATGTGTTATTTGTTAATTATACATTATAAAAAGGTGTTATGAGAAATAATTATAATAATAGATAAGATTGGTACGTTAGTAACTGGTTTTAGGTAATGGTTCTAAAAATATCCTCGTTAGGTAAAACGGGTAAACGAGGGTTGAGTTGTAAGTTAAAACGGGGAACAAAATACCCGTGATCTAATTAATAGACCACAAAGTCGGTCTATGCTTCTCCCTTATCCCCTTGAGAAACACAAAACACACACAAGCACACATTCACGTACGTACATACACACATAGTAAATTCTTGTGGGTTTCAAAGAAGAAAAGATCAAAGAAAGAAGTTTTGTTGTGATTCCAGAACCGATTTCGAGTATTAATCTGCTTGATCATCTTCATTCTTGTAAGTATTTTGGATTAAACCTAGTTCTTGAGCTTAGTAAGGAAGATGATTAAGTTTGATGGTTCAAGTTGTGTTTTGATGGTTTCTTTTTGTGTCAAAATGATTTGTTAAGCTTCTAAGGTTGTTAAACAATGTATATGAACTGTTGAAATTGAGTTTTAGTCGGATTTATGGTCAAAAATCGGATTTGCAGAAGCTGTGTTAGAACAGGGACGAACCCTGCTGTACCAGGGGTCCTTGCGGTCGCAAGGTATGGTCCTTGCGGTCGCAAGGGGGTCAATTGGTCCTTACGGCCGCAGGAGATAGTCCTTGCGACCGTAAGAAGTAAAAGGGCCCTTACGGTCGCAAAGGAAAGACCTTGCGACCGTAAGGGATAGTGTTAAGGCCTTGCGATCGTAAGGGATGTACATGCAGTCGCAAGAAGGGAATTTTGTGCTGGAAATATATGAAAATTGTGTTTAAGCTGCGATTAGTTGATATAAAGTGATAATTGAGCCTATACCTATTGTGTTAGGTATTTTTGAAGGACCGGAAGATATCAAGTGATACATCTATTGTCTTTGACTGCCAGGTGAGTACCGTTAACCTTAAGTTTCGTGATAAACATGTTATAACAAGCTTAAGGTAAGTTATGGTTTATGTGTTGTTAATTTGCTATGGTATACGCTGCTATGCACTTATGTTAGGTTTGAATAGGCCAATCATGTTATAAATTTAGTATATGCTGGTATTATGGCTTTTTGTAGGCCAATATGTTATGTTATGGCTTTTGTAGGGCAATTTGATATGTTATGGCTTGGGTAGGCCAATTATGTTATGATGCGGCCAGAGTCGGCTAATATGTATTCGTGCCAGCAATTTGATGCTGTCTGGGGTACGGTGATTTGCGGCCGCAAATCTGGGTTCTGCAGAACCTACCTGCCTCAGCTAGGGGCTCTCACAGATTTCCCCGCTCGTTAAAGGGGCTCTCAGTTTTACTGATCTCCCCGCTCGTTAAAGGGGCTCTCATCGGACTTCCCCGCTTGTTAATGCAATGGTGGGCTGCTACCCGCCCCCCCCCACTTGCGCGATATAACTGATGTATTCGGTTTCCCCCAGTTTGGATTATTGAGCTGGGCTTATAACCCTGCAAGATGTGACTCCTCCTGGACACCGGAACATCGCTAGCTGTTCAGATAGACTTGTTTGTTATTCTATGATATCTTCTGCATGCTATAACATCTTTGTTATGATACTTATGTTTAATTGTTACTCACTAGCTATTTATAGCTAACCCCTCCATGTACTCCTTTCTAATTGCAGGTAAATAGTTGTTGGTGAGAACGGGTTGCCATGCTATGGGTATTTCATTGGTAATTTTGGGGAACACTTCTTGCTCTCGCTTTTTTTTACTCTGATGTTGATTAATGGTCGGCCGACATTGGTAACACCGTTGGGTATTTTGTTAAAATTTATACTACAATTTGTATAATTAGTTAGTTAAAAACTTCCGCTGTGTTTGTTAAACGATATCTTTTGGTTAAACAATTGGTGTCTTAATTATATTTTATTAATTAAGCTTCTGAAAACCGCAGCGTTACAAGTTGGTATCAGAGACTTGGTTTGAGGGAATTGGGTACTTTGAGGAGTATTCAATCTCAAACCGAGGCCCGACCATTATTAAGTGTTCCCTGGGTGGTATTGGGGTGTGATGAGCGTTATATATAAATTGTTATGTGTTAAATTAGTACTAGTATGTGATAACTGTTAGATTACTAGAGTTATAGCTAGTAGTCTTGTTTTGGTATAGAAACTGAATCAAATGGCTAGTTCCTTCGGTAACAAAGACAAGGATGCCTACATTCGTCAGTTAGAAACTCAACTGAAGCAATCAAACAATCGGGAGTCACTGCGAATTGCTCACGAAGTTTCTAAGTCTGCTGGTTATAAGAATTTCATGAGCTGTAAGCCTCCGGTTTTCAATGGTGTAAGTGATCCTTTTGTTGTGGAAACTTGGATTCGGAACATACGAAATGCTTTCGAGTCCAGTGAGTGTGAAGAAAAGAAGAAAGTTACCTTTGCTAGACAAATGTTACGAGACGTGCCCTTACCTGGTGGGATACGGTTGTGAGTGTCACACCGTCAGAGATTTTGGATGCTTTAACCTGGGAAGATTTCCTGAAAAAGCTCAGGAAGAAATATTGCTCAGATGATGATATGCAGAAGATTGAGGATGAGTTTAGAGCTCTTCAGAAAGGCGATAAACCCGTGGAGGATTTGATATAATAGTTTTTGGATAAGATGAAGTTTGTTCCTCATTTACTACCGGACGAGAGAGCAAAGATCAGCAAGTTTGCCAATGCCTTACCGGTTGAATACCGATCTGCTGTGAGGTCTGTAGCAACACTAGATGCATCCTTTGATATAGCTCGACAGAACCACAATAGCAAGGAGAAGGGAACAAGAGAAAGTTCGGGCAGTCTTTTGGTAGTTTGAGAGCTGAGGGTGGTTTTGGAAATAGGTCATAGGGTGATTCGTTCCAGAGGTCTGGAAGCTGGGACGTGGTAAAATGCGGCAGGTGTGGAACAAAGGGTCATCAGACGCGTGAGTGTAGATTCAAAGATGATGTTTGTTATAAGTGTTATAAGCCTAGTCATAGAATATCTAATTGCCCTGAGTGGCAAAGTTCGGGTACTGGTGGTTCGTCTGGAGCAGCGGGTCAGAAAAAGGAAGGTGCCCCACGTGCTCAGGGGAGAGCCTTTCAGATGACTGCAAACGAGGCAAGGAATGCAGGTGAACAGAGCGACTCTGACGAACGATACGATAATGATATATGTTTACTGTAACCTTTAGCTTCTCAGATGATGCTTAGGCGCGTGAGCTTGGGTGACAGCTGGTTTTAAGTATGTTGTTAGGAGGAACACTTATCCTTGTATTTATGTCTGTATGTATTTGTTTATGTAGTCGGTGGACAATGTCAGTAACACCAACAGTACTTTAAGTATCGTGACTAATTTTGCTTGTAATTAATAGCCACTTTTAGATATTCCGCTGTTTAGGTACATTTTGAAAAACACGTTCGGTTTAAGCTAAGTTTACAAGCGGATCCATGCAGTTTGGATTCTTGAATTACTATCTTAAAATGAAATAGTATCTATTGAACTTCCACCTGAGTTGTCTAGTATTCATAACACATTTGATGTGTGTTATTTAAGAAACGGTAAGGACGATGATGAACAAATTTATCCTAGTTAAGTGGAAACACAATTTAGGTCCTAACTTGACCTGGGAGGCAGAGAATGAGATGAAAGCTCGATACCCTCATTTGTTCGCAGTAGAACAGATTCCGAGGACGGAATCTTCTTAAGGGGAGTAGATTTGAAACATCCCAAAATAGGGCCTAGTTGTACCATGTTTGTATTATATGCTTATATACTTGTACATTGATTTAATCAATGTATTTTGTTGCTAAATGTGTTATTTGTTAATTATACGTGATAAAAAGGTGTTATGAGAAATAATTATAATAATAAGATAACATTGGTACGTTAGTAACTGGTTTTAGGTAATGGTTCTAAAAATATCCTCGTTAGGTAAAACGGGTAAACGAGGGTTGAGTTGTAAGTTAAAAAGGGGAACAAAATAACCGTGATCTAGTTAATAGACCACAAAGTTGGTCTATGCTTCTCCCTTATCCCCTGGAGAAACACAAAACACACACAAGCACACATTCACGTACGTACATACACACATACTAAGTTCTTGTGGGTTTCAAAGAAGAAAAGATCAAAGAAAGGAGTTTTGTTGTGATTCTAGAACCGATTTCGAGTATTAATCTGCTGGATCATCTTCATTCTTGTAAGTATTTTGGATTAAACCTAGTTCTTGAGCTTAGTAAGGAAGATGATTATGTTTGATGGTTCAAGTTGTGTTTTGATGGTTTCTTTTTGCGTCAAATGATTTGTTAAGCTTCTAAGGTTGTTAAACAATGTATATGAACTGTTGAAATTGAGTTTTAGTCGGATTTATGGTCAAAAATCGGATTTGCAGAAGCTGTGATCGAACAGGGACGAAGCCTGCTGTACCAGGGGTCCTTGCAGTCGCAAGGGGGTCAATTGGTCCTGACGGCTGCAGGAGATATTCCTTGCGACCGTAAGAAGTAAAAAGGGGCCTTACGGCTGCAATGGAAAGACCTTGCGACCGTAAGGGATAGTGTTAAGGCCTTGCGATCGTAAGGGATGTACATGCGGTCGCAAGCAGGGAATTTTGTGCTGGAAGTTTATGAAAATTGTGTTTAAGCTGCGATTAGTTGATATAATGTGATAATTGAGCCTATACCTATAGTGTTAGGTGTTTTTGAAGGACCGGAAGATATCAAGTGATACATCTATTGTCTTTGACTGGCAGGTGAGTACCGTTAACCTTAGGTTTCATGATAAACATGTTATAACAAGCATAAGGTAAGTTATGGTTTATGTGTTGTTAATTTGCTATGGTATACGCTGCTATGCACTTATGTTAGGTTTGAGTAGGCCAATCATGTTATAAATTTAGTATATGCTGGTTTTATGGCTTTTTGTAGGCCAATATGTTATATTATGGTTTTTGTAGGCCAATATGATATGTTATGGCTTGAGTAGGCAAATTATGTTATGATGCGGCCAGAGTCGGGCATTACGTGTTCTTGCCAGCACTTTGATGTCTGTGGTACGGTGATTTGCGGCCGCAAATCTGGGTTCGGCAGAACCTACGTGCCTCAGCTAGGGGCTCTCTCAGATTTCCTCGCTCGTTAAAGGGGCTCTCAGTTTTACTGATATCCCCGCTCGTTAAAGGGGCTCTCATCGGACTTCCCCGCTCGTTAATGCAATGGTGGGCTGCTACCCGCTCCCCCACCTGCGCGATATAACTGATGTATTCGGTTTCCCCCAGTTTGGATCATTGAGTTGGGCTTATAACCCTGCAAGATGTGACTACTCCTGGACACCGGAACATCGCTAGCTGTTTGGATAGACTTGTTTGTTATTCTGTGATATCTTCTGCATGCTATAACATCTTTGTTATGATGCTTATGTTTAATCATTACTTACTAGCTATTTATAGCTAACCCCTCCATGTACTCCTTTCTAATTGCAGGTAAATAGTTGTTGGTGAGAACGGGTTGCCATGCTATGGGTATTTCATTGGTAATTTTGGGGAACACTTCTTGCTCTCGCTTTTGTTTACTCTGATGTTGATTAATGGTCGGCCGATATTGGTAACACCGTTGGGTATTTTGTTAAATTTATACTACAATTTGTATAATTAGTTAGTTAAATACTTCTGTTGTGTTTGTTAAACGATATCTTTTGGATAAACAATTGGTGTCTTAATTATATTTTATTAATTAATCTTCTGAAAACCGGCGGCGTTACAACAGCCTTCTCATTTTAATGAGATGATCATTCAATAACTGGCTTTCTTTCATCCCCTGTGAAAGAATGTCTTTTATGAGCAGAAAGCGTCCATAGTGCTCACTGTCCTTGAAGCGCTCCTCCAAGTCTTGCACGACCTCAAATACCGACTTATTCTTAAGTTTAAGAAAAAACTTAGACTCTGTGGAGAGTATTAGAATTGACCTGACATCAGATTCATCAGACAAATACTTGTAAAATGTATCATACTCTTCATCCTGAGCAGAATAGTTAGGTCGTGTTAGAGGAGGTTTGTCTACTGTATACAACCTTCCATGTGCCCTTAGGATGTTCCTAAAGTACAACTTCCAAACCATAAAGTTTGGACCTGAAAGCTTCCACTTGCTCATGATGAGGCTAACAAACTCCTCGGGTGTATAAAAAGGTATAACAGATAATATCGACATCAACTAAAAAAGCACGAAATAAACATTTCAGTAATTTAAACGCAGTCCGTAAATGGCTGTTACAAAGGGAGTAATTGAGCAGAGTATGGTCAATGTGGTGGGTAATGTAGTCAAAGGAATTTGTTCCTCTGTTTAGAGAGATATCCCAGGGCCCCTCGAAGATTGTTAATATAATTTGTTTCATAACAAGTAGGTAATTATATAACAAGGACTTAATACATCATACTAACCAAATCCGTACTTTGCTTGTAGATGACATCTACTAGAAACACCATCACCACGAACATGTCACTTCGTCCTTTCTTGGAAAAGGAGAAACTCACGGGGCCAAACTTTATGGATTGTCATAGGACTTTGCGAATTATTCTACGCCATGAGATGAAGCTAGAGGTCCTTGAGTCACTTTTTCCGGAGGCTCCTGCTACCAACGCGCCGAGGGCTGTAAAAGAGGCATATGAAAAACACCTTAAAGACACGAAGGATGTGACTTGCCTAATGCTCACGACCATGAGTCTCGAATCGCAAAGGCAATTGCAGAAAGTGAGTGCGTATGAGATGATTACTTAGCTGAAGGACATGTTCCTACAGCGAGCAAGGTAAGAGCTCTACGAGTGTGTCAAAGCCTTCATCGGTTGCGGGATGCAGGAGGGCGGCAATGTGAGCTCCCACGTCCTAAAAATGAAGGCGTACGTGGACCAGCTCGAGGAGTTGGGCATTCCCATAGGGAAAGAGTTGGCGGATGATATCATCCTCCAATCTTTGCCTCCGTCATATGGGTCATTCATTGTGAACTTCCATATGCATAGTATGGACAAGTTCATTATGGAACTTCATGGCATGTTGAAGACCGCCGAGTCGGAACTTGCTAAGTCGAAGCCCTCCACCTTCACTACTGTCCTTGCCATCACCGAGGTTGGTAAGAAGCGGAAGCAACCAGCTTCCGGCTCCAAGGGGAAAGGCAAGGGGAAGGCCAAGGAGAAAGCGCCAAAGCTGAAACCAAACTCAACCCCGGAGCTGAAGGGGAAAGAACCGGCTTCAAGGGTGCGGTCGCTTTAGCGAAGGAACCAAGGTCTCACCGACGCACGAGGCATATTCCGAGGAAATATCATTATATCCGAGACGTGGTCGAGAGTGGAGACATTGTTATTAGCAGAGTACAGACGGATAGCAATGTGGCGGATCCGTTAACCAAACCACTATCGCAGGCGAAGCACGATGCTCATACACGTGCTATTAGGATTATATTTGCTAGCGATTTGGTTTGATCATGTATTTGTGTTTTGGTTAGTATATTTGATGTATTTAACCTTTTGGGAACATTCAACAATATTGTATTTATTGCATTTATCGATTATTAAATGGAGATTTAGTAATACGCAAGTTGCGGGTATTTCTTTAAATCTTTACTGTGTTCCAACTTAGCATGTTTTATTATTCCCTGAATGTTTTAACATTCTAAATGTCCACAGTCGGCCATTCTTTTAGGCAAGGAAGTATGAATTAACACTGAGGGAAGTGATTGGTCATGTGTCCAATGAGGATTGGGACACGGGGACACAATACTTCGCCTGTACTTGAAAGGCTTTCAAGTGACTAGACGACCCACACCTGATTTCACTTTGTGGTACTTGTCATGAGTGAATCAGGATGATAATATCACTTCATCCTTATACTAGAGATGCATGTGTCCGCATCACTTTGGTCTACTTTGTTCTAGTTGCTTTCAAACGCAGTCCGTAAATGGCTGTTACAAATGGAGTAATTGAGCAGAGTTTGGTCAATGTGGTGCGCAATGTAGTCAAACGAATTTGTTCCTTTGTTTAGAGAGATATCTCAGGGCCTCTCAAAGATTGGTCGCTGACACCAAAATACATGGCCGTGCTCAAGTGTGCAATGATTTCTATAATCGATTGCAACATGTATATTTTGGTCACCACCAGTCTCGATCGAGAAGCATAATCATGAACGACGGAGAATGACTTAGTACCATGTCTCGTGTTCACTTGGATATCGCGAACAAAAGGATGTTTGATCCCTTATCTATAGGACCATTTCATACGGGTTGCAGTTTGGTTTTTGTGCTTAAGACAAAACCCATACTGACTTGGGGGCAGAGATTTCTTACTACACTACAATGAAACAAAGCTAATGCAACCTCGGTAAAAGGTTGCATTATTTATTGAAAATGTTGCATTATGCATAATGCAACCTTTGAACAAGGGCTGCATTAGGTTGAGTTGCATTAGACTTAATGCAACCTTTTTATTAGAAAATTCAACTCTTTATGAAAGAGTTGCAATTATTATTTAAATGCAGCCTTTTAAGTTGCAACCTTTTTTAATCTTAATCGCAACCTTTGTTATAGTTTTATTTATAACAATGCAACCTTTTATATACTCATATGCGACCATTATTATTTTTTATAACCTCCAAATGCAATATTTTTTTAATAGTAATTAGGTAATTTTTTAATCTAAAACAACAAACTTTTTAATTGTAATCCTAAAACAACATTTTATTCTACTAATTCAACTATCCCATAACCACCATAAATCTTTAGTCAACAAGGTTGTTAATTACAATAAGAAAAAGTATTGAAAACTTTGTACAATTGTCCTTTAGTTAATACAAGATAATTGTTGAACTTAATCATCTCTTCAAAAGGTCCCTCGTAAATCATACACCCAAAAAATAGATAAAAACATCTAATGAAATTAAGGTAGAAGCTTCTATGTTGGTCCATGTCCTTCCGCATCTTAGCTTCCAAGTTTTCTTGTTGGTTGTAAATATCTTGTCTCAAAGCTTCTAAACAGTTCAACACAATCATAAAAGGATCTGTCAAAAAACTTTCATCTTCTAGAGGTTTGTAAATTTTTGAAAAAACTGTTATAAATTTTATAAGACATCCAAATTTTATTAAAAAAACGCTACTATAAACTTCAATAGTATTCCAACTATCTGAGTGTGGTGGCAAACTCTATACAATGTCAAATAAAATTGCATAAACAATTCAAGATCGCGACAGTAGTTCAAACGAGCAACAATAGTTCAAACAGATCAACCTAGCAACATTAGTTCAAGCGGGTTAGCATATGCAGCATCAGTTTAAACGGGATAGCATAGCCAATCAACATATAAACAACAGTTTAACATAACAACAACATACGGGTCAACATAGCAACAATTCAAACAGGTCAGCATAGCAACATGAATTCAAACGGGTCTGTATAGCACCAACCGTTCAAACAGGTCTGCATATAGCAGCAATAGTTCGATCACGTCAGCATAAGAACGATAGTTCAAAAAGAAACAACAATTCAAATGATTAAGCATAACCAATATACTGCAGCGGTGCTACTATATTAGTTGAAGAACTAATGATTTGGCGAGTAAAGCAACAAGAGTAACAAACCAACAATTTATAAATAACAATGACCAACCATGCCATAATCGACAATTGAAAAGCTAATAGGTACTTACAATTTTCCTTGTCGTGTCATCATATCTATCGACATATGCATGTCCTTCTATTCTTTTACTTGTACGTCCAAACATTTGGGTTAAAGTAGGAAATTCCTTGTTCGTGTCATCATTTTTCTGTACTCATGAATATAAAATCATCAGAATAAAAATAAGTATCCACATATGGATTAAGAAACACAAATAATGACAAAATACAAACAAATAGCTATATATACAAACAAATATCATCTTGTCATAAATCGTATCAAAACTTTTCGGACCAACTGTGCGTTTATTTTTTTGGGACATGCCTATTGCCTTAGCCCACAAACAACGATTCTGCACATACATTAATGCATACAACTCAATATCTATAAATATAAACAAATACTATTATTAAAAAAATTCTCTAAAATTACCGCAACGTTTTTATTTTTCCATAAGCTTAACAATTGCATGAAATCTTCTTCTCGGATGCTTTTAGGCATATTCTTCCATCGTGTTTTTTTGTCCTTGAGTTGATAGAAGTGTTTTCTCTTAATCCTGCATTTGTGTACCTTGAAAGATAATTGTTTTTAGCTTAAAGCTGGCATACATATACATTATTCAAGCGATATAGCATGTATCAATCAAATGCCTTGATGTTCGAATTGTTATTTAGATTGTAAATAATTGATTGCCATTTGTATTAGAATCGATATGCATTTGTTCCCATTATTATATAGATTATAGATTCTTGATGGACATGCATGTGACTGACTATCGATCACACCACACCGCAAAGGGAATACAAACTGAAATTAAACTTTAACAATAATTCACTATTAGCTATCAAGTATCTTAGTTTCTTTGTTTACTATTAATATTCATATAATATTGTGATCTTCGCACAATGTCTACCATTTATTACCAATTTGATCATTTTATGTTTCTAAGGTAAAATGTAGCATACCTTTTAAAAAAAGAAAAATAAAGTGTAACCAAGTTTCTTTTAGTCATTTCATCGAGCACATTATGGGCAGTCATAAAGTCGGCAACAAAAGAACTAAATAAGAAAAAACTACATAAAGTACACATCACCAAAGAAATAAAATAAGAAACAAATACATTAAATACATGCATACATTGTGAACATAAAAAATCAGAACCTATTCACAAACAAACATATACATCCGCCGTGAACATGCATTTTGACTATATTGCTTAAGGCAAATAGAGTGGTTGTGGAAGTGGTTTTTCAGGTTGGTTCTCAAGAAGGGTAAAAGGTCAAATTACATATGTAACTCACATATAATATTAACCAAACACACTGATATATACAAGAGGTGCATCATGAAAATACATCAAAAACAATAATTTTTCGGTTTCGACTCTCCATTGGATAAAACAGGCATACGAGATCAATATAAGATAGAGTTGAACAATCGAATAAGGAGCGTAAGCAAAACAATTGAGATCTAGAAGAAAACCACAAGTTGAATCTCATGAAGATATCATAACTAACAAAGTCAATTTGCAATCAAATTGCTAAATTAGTAATCAAATTGCTAAAGATGAGAAGCAAACCATAACAAGTGTAATAAAACTAATGTTGACAACCTCTTTCAAGAAATCAGCCCAAAGTCAATTGAATGTCTATTTAGTGTGACTATTGTTCACCAAATAGCCATACGAATGTAATGTTTGTGTGGCGTTTTGTAATATTCAGTCACACAATAAATTTTAATTTTGAGGATATAGCCACATAGTTATAATTAAAAATTGACCAAATGTACTAAAATGTGTGACTATATGCTTTTTAAAGTCAAGCGAATGTCTATTTGATGTGACTATTGTTCACCCAAACGTCATATGAATTTAATATTTGTGTGACGTTTTGTAATATTCAGTCACACAAGGCATTTTAATTTTGAGAATTTAGTCACATAGTTGTAAGTAAAAAGTGACCAAATATGTTAAAATGTATGACCATATGCATTATAATGTCAAGTGAATGTCTATTTCTTATGACTATTGTTCACCCAATGGTCACATGAATGTAATGTTTGTGTGGCGTTTTGTAATATTCAGTCACACTAGGCATTTTAATTTTGAGGATATAGCCACATAGTTGTAATTAAAAAGTGACCAAATGTGCTAAAATGTGTGACCATATGTTTTCTAAAGTCAAGTGAATGTCTATTTGGTGTGACTATTGTTCACCCAAGCGTCTTATGAATTTAATATTTGTGTGACATTTTGTAATATTCAGTCACACAAGACATTTTAGTTTTGAGGATTTAGTCAAGTAGTTTTAACTAAAAAGTGACCAAATGTGTTAATATGTGTGACCATATGCTTTTTAAAGTCAAGTGAATGTCTATTTGGTGACTATAGTTCACACAAGCGTCATATGAATTTAATATTTGTGTGACGTTTTGTAATATTCAGTCACACAAAGCATTTTAATTTTGAGGATTTAGTCACATAGTTGTAATTAAAAAGTGACCAAATGTGTTAAAATGTGTGACCATATACTTTTTAAAGTCAAGTGAATGTCAATTTCGTATGACTATTGTTCACCCAATGGTCACATGAATGTAATGTTTGTGTAGCGTTTTGTAATATTCAGTCACTCAAGGCATTTTTAAATTTCAGGATTTAGTCACATAGTAGTAATTAAAAAGTGACCAAATGTGTTTAAATGTATGACCATATGCTTTTTAAAGTCAAGTAGATTTGAATTTCGTGTGACTATTGTTCACCCAAACGTCGCATGAATTTAATATTTGTGTGACATTTTGTATTATTCAGTAACACAAGGCATTTTAATTTTGAGTATTAGTCACATAATTGTAATTTAAAAGTGACCAAATGTGTTAAAATGTGTGACCATAAGCTTTTTAAAGTCAAGTGAATGTCTATTTCATATGACTATTGTTCACCCAATCGCCACATGAATGTAATGTTTGTGTGGCGTTTTGTAATATTCAATCACACAAGGAATTTTAATTTTGAGGATATAGCCACATAGTTGTAATTAAAAAGTGACCAAATGTGCTAAAATGTGTGACCATATGCTTTTTAAAGTCAAATGAATGTCTATTTGGTGTGACTATTGTGCACCCAATAGCCACATGAATGTAATGTTTGTGTGGCGTTTTGTAATATTCAGTTACACAAGGAATTTTAATTTTGAGGATATAGCCACATAGTTGTAATTAAAAAGTGACCAAATGTGCTAAAATGTGTTACCATATACTTTTTAAAGTGAAGTGAATGTCTATTTGGTGTGACTATTGTTCACCTAAGCGTCATATGAATTTAATATTTGTGTGACGTTTTGTAATATTTAGTCACACAAGGCATTTTAGTTTTGAGGATTTAGTCACGTAGTTTTAACTAAAAAGTGACCAAATGTGCTAAAATGTGTGACCATATACTTTTTAAAGTCAAGTGAATGTCTATTTGGTGTGACTATTGTTCACCTAAACGTCATATCAATTTAATATTTGTGTGACGTTTTGTAATATTCAGTCACACAAGACATTTTAATTTTGAGGATTTAGTCACATAGTTGTAATTAAAAAGTGACCAAATGTGTTAAAATGTGTAACCATATGCTTTTTAAGGTCAAGTGAATGTCTATTTCTTGTGACTATTGTCCACCCAAGGGTCATATGAATTTAATATTTGTGTGACGTTTTGTAATATTAAGTCACACAAGGCATTTTAATTTTGAGGATTTAGCCACGTAGTTTTAACTAAAAAGTGACCAAATGTGTTAAAATGTGTGACCATATGCTTTTTAAAGTCAATTGAATGTCTATTTCGTGTGACTATTGTTCACCCAATGGTCACTTGAATTTAATGTTTGTGTGGCGTTTTGTAATATTTAGTCACACAAGGCATTTTAAATTTGAGGATTTAGTCACATAGTAGTAATAAAAAATTGACCAAATGTGTTAAAATGTGTGATCTTATGCTTTTTAAAGTCAAGTGAATGTCTATTTCGTGTGACTATTGTCACCCAATAGTCATATGAATTTAATTTTTGTGTGGCTTTTTGTAATATTCACTCACACAAGACATTTTAATTTTGAGGATATAGCCACATTGTTGTAATTAAAAAGTGACCAAATGTGCTAAAATGTGTGACCATATGCTTTTTAAAGTCATGTGAATTTCTATTTTTGTCAGGATCGGATATGTCGAATATCAAAAACAAGAACTATCTTTTAAATTGAATCAAAGTTGTTTTAAAGATAATCTTAAAGTTTGATCAAAATCAACTAAGAAGTTGTGGAATCACACTTAATCGATTAAAAGGTTTTTAACACAATAGCAATTCAAATCAATCAACACAATAAGAATACTTTCAACCGTCAGATGTTTATTAATAACCAATGATGATTACAATATTCACCTACACCTCTAATCTAACTTCTGTGTTAGACGAAGAACACAAACTGTTCTTAGGATTCAATGAAACTTAGAGGCTAAACACTTTCAGAAAATAAATAACAATAAGAACAAATGCTTTGAATAATAAGATCAAGCCGTCATACTAAATTGATCATCTAATGAAGTATATATAGACTCTTGATCCTCCTTGAATTGTTGACAGTTAGGTAATCTTCTATCTTCCGAGATAATCTTGATAATCTTCAATTCTGATAACAAAGATCCTCAAAGATAGCATCTTCCATGATTCGCTCAACAGAAACTTTTTGTTGATGAAACAGTTCTGCATGTCTTCTAACAGTCTTCACTTCAAGGCCTTCTAACATTTTTGACTTTGTGAACTAACAGTTCTGAGCTTTTGTACTAACAGTTGTAAACCTTCCAGCAACTGTTAGTTACAACTGTTTTCGTATCCATCTAACAGTTTTCAACTATTATCCCCAAAATACTCTAACAGTTTTACCTTTGCATATTCAACAGTTTCAATGACTTAGCAAATTTCCCAACAATCTCCCCCTAACTTAAAGTATTGAACAATACACTTAAGTTGTTTTATAGGGTTCAACCATAGAAACATTCACATGAGCAAAGAACATATTAACATTAATTATGCAAAGTAAAATTGTTACAATCAAAATATGAAAGAAAAATTACATTTTCTTTTTCTCTATCAGCTCCAACCTTTCTTTCAGTTTCTCAGCAAAAGCAATGCCTTTAAACCCTGCTTTAGGAGGAAGTGGTTCCAACTTCTTTACCTTCCCTTCTAGCCATCCATCATCGATCCTTTGAGCCATTTTAAATGTGCTGATGTTGAGAGTTTGAGCACATATTTCAATTAAGTAATCTTGTTTCACTTTGGACCATGATCTGAAAGCTTCAGTGGTTGGATAGTCACCTTGCATAACCATTCTGTTAATCATCACTCTATCCACCGCTGATAACCTTTCTTCTTCAACTACAGTTGTTTGCACACCTTCAACAACCGTTTCATCAACTTCAGCAACTGTTTTAGCAACTTGAACAACTGTTTCAGCAACTTCAGCAGCAACTGTTGGTTCATTCTGCACAACTGTTTGTTTAGGTTTGGCAACTGTTTTTGGAATGGCAGAAGTTCTCTCCCCCTTTTTGATTGGAACAGTTTTAGAGGGAGGTCTGACAAAAGATTTGGACTTTTGGAGCAATTGATCGTGAACCTGAAGAACATCAGTTGCCTTCTTTAAGGTTCTGTCAAGAATCGAATTTGCCTATCTTGCTTGATGAGTAATTCATTGTGTTTGGCAAGAAGCTTTTCCCGTTGAGAATTCTTATGTTTGAGATGAAGAAAAGCAGCAACAAATGGTACCAATTCAGGATTCGTCAATGCTTTTTGTTTCATGCTAGCCTCAATGTCATCCAATGTTGCCATTGTAAACATATCATCGGCAGATTGAACTAGTGGATCACTTGTAAAAGTTCCCTCACTAGTACCCCTTTGTTCTTGGTACTGGGGATTTCCAGAAACTATTTTACCAGTCTCTGTTGCCGTGGTTGAGGACTTAATAATGTTGGCACTGTCCTGCTCATCCCTTACGAATGAAACAGTAGTGTCAGCCTCATGAACCACATGATCACCCTCTTGAGGAATGATCACCTCCTCATTATGCCTGGGAGACAGCACCAAAGGTTCCCTTTCGATATTCTGCACAGGTGAATGCACCTGTGCAGGGCTAACAGTTTGGGGTTCTCTAACTGTGGTGGAAGGAGCACCAACAGTTTTCCTCTTCTTTCAAAATGTTTTCAATGTAGGGCTTGTGTTGTAGCTATTCGAATGGTAGCAGAAGGGGATGTTTGTGTATCTTGAGTTGTGGGTTCCAAAGGTGGTGGAGTAGCAATAGTGTGGGCTTCATGCTCACCTCTGGCAACTCTGTTTCTTGACAAGAACTCCACTATTGCAGAGAGTGGTGGGGTTATGGCGCCTGAGAAGTTCTTCCCATTAACCAACAACTTGCTCAATGTGGAAGCCACATGAGCAGAGGGAATAATGACCCTCTTGTGTATATTTAGATTTGGCATCAAAAAGTTTAATAAAACTTGCAAAAATCGAGGATACATCAAAAAGAGACCATACTTGGTCCCTAGATGTTTTACCATGCCATTGAAAATTAATTTTGAAAAGTTGAAGCAACGATTGTTGGCCAAACAGATTAAGGCCAAAGCAATGTTGCTTCCAAACTCGTTCCATCCTGTTCTTTTAGGACTAATGCACTGCTGGAGAGTATGGATCAAATACTTCCAGTGAGCACAAAATTGTCCCTTATAGAATGTACCCTTCCCTGAAGGGCCCTCATACCCAATCTTAACAAGCTCGGCATGCAAAAAATCTAGTGAAACTGAATCAGAATACTCACCCTCACTATCATTGAGTTGTAGGAGGTGGCGAATGGTGTCCTCAGAGATCGAAACATTCAAATCATCAATGGTAGAATCAATCCATTGCACGTCATCAGTTGTTCGAAGTTGAGCTTGTTTCCAAAACTGATCAATGTGTGAAGTGTATATGGTAGGGTTGATGGTGAGAGCAGTGTTGAGATTGGACATTGAGAGATAATCAATCATATCGTGAAACGTGTGAAGATCATCAGGTTTTGAAAGAAAAGCAAGCATGTTATGTTCCTTGACGAATGGAAGGGGAGCCATGGCGATTTGATAGCAAAATTCTAGGGTTTTAGCGTTCAAACGAAGTTCAGTATGCGTAAAGAAACCTCTAAGGAGGGAATGGTTTATATATGTTTCGAATATTAAATGCATTTCAAACATCCTCAGAGTTGTTGCAAAGACTAAAATACCCCTAACAGTTGAAGACAATGAAGAACTAACAGTTGTGATCTGTTTTTGAAATGAACTTCAACTGTTATTGAAATGAAATACCCCCCCTCAATTGAACATGCAATTTGCTTAATAGTTGTGGACTCCAAGTACTATTAGTTGAGAACTGTTAGTTGAATCACTCACATCTGTTCCCTGAATACAAGCAGAAACAGTTGTTAGACTTAAGACTAACAGTTGAAAACAGTTAGTGAGAAATTTTTTAAAACAACCAACTATTATTCTAAGTTAATCATTCCAATATTGGAGATCAGAAAGGTGAACCTGCTCAAATCAAATGCTTTTGTGAACAAATCAGCCAACTGATCATCAGTATGAACTTTTAAAACATGGATTAACTTCTTTTCATTGCAATCTCGAATGAAATGAAATCGGATTTCAATGTGCTTTGTTTTGGAATGCCTCACTGGATTGTTGATAATGCTAATAGCACTTGTGTTGTCAACATAAATAGGTGTATTCAAAAGATTCAAACCGTAATCCAGAAGCTGATTCTGAATCCACAACACTTGTGAACAACAACTCGAAGCAGCAACATATTCAGCCTCAGCTGTTGAAGTTGAAACTGTTGTTTGTTTCTTGCACTGCCACGAGACCAACCTTGAGCCAAAGAATTGACAGCCTCCAGAGGTTGATTTTCTGTCCACATTTGCTCCTCCATAGTCACTGTCAGAGTATGCCACCAAATCAAATGGTGAATCCTTAGGATACCAAAGACCCAACTTTTGTTGACCTTTGAGATACCTAAAGATCCTCTTTACAGCAAATAGGTGTGACATCTTTGGACTGCATTGAAACCTGGCACAAACACACACAACAAACATTATATCTGGTCTAGAAGCAGTTAAGTACATTAAAGAACCTATCATAGACCTATACAAGTGTATGTCTACATCCTCCCCCTCAGGGTCTGCTCCCAACTGTTTGTGTGTTTCCATTGGAGTACTGGCCAGCTTCACATCTTGATAACCAAATTTGTCCAAAATGTCTTTGACATACTTAGACTGACTAAGGAATATACCTGTTGGCATCTGCTTAACTTGTAATCCCAAGAAGAAGGTAAGTTCTCCCATGGAACTCATTTGGAATTTCTTTTGCATGATACCTTCAAACTCTTTGCACAAACTGTCATTTGTTGATCCAAAGATTATATCATCAACATAGATTTGAACAAGCAAGATCTGTGTTTTAACAACCTTTGTAAACAAAGTCTTATCAATGGTGCCTCTTTTGAATCCATTCTCAAGTAGATATGAGGATAATGTCTCATACCAAGCTCTAGGAGCCTGATGTAGCCCATACAAGGCCTTATCCAACCTATACACCCTATCAGGATATTTTGGGTCTTCAAAACCAGGTGGTTGACACACATACACCTCTTCATCGATAGTACCATCGAGAAATGCTGATTTGACATCCATTTGATAGACTTTAAACCCTTTAAAACTTGCAAAGGCAAGAAATATTCTAATGGCTTCTATCCTTGCAACAGGTGCAAACACATCATCATAATCAATGCCTTCTTCCTGTGTATAACCCTGTGCAACTAGCCTAGCCTTGTTCTTGATGACAATCCCTCTCTCATCCTTCTAATTTCTGAACACCCACTTGGTGCCAATTGCTCTTTTGCCTCGTGGAAGTTCAACTAGCTTCCAAACTTGTTGAATTTGGAACTGTAACAGTTCCTCTTGCATAGCTTCCACCCATGAAGGGTCTTTTAATGCCTCTATTGCTTTCTTTGGTTCTATCTAAGATAGAAAGCAGGCATTCACATCAAATTGGTCAAGATTCACACCACTACCTTCACTTTGCAGCATACTTCTAGTTCGAACAGGAGTGGTTGGATCACCAATGATCTGTTCTATGGGATGATTCTTGTGAACTCTTGAAGTAGGGATTTTTTCTTCAGTCAGTACATGCCCTAAATTTGACAAATCAATTACAAATTCACTATCATTCACAGAAGAATTACTTACCTGATCTGCAACTGTTTGATTTTTAGGTTCAGTGCATTGTTGAGAAACAGGAGATTCCAAATCCTTTGAAGAGTCAGCAGCATCATTCATTGGATTACCAGCATTGGACAAATAATTTTGAAGCACAGGGATCACTACAAAGTCTTCAGTGGCTTTGTTTTCACCAACAGTTGTTGGTCTTGTGCTAACAGTTGCAGAACTGTTTAAAACAGTTTGTGAATCACTAACAGTTGTAAGAGTACCTGCAACTGTTTCTGTAGAATACTCAAAAGAAAGAGATTTAGACAATGCATCAATATCAAATAACCAATCAGGACCATTACCTGTCATATTGATCCTATTCTCATTGAAGGAGACATTCATACTCTCTTCTATGATCCTAGTGACATTGTTAAACACTTTATATGCTTTACTTTGAATGGAGTATCCTGCAAAGAATCCTTCTTGTGCTTTACTCTCAAACTTTCCTAATTGTGATTTGGTATTTAGTATAGTGCATGGACATCCAAATGGTCTGAGGAAGTTAATCAATGGTTTTCTTTTGAGAAACAACTCATAAGGAGTTTTGCCTTTGGACTTGACTACATGTACCCTATTCTGCACATAGCAGGCAGTGTTCACTGCTTCTGCCCAGAAGGTCATTGGGAGCCTAGAATCAGCTAACATTGATCTAGCAGCCTCTATCAACGTCCTATTTCTTCTCTCAGCCACTCCATTCTGTTGTGGAGTCCTAGGTGCACTAAACTGTCTTTCAATTCCTTTTTCCTCACAAAAACTGTTTAGCTCATAGTTCTTAAATTCAGAACCATTGTCAGATCTAATGACTTATACTTTCAAATCAGATTGATTCTCTATTCTAAGAATAAGGGATTTAACCAACTCAGCAGTCTCATCCTTAGTTCTAAGAAATTGAACCCAAGTAAACCTGGTGAAATCATCAACTATGACTAAACAGTAGGCTTTCTTACCTATACTCACTACAGAAGTAGGACCAAAAAGATCCATATGCAATAGTTGTAAAGGTGCAGTAATGGAAGAAATCTCTTTGGACTTATAAGAAGTTTTGTGTTGCTTGCCTTTAAGACATGCCACACAATGATCATCACATGAGAACTCTTTTTGGGGCAAACCTCTTACCAAATTGTTTTTAGCTAACAAATTCATGGTTTTAAAATTCATGTGACACATCCTCCTATGCCAAATTGCAGACTCATCATGAGATGCCTTTGAGAGTAAACAACTCAACACATTCTGTTTTGCAATCTTTTGCGTATCAAGACAGTACACATTATCCTTTCTAGGTGTTCTTAAAAGAACATCCTTTTCATCAAGTTTAAAATCTTTTGCAAGGATAATGCATTCAGTATCTGAAAATATGACTTTGTTTCCATTGTCACAGATTTGAGATACACTCAACAGATTGTATTTAAGCTGTTCAACAAAGAAAACATCATTAAAAGTAAGTGTACCTACCTCAACAGCTCCTTTACCTGTGATCCTTCCTCCCTTTGGATTTCCTCCAAATGCTACAAATCCTCCATTGATTCTTTTGAAATCCTTCAAACATTGTGGATTTCCAGTCATGTGCCTTGAGCATCCACTATCCACATGCCAAATTCCTCCTTGATTGGCCCTATGAATGCTCTGCACAAGTAAACAATTAATTAGTAGCAGGAAGTACCCAGGCCATGCAGGTCTTAGGTACACCATTTGAATCATAATATTTAAACACAGTTCGAGTTTGTTTGATTTCATCCCAATTAGATTTCTCTAAATTGTGGGAAGAGTATTTAGTAAGAACATGTGGTTTCCAACTGTTGTGATTGACAGTTGAATCTTTGGAACAAACAGCATTTGAATCATTGAGAATAACAGTTTTTGGTTTCCAAGCAAGGCCAACAGTTTTTGGTTCAACAGGCACAACAGTCTTTGGTTCTGGTCTAACAGTTGTAGGACTGTTAGTCTGCTTTCTGTACTTTGGCTTCTGGGGGCTATAGACCTGTGGGTTATGATAACAGTTTTGAGCCAAATGATTTGCTCTCCCACAAATATGACATCTTTTGGTTTTTACAATAGGCACACCAGTTCTTTGTGCCCACAGTTGGTTCCTGTTTCTTTGATTTCCTCTCACATGAGCTGAAGAAGGAAATTTTTGCACACCATGCTGTTTGCATGTGCAAATAGGCTTTTCAGTATGCCTTTTTACTGATTTGGGTTGAACCTGTGGTTTTGAGGCTTTCAACCTTGGTTTCTCAACTTTAAATTCAATCATCTTTTCTTTTCCCTTGGTTTTCATACTAACAGCTGAGGTTTTTGGCTTAGAACAGTTTGGGTTCTGTTTGGAACTGTTAGTGTAAAGTTGGGGACTGTTTGCAACAGTTGTAGAATTTTTTATAGCAAACACTTCTTTGAATGGTTTTGGTTCACTGCTGAATGGGTTAGAGGATGCTTTTACAAACATCACAGGTTGTAAAGAGGATTTTGGTGCTTCAGGTTCACAACAGATGTGATTTTCATAAGGAATGACTTCATCTTTCTTCACAACTCCCTCATCATCACTTACATCATCCACTGACACTTCCTCTTCACTATCAAATTGTGGATCAGCTGACTTCAATCCATCTTCCAATGGTTCATTGACATACCTATCAGCTATATCAGACATGGGTGTGATGTAATTGTGGTTGTATGGAGGTGGGGTTTCTTTGTATCCTAAACCTGTCTTAACTTTATCTCTGATTTGAGATTGTAGCAAGGTTTCAAGCTTAAGATTTGTAGCTTTAAACATACTCAAGTCCATATCCACACCATCCAACTTCTTTGTTAGCTCCTCTACTTTACTTTCTTTCTCAATCAACTTCTTCTTAAGGTTGTCAATCTCTTCTTGAAGTTGCTCCTTCTCCCACTTATGATACTTTCTATCATAATACATTTGCAGTTCATTAGCTTGATAATCTTTGATTTTCTGTTCAAAGCTTTCAATAACAGCACTTGTTTCATACCTTCTTTCCTCCATTTTGCTTAGAGCAGCACACACCTTTTTATTATGCTCCCTAAACCTTTTAACAATAGCCCTACATTCACCTGGACATAATTTAGAAGATACCTGTATTTCTTCTGATTCTGGTGAATCCAGTTTGATGGAGGAGTCAGTCAAAGCCATCAAAGCAGCATTATGAGTAGCTTCCTCTGCTTGAGCACTCCAATCAAATCCATGACCTTCCTGTGAGACCAATGCAGTTGAGGTTTGATTTGGCCTTTGTACGTGATTCTGACCTTGTCCACCAGATTTGCATTCTCTTGCAAAGTGACCAAGTTGTTGACATTTGAAGCATTTGACCTTGGATTTGTCAAACCCAGCCTTACCATCAGCCCTGAAGTTCATGTTTTTCCTGCCAGTTCTTTTAATGAACCTTTTTGCTCTGACAGTTAACATGGCCATTTTCCACTTGAGGTCCATCTCCTCAAGATCATCAGGATGCACTTGCTCAAGATCCTCATTGGTGAGGGTTGAATTTGCATGGCTGGCAAGGAATGCTTCAAGCACAGCATCAGGGGTATTTACATCAACAGCTGCAGAACTGTTACCTGCACACACATAAACAGTTTTAGATAATGAATGGTTAGAGTCCATACCTGAGGATGAAAGGAGAGCAGCATTGTGACTTGAAGTCATTGACTTTCTTTTTCCTTCTATCTCTCCCTCAAACACAATTAGACTGTTATATAAATCATCTAACTTTATATCTTCCAAAGAATCTTTGGTTCTCCATTGTGCAGCATACACAGTCCACTCTTCACTCAAAGACCTAAGGAACTTCCTATTAATCTCATCTTGTTCTAGCCTAACCTTAGCACTTTCAAGTTGGCTCACCAGCTTATAGAACCTATCAAAAATCTGAGTTATACTCTCATTCTTTCCACTAGCAAAGTTCTCATAAGCCTGCTTCAGAAGATCCTTTTGGTTCCTTTTGGAACTTGCATTTCCTGCAAACCTCTTCTCCAATGCCTTCCACAGTTCATGAGCATTATCAAACTTCTTAAACTGATGTTGATACTCATTTGGAATAGCAATTTGAAGGATGCTGAGTGCTTTCATCTCGATCATTCTCTCTTTCTTCTCAGCATCAGTCTTTGGTGGTGGTTTCTTCTTTGGTTTTCCTATTTCATCAAGATCAGCAGTAGCAGTAGGAACACTTTCGATGATATCCCAAACAACATAGTCCATTAATTGGACATGCTGCTTGATCCTCAACTTCCACATCTCAAAGTCAGTTGGTTTGAGCATGGGAACACGAATGTTTGACCCAGATCCAGTGTTGTCAGAAGATCCACTGGATTCCATTGCAGTAAATTGATTGAAAAAGACAATTGAAAAACAAACATAGCAGATCTGTGAAAAACCTTTAACTGGTGATCAAAGGAACCTTAATGATAAGGCTCTGATACCACTTGTCAGGATCGGATATCGAATATCAAAAACAAGAACTATCTTTTAAATTGAATCAAAGTTGTTTTAAAGATAATCTTAAAGTTTGATCACAATCAACTAAGAAGTTGCGGAATCACACTTAATCGATTAAAAGGTTTTTAACACAATAGCAATTCAAATCAATCAACACAATAAGAATACTTTCAACCGTCAGATGTTTATTAATAACCAATGATGATTACAATATTCACCTACACCTCTAATCTAACATCTGTGTTAGACGAAGAACACAAACTGTTCTTAGGATTCAATGAAACTTAGAGGCTAAACACTTTCAGAAAATAAATAACAATAAGAACAAATGCTTTGAATAATAAGATCAAGCCGTCATACTAAATTGATCATCTAATGAAGTATATATAGACTCTTGATCCTCCTTGAATTGTTGACAGTTAGGTAATCTTCTATCTTCCGAGATAATCTTGATAATCTTCAATTCTGATAACAAAGATCCTCAAAGATAGCATCTTCCATGATTCGCTCAACAGAAACTGTTTGTTGATGAAACAGTTCTGCATGTCTTCTAACAGTCTTCACTTCAAGGCCTTCTAATAGTTTTGACTTTGTCAACTAACAGTTCTGAGTTTTTGTAGTAACAGTTGTAAACGTTCCAGCAACTGTTAGTTACAACTGTTTTCGTATCCATTTAACAGTTTTCAACTATTATCCCCAAAATACTCTAACAGTTTTACCTTTGCATGTTCAACAGTTTCAATTACTTAGCAAATTTCCCAACAATCTCCCCCTAACTTAAAGTATTGAACAATACACTTAAGTTGTTTTATAGGGTTCAACCATAGAAACATTCACATGAGCAAAGAACATATTAACATTAATTATGCAAAGTAAAATTGTTACAATCAAAATATGAAAGAAAAATTACATTTTCTTTTTCTCTATCAGCTCCAACCTTTCTTTCAATTTCTCAGCAAAAGCAATGCCTTTAAACCCTGCTTTAGGAGGAAGTGGTTCCAACTTCTTTACCTTCCCTTCTAGCCATCCATCATCGATCCTTTGAGCCATTTTAAATGTGCTGATGTTGAGAGTTTGAGCACCTATTTCAATTAAGTAATCTTGTTTGACTTTGGACCATGATCTGAAAGCTTCAGTGGTTGGATAGTCACCTTGCATAACCATTCTGTTAATCATCACTCTATCCACCGCTGATAACCTTTCTTCTTCAACTACAGCTGTTTGCACACCTTCAACAACAGTTTCATCAACTTCAGCAGCAACTGTTGGTTCATTCTGCACAACTGTTTGTTTAGGTTTGGCAACTGTTTTTGGAATGGCAGAAGTTCTCTCCCCCTTTTTGATTGGAACAGTTTTAGAGGGAGGTCTGACAGAAGATTTGGACTTTTGGAGCAATTGATCGTGAACCTGAAGAACATCAGTTGCCTTCTTTAAGGTTTCTGTCAAGAATCGAATTTGCCTATCTTGCTTGATGAGTAATTCGTTGTGTGTGGCAAGAAGCTTTTCCCGTTGAGAATTCTTATGTTTGAGATGAAGAAAAGCAGCAACAAATGGTACCAATTCAGGATTCATCAATGCTTTTTGTTTCATGCTAGCCTCAATGTCATCCAATGTTGCCATTGTAAACATATCATCGGCAGATTGAACTAGTGGATCACTTGTAAAAGTTCCCTCACTAGTACCCCTTTGTTCTTGGTACTGGGGATTTCCAGAAACTGTTTTACCAGTCTCTGTTGCCGTGGTTGAGGTCTTAATAATGTTGGCACTGTCCTGCTCATCCCTTGCGAATGAAACAGTAGTGTCAGCCTCATGAACCACATGATCACCCTCTTGAGGAATGATCACCTCCTCATTGTGCCTTGGAGACAGCACCAAAGGTTCCCTTTCGATATTCTGCACAGGTGAATGCACCTGTGCAGGGCTAACAGTTTGGGGTTCTCTAACTATGGTGGAAGGAGCACCAACAGTTTTCCTCTTCTTTCTAAATGTTTTCAATGTAGGGCTTGTGTTGTAGCTATTTGAATGGTAGCAGAAGGGGATGTTTGTGTATCTTGAGTTGTGGGTTCCAAAGGTGGTGGAGTAGCAATAGTGTGGGTTCATGCTCACCCCTGGCAACTCTGTTTCTTGACAAGAACTCCACTATTGCAGAGAGTGGTGGAGTTATGGCGCCTGAGAAGTTCTTCCCATTAACCAACAACTTGCTCAATGTGGAAGCCACATGAGCAGAGGGAATAATGACCCTCTTGTGTATATTTAGATTTGGCATCAAAAAGTTTAACAAAACTTGCAAAAATCAAGGATACATCAAAAAGAGACCATACTTGGTCCCTAGATGTTTTACCATGCCATTGAAAATTAATTTTGAAAAGTTGAAGCAACGATTGTTGGCGAAACATATTAAGGCCAAAGCAATGTTGCTTCCAAACTCGTTCCATCCTGTTCTTTTAGGACTAATGCACTGCTGGAGAGTATGGATCAAATACTTCCAGTGAGCACAAAATTGTCCCTTATAGAATGTACCCTTCCCTGAAGGGCCATCATACCCAAGCTTAACAAGCTCGGCATGCAAAAAATCTAGTGAAACTGAATCAGAATACTCACCCTCACTATCATTGAGTTGTAGGAGGTGGCGAATGGTGTCCTCAGAGATCGAGACATTCAAATCATCAATGGTAGAATCAATCCATTGCACGTCATCAGTTGTTCGAAGTTGAGCTTGTTTCCAAAACTGATCAATGTGTGAAGTGTATATGGTAGGGTTGATGGTCAGAGCAGTGTTGAGATTGGACATTGAGAGATAATCAATCATATCGTGAAACGTGTGAAGATCATCGGGTTTTGAAAGAAAAGCAAGCATGTTATGTTCCTTGACGAATGGAAGGGGAGCCATGGCGATTTGATAGCAAAATTCTAGGGTTTTAGCGTTCAAACGAAGTTCAGTATGACTAAAAAACCTCTGAGGAGGGAATGGTTTATATATGTTTCGAATATTAAATGCATTATAAACATCCTCAGAGTTGTTGCAAAGACTAAAATACCCCTAACAGTTGAAGACAATGAAGAACTAACAGTTGTGAACTGTTTTTGAAATGAACTTCAACAGTTATTGAAATGAAATACTCCCCCTCAAATGAACATGCAATTTGCTTAACAGTTGTGGACTCCAAGTACTAATAGTTGAGAACTGTTAGTTGAATCACTCACATCTGTTCCCTGAATACAAGCACAAACAGTTGTTAGACTTAAGACTAACAGTTGCAAACTGTTAGTGAGAAAATTTTTAAAACAAACAACTATTATTCTAACTTAATCATTCCAATATTGGAGATCAGAAAGGTGAACCTGCTCAAATCAAATGCTTTTGTGAACAAATCAGCCAACTGATCATCAATATGAACTTTTAAAACATGGATTAACTTCTTTTCAATGCAATCTTGAATGAAATGAAATCGGATTTCAATGTGCTTTGTTTTGGAATGCCTCACTAGATTGTTGATAATGCTAATAGCACTTGTGTTGTCAACATATATAGGTGTATTCAAAATATTCAAACCGTAATCCAGAAGCTGATTCTGAATCCACAACACTTGTGAACAACAACTCGAAGCAGCAACATATTCAGCCTCAGCTGTTGAAGTTGAAACTGTTGTTTGTTTCTTGCACTGCCACGAGACCAACCTTGAGCCAAAGAATTGACAGCCTCCAGAGGTTGATTTTCTGTCCACATTTGCTCCTCCATAGTCACTGTCAGAGTATGCCACCAAATCAAATGGTGAATCCTTAGGATACCAAAGATCCAACTTTTGTTGACCTTTGAGATACCTAAAGATCCTCTTTACAGCAAATAGGTGTGACATCTTTGGACTGCATTGAAACCTGGCACAAACACACACAACAAACATTATATCTGGTCTAGAAGCAGTTAAGTACATTAAAGAACCTATCATAGACCTATACAAGTGTATGTCTACATCCTCCCCCTCAGGGTCTGCTCCCAACTGTTTGTGTGTTTCCATTGGAGTACTGGCCAGCTTCACATCTTGATAACCAAATTTGTCCAAAATGTCTTTGACATACTTAGACTGACTATGGAATATACCTGTTGGCATCTGCTTAGCTTGTAATCCCAAGAAGAAGGTAAGTTCTCCCATGGAACTCATTTGGAATTTCTTTTGCATGATACCTTCAAACTCTTTGCACAAACTGTCATTTGTTGATCCAAAGATTATATCATCAACATAGATTTGAACAAGCAAGATCTGTGTTTTAACAACCTTTGTAAACAAAGTCTTATCAATGGTGCCTCTTTTGAATCCATTCTCAAGTAGATATGAGGATAATGTCTCATACCAAGCTCTAGGAGCCTGATGTAGCCCATACAAGGCCTTATCCAACCTATACACCCTATCAAGATATTTTGGGTCTTCAAAACCAGGTGGTTGACACACATACACCTCTTCATCGATTGTACCATAGAGAAATGCTGATTTGACATCCATTTGATAGACTTTAAACCCTTTAAAACTTGCAAAGGCAAGAAATATTCTAATGGCTTCTATCCTTGCAACAGGTGCAAACACATCATCATAATCAATGCCTTCTTCCTGTGTATAACCCTGTCCAACTAGCCTAGCCTTGTTCTTGATGACAATCCCTCTCTCATCCTTCTTATTTCTGAACACCCACTTGGTGCCAATTGCTCTTTTGCCTCGTGGAAGTTCAACTAGCTTCCAAACTTGTTGAATTTGGTACTGTAACAGTTCCTCTTGCATAGCTTCCACCCATGAAGGGTCTTTTAATGCCTCTATTGCTTTCTTTGGTTCTATCTAAGATAGAAAGCAGGCATTCACATCAAATTGGTCAAGATTCACACCACTACCTTCACTTTGCAGCATACTTCTAGTTCGAACAGGAGTGGTTGGATCACCAATGATCTGTTCTATGGGATGATTCTTGTGAACTCTTGAAGTAGGGATTTTTTCTTCAGTCAGTACATGCCCTAAATTTGACAAATCAATTACAAATTCACTATCATTCACAGAAGAATTACTTACCTGATCTTCAACTGTTTGATTTTCAGGTTCAGTGCATTGTTGAGAAACAGGAGATTCCAAATCCTTTGAAGAGTCAGCAGCATCATTCATTGGATTACCAGCATTGGACAAATAATTTTGAAGCACAGGGATCACTACAAAGTCTTCAGTGGCTTTGTTTTCACCAACAGTTGTTGGTCTTGTGCTAACAGTTGCAGAACTGTTTAAAACAGTTTTGAATCACTAACAGTTGTAAGAGTACCTGCAACTGTTTCTGTAGAATACTCAAAAGAAAGAGATCTAGACAATGCATCAATATCAAATAACCAATCAGGACCATTACCTGTCATATTGATCTTATTCTCATTGAAGGAGACATTCATACTCTCTTCTATGATCCTAGTGACATTGTTAAACACTCTATATGCTTTACTTTGAATGGAGTATCCTGCAAAGAATCCTTCTTCTGCTTTACTCTCAAACTTTCCTAATTGTGATTTGGTATTTAGTATAGTGCATGGACATCCAAATGGTCTGAGGAACAACTCATAAGGAGTTTTGCCTTTGGACTTGACTACATGTACCCTATTCTGCAGATAGCAGGCAGTGTTCACTGCTTCTGCCCAGAAGGTCATTGGGAGCCTAGAATCAGCTAACATTGATCTAGCAGCCTCTATCAACGTCCTATTTCTTCTCTCAGCCACTCCATTCTGTTGTGGAGTCCCAGGTGCACTAAACTGTCTTTCAATTCCTTTTTCCTCACAAAAACTGTTTAGCTCATAGTTCTTAAATTCAGAACCATTGTCAGATCTAATGACTTATACTTTCAAATCAGATTGATTCTCTATTCTAAGAATAAGGGATTTAACCAACTCAGCAGTCTCATCCTTAGTTCTAAGAAATTGAACCCAAGTAAACCTGGTGAAATCATCAACTATGACTAAACAGTAGGCTTTCTTACCTATACTCACTACAGAAGTAGGACCAAAAAGATCCATATGCAATAGTTGTAAAGGTGCAGTAATGGAAGAAATCTCTTTGGACTTATAAGAAGTTTTGTGTTGCTTGCCTTTAAGACATGCCACACAATGATCATCACATGAGAACTCTTTTTGGGGCAAACCTCTTACCAAATTGTTTTTAGCTAACAAATTCATGGTTTTAAAATTCATGTGACACATCCTCCTATGCCAAATTGCAGACTCATCATGAGATGCCTTTGAGAGTAAACAACTCAACACATTCTGTTTTGCAATCTTTTGCGTATCAAGACAGTACACATTATCCTTTCTAGGTGTTCTTAAAAGAACATCCTTTTCATCAAGTTTAAAATCTTTTGCAAGGATAATGCATTCAGTATCTGAAAATATGACTTTGTTTCCATTGTCACAGATTTGAGATACACTCAACAGATTGTATTTAAGCTGTTCAACAAAGAAAACATCATTAAAAGTAAGTGTACCTACCTCAACAGCTCCTTTACCTGTGATCCTTCCTCCCTTTGGATTTCCTCCAAATGCTACAAATCCTCCATTGATTCTTTTGAAATCCTTCAAACATTGTGGATTTCCAGTCATGTGCCTTGAGCATCCACTATCCACATGCCAAATTCCTCCTTGATTGGCCCTATGAATGCTCTGCACAAGTAAACAATTAATTAGTAGCAGGAAGTACCCAGGCCATGCAGGTCTTAGGTACACCATTTGAATCATAATATTTAAACACAGTTCGAGTTTGTTTGATTTCATCCCAATTAGATTTCTCTAAATTGTGGGAAGAGTATTTAGTAAGAACATGTGGTTTCCAACTGTTGTGATTGACAGTTGAATCTTTGGAACAAACAGCATTTGAATCATTGAGAATAACAGTTTTTGGTTTCCAAGCAAGGCCAACAGTTTTTGGTTCAACAGGCACAACAGTCTTTGGTTCTGGTCTAACAGTTGTAGGACTGTTAGTCTGCTTTCTGTACTTTGGCTTCTGGGGGCTATAGACCTGTGGGTTATGATAACAGTTTTGAGCCAAATGATTTGCTCTCCCACAAATATGACATCTTTTGGTTTTTACAATAGGCACACCAGTTCTTTGTGCCCACAGTTGGTTCCTGTTTCTTTGATTTCCTCTCACATGAGCTGAAGAAGGAAATTTTTGCACACCATGCTGTTTGCATGTGCAAATAGGCTTTTCAGTATGCCTTTTTACTGATTTGGGTTGAACCTGTGGTTTTGAGGCTTTCAACCTTGGTTTCTCAACTTTAAATTCAATCATCTTTTCTTTTCCCTTGGTTTTCATACTAACAGCTGAGGTTTTTGGCTTAGAACAGTTTGGGTTCTGTTTGGAACTGTTAGTGTAAAGTTGGGGACTGTTTGCAACAGTTGTAGAACTGTTTATAGCAAACACTTCTTTGAATGGTTTTGGTTCACTGCTGAATGGGTTAGAGGATGCTTTTACAAACATCACAGGTTGTAAAGAGGATTTTGGTGCTTCAGGTTCACAACAGATGTGATTTTCATAAGGAATGACTTCATCTTTCTTCACAACTCCCTCATCATCACTTACATCATCCACTGACACTTCCTTTTCACTATCAAATTGTGGATCAGCTGACTTCAATCCATCTTCCAATGGTTCATTGACATACCTATCAGCTATATCAGACATGGGTGTGATGTAATTGTGGTTGTATGGAGGTGGGGTTTCTTTGTATCCTAAACCTGTCTTAACTTTATCTCTGATTTTAGATTGTAGCAAGGTTTCAAGCTTAAGATTTGTAGCTTTAAACATACTCAAGTCCATATCCACACCATCCAACTTCTTTGTTAGCTCCTCTACTTTACTTTCTTTCTCAATCCACTTCTTCTTAAGGTTGTCAATCTCTTCTTGAAGTTGCTCCTTCTCCCACTTATGATACTTTCTATCATAATACATCTGCAGTTCATTAGCTTGATAATCTTTAATTTTCTGTTCAAAGCTTTCAATAACAGCACTTGTTTCATACCTTCTTTCCTCCATTTTGCTTAGAGCAGCACACACCTTTTTATTATGCTCCCTAAACCTTTTAACAATAGCCCTACATTCACCTGGACATAATTTAGAAGATACCTGTATTTCTTCTGATTCTGGTGAATCCAGTTTGATGGAGGAGTCAGTCAAAGCCATCAAAGCAGCATTATGAGTAGCTTCCTCTGCTTGATCACTCCAATCAAATCCATGACCTTCCTATGAGACCAATGCAGTTGAGGTTTGATTTGGCCTTTGTAAGTGATTCTGACCTTGTCTACCAGATTTGCATTCTCTTGCAAAGTGACCAAGTTGTTGACATTTGAAGCATTTGACCTTGGATTTGTCAAACCCAGCCTTACCATCAGCCCTGAAGTTCATGTTTTTCCTGCCAGTTCTTTTAATGAACCTTTTTGCTCTGACAGTTAACATGGCCATTTGCCACTTGAGGTCCATCTCCTCAAGATCATCAGGATGCACTTGCTCAAGATCCTCATTGGTGAGAGTTGAATTTGCATGGCTGGCAAGGAATGCTTCAAGCACAGCATCAGGGGTATTTACATCAACAGCTGCAGAACTGTTACCTGCACACACATCAACAGTTTTAGATAATGAATGGTTAGAGTCCATACCTGAGGATGAAAGGAGAGCAACATTGTGACTTGAAGTCATTGACTTTCTTTTTCCTTCTATCTCTCCCTCAAACACAATTAGACTGTTATATAAATCATCTAACTCTATATCTTCCAAAGAATCTTTGGTTCTCCATTGTGTAGCATACACAGTCCACTCTTTACTCAAAGACCTAAGGAACTTCCTATTAATCTCATCTTGTTCTAGCCTAACCTTAGCACTTTCAAGTTGGCTCACCAGCTTATAGAACCTATCAAAAATCTGAGTTATACTCTCATTCTTTCCACTAGCAAAGTTCTCATAAGCCTGCTTCAGAAGATCCTTTTGGTTCCTTTTGGAACTTGCATTCCCTGCAAACCTCTTCTCCAATGCGTTCCACAGTTCATGAGCATTATCAAACTTCTTAAACTGATGTTGATACTCATTTGGAATAGCAATTTGAAGGATGCTGAGTGCTTTCATCTCGATCATTCTCTCTTTCTTCTCAGCATCAGTCTTTGGTGGTGGTTTCTTCTTTGGTTTTCCTGTTTCATCAATATCAGCAGTAGCAGTAGGAACACTTTCGATGATATCCCAAACAACATAGTCCATTAATTGGACATGCTGGTTGATCCTCAACTTCCACATCTCAAAGTCAGTTGGTTTGAGCATGGGAATACGAATGTTTGACCCAGATCCAGTGTTATTAGAAGATCCACCAGATTCCATTGCAGTAAATTGATTGAAAAAGACAATTGAAAAACAAACACAGCAGATATGTGAAAAACCTTTAACTGGTGATCAAAGGAACCTTAATGATAAGGCTCTGATACCACTTGTCAGGATCGGATATGTCGAATATCAAAAACAAGGACTATCTTTTAAATTGAATCAAAGTTGTTTTAAAGATAATCTTAAAGTTTGATCACAATCAACTAAGAAGTTGCGGAATCACACTTAATCGATTAAAAGGTTTTTAACACAATAGCAATTCAAATCAATCAACACAATAAGAATACTTTCAACCGTCAGATGTTTATTAATAACCAATGATGATTACAATATTCACATACACCTCTAATCTAACATCTGTGTTAGACGAAGAACACAAACTGTTCTTAGGATTCAATGAAACTTAGAGGCTAAACACTTTCAGAAAATAAATAACAATAAGAACAAATGCTTTGAATAATAAGATCAAGCCGTCATACTAAATTGATCATCTAATGAAGTATATATAGACTCTTCATCCTCCTTGAATTGTTGACAGTTAGGTAATCTTCTATCTTCCGAGATAATCTTGATAATCTTCAATTCTGATAACAAAGATCCTCAAAGATAGCATCTTCATGTTAGAATCTGCCCGATAATATATGTACGCCTTAAAGCACTGCTGATGATGTATGAGCCTATAAGGGTCACACACCGGGGTCTAACATGACAGCAAATAAAGTTGAGGGATCAAAGATGGCAAAAGTGGAAGTTGGCTATGCAGGCCACATTAGCGCCGCTAACTATAACGAATTAGCGCCGTTAACTGTTAGAGGTTAGCGTCGCTAAGGCTGCATGTGCTTTATGTCATATCGAAGTCAGGCCGCGTTAGCGTCGCTAGCGGGTTAAGGTTAGCGCCGCTAACCATGCATGGGCCTTATGTCATATCGACCTCCACTTGCAGCCAATTGAGGTGAGAGTCTAGAATAATCTTGGCCGGTTTTGGGGAGCTTAAGTGGCATTCCAGAAGTCTATATAAGGCTTGGTTGCTGGAACAAATTTGCTCTCTTGGCCAAATTTTCTCTCTTCCACCATAACCCACATATCTCTCTCTCACTTAATACCTAGTGTTGGTGATTTAGTGAGCAAGAAATTTCGAGTTCCAGTAGTCTATTTGTTATCCTTGTGTGAGAATTCCAGTGAAGTTCTTGTGCAAGCTTGCTAGCACTTGTTGTTGGACTCATTCCCGGGGTGTGATTTCGAAGAAGGACAAGAAGAAGGAGGTTCTTGCTTTTACCACCAAGTTCAGCCAACAACAAGGACTTTGCTGGAGCTAAGGAGCTGGTATAACTCCCTTTCCTTCTTGTTTAGTTGCTATTTGTTACATAGAGTAGATCCATGCTCGGGATTTCATAGTTTTTAACACTTGCATGCATGTTTTATGTTTTTCTCGCTTCCGTTGCGTGTTCTTGAAATCCCAACAGTGGTATCAGAGCCACCTCTATGTTAGAATAGCACTTGGTGGCTTGAAAAACCCGAAATCAAAGTGTTTGTATTCTGCCGTTAGGGTTAGCGGCGCTATCCTAGAGTTAGCGACGCTAAGTCTCTAGGGTTAGCGGCGCTAACGCCACTGGAAATTTGTTTTCGAAAATCTTGAATAAAACAGCTTAGGTCTCGGGATTTTTAGCACTTGTACCTTCTGGAATTTTATTCCAAAGATGTTTTTCATGTTGTTCCAGTAGTAGCATGATTTGTTTGGTTGTATGTGTTAACATGAGTTGGTAATCTTGCTTTGGCCCATTTGGTTTTTTTTTGTTGTGCATGCAATTTGGTGGTTTTGATCCACATTTGGGGCTGTAAATTTATTAAATTCAGTTTGATTGTAATAATTTGTGGCTTGCATGCCATTTCATTCATCCATGTACAAGTATTAGATAAATAGGAAAATTATGTGGCTTGTATGCCATTTGTTTTCTATTGTATTATGTATTGTATGATGGAGAGATGAAGACACAAGAGGAGGCAAAACAAGATGGAGCATGGTGCCCTTAGAAGCCAAAGAAATCCGATGGCGATGGTGGTTCTAGTGGGAGCTCGCGTCAAGTTTGTTTTGTCCCTTAGTTTGACCGAGTTCTTCCCGTTTTGGCTCACGGGAGGAACACATAGGTTTTATGGCAAGAATTACCGACTATGTTGTATTTTGCGTGTGATGTGATTTTATTATTCTATGCATGGATTGTAGGTTTCGCATGCTAGAAATTTTTTTGATAAAATTAATAAAATCACAAGAGTTTTGATAAAATTGGTTTCCTCTCGCGCGCGATCACATACATTGATTAACCCACCTAGTGAAAATAGGATTTGTCACTAATAAGTTAATCAAAACCAAACCGGAAACAAAAGGCCCGTTTTTCCACAAAACGTAAATCATGCACCATCCGTAAGTCGATACCACCCAAATCTAGTTTTATGGGACTTGGTTGTCGAGCTTAGCACGAGCCATTTCTCATGAAACTGTGTGGAAGGTGAGTGTGGCGAATTCACAACTTTGGTTGTCGAGCATAGCACGAGCCAATTTTGGTGGATTTGTTACCGTATGTCTTGACGGATGATTTGCAATTTTAGGTTTGAAATCTTGGTTGATTGTCGAGCTTAGCACGAGTTAACCAAAATTTCAAGACTTAAAATGGTGCAAGAAGGGATCAAACATGCCAAACGACCATTGGATGTCGTAGGATCCCGTATGTGCTAAGGATTGCGATGGAGATTGCAATTGGCAAAATGGTTGCCTACCTAAATAGTTTTATCATGTGATCCGCGGTAACCCCGTCACATGGTAGGATGAAATACGGTTCTTAGCCTTGTTTAACTAATTCTTATTGGGTTAATTATTAAACAAGATAAAATATCATAATAACTAATATCTACTTTGCAAATTTTAGATGGCATCAACAAGCGCAACAAACACCACCACCAACGTTTCTCTTAGGGTTTTCCTTGAAAAGGAGAAACTCGATGGTAGCAATTTCATGGATTGGCATAGACAACTGAGGTTGGTCTTACGCTATGAAGGAAAGTTGCATACCATAGAGGAACCCCTCCCCGAGGCACCTCCTGCTGGTGCAACAAGGGCCGTCCGTGAGGCGTATGAAAAGCGCCTCAAGGAGACTGAGGAAGTCACGTGCCTCATGTTGAGCACGATGAACCAAGATTTGCAAAAGCAAATGGATCATCTTAGTGCTTACGACTTGCTCGTGCAGCTAAAGGACATGTTCCAGCAGCAGGCGAGGCAAGAGAGGTACGAGTGCCTCAAGACAACCCTTGCTTGCAAGATGCAAGAGGGTGGGAACGTGAGCGCGCATGTGTTGCGTATGAAAGCAAACATCGAGCGCATGGAGAAATTAGGTTGTACCATAGGGAGGGAGATGGCGGTTGATTTAATCCTCCAATCCCTGCCCGGTGCATACGATCAAATCGTTATGAGTTATCATATGCACAGCATGGATAAGACCTTGATGGAACTTCATGGTATATTGAAGACTGCTGAGTCTAGCATGACCAAGAACAAGCCATCCTCCTCCACCTCTCATGTTCTCGCCATCCGGGAAGGCCGCATCATGAAGAAGAAGGCCGCCTCTTCCTCTAAAAGGAAGGGTAAGGGAAAGGTTGGCGGGGCCAAGCCTAACCCGGCCTCCGAGGGCAAGGGCAAGGGGAAACATCCCCAAGCCAAGGCTCCGGAGGATGCGGAGTGCTTTTTCTGCGGGGGCAATGGCCATTACCGCCGTACCTGCCCAAAGTACCTGGAGCGACTCAACAAGCTCAAGGCAATGAGCATATCGGGTCCGGATACATCAGGTACGTTCATGATAGAACTCCACCATACTTCTACTTCTAAAGGCTGGGTATTGGATACTGGCTGTGGCACTCACATATGTAATATGGTGCAGGTGCTAAGGGAAAGTAGGAGCTTGGAGCGGGGAGAACTGGATCTTGTCATGGGAAACTCGGAAGTTGTCCCTGTGGAAGCTAAAGGTGACTTGGAGCTTTCATTCAAGACCGGTTTTTCTATTTTGTTAAAGGATGTATGCTATTCGCCCAATGTGGCTAGAAACATTATTTCTTTTCACAAGTTGTATGACGATGGTTTTGATTTTAAATTTGTAAGTGGTACAATCATTTGCCTTAAAAATGAAATTGTTTATTTTAAAGCTATACCATGTCATGGCATATATGAGGCAAATGCATACATTGAATCAAGAAAATCTATCATGAATATTGATTCTGACTCCAAAAATGGTTTGGATAAATATTCCATGTGGCATAGTCATCTTGGCCATATAAACAAGACTCGTATCACCAAGCTCCAAGTGGATGGGATCTTGGAATCATTTGATCAAGGATCAAATGAAGTATGTGAATCTTGCTTATTGGGCAAAATGACAAAAGCACCCTTCACGGGAACAAGTGAGAGGGGAAAGGACCTTTTAGACATAATCCATACGGATGTATGTGGACCTTTCAAGCATGTCACAAGGAATAATTCAAGATACTTTGTAACCTTTATAGATGATTATAGCAGGTACGGGTATGTCTATCTTGTTAAACACAAGAATGAAACCTTTGAGGTGTTCAAGACATTCCAAAACGAAGTTCAGAATCAGTTGGGCAAGACTATAAAGATACTCCGGTCTGATAGAGGTGGAGAGTATCTTAGTACCGAATTCGTCGATCATCTTAAAAATTGTGGAATTGTTTCACAATTAACACCTCCGAGGACTCCACAATTAAATGGGGTCGCTGAGAGGAGGAACCGGACTTTGCTTGATATGGTAAGTTCTATGATGTGTCGAGCGGAGGTACCTATTGGTTTCTGGGTATATGCCTTAGAAACTGCGGTAAGAATCCTTAACCTCGCACCAACCAAGAAAGTCGATAAAACACCTTATGAAATGTGGCATGGTAAGAAGCCGACACTTTCATATTTACGAGTTTGGGGTTGTCAAGCCTACGTGAGACGTGAGGCTGAAGACAAACTTGAACCTCGTTCGGAGAGGTGTTATTTTATCGGTTATCCTCCTAACGGTGTTGGATATTTATTTTATAAACCTTCAGAGAACAAGGTATTTGTTGCTCGAAGGGCATTCTTCCTTGAAAGAGAGTTGCTATCTAAACACGGCAGTAAGGAAGTTGACCTTGAGGAAGATCAAGGGTCGGCCGATAAAGGACTTAAGGTTGGCACTAGCCAAAATACCGAGCAAGATAATGTTGCGGTACCTGACACTCTTGCTACTTCTACTCCTAGGCGTTCTAGTAGAACTCGTTTTGAGCCAGAGAGATATGGGTTTCTCATATCTGAGGGCAATGAGTTATTGGTGGATCATGATGATCCCACCAGCTACAAGGAAGCCATGGCAGGCCCTGAGTCTGCTCAATGGAGGAAGGCAATGGAAAGCGAGATGCAATCTATGTCGGATAACCAGGTTTGGGAACTGGTTGATCCTACACCAGGGATTAAACCCGTCGGGTGTAAATGGGTTTTTAAGAAGAAACCTGGTATAGATGGAACCTTGGATATCTTCAAAGCCCGACTGGTGGCAAAGGTTTTCACTCAAACTCAAGGGATTGATTATGATGAAACTTTCTCCCCAGTGGCCATGTTGAAGTCAATCAGGATACTACTTGCCATTGCTGCGTTTCATGATTATGAAATTTGGCAAATGGATGTAAAGACCGCCTTCCTTAACGGGAAGCTTAATGAAGAGGTGTATATGAGACAGCCTGACGGTTTTGAACATCCAAAGTATCCGAACAAGGTTTGTAAGCTTATGAAGTCCATTTATGGACTTAAGCAAGCATCTCGAAGCTGGAATCTTTGCTTTGATGAGAAAATCAAAGAGTTTGGTTTTTTGAAGAGTAAAGATGAACCTTGCGTATATGTCAGGGCTAGTGGGAGCACCATAGTCTTATTGGTTCTGTATGTAGATGATATTCTACTTATTGGAAATCATATCCCAAGCTTAAGGAGTGTCAAAGCTTGGCTAGGGAATTGCTTTTCAATGAAGGACCTAGGCGATGCGAGCTGTATTCTGGGTATAAAGATCTATAGAGATAGATCGAGAAGGCTGTTAGGGCTTTCTCAAAGTGCATACATAGAAAAGGTCGTGAGACGCTTTAAGATGGAGGAATCCAAGAAAGGAAACCTCCCTATGTTGCATGGTTTGACTTTGAGTAAAACTCAATGTCCTACCTCCAAGGAGGAGATAGAAGTAATGAAGCGAGTACCATATGCTTCGGCTGTGGGCTCGATCATGTACGCCATGCTATGCACTCGTCCTGATGTGTCATGTGCTTTAAGTATGACTAGTAGATATCAGGCGAACCCAGGAGAACCTCACTGGAGGGCAGTGAAGAACATTCTTAAGTACTTGAGACGTACGAAAGAGATGTTCTTGGTATATGGTGGGGAAGAAGAGCTGAGAGTAAAGGGTTACTCGGACGCTAGCTTCCAAACTGACAGGGATGACTGCCGATCTCAATCGGGGTTTGTGTTCCTGTTAAATGGTGGTGCTGTCAGCTGGAGGAGCTCAAAACAAGACACGGTGGCTGATTCGACTACCGAATCGGAGTACATTGCGGCTAGTGAAGCAGCAAAAGAAGCCGTGTGGATGAAGAAATTCATCCAAGATCTACAAGTGGTTCCAAGCATCGCTGACCCTATTGAGATCTTTTGTGACAATGAGGGTGCGGTGGCTTTGGCAAAGGAACCAAGAGCTCACAAGAGGACAAGACACATTTCGCGAAAATACCACTTTATTCGGGATGTAATTGAAAGTGGTGAAGTCATCATTAGCAGAGTAGCATCGAATGGAAACTTGGCAGATCCATTCACTAAGCCGTTACCGCAAGCAGCTCATGAATCTCACACTAGAGGGATAGGTGTAAGATTTGCTAGCGATTTGGCTTGAGTTATATATATATATTAGTTTATTTGATATGTTTTAATTTATTTTGGGAACGATACAGACAGTATTGTAATTATGCTTGTTTCGATATGCGAGTGATTCGGTTACATTCATAAGACTTTACTGTGTTCCATCTTAGCATGTTTAACCACTTCCCAGAATGTCTATACATTCTAAATTTCCACAGTCAGTCATTCTTCAAGGGAAGGAAGTTTGAAATAAGGCTGAGGTTAGGTGTTGGTTATGAATTAATTCAGGATTGAATGCATGAAACGCAACAGTAACCTGTGCTTGAAAGGAGTTTCAAGTGACTGGAAGACCCACACCCAAGTATACTTCATGGATTATAGTTACGAGTAACTTGGGATGATAAAATCTTACATCCTCAGACCCGAGATGTATGAATCGCTATATCATAGTTCTTACTTGCTTTAGCCATTTTCAAAAGCAGTTCATAAATGGCTGTGATAAAGGGAATGACTAGGTAAGTCAAGAGGTATGGTATGGGATTATGCAGTCAAAGGGATTTGTTCCTCCTGTATGAGAGATATCCCTGGGCCCCTCGATGATTGGGAGCTGACGCCAAAATATTGCATGGCCATGCACAAGGACTATTGATTGAGAATCAGATATGTCCTTACTTTTTGGTCACCACCAATCAAGATCGAGAAACATAATCGTGAACGATCTGGAGATTGACATTTATCAATCCATGTCTCGTGTTCACAAGGATATCGCGAACAAAAGGATGTCTAAGATCACTTATCTAGGACCACTACTTTGAGTATGATGGTTTTCTGCAGGTATTCAGAACTCATACAGACTTGGGGGCATTGATGCTTTGCTAGAGGCCGCTCTTTGTCTGTGCTTGCCTGGGTACAGTATATTATGTGTAAGTGGGAGTTTGTTAGAATCTGCCCGATAATATATGTACGCCTTAAAGCACTGCTGATGATGTATGAGCCTATAAGGGTCACACACCGGGGTCTAACATGACAGCAAATAAAGTTGAGGGATCAAAGATGGAAAAAGTGGAAGTTGGCAATGCAGGCCACGTTAGCGCCGCTAACTATAACGAATTAGCGCCGCTAACTGTTAGAGGTTAGCGCCGCTAAGGCTGCATGTGCTTTATGTCATATCGAAGTCAGGCCGCGTTAGCGTCGCTAGCGGGTTAAGGTCAGCGCCGCTAACTCTTGGTTAGCGCCGCTAACCATGCATGGGCCTTATGTCATATCGACCTCCACTTGCAGCTAATTGAGGTGAGAGTCTAGAATAATCTTGGCCGGTTTTGGGGAGCTTAAGTGGCATTCCAGAAGTCTATATAAGGCTTGGTTGCTGGAACAAATTTGCTCTCTTGGCCAAATTTTCTCTCTTCCACCATAACCCACATATCTCTCTCTCACTTAATACCTAGTGTTGGTGATTTAGTGAGCAAGAAATTTCGAGTTCCAGTAGTCTATTTGCTGTCCTTGTGTGAGAATTCCAGTGAAGTTCTTGTGCAAGCTTGCTAGCACTTGTTGTTGGACTCATTCCCGGGGTGTGATTTCGAAGAAGGAGGTTCTTGCTTTTACCACCAAGTTCAGCCAACAACAAGGACTTTGCTGGAGCTAAGGAGCTGGTATAACTCCCTTTCCTTCTTGTTTAGTTGCTATTTGTTACATAGAGTAGATCCATGCTTGGGATTTCATAGTTTTTAACACTTGCATGCATGTTTTATGTTGTTCTCGCTTCCGTTGCGTGTTCTTGAAATCCCAACACTTCCATGATTCGCTCAACAGAAACTGTTTGTTGATGAAACAGTTCTGCATGTCTTCTAACAGTCTTCACTTCAAGGCCTTCTAACATTTTTGACTTTGTGAACTAACAGTTCTGAGCTTTTGTACTAACAGTTGTAAACCTTCCAGCAACTGTTAGTTACAACTGTTTTCGTATCCATCTAACAGTTTTCAACTATTATCCCCAAAATACTCTAACAGTTTTACCTTTGTATGTTCAACAGTTTCAATGACTTAGCAAATTTCCCAACACTATTTGGTGTGACTATTATTCACCCAAGTGTCATATGAATTTAATATTTGTGTGACGTTTTGTAATATTTAGTCACACAAGGCATTTTAATTTTGAGGATTTAGTCACATAGTTGTAACTAAAAAGTGACAAAATGTGTGACCATATGCTTTTTAAATGAAATGAATGTCTATTTCATGTGACTATTGTTCACACAATCGCTACATGAATGTAATGTTTGTGTGGCGTTTTGTAATATTTAATCACACAAGGAATTTTAATTTTGAGGATATAGCCACATAGTTGTAATTAAAAAGTGACCAAATGTGCTAAAATGTGTGACTATATGCTTTTTAAAGTCAAGTGAATGTCTATTTGGTGTGACTATTGTTCACCCAAACGCCATATGAATTTAATATTTGTGTGACGTTTTGTAATATTCAGTCACACAAGGCATTTTAATTTTGAGGATGTAGTCACATAGTGTTGGGGTTCGTGGTACACAGCAACGGAAGCATGCAAGTTACAAAATCGAATTTTCAAGCAAAAAACAAGACCACAAAGTGAACCCCATCAATGGATCTAACTCTACAACATGTTAAGCAACTTAAACAGAAGAGAAAGGAGAAGTTTATACCCTAGATGTCTCTGATGGTTGTTTGTGGCTAGCTCCGAGTTGGTGACCTCCTTGTTCGGCTCCTTCTTCGGCTATCGAGGTCCACCCCGAGAATCTCGTGACCCAAGTGTACTAGCACTCCAAGAATCCTTCCAAGATAAAGACTCTTTTCTGTAATACAACCAAACTCCAGGGAATTCTCTCTTTTCTCTCTTGACTTAGCAACACACAAAGGTTCTAAGTGTTTTTCTCTCAAAGTGGCTAAGAGATTCAAATGAAGAGAAAGGCATGGCTTTTATAAACTCTAAGGTGACTCCAGGTCTCCCCATAGTCGGCCCAGAGCTCATAATTAACTATCCATGCATTGGTGGAAAGAAGAGGTGAAAAGGAATAAAGTTGTTTCTGTCAGGCAGGTTTAGCGCCGCTAACCGCCCACAGTTAGCGCCGCTAACCGCCCAAGGTTAGCGCCGCTAACGCGGCTGTTTTAGCGACGCCAGGGTTAGCGCCGCTAACCCCTGCTGGAAACCAACTATCATTATTTATCCTTTCTCACCTTCATCTTTTAGGTTGTGTCAAGGTCAACCCCCGGCGTGTGAGCCGATAGGCCCATACATCATCAGTAACGATCATTTAGCGTACGTGTGTCAGTGGGCATACTCCAACAGACTCCCACTTGCACATGACTCACCGTACCTAATACATCACAAACAGAGAGCGGCCTCTAGTAAGACATCTCTGCCCCCAAGTTAGTATGGGTTTTGTCTTCAGCACAAAAACCAATCTGCAACCCATGTGAAAAGGTCCTATCGATAAGTGATCAATCATCCTTTTATTCGCAATATCCAAGTGAACACGAGACATGGTACTAAGTCATTCTCCGTTCCTTCATGATTATGTTTCTCGATTTAGACTGGTGGTGACCAAAATATACAAGTTGCAATCAATCATAAATTTTTGCAAGCTTTGAGCATGGCCATGCATTTTGGTGTCAGCGACCAATCATCGAGGGGCCCAAGGATATCTCTCTAAACAGAGGAACAAATTCCTTTGACTTACACTGCCCACCACAGTGATCATACTATGCCCAACTACTCCCTTTATAACAGCCAGTTACGGACTGCATTTGAAAGCAATTAGAACACAGCAAACCAAAGTGATGTAGCCACATGCAACTCCAGTTTGAGGATGAACTGATATTATCATCCTGATTTACTCATGAAAAGTACCATAAAGTAAAATCAGGTGTGGGTCGTCCAGTCACTTGAAACACTTTCAAGTACAGGCGAAGAAATGCGTCCCCGTGCCCCAATCCCCATTGGACACATGACCAATTACTTCCCTCAGTCTTAGTTCATACTTCCCTCCCGAGAGGAATGACCCACTGCGGACATTTAGAATGTTTTCACATTCAGGGAAGAGCAAAACATGCTAAGTTGGAACACAGTAAAGATTTAAAGAAATACCCGCAACTTGTGTATTACTAAATCTCATTTAATAATCGATAAATACAATAAATACAATACTGCTTCATGTTCCCGAAAGGGTAAATACATCAAATATACTAACCAATTACATAATCAAACCAAATCAATAGCAAATCTAATCCCAATAGCACGCGTATGAGCATCATGCTTTGCTTGCGATAAAGGTTTGGTGAACGGATCCGCCACATTGCTATCCGTGTGTACTATTCTGATAACAATGTCTCCACATTCGACCACGTCCCGGATTTAATGATACTTCCGCGGAATATGCCTCGTGCGTCGGTGAGACCTTGGTTCCTTTGCAAGAGCAACCGCACCCTCATTGTCACAGAACACTTCAACAGGGTCGGCAATGCTAGGAACCACTCCTAGATCTTGGATGAACTTCCTCATCCACACAGCCTCCTTCGCACCTTCACTGGCAGCAATATACTCCGACTCGGTAGTAGAATCGGTCACAGTGTCTTGCTTGGAGCTTCTCCAGGAAATAGCACCACCATTGAGCAGGAACACAAACCCCGATTGATATCGGCAGTCGTCCCGATCGGTTTGGAAGCTAGCATCGTAGTATCCAGTCACCCGTAGCTCTTCCGCACCTCCATACACTAAGAACATCTCCTTTGTCCTCCGAAGATACTTGAGAATGTTCTTTACTGCCGTCTAATGTGCCTCACCAGGGTTGGCTTGATATCTACTTGTCATACTTAATGCACAAGATACATCAGGCCTAGTACATAACATGGCGTACATGATCGAGCCTATAGCCTAAGCATATGGGACTCGCCTCATTACTTCCCATTCCTTAGGGGAACTCGGGCTTTGAGCCTTGCTCAACACTAAACCATGTGACATAGGTATGAACCCGTTCTTGGAGTCCTCCATTCTAAATCTCTTTAAGACCTTGTCAATGTACGTACTCTGGCTCAATCCGATCAACCTGCGGGATCTATCTCTATAGATTTTAATCCCTAGATTGTAAGCTGCATCCCCAAGAACTTTCATTGAGAAATAACTCCCTAGCCAGGTTTTACCCCTTGCAAAGTTGGGACGTCGTTCCCAATTAGTAGAATATCATCTACATAAAGAACTAGGAATACAACTACGCTCCCACTAGCTATAATGTAAACGTATGGCTCATCCTTGCTCTTAGAGAAGCCAAACTCTTTGATCTTCTCGTCGAAGCACAGGGTCCAGCTCCGAGAGGCTTGCTTAAGCCCATAAATGGACTTCTTAAGCTTGCAGACTTTATCCGGAAACTCGGGATGTACAAAACCCTCAGGCTGTGTCATATACACATCCTCTGAAAGTGTTACATTCAGGAACGCGGTTTTGACGTCCATTTGCCAAATCTCATAATCATGAAATGCGGCAATGGCCAAAAGTATCCGGATAGACTTCATCATAGCCACCGGTGAAAAGGTTTCCTCATAGTCTACACCATGAGTTTGAGTGAAACCCGTAGCCACCAGTCGTGCCTTCAAGGTGTCTACCTCACCATCCATGCCGATCTTCTTCTTGAAGACCCACTTGCACCATACGGGTTTACACCCCGGCACGGGATCAACCATGTCCCAGACTTGATTATCCGACATGGACTGAATCTCGGATTCCATTGCTTCTAGCCACTTGGAAGACTCAGGGCCCACAACAGCGTCCCGGTATTTGGTAGGCTCATCAGAGACCACTACCATGTCGGCGCCCTCAGATATGTTAAAGCCATATCTCCCTGGCTCATGTCGACTTCTACCAGATCTTCTAATAGGCAACGGGTTTACATTATTTCCAGCTTCATCATGCTGAGATTCAACCCTTTCAGGTTGTGAGCTAGTCCCAACATTAGGATCTACATTGGTAGTCTCTTGAATTTCTTCAAGATCAACCTTTCTACCACTAGCGTCTTTGGATAGCAGTTCCCTTTCAAGGAACATTGCCCTTCGAGCAACAAATACCTTGTTCTCCGAAGGTTTGTAAAACAAATATCCCATAGACCCAGCAGGATAACCAATGAAAAAGAACCTTTCGGCCCTGGGTTCCAATTTGTCCTCAACCTCACGTCTTACGTAGGCAGGACAACCCCAGACCTTTAAATATGAAATGGATGTAATTTTCCCATGCCACATCTCATACGGTGTTTTCTTAACCTTCTTTGTTGGTACGAGGTTAAGGATTCTACCAGCCGTTTCAATCGCATATCCTCAAAACGTAACGGGAACGTCCGTACGAACCATCATAGACCGAACTATATCTAACAATGTTCGGTTCCTCCTCTCGGCGACACCATTTAACTGTGGTGTCCTAGGAGGGGTTAATTGCGAGTTAATCCCACAATCCCTTAGATGTTCACGGAACTCAGAACTAAGATACTCACCACCTCTATCAGATCGTAGCATCTTAATCCCTTTCCCTAGTTGATTTTCCACCTCGCTTTGATAAGTCTTGAACACCTCAAAGGTATCCGACTTTTGTCTCACCAAGTAGACATACCCGTATCGACTATAATCATCAATAAAGGTAACAAAGTAGCGGGAATGATCTCTTGTGGCATGCTTGAATGGACCACACACATCCGTGTGAACGATATCCAACAAGTCTTGCGTGCTCCCACAAACGCCGGTGAAGGGTGATTTGGTCATCTTGCCCAATACACAAGATTCGTATACTTCATTGGACCCGTGGTCAAATGATTCCAAGATCCCATCCGCTTGGAGCTTGGCGATGCGTTTCTTGTTTATGTGGCCTAACCGACCATGCCATAAAGATAATTTATCCAAAATACTTTTGGATCCCGAATCAACATTCATGATCGATCTATTGTTTTGCAAGCTTATGCTTGTCTCATATATACCATGACATGGAAATGCTTTAAAATAAAAAACATGATCTTTGTAACATTCAATTCTACCATTCTCAAATTTAAAGTTAAATCCATCGTCATACAAGGCATACAAAGAAATAATGTTTCTTGTCACGCAGGGCGCAAAAGATACATTTAATAAAACAATAGAAAAGCCGGAAGGAAAGGCGAGGTCCACACTCCCAATCTTCTCAACCGGGACACCCGCTTTGTTTCCCATGATGAGATCCAGCTCTCCATCAACCAAGTCCCTCCTTCTTCTTAGTACCTGCACATTATTACAAACGTGAGTACCACACCCGCTGTCTAAAACCCAGGCGTTAGAAGTAGAAGTGTTATGGAGTTCAATCACGTACGTACTGGAGGCAGCGGCACCTTTAGCTCGTAGCCTTTTGAGCTCCTCCGTATACTTGGGGAAACTACGCCGGTAGTGACCCTTCTCCCCGCAGAAGTAGCAGGTTGCCTCTTCCAGAGTGGTGGCAGCGGGAGCCACTTGCTTCCCCTTCTGCTCCGGGGTTTGGTTAGGTTTGGGCTTTGGCCCTTGGGCCTTGGCCTTCTTCTTTCCCTTCCCCTTGAAGCCCGAAGCGGGTTGCTTCCGCTTGTGCCCACCTTCGGTAATGGTGAGGACGGCAGTGGAGGTGGAGGGCTTTGCCTTGGCAAGCTCGGACTTAGTAGTCTTGAGCATGCCGTGCAATTCCATAATGGTTTTATCCATACTATTCATAAGGAAGTTCACAATGAACGGTCCATATGACAGAGGCAAAGATTGGAGGATTATTTCAACCGCCAACTCTTTCCCCATGGGAAAGCCCAACTCCTCTAGCTGATCCACATACCCTTTCATCTTAAGGATGTGGGAGCTTTCATTGCCGCCCTCCGGCATCTTACAAGCGACAAAAGCCTTGAGACACTCATAAAGCTCTTGCTGGATGATGTATATTATTTTGAACCATGTAATTGTTTCAAAATTTATACATGTCAAGGCATTTATATTAAGCTTATGCTTAAGAAGTAATATCATGATCATGAATAATTTGGATAAGTTATCCTTATGACATAGTTGACTTAACCATATAAACAAGATTTGTATCACCAGACTCTGTGTGGTAAGGAATTTGGAATCGTTTGATCATGGGTCAAATGTTGACTAACAAATCTTATATATTAGGTTAATTTAATTATACATCCTTCATTTATGTATGTGAGAGGATTGATAGCTTGTTGGATTACGTACACACTCTTGTGTGTAGACCGTGTTGGGGTTCGTGGTACAACGTAACGGAAGAAAGCAAGTACATAAAACGAAATTTCAAAGCTAAAAAGCAAACCACATGAAGAACCCCATAGTGTACCAATCTCTACAACTAGCTAAGCAACTTAAAACAGAAAGAAAGGAGAGAAATATACCCTTGATATCTCTGGTTGTTGTGTGTGTGTAGCTCCAAGTCTTGATCTCCTTCTTGAACTCTTTCTCCAAATCGAAGTCCACACCGAGAAACAAGGCAACCTTGGTGTACTAGCACCCCTTTGCTTAATCCAACAATATGAAAAAGCTACTTGAACAACAACCCACGAAACCACCAGGAACTTTTGTCTCTTTTCTCTCTTACTTAGCAACTCACAAGTTCTAAGTGTTTAACTTTCAAGAAGTGGCTAAGAGTGTAAAGAGAGAAGTATGGCATGCTTTTATAAACCCCAAGTCGCCCCCTGAACTCCCCAAGTCGGCCCAGTGATAATGATGTGGTTAAGCATGCATTGGTGGAATTTAGAGGTGAAAAGAATAAAGTTGTTTCTCTCAGGCAGGGTTAGCGCCGCTAACCGCCCACTTGTAGCGCCGCTAATGCGGCTGAGTTAGCGACGTCTGGGTTAGCGTCTCTAACCCCTCCTGGAAACCAACTATCATTATTTATCATTTCACACCCTCTTCTTTTGGTTGTTGTCAAGATCAGCCCCCTGTGTGTGACCCGATAGGCCCATACAAATCGGTATTGATCATTTAGCATACGTTTGTCAGCGTGCATACTCCAACAGACTCCCACTTGCACATGACACACCGTACCCAGTACATCACAAACAAAGAGCGGCCTCTAGCAAGACATCTCTTCCCCCAAGTCAGTATGGGTTTTGACTTTAGCACAAAAACCAATCTGCAACCCATGTGAAAAGGTCCTATCGATAAGTGATCAATCATCCTTTTGTTCGCGTTATCCAAGTTAACGCGAGACATGGTACAAAGTCATTCTCCGTTCGTTCACGATTATGTTTCTTGATCTAGAATGGTGGTGACCAAAATATACACGTTGCAATCAATCATAAATTATTGCAAGCTTTGAGCATGGCCATGCATTTTGCTGTCAGTGACCAATCATCGAGGGGCCCAAGGATATCTCTCTAAACAGAGGAACAAATTCCTTTGACTTACACTGCCCACCACAGTGATCATACTCTGCCCAACTACTCCCTTTATAACAGCCAGTTACGGACTGCATTTGAAAGCAATTAGAACAAAGCAAACCAAAGTGATGCAGCCACGTGCATCTCTAGTTTGAGGATGAACTGATATTATCATCCTGATTTACTCATGAAAAGTACCATAAAGTAAAATCAGGTGTGGGTCGTCCAGTCACTTGAATCACTTTCAAGTACAGGCGAAGAAATGCGTCCCCGTGCCCCAATCCCCATTGGGCACATGACCAATTACTTCCCTCAGTCTTAGTTGATACTTCCCTCCCTAAAAGAATGACCCACTGCGGACATTTAGAATGTTTACACATTCAGGGAAGAGCAAAACATGCTAAGTTGGAACACAGTAAAGATTTAAAGAAATACCCGCAACTTGCGTATTACTAAATCTCATTTAATAATCGATAAATTCAATAAATACAATACTGCTTCATGTTCCCAAAAGGGTAAATACATCAAATATACTAACCAAATACATAATCAAACCAAATCACTAGCAAATCTAATCCCAATAGCACGCGTATGAGCATCATGCTTTGCTTACGATAAAGGTTTGGTAAACGGATCCGCCACATTTCTATCCGTGTGTACTCTGCTGATGACAATGTCTCTACATTCGACCACGTCCCGGATGTAAAGATACTTCCGTGGAATATGCCTCGTGCGTCGGTGAGACCTTGGTTCCTTTGCTAGAGCAACCTTACCCTCGTTGTCACAAAACACCTCAACAGGGTCGGCAATGCTAGGAACCACTCCCAGATCTTGGATGAACTTCCTCATCCACACAGCCTCCTTCGCAGCTTCACTGGCCGCAATATACTCCGATTCGGTAGTAGAATCGGCCACAATGTCTTGCTTGGAGCTTCTCCAGGAAATAGCACCACCATTGAGTAGAAACAAAAACCCCGATTGAGATCGGCAGTCATCCCGATCAGTTTGGAAGCTAGCATCGGAGTAACCAGTCACCCGTAGCTCTTCCGCACCTCCATACACCAAGAACATCTCCTTTGTCCTCCGAAGATACTTGAGAATGTTCTTTACTGCCGTCCAATGTGCCTCACCAGGGTTGGCTTGATATCTACTACTCATACTCAATGCACAAGATATATCAGGCCTAGTACATAACATGGCGTACATGATCGAGCCAATTGCCGAAGCATATGGAACTCGCCTCATTACTTCCCTTTCCTCAGGGGAACTCGGGCTTTGAGCCTTGCTCAACACTAAACCATGTGACATAGGTATGAACCCCTTCTTGGAGTCCTCCATCCTAAATCTCTTTAGGACCTTGTCAATGTACGTACTCTGGCTCAATCCGATCAACCTGCAGGATCTATCTCTATAGATTTTAATCCCAAGAATGTAAGCCGCATCCCCAATATCCTTCATTGAAAAACAACTCCCTAGCCAGGCTTTTACCCCTTACAAAGTTGGGACGTCGTTCCCAATTAGTAGAATATCATCTACATAAAGAACTAGGAATACAACTACGCTCCCACTAGCTCTAATGTAAATGCATGGCTCATCCTTGCTCTTAGAGAAGCCAAACTCTCTGACCTTCTCGTCGAAGCACAGGTTCCAGCTCTGAGAGGCTTGCTTAAGCCCATAAATAGACTTCTTAAGCTTGCAGACTTTATCCGGAAACTTTGGATGTACAAAACCCACAGGCTGTGTCATATACACATCCTCTGCAAGTGTTCCTTTAAGGAACGCGTTCTTGACGTCCATTTGCCAAATCTCATAATCATGAAATACGGCAATGGCCAAAAGTAACCAGATAGACTTCATCATAACCACCGGGGAAAAGGTTTCCGCATAGTCTATACCATGAGTTTGAATGAAACCCTTAGCCACCAGTCGGGCCTTGAAGGTCTCTACCTCACCATCCATGCCAATCTTCTTCTTGAAGACCCACTTGCACCCTACGGGTTTACACCCCGGCACGGGATCAACCAAGTCCCAGACTTGTTTATCCGACATGGACTGAATCTCGGATTCCATTGCTTCTACTCACTTGGCGGACTCAGAGCCCCCCACAGCGTCCTGGTATTTGGTAGGCTCATCAGAGACCACTACCATGTTGGTGCCCTCAGATATGTTAAAACCATATCTCTCTGGCTCATGCCGATCTCTACCAGATATTCTAATAGGCAATGGGTTTACATTATATCCAGCTTCATCATGCTGAGAATCAACCCTTTCAGGTTGTCAGCTAGTCCCAACATCAGGTTCTACATTGGTAGTCTCTTGAATTTCTTCAAGATCAACCTTTATCCCACTAGCGTCTTTGGATAGCAGTTCCCTCTCAAGGAACATCGCCCTTCGAGGAACAAACACCTTGTTCTCCGAAGGTTTGTAAAACAAATATCCCATAGACCCAGCAGGATAACCAATGAAAAAGCACCTTTCGGCCCTAGGCTCCAACTTGTCCTCAACCTCACGTCTTACGTAGGCAGGAAAACCCCAGACCTTGAAATATGAAATGGATGGAACCTTTCCATGCCACATCTCATACGGTGTTGTCTTAACCTTCTTTGTTGGTACGAGGTTAAGGATTCTATCGGCCGTCTCAAGCACATATCCCCAAAACGTAACGGGAATGTCCGTACGAACCATCATAGACCGAACCATATCTAACAATGTCCGGTTCCTCCTCTCGGCAACACCATTTAATTGTGGCGGCCTAGGAGGGGTTAATTGCGAGATAATCCCACAATCCCTTAGATGTTCACGGAATTCGGAACTAAGATACTCACCGCCTCTATCAGATCGTAGCATCTTAATCCTTTTCTCAAGTTGATTTTCCACCTCGTTTTGATAAGTCTTGAACACCTCAAAGGTATCTGACTTTTGTCTCACCAAGTAGACATACCCGTATCGACTATAATCATCAATAAAGGTAACAAAGTAGCGGGAATTATCTCTTGTGGCATGCTTGAACGGACCACACACATCCGTGTTAACGATATCCAACAAGTCTTGCGCCCTCTCACAAACACCGGTGAATGGTGCTTTGGTCATCTTGCCCAATACACAAGATTCACATACTTCATTAGACCCGTGGTCAAATGATTCCAAGATCCCATCCGCTTGGAGCTTGGCGATGTGTTTCTTGTTTATGTGGCCTAACCGACCATGCCATAGAGTCATTTTATCCAAAACACTTTTGGATCCCGAATCAACATTCATGATTGACCTACTGCTTTGCAAGCTTATGCTTGTTTCATATATGCCATGACATGGAAATGCTTTAAAATAGAAGACATGATCTTTGTATCATAAAATGCTACAATTTTCAAATTTAAAGTTAAAACCATCGTCATACAAGTCTTATAAAGAAATAATGTTTCTTGCCACGCAGGGCGCAAAAGATACATTTAACAAAACAATAGATAAGCCGGAAGGAAAGGCGAGCTCCACATACCCAATATTCTCAACTGGGACAACCGCTTTGTTTCCCATGATGAGATCCAACTATCCATCAACCAAGTCCCTTCTTCTTCTTAGTACCTGCACATTATTACAAACGTGAGTACCACACCCACTGTCTAAAACCCAGGCGTTAGAAGTAGAAGTGTTATGAAGTTCAATCATGTACGTACCGGAGGCAGCGGCACCTTTAGAGTGAAGCTTCTTGAGCTCCTCCGTGTACTTGGGGCAACTACGCCGGTAGTGACCCTTCTCCCTGCAGAAGTAGCAGGTTGCCTCTTCCGGTGAGGTGGTAGCGGGAGCCACTTGCTTCCCCTTCGGCTCTGGGGTTGGGTTAGGTTTGGGCTTCGGCCCTTGGGCCTTGGCCTTCTTCTTTCCCTTCTCTTTGGAGCCCGAAGCGGGCTGCTTCCGCTTGTGCCCACCTTCGTTGATGGTGAGGACGGTAGTGGAGGTGGAGGACTTAGACTTGGCAAGCTTGCCCTCGGCTGTCTTAAGCATGCCATGCAGTTCCATAATGGACTTGTCCATACTATGCATATGGAAGTTCACGATGAACGGACCATATGCGGGAGGCAAGGATTGGAGGATGATATCAACCGCCAACTCCTTCCACATGGGAAAGCCCAACTCCTCAAGCTGGTCCACGTACCCTTTCATATTTAGTACGTGGGAGCTCACATTGCCGCCCTCCTGCATCCAGCAACCGATGAAGGCCATGACGCTCATAGTGTTCTTGCCAGGCTCGCTGTTGGAACATGTCCTTCAGCTGAGATATCATCTCAAACGCACTCACTTTCTCGAATTGCCTTTGCAACTCGGGACTCATGGTCGTTAGAATTAGGCAAGTAACGTCATTGGTGTCCTTGAGGCACTTTTCATATGCCTCTCGGACGACCCTCGCCGCGTTGGTAGCAGGAGGTTCCGGAATAGGTGACTCAAGGACCTCTAGCTTCACCTCATGGCGAAGGACAATTTTTAAAGTCCTATGCCAATCGATAAAGTTTGTCCGCGTGAGTTTTTCCTTCTCCAAAAATTGACGAAGTGACATGTTGGTGGTGTTGGTGTTGCTAGTAGATGCCATCTACAAGCAGAGTATGAAATTTGGTTAGTTATGATGTATTAAATCCTTGTTAAAATAATTACCCACTTGTTATAAAACAAATTATATTAACAAGGGCTAAGAACCTCAAAATACCCTAATCCATGACGGGTTTTCCGCGGATCACTTTATAGAGCTATTTTAGGCCGGTAAACACTTTACCAATTGAAATCCGTGATCACAACTCTTAGGCACTTGCGGAATCCTAGGTACTCATAGCACCCTTTTGGCATGTTTGATCCGTCCACACCAATTCCTCATTAACCCACTTTGATAGCTCGGCTAGAGCTCGACAACTACCAATGTGTTTTAAGTCTTGGAATTGTAAATCGTCCGTCAAGATACACGGTGGTACTCTATCCCAATGGCCGGCTCGGCTAGAGCTCGACAACCGACCTTGGGAGTTCCTACACGCGCCTACCACACAGTTACGCAAAACCGATCTTGGCTAGAGCTCGACGACCGATCTTGTTTCACTAGAATCGGGCGGTGTCATCTTACCGGTGGTGTGAGATTTACTTTTGAAAAACGGGTTTTTGTTTCTCCGGTTAAAACACTTTTAACCAATTCTTGTCTATGTGGCGCGCGGAGTTCGTAAACCGATTTAAAACTCTTTGATTTTATTATTTTGAAAAATTTTCTAGCATGCGAAGAACCTAAACATCCATGCAAGAAAATAAACAAAATAAAATCAACCACGCATGTAATATAAATCCGGTAACGAGCCAATCCTATGCGCCTTGCCCGTAAGACAACGTGCAAGACTAAGTCATCTAAGGACTAAACCGAATGACTTGTTGTGTGCTCCTCCCCCTTGATCCATCGCGTCTTTTACCGACCTCCGGATCCAAGTACGCCAAGATATACTCCAATGGTCCTTGTTGGTTGCTTCGGTTCTCCTTTTACAATTTACAAATTTAAAAGGAAATGGCATGCAAGCCATAATTTCTATTCTAAGCTAATATCACAAATTACAAAGAATAAGAAATCGGCATGCAAGCCGTTAAATATACAAACCGAATGAATAGATTAATTATTACAAACCATTGTGGTACATGTTGGGATTTCAAGACCACGCAACGGAAGCGAAAAACACAAGAATCAAGCAAGAACATGTCCAAAACAATGAAATCCCAAAGGTGGATCTACTCTATGTGTTAAAATAGCAACAAAGAAGGAGGTTAGAGAGTTATACCAGTCTCCTAAGCTCCAATAAGGTCCTTGTTGGCTGGGGTCGTTGTCAAGCAAGGCTTTCTTTCTTCTTCTTGGCTTCTCTTCACGAAATCACACTCCGGGAACAAGCCTAACAATTAGTGCTAGCTAACTTATGTTAAATCTTCCCTGGAAATCCCACACAAGAGCAACAACTAAATCCCTGGAACCAAAACCTCTAGTTCACTAAATCACCAACTTGAGGTATTGAGTGAGGAAGAGAGAATATATGTGCTTGAGAGATTTTTGGCCAAGATGTCCCTGGAGCTTCCTCTAGCCGGCCAAGAAAAGACTAGAAGCTCTCATGCAATGGCCAAAAGTGTAGGTGATTTTGACATAAAGCACATGCAGCCGTAGCAACGCTAATCTTGAGTTAGCGGCGCTAACCCTTAGCCCTTAGCGGCGCTAACGCGGCCTGACATTGATACTACATAAAATACATGCAGCCGTAGCGGCGCTAACCTTTAACAGTTAGCGGCGCTAACTCGTTAAGTTAGCGGCACTAACGCGGCCTGCATTGCTAACTTACACTTTTGCCATCTTTGGTCCCTCAATCTTATTTGCTGTCATGTTAGACCCCGGTGTGTGACCCAAATAGGCCCATACATCATCGGTAGTGCTCTAAGGCGTACAAATATTATTGGGAAGATTCTAACAAACTCCCACTTGCACATAATATTCTATACCCTAGCAAGCTCAGACAAAGAACGGCCTCTAGCAAAGCATCAATGCCCCCAAGTCTGTATGGGTTCTGAATACCTGCAGAAAACCATCATACTGAAAGTTGTGGTCCTAGATAAGTGATCTTAAACATCCTTTTGTTCGCGATATCCTTGTGAACACGAGACAATGATTAGAAAATGTCAATCTCCAGATCGTTCACGATTATGTTTCTCGATCTTGATTGGCGGTGACCAAAAGGTAAGGACATATCTGATTCTCAATCAATATTCCTTGTGCATGACCATGCAATATTTTGGTGTCAGCTCCCAATCATCGAGGGGCCCAGGGATATCTCTCATACAGGAGGAACAAATCCCTTCGACTGCATAACCCTATACCATACCTCTTGACTTACCTAGTCATCTCCTTTATCACAGCCAGTTACGAACTGCTTTTGAAAATGGCTAAAGCAAGTAAGAACTATGATATAGTAGTTCATACATATCGGGTCTAAGGATGTAAGATTTTATCATCCCAAGTTACTCGTGACTATAATCCATGAAGTATACTTGGGTGTGGGTCTTCCAGTCACTTGAAACTCTTTTCAAGCACAGATAAGCATTGCACCTTAATTCAACCATTTTGAATTCCAGATCAGATGCTTATCTCAGTCTTGATTCAATCTTTCTTCCATAAGATTGACTGACTGTGGAAAGTTTGAAATATGGAATAATATTTCTGGAAGTAGTTAAACATGCTAAGATGGAACACAGTAAAGTCTTATGAATGTAACCGTATCACACGCATATATAATCCCCATTATATATCGAAACAAGCATAAGTTACAATACTGTCTGTATCGTTCCCAAAATAAAATAATACATATCAAATAAACTAATATATACAACTCAAGCCAAATTGCTAGAAAATCTTACACCTATCCCTCTAGTGTGAGATTCATGAGCTGCTTGCGGTAACGGCTTAGTGAATGGATCTGCCAAGTTTCCATTCGATGCTACTCTGCTAATGATGACTTCACCACTTTCAATAACATCCTGTATAAAGTGGTATTTGCGCGAAATATGTCTTGTCCTCTTGTGAGCTCTTGGTTCCTCATTGTCACAAAATATCTGAATAAGGTCAGCGATGCTTGGAACTACTTGTAGATCTTGGATGAATTTCTTCATCCACACGGCCTCCTTTGCAGCTTCACTTGCCGCAATGTACTCCGATTCGGTAGTCGAATTAGCCACCGTGTCTTGCTTTGAGCTCCTCCAGCTGACAGCAACACCATTTAACAGGAACACAAACCCTGATTGAGATCGGTAGTCATCCCTGTCAGTTTGGAAGCTAGCATCCGAGTAACCCTTTACTCTCAGCTGTTCTTCCCTACCATATACTAAGAACATCTCTTTTGTACATCGCAAATACTTAAGAATGTTCTTCACTTCCCTCCAGTGAGGCTCTCCTGGGTTCGCCTGATATCTACTAGTCATGCTTAAAGCACATGATACATCAGGACGAGTGCATAGCATGGCGTACATGATCAAGCCCACAGCCGAAGCATATTGTACTTGCTTCATTACTTCTATCTCATCCTTGGAGGTAGGACATTGAGTTTTACTCAAAGTCAAACCATGCATCATAGGAAGGTTTCCTTTCTTGGATTCCTCCATCTTAAAGCGTCTCACGACCTTTTCTATGTATGCACTTTGAGAAAGCCCTCGCAGCCTTCTAGATCTATCTCTTTAGATCTTTATTCCCATAATATAGCTCGCATCGCCTAGGTCCTTCATTGAAAAACAATTCCCTAGCTAAGATTTAACACTCCTTAGGCTTGGGATATGATTTCCAATTAGTAGAATATCATCTACATACAAAACCAAGAATACTATGGTGCTCCCACTAGCCCTGACATACACGCAAGGTTCATCTTTACTCTTTGAAAATCCAAACTCTTTGATTTTCTCATCAAAGCAAAGATTCCATCTATGCCATGTTTCTTCTTAAAAACCCATTTACACCCAATGGGTTTTATCCCTGGTGTAGGATCAACCAGTTCCCAAACCTGGTTATCCGACATAGATTGCATCTCGATCTCCATCGCCTTTCTCCACTGAGCAGACTCAGGGCCTGCCATGGCTTCCTTATAGGTGGTAGGTTCATCATGATCCACCAATAACTCGTTACCCTTAGATATGAGAAACCCATATCTCTCTGGCTCATAACGAGTCCTACTGGAACGCCTAGGAGTAGACGTCGCTAGAGTGTCAGGTATCGCAGCATCATCTTGCTCGGTGTTTTGGCTACTGCCAACCTCAAGTCCTTTATTGGCTGACCCTTGATCTTCCTCAAGGTCAATCTCCTTACAGCCATGTTTGGATAGCAACTCCCTTTCAAGGAAGAATGCCCTTCGAGCAACAAATACCTTGTTCTCTGAAGGTTTATAAAATAAATATCTAACATCGTTAGGAGGATATCCGATAAAATAACACCTCTCTGAACGAGGTTCAAGTTTGTGTTCGGCCTTACGTCTCACGTAGGCTTGACAACCCCAAACTCGTAGGTATGAAAGTGTCGGCTTCTTACCATGCCACATTTCATAAGGTGTTTTAGTAACTTTCTTGGTTGGTGCGAGGTTAAGAATTCTTACCGCCGTTTCTAAGGCATAGCCCCAGAAACTAACAGGTACCTCCGTCCTATTCATCATAGACCTTACCATATCAAGCAAAGTCCGGTTCCTCCTCTCAGCGACTCCATTTAATTGTGGAGTGCTTGGAGGTGTTAATTGTGAAATAATTTCACAATTATTAAGATGATCGGTGAATTCGGTACTTAGATACTCTCCACGTCTATCACACCGGAGTATCTTAATCGTTTTGCCCAGTTGATTCTGGACTTCGTTTTGGAATGTCTTGAACACCTTTTGGTTTCATTCTTGTGTTTAACAAGATAGACATACCCATACCTACTATAATAATCTATAAAGGTTACGAAGTATCTTGAATTATTCCTTGTGACATGCTTGAAAGGTCCACATACATCCGTATGGATTATGTCTAAAAGGTCATTTCCCATCTCACTTGTTCCCGTGAAGGGTGCTTTTGTCATTTTGCCCAATAAACAAGATTCGCATACCTCATTCAATCCTTGATCAAATGATTCCAAGATACCATCCGCTTGGAGCTTGGTGATACGAGTCTTATTTATATGGCCAAGACGACTATGTCACATGGAATATTTATCCAAACCATTTTTGGATTCAGAATCAATATTCATGATAGATTGTCTCGATTCAATGTATACATTAGCTTCATAAATGCCATGACATGGTTGAGCTTCAAAATAAACAATATCATTTTTGAAACAAACAATTTTACCATTCACAAAATTAAAATTGTAACCATCGTCATACAATCTATGAAAAGAAATAATGTTTCTTGCCACACAGGGCGAATAACATACATCTTTTAATAAAATTGAATAACCGGTCTTGAATGAAAGCTCCAAGTCTCCTTTAGCTTCCACTGGGACAACCGTCGAGTTTCCCATAACAAGATCCAGTTCTCCAAGCTCTAAGCTCCTACTTTCCCTTAGCACCTGCACCATATTACATATGTGAGTGCCACAGCCAGTATCTAATACCCAACCTTTAGAAGTAGAAGTATGGTGGAGTTCTATCATGAACGTACCTGACTTGTCCGGACCCGAAATGCTTATTGCCTTGAGCTTGTTGAGTCCCTCCAGGTACTTCGGGCAGCTACGGCGGTAATGGCCCTTGCCCCCGTAGAAAAAGTACTCCGCATCCTCCGGAGTCTTGGTTTAGGGAAGTTTCCCCTTACCCTTACCCTCGGAGGCCAGGTTAGGCTTGGCCGCGCCAACCTTTCCCTTACCCTTCCTTTTATTGGAAGGGGCGGTCTTCTTCTTAGTGATGCAGCCTTCCCGGATGGCGAGAACGGGATTGGAGAAGGAGGATGGCTTATTCTTGGTCATGCTAGACTCAGCGGTCTTTAGCATACCATGAAGTTCCATCAGGGTTTTGTCCATGCATATGATAACTCATTACGAATTGATCATATGTACTGGGCAGGGATTGGAGGATTAAATCAACCGCCATTTCCCTCCCGATGGTAAAACCCAACTTCTCCATGCGCTTGATGGTTACTTTCATTCGCAACACATGCGCGCTCACGTTCCCTCCCTTTTGCATATTGCAAGCAAGAGTCATTTTGAGGCACTCGTACCTTTCCTGCCTCGCCTGCTGTTGGAACATATCCTTCAGCTGCACGATCAGGTCGTAAGCACCAAGATGATCCATTTGCTTTTGCAAATCTTGGTTCATCGTGCTGTGCTCAACATAAGGCACGTGACTTCCTCAGTTTCCTTGAGGCGTTTTTCATGCGCCTCACGGACAGCCCTTGTTGCATTAGCAGGAGGTGCCTCGGGGAGGGGTTCCTCTATGGTATGCAACTTTCCTTCATACCGCAAGACCAACCTCAGTTGTCTGTGCCAGTCCATGAAGTTGCTACCGTCGAGTTTCTCCTTCTTAAGGAACACCCGAAGAGAAACATTGGTGGTAGTGTTTGTTGCGCTTGTTGATGCCATCTACAATTGTTGCAAAGTAGATATTAGTTAGATTGATATTTTATCTTGTTAAATAATTTACCCATAAAGAATTAACTTAACAAGGCTAAGAACCGTATTTCATCCTACCATGTGACGGGGTTACCGCGGATCACATGATAAAACTATTTAAGTCGGCAACCATTTTGCCAATTGCAATCTCCATTGCAATCCTTAGCACATGCGGGATCCTACAACATCCATTGGTCGTTTGGTATGTTTGATCCCTTCTTGCGCCAATTTTAAGTCTTGAAATTTTGGTTAACTCGTGCTAAGCTCGACAATTAACCAAGATTTCAAACCTAAAATTGCAAATCGTCCGTCAAGACATACGGTAACAAATTAACCAAAGTTGGCTCGTGCTAAGCTTGACAACCAAAATTGTGAAATTGCCACACTCTCACCTTCCACACAGTTTCATGAGAATTGGCTCGTGCTAAGCTCGACAACCAAATCCCATAAGACTAGATTTGGGTGGTATCGACTTACGGATGGTGCATGATTTACGTTTTGTGGAAAAACGGGATTTTGTTTCCAGTTTGGTTTAAATTAACTTATTAGTGACAAAACCTATTTTCACTATGTGGGTTAATCTTTGTATGTGATCGTGCGCGAGAGTAAACCATTTTTACCAAAACTCTTGTGATTTTATTAATTTTTGTAAAAAATTATCTAGCATGCAAAACCTACAAACCCATGCATAGAATAATAAAATCACATTACACGCAATATACAATATAGTCGGTAACCCTTGCCAATAAACCTATGCGTTCCTCCCGTGAGCCAAAACGGGAGGAACTTGGTCAACTATGGGACAAAACAATCTTGATGCAAGCTCCCACTAGAACCACCATCTCCCATGGACTTCATTGGCTTCTAAGGGCATCAAACTCCATCTTGTTTTGCCTCCTCTTGTGTCTTCATCCCTCTATCATACAAATTACATACAATAGAAAATAAATGACATACAAGCCACATAATTTTCCTATTTATTTAATTAAATGTACATGGATGAATGAAATGGCATGCAAGCCACAAATTATTACAATCAAACCGAATTTAATAAATTTACAGCCATCATATGTGGTTAAAACCACCAAATGCATACCAAACACAAATCAACCAAATGTGCCATGGCAAGGTTACCAACTCATATCAACACATACAACCAAACAAATCATGCCACTATTGGAACAACAAGGAAATACCTTTGAAACAAATTTCCAGAAGGTCTAAGTGCCAAAAATCCCGAGACCAAAACTGTTTTATTCAAAATTTTCGAAAATAATTTTCCAGTAACGTTAGCGCCGCTAAAGCTTAAGACTTAGCGCCGCTAACCCTAACGGCAGAATACAAACATTTTGATTTCGGGTTTTTCAAGCCACCAAGTGCTATTCTAACATAGAGGTGGCTCTGATACCACTGTTGGGATTTCAAGACCACGCAACGGAAGCGAAAAACACAAGAATCAAGCAAGAACATGTCCAAAGCAATGAAATCCCAAAGGTGGATCTACTCTATGTGATAAAAGAGCAACAAAGAAGGAGGTTAGAGAGTTATACCAGTCTCCTAAGCTCCAATAAGGTCCTTGTTGGTGGCTGGAGTCATTGTCAAGCAAGGATTTCTTTCTCCTTCTTGGCTTCTCTTCACGAAATCACACCCTGGGAACAAGCCTAACAATTAGTGCTAGCTAACTTATGTGAAAATCCCACACAAGAACAGCAACTAAATCCCTGGAACCAAAGCCTCTAGTTAACTAAATCACCAACTTGAGGTATTGAGTGAGGAAGAGAGAATATGTGTACTTGAGAGAGATTTTTGGCCAAGATGTCCCTGGAGCTTCCTCTAGCCGGCCAAGAAAAGACTAGAAGCTCTCATGCATTGGCCAAAAGTGTAGGTGATTTTGACATAAAGCACATGCAGCCGTAGCGCCGCTAACCCTTAGCCCTTAGCGGCGCTAACGCGGCCTGACATTGATACGACATAAAACACATGCAGCCGTAGCGGCGCTAACCTTTAACAGATAGCGGCGCGAACGCGGCCTGCATTGCTAACTTACACTTTTGCCATCTTTGGTCCCTCAATCTTATTTGCTGTCATGTTAGACCCCGGTGTGTGACCTAAATAGGCCCATACATCATCGGTAGTGCTCTAAGGCGTACAAATATTATTGGGCAGATTCTAACAGTACAAACCACCAAATGAATTAATACATTAATCTAAACCAACCAAACACATCACATAGGTCTTATGGCTCAAAAAATGTTACCGGATGCAAATACTACAAACACATACAAGAAAACACAAACTACACATGGTGTGCCACACAAAACCATGTAAATCTTATATGTCTTGGTTAAGATTATCTAAACACCCAAGGCACTAATAATCCTATGTACATATGCATTAGGAACCTTAAACAAGTCAAAATTCCATAGTCATATATACAGAATGTAAGTATATGCAATTAACCATTTTCATTCCAAAATGTTAATCCACATATAAGTACACCAACCAAGGCATAAGGAATCTTAATCAGACACATAACAAATCTGGAACAAAATTCCACAAGGTACAAGTAGCTCAAGCGATCCAACAAAATTGATTTTAGGCAAAATGCATTCTGCCAGACGGGTTAGCGCCGCTAACTATACAGAGTTAGCGCCGTTAACTCCAGTTTAGCGCCGCTATCGCGAGACGGCTTAGCGTCAACTACGGACGGTTTAGCGCCGCTAACATAGACAGGTTAGTGCCGCTAAACACTGTACAGAAGCAAAAATCACATTTTTCGGATTTTCAAAGCCACCAAGTGCAAAACTAGTGTAGAGGTGGCTCTGATTCCACTGTTGGGGTTCGTGGTACAACGCAACGGAAGCATGGAAGTATATAAAACGAAATTTCAAAGCTAAAAAGCAAAGCACATGAAGAAAGGAGAGAAATATACCCTTGATATCTCTGGTTGTTGTGTATGTGTAGCTCCAAGTCATGATCTCCTTCTTGAACTCTTTCTCCAAATCGAAGTCCACACCGAGAAACAAGGTAACCTTGCTGTACTAGCACCCCTTTGCTTAATCCAACAATATGAAAAAGCTACTGAAACAACAACCCACGAAACCACCAGGAACTCATCTCTCTTTTCTCTCTTACTTAGCAACACACAAGTTCTAAGTGTTTAACTTTCAAGAAGTGGCTAAGAGTGTAAAGAGAGAAGCATGGCATGCTTTTATAAAACCCAAGTCGCCCCCTGAACTCCCCAAGTCGGCCCAGTGATAATGATGTGGTTAATCATGCATTGGTGAAATTTAGAGGTGAAAAGAATAAAGTTGTTTTTGTCAGGCAGGTTTAGCGCCGCTAACCGCCCACTTGTAGTGCCGCTAACCTCTTAAGGTTAGTGCCGCTAACGCGGCTGAGTTAGCGACTTTGGGTTAGTGTTGCTAACCCCTCCTGGAAACCAACTATCATTATTTATCCTTTCTCACCCTCTTCTTTTGGTTTTTGTCAAGATCAGCCCCCGGTGTGTGACCCGATAGGCCCATACATCATCGGTAGTGACCATTTCGCATACGTGTGTCAGCGGGCATACTCCAACAGACCGTTCAATCAAATCATAAGGTATAAAATCCAAATACTTCGTTATCTTTACCGATGATGGTAGAGGAAATGGATATGTGTATTCATTGATAGACTATGTGTTTGAAACCTTATAGGTGTTAGAGACACACCATAACGAAGTGCCTGATTTAAAATAGATAAAGAAATATGATACTCGATTCAAGTTACACAAAGGTTGATTGTCGAGCTTTAGCCGAGTTAATCTTTGTGTAGACTGTGTAGATTGAGTTAATATGTTCTAAAATTCTATTACCATCAATTGAATTATGGATTTGTCACATAATTCACTCCTTCTATGACACATTGTATAATGGGTCATATCATGGAGGAACCGGACATTCTTGATATGGTCTGGTAATTGATATGTTCCACTTTAGTATTCAATTGTTTGAAGTATACTAAAGTAGTGGAAGGCTATGTTCTTAATCATAAACCAACAAAGACGGTTAAGACTACACCTTAGGGGATGAGACTAGAAAGAGTATCTTCGCTTGTCTGTCTCAAAGTCTTGATTGTCTAAACCTGCGTTTTGTACGTGAGGTGAAGGAATCCGGAATCTAGAGGTGTTACTCCATTAGGTATTCTTCTAAGACCATGGGATATTTGTTTTTATAAAAACAAAGTGTTTTTTGAAAATGTTTCTTTATAGTAAAATTATTATCCATGGATGTCTATAGAAGTAAAAGTAAACCTTGAATGGAATAACCTGATGTTGGGACTAGCAAATAATCAGAAATGATTAAAATTCAGCATGAGAAGGCTGGAGAACCTGACATATAGTCATTTCCTCTTAGACTGGTATATGTCGTCATAAGACCATAAAGATATAGTTTATTATATCTAAGGAAGACGACTTGATGATAACTCATCAACTACTGGAAGCGTAGTGGGCCTAGTGTCTGCTAGTAGAAAAGAGACAATGAATGTGAGATGTAATCCATGCAGGAATTCAAGTTTGAAACTTGTTTTTATGCTATACACGTGGGTAGAAACCCGTAGAGTGTATATGGTTCTTTATTGAAAGAAACCAGCATGGAAATGTTTACAACTTTGAATACCGACTAATAGAAACATTTTCACGATGATTGACCATGAGGGAGGTATCATTTGAAAATTTTCTCTTAGCGGTAATGTCGAAGAGTAAATTTGTAGACCATTTTGAATACCGACTGATTGGGAAGGTTATCTTGATGATTAACCAAGTGGGAGGTATCATCTACAAACTTTCTTTCAGTGGCTATGTAAAAAGTAGTTTTGTAGACAACTTCAAATATCGCATGGATGAGAAGGGCGTTCTCGATGATTGACCGTAATGAGGTATCATCTTGAAACTTTATCTCAATGGTTATGTTGAAGTTTATGCAGATACTCATAAGATATCACTGCCCTTTTATAGGCTATGATATATTGATATAAGGACTCCATTCCTTAATATGAATTTTTATGAGGAAGTGCTTAAAACACTATCCGGAGGTCGCTAACATCAAGGGTATCCTTGTATTGTCTACAAGCACAAGCATCCTTGTGAAGTCTAAGATCACAAGTATTCTTGTAGAGTCTGCAAATTATGGAAGTCTATTGATAGACTTAAATAAGCATCTCAGGGTTGGAACCTTTGCTTTGATATGAAAATCATATATGTGATTTTTCAAAAGCAAGGATTAAACCTGTATGAATGTCAGGGCTAGTGGGAGCATTGTAATAATCATAAACTTGTATATACTTTATATTGGAGTAAATGTCCCGACTATGCTTCGTTCAAAATCTTATTTCAGGAGTTATTCGTCCATAATGATTATTATATTTATAATATTGATTATGGAGTACAAGAAATATTGAGATATGTTCTTGGAAAATTTATGGAAAGATAAAGCTTAGAGTAATTTATTACTCCAGTGCTAATTTCTATAAAGGATATCTGCCGATTTAGATCGGAGTACATGATCCTATTTTATGTGTAGTTGTTAGTAAGAATGGTTCTCAAAACACTGATGACCCTATTTGGATCTTCTGAGATAATGAGGGTATAATGGCTTTTGCACAAGAACCATTGTCCTTAGTGTCACTTACCTTATTGAGTTCACCTGAAGCAATGAAGGTACTCGGACTTGGACAAAGAACCATAGTCTTGTCAACAAACACTTTATGAGTGGTTTAGTTGTTTTTGGAGGTATGGTCTTCATGAGAGTACAAACGGATAGCATTATGACTGATCCGTTTAATTTAGCTTAAGTCATAGGCTGATGATGGTAGTCATACTAGCGCCTACATGCAAATCCTTTTGCAAAAGGACGTGACGTAAGTTTATTTTAGTTATATATTGATATACTAAACTTTGGGAACATTAAGCAGTATTGTATATCATACTATATCGATTATTAAATGTGATTTAATAATACGCCATGGGTGGGTATTTTCATGAATATAGACTGTGTTCCATCTTAGCATGTTTAATCACTTCCCATAATGATTTTGCATTCTAAATGTCCACAGTCGGTCATTCTTCATTGGGAGGAAGTTTGAAAAAAGACTGAGGGAAGTGGTTGGTCGCTATCCAACAATGGATTGGGTAAAGAGACGCAACACTTCGCCTGTACTTGCAATGGTCAAGTGACTGGACGACCCACACCTGAGCTTACTTCATGGTTTATGTTATGAGTAACTCAGAAAGATAATATCACTTCGTCCTTAGACTGGAGATACATGTGTTCCAAAGCATGAACCTGCTTTGCTTTGATTGCTTTCTAACGCAGTTCGTGACTGGCTGTTATAAAGGGAGCTTTTAGGTAAAGTATGGGGTATGTGGCGGAGCAATGCAGTCAAAGGGATTTATTCCTCAAGTTTTAGAGAGATATCCATGGGCCCCTCGATGATTGAAAGCTGACGTAAAATGCACGGCCGTGCTCGTATTGCTATCATGTTTGATCGATTGCAACTAGATTTTAGGTCACCATCAATCGAGATCGAGAAACATAATCGTGAACGATCGGAGATTGACATTTTACTATGTCTCATGCTCACATGGATATCTCGAACAAAAGGATGATTGATCGCTTATCTATAGGGCCATATCAAACCTATAGGGTTGTGATTTGGTACTTGTCTTGGGATGACATAACTCGCGTTGACTTAGGGGCAGAGATGTCTTGCAAGAGGCCGCTCTCTGTCTGTGTTACTTCTTTATACGCTGTGTCATGTTCAAGTGGGAGTCTGTTGGTTATGGTGCCCACTGACACACGTAGATTAGTAACGCTACTGATAATACACGAGCCTATTGGGTCACACGCCAAGGATTGATCCCGACAGCACATAACGCAAACGAGAGAAACTGAAATACGGATAAAGGGCCTTACGGCCTCATGGCATATTGCTTACGGCCGTAAGGTTTACGCGACGCGTAAGTGACCGCGTAATCCATCTGACAGAAACTTGACTTTTTGGTTATTGCTTGGCTCAAGTATTTGACTTATGAGGCATCTAGTAATGATTATGCACGACTTTGTTGCCATGCTTATTAGCTGAAAAGGGTGATAAATGTCTATGTATGTATCTTACATGCCATAAGGTTGAAAGATTGACCAAGAAATAAAGCAAGGATCTCTCTTTCTCTTCTTTTGTTCTTGGAGCTCCTTTCTGAGTTCATGGAGAAGTACAGAAATTGAAGCATGTTATTGAGCTACTTCTGGAAGTTGTGAGTTGTACTAAGTAATGATTTCAAGTCTTGAAGATCATAACTTGCCTTACTAGCATTTAGGGATCTAACAAATTTGGTGTGTACTATCAATAGAGAGTTGCTTTCTTGTGACTTAGAGTTCATCCCAACATAATGAAATCAGAAGTTGGAGCATGGTATATTTCCTATCCCATCTCCTTTATTTGGTTGCTTTATCTTTATGTAGAGTTCCACCATTAGTGGTTCTTGTTGGCATCATGTTTATTGACCCGGAAAACTGTTTTTCAGGCTTCCGCCGCGCGGGTAAGATGACCAACGAAACCAAACAGAACCCTCCTGCCAACAACGCCAGGGCAGAAGTCACGGAGGCTTTTCCGAAGCGCTCCAACGACGCCCTAGACGTGAGTTGCTTCATGCTTGCAACGATGAGTCCTGAGTTGCAGTCAAGCATGATGGAAACTCCTGCTTACGACATGATCCGCCAGCTGAGGGACATGTTCCAGGAGCAAGCCCACACGGAGCATTATGATGCCACTAGGGAATTTAACTCGTGCAAGATGGTGAAGGGGACTTCGGTCACTAAACACGTCATGAAGATGTAATGTTACATGGACCACCTAGAGAGGCTTGAGCACCCAGTACCGTTGCAGCTAGCAACGGATACGATACTCAACTCGTTGTCGGATGACTATAAGCCTTTTATAGTCAATTACAACATGAACAACATGGAGAAATCCATGGCTGAGTTGCACTCTATGCTTAAGACAGCGGAGCAGAGTATCGGGAGCAAGTCTAGGTACGTCCTCATGATGGGTAGTGGCGGTTATAAGAGGAGGAAGGGGAGCAACGGAAAGGGAAAGTGTAAAACCCAGCCCAGCCAGAATGCACCAGGGCTAGTGACAACAACCAGGGCAAGAAGCCAAAGCCTAACAAGGCAAGAACCGAGAATCGGTGCTTCAAGTGCGGCAAGGCCAGACATTGGAAGAGAGATTGTCCGAAGGCTCATGAGGCAGGAGGCAAGACTGGCTCCTCAGGAGGAGATGACAAGTGAAGCAGCTCAGTCCTCGAGATCTCACGTGCTTTTGCGGATATTTTAATAATTCATTTTTAGCTATTAAACTTAGTTAAATTTTTGGATATTGGCTTCTTGTTTTTATTCAAAACTCTTGGTTTAATATTTTAAACTTTGGATTATTTAGCTTATATCCATACACGTATGTTTAAATGAATCAAGTTAGTCCAGTTGTGACTAAAGGGTACTAATAAGTCAACTTTTTTGGCTTAATCGGTGATTCATAATGATCTTATGCAATAATTGTTGTAGTTACTTAATTCTCACTATATAAATACTTAGATAAACAAGTTTTGTTTATGAAATTAGATAAGTCTTTCTAATTTACAAGTATTTAAGAATTTTATGAAAGACAAATGTTCAAGGCTTTGAACATGCTCAAATAAGAAATAATAGTTATTATTTCTTGATAAAAGTTTTTGGACAAAACATTTAAAAGGTATAAAGGTGATTATAATAGTTATTATAATCAAGGTTGTTTTATACTAAATGTTTTAGGCAAAGAAATTTAAAATATCTTTACAAGTGTTTTATACTTGTAAACGTGTTAGGTTTAACGAAACCACATTCCGTAATAGGAAAGACAGATAAATGCAAAATTCGAGTTCTGGTTTCATAAAACATTTAAATTTCTCACAAAAACTGAGCAAGTGTTTAAAAACACAAGTTTTAGACGTATTAGTCAAGGATTGACTGAGTCTAAAAGGGTGTTTTAAGGTAATGCATTTTTCCATTAAAGATAGTGGGAGGAACTTTATTGGTGTATTTATCAAGTTATCAAGGATTGATCTAACTGGTATGATAAATACAAGTATGAACTTTTAAAGTATATAATTGTCGGGTGATTTTAGAAGTAATCTAAAATAAAAGTTCTTGAAAGGGAACTAATTCGAGGAACGCATGACTTATTGAAAGGTTCTCAATAAGGAAGTCATTGCAAAGTTTTAAGGTCAAGACACGACTTAAAAGGGAATTATATATAAAAATGTTCAAATGGTCAAGATAAATAATGTTGGTGGTTGATTAACGTTAGAGATGATAAAATAGGATATTTTTGGTATCCTTAGTAATTAGATAAGTGTTTGTATACACTGGGGATCTAATCTCAAGTTTACAAGTTTGTGTAAATGGTTTTATTATTTAAAAAAAGAGGATATGAACCTAGTAAGGTTTATCACATCTACAAGTGTAATTATAGTTTTAATTACAAGGGGATTATTTTATAAACTCAGAAGTTTTGGAGTTATTTTCTAGTTCTCCAAGTTTTAAGGAATTTATAAAATAAGTAAGTCTAGAATTGGTTTTTATGTTGCGAAACCAGTTTCTAGCAAAACCAAGAAGGAGTACCTTAAAGTACTAGTCTTGAGTTTTAGGTTTATATGCATATTATTTTCTCTGTAATCCGTGATAAGTTACAATGTAAAATAATAAAGTAATTCAGATAAACGCTGTGAATTGAGTCAATGAAATGGTAGAAATTATGCATCTTTATTCCAGGGTTGAATATGGAGGGTGCAGAAATTAGTTTCATTGTTCTTCACCATTTTGTATGTTTTAGTCCATCCAGGAATAAACTTGCTTTATTCAAAACATTATCCCTGACTACTTATCTTGGTGGGAACTTTGATAGGGTTGTAAAGTCGTCGTAATTTTCGAGTAGATTTGAAGGTATATCGAATATAGCTACAAAAGTCTTTTGCGGACCAAAATTTACGAATATTCGTTAGGATTACGAATATTGGATTGACCCACCGTGAAAAATACTTCGTGGATTTGTGTCAAAAGTATTTATCACATAGGTTATCCTTAAACCTGAGTTATTTGGTTTGGGATGCGGTAACTGTTGTCTCCTTAGTGCGTCTTAACGCCACGCCGTAACAGGGTGGTCATAAGGGGCGTATGTAGACTCAGTGGGAGCCGTGTTGCCAAATACAAATATGCAAGATGGTATTTTCACCTCCTTTTTAGGAGAGATATTTCTGGGCCCCTTGACTGATTAGAGAAACTGTTAAGTGCACGGCCGTGCCCAAACAAACTGATCTGTTCTTTGTCTTTTATCACACAGTTTTGAAATCAAGTATGTCATGAACATAATTCTTGAGATTTTGACTTTGCACCTTCCATGTGTTGGGGTTCTATGTACACAGCGGAAGCAACAAGGTACAACATACAAAGCATAAAGTACAAGTAATCAAAGCATAAAACCCCAAACCATGGACCAAACTCTATAGCTAACTTAAGCAACATGTGAAACAGAAAGAGAAGAGGTTATACCTTGTTCCTAAGCTCCAGAAAATCGGATGTGAGGTGATGATGAACAAGAGAGCAAAGAAGCTCTCCTCTATCGAAGTCCACCCCGGGTATGGTCCTTTTCTCCTTGTACTAGCAAGCTTGGATGATCTTCTTCCAGTAGAAATCACCACAAGAACAACCCTTGATAGCAGAAATTCGGATGGCCCTTTTGAACTCACAAGAACACTCTTATAGTTCTCAAGACTAAGTGTATATGTGGGTTTTTGCAAAAGCTTGAAGAGAAGGACAAATGAGGGTGTTTTATAAACTCTAAAATGCCACTTCCTCTCCCCAAAGCCGGCCTCAGACTTCTGCATACGTTAGCCCACCCATTGGGCAAGAGTGGAGGTGAAAAGCAAAAAGTTGCATGCTGTCAGGTACAATTCCGCGCCGCGGGCCCATAAGTTTCCGCGTCGCGGAAACTCCGCATCGCGTGTCCTTAAGTGCTTCACGTCGCGGTATTCGCTAGCACACCAATCTTTCCATTTTGACACCATTGGTCCCTCCACTTATTAGGCTGTCGAGATAGGTCCCCGGTGTGTGACCCAATAGGCCCATACATTATCAGTAGTGATACTTATGGCGTACGTGCGTCAGTGGGCATACTCCAACAAACTCCCACTTGCACATGACACAACGTACCTTAAGACCACAGACAAAGAGCGGCCTCTAGCAAGGCATCTCTGCCCCCAAGTCAGTATGGGTTTTTGTCAGAAACCAAATCCAGAATCAGTTACGAAATGGTCCTATAGATAAGTGATCATGTATCCCTTCGTTCGCGATATCCGTGTGAACACGAGACATGGTTAAATAGGAATCTCCAGATCGTTCACGATTATGTTTCTCGATCTTGATTGATGGTGACCCAAAAACTAGTTGCAATCGATTAAACATCATTGCAACTTGAGCATGGCCATGCATTTTACGTCAGCTATCAATCATCGAGGGGCCCAAGGATATCTCTCTAAAACTAGAGGAACGAATCCCTTCGACTACATTGCTCCGCTACATACACCATACTTTACCTAAAAGCTCCCTTTATAACAGCCAGTTACGAACTGCGTTTGAAAGCAATTAAGGCAAAGCAGATCCATGCTTTGGAACACATGTATTTCCAGTCTAAGGACAAAAATGATATTATCATCCTGACTTACTCGTGACAGAAACCGTGAAGTAAGTTCAGGTGCGGGTCATCCAGTCACTTGGCCATTGCAAGCACAGGCGAAGTGTTGTGTCTCTTTTATCTAATCCATTATTAGATAGAGACCAACCATTTCCCTCAGTCTTATCTCTAACTTCCTCCCCATGAAGAATGACCGACTGTGGACATTTAGAATGAAAAAGCATTCTGGGAAGTATTAAACATGCTAAGATGGAACACAGTAAGGATTCATAAAATATTCGCCCTCGGCGTATCATTAAATCACATTTAATAATCAATATAGAATGAAATACAATACTGCTTAGCGTTCCCAAAGTACAAATACAAATCAAACATAAACCAAACATTACACTCAAACCAAGTCACTTGCGAATCTAACACCAATATCTCTAGTGTGAGAATCATGTACAGCTTGTGACAACGGTATAGTGAACGGATCAGCCAAATTGCCCTCCGATGCTACTCTGCTGATGGCAATATCACCACTCTCAATAACATCTCTGATGAAGTGGTATTTGCGAGGAATGTGCCTCGTCCGCTTATGAGCCCTTGGTTCCTTAGCTAAAGCCACCGCACCCTCATTGTTACAGAAGATATCAATAGGGTCGGATATGCTAGGAACCACTCCAAGATCCTGGATGAACTTCCTCATCCATACCGCCTCTTTAGCTGCTTCACTAGCCGCAATGTACTCCGACTCGGTAGTTGAATCAGCTACGGTGTCTTGCTTGGAGCTCCTCCAACTTATAGCACCACCATTGAGAAGGAACACGAACCTCGATTGTGATCGGCAGTTATCCTTATCAGTTTGGAAGCTAGCGTCAGAGTAACCATGTACTCTAAGCTCTTCCTTACCACCATATACCAAGAACATCTCCTTTGTCCACCGAAGATACTTGAGAATGTTCTTGACCGCAGTCCAATGGGCTTGCCCGGGATTAGCCTGATATCTACTCGTCATGCTCAAGGCACACGATACATCAGGACGAGTGCATAGCATGGAGTACATGATTGATCCCACTGCCGAAGCATATGGAACCCTCTTCATTACGTCCAGTTCCTCTTTGGAACTAGGACATTGAGACTTGCTCAAAGTCACTCCATGCAACATAGGGGTGTTACCCCTCTTAGAGTCCTCCATCTTGGATCGCTTCAAGACCTTGTCGACATATGCACTTTGGCTAAGCCCTATTAGCCTTTTAGATCTATCTCTATAGATCTTTATGCCCAAGATATACGCCGCATCTCCCAAGTCCTTCATAGAAAAACAACTCCCAAGAAAAGCCTTAACCTCTTTCAAGGTTGGGACGTCGTTTCCAATAAGTAGAATATCATCTACATATAGGACAAGGAATACTACAACGCTCTCACTAGCCCTGACATATACGCATGGTTCATCCTTGCTTTTCGAAAATCCAAACTCTTTGATTTTCCCATCAAAGCACAGGTTCCAGCTACGAGATGCTTGTTTAAGTCCATAAATAGACTTTTTTAACTTGCAGACTCTATCAGGATACTCAGGATGTACAAAACCCTCGGGTTGTGTCATAAACACCTCTTCATTTAGCTTCCCGTTAAGGAAGGCGGTTTTTACATCCATTTGCCATATCTCGTAATTATAAAACGCAGCTATGGCCATGAGTATTCGGATAGACTTCAACATGGCCACTGGTGAAAAGGTTTCCTCATAGTCAATCCCATGAGTTTGCGTGAAACCCTTAGCCACCAGTCGGGCTTTGAAGGTATCTACAGTTCCATCCATGCCGGTCTTCTTCTTGAAGACCCATTTACATCCCACTGTCTTATACCCGGGTATAGGATCAACCAATTCCCATACTTGGTTATCCGACATGGATTGCATCTCACTCTCCATTGCTTCCATCCACCTAGCAGACTCACTGCCCGCTACGGCTTCCCGGTAGTTGGTCGGTTCATCATGATCCACCAATAGGTCATTGCCCTCAGATATGAGAAACCCATATCTCTCTGACTCTTGACGTTGTCTACCGGACCTACGAGGAATTAATGAAGTGTTGTCAGGTACCGACGCATTCTCTTGCTCGGTTTCAACCACTTTAGGTTGATTGCTAGTGCCGACACTTGTCCCTTCCTCATTGGGTTCTTGAATTTCATCAAGATCAATCCTCTTACCCGATTGCATGGATATGAGTTCCCTTTCAAGGAACACGGCCCTTCTCGCTATAAACACTTTGTTTTCGGAAGGTTTGTAGAATAAATATCCCATGCCTCCGGTTGGATACCCAATGAAGTAACACCTTTCAGACTTTGGTTCAAGTTTGTCCTCTACCTCTCGTCTCACGAAGGCAGGACATCCCCAAACCTTGAGATATGCTATCTTTGGAGCAACTTCATGCCACATCTCATAAGGTGTCTTTTGGACCTTTTTTGTCGGTACGAGGTTAAGGATCCTTACCGCCGACTCGAGAGCGTACCCGCAAAAGCTAATGGGTACTTCCGTGCGACTCATCATCGACCGGACCATATCTAACAATGTCCGATTCCTCCGCTCGGCGACACCATTCAATTGTGGCGTCCTAGGAGGAGTTAGTTGCGAAATAATCCCACAACTAACAAGATGATCACGGAACTCCGAGCTCAAGTACTCGCCTCCCTTATCGGAGCGGAGTACTTTGATAGTCTTGCCCAATTGATTCTGGACTTCGTTTTGGAATGTCTTAAAGACCTCAAATGTCTCAGACTTTTGCCTAATCAAGTAGACATATCCATATCTACTGAAATCATCAGTTAACGTAACGAAGTATCTTGAGTTGTTCCTTGTAACATGCTTGAACGGACCGCATACATCCGTATGCACTATTTCCAACAAGCATTTAGCCCTTTCACCCACACCGGTAAAGGGTGACTTAGTCATCTTGCCTAATAAACAGGATTCGCATACTTCATTTGACCCGAGGTCAAAGGATTCCAAGATCCCATCCGATTGGAGCTTGGTGATGCGTTTCTCGTTTATATGGCCAAGACGACTATGCCATAAGGAAAACTTATCCAAACCATTTTTGGATCCAGAATCAATGTTCATGATTGCTCTATTATTTTCTATGTATGCATCGGCTTCGTATATACCAAGACATGGATAAGCTTTAAAATAACAAACATCATTTTTAAAGCATAAGATAAAACCATTTTCAAATTTAAACAAATATCCATCGTCATACAAAGCATAAAATGATAAAATGTTTCTTGCCACAAGCGGCGAATAGCATACATCTTTCAAAATAATAGATAAGCCGGTCTTGAAAGTAAGCTCCACACTTCCTTTCTCTAACAGCGGGACAACCTCTTTGTTTCCCATTGTTAGCTCCAGCTCCCCATCTCTCAGCCTTTTACTTCCCTTTAGCACCTGCACCATACTACAAATGTGAGTGCCATAGCCGGTATCTAAAACCCAGCCAATAGATGTAGAAGTATGATGGAGTTCAATCACAAACGTACGTGAAGTAGAAGCGCCCGCTCCCGAAGCTCGTAGCTTCTTCAGGCCCTCTAGGTACTTAGGGCAGCTCCGGCGCATGTGTCCCTTAGCCCCGCAGAAGAAGCAAATCACCTCCTCCGGAGTCTTAGCTTGAGGGATAAGTCCCTTCGGCTTCGGCTCCGGGGCAGGGTTCGGCTTGGGAGCCCCAACCTTACCCTTGCCTTTCCCTTTCGGGGTGGAGGCCGGTTTCTTCCTCTTCTTGGACTCACCCTCCTTGATGGCCAAGACGGGAATGGAGGTTGATGGCTTTTGCTTGGTCATGTTGGAATCGGCGGTCCGCAGCATATCATGCAATTCCATAAGGGATTTGTCCATCCCGTGCATATGATAACTTACAACAAATTGATCATATGACGGTGGGAGAGACCGTAGAATCAAGTCTACCGCCATCTCTCTCGATATGGAAAATCCCAACCTCTCGAGGCGTTCCACCAACGCTTTCATCTTTAGAACATGGTGGGACACGTTCCCGCCCTCATGCAACCGGCAACCGAGAAGGTCGTTGAGACAACCATACCATTCTTGCTTGGCTTGTTGTTGGAACATGTCCGACAACTCGCGCATCATGTCATAAGCACTCAAGTGCTCCATCGACTTTTGCAAGTCGGAGCTCATAGTGCTAAGCATGAGGCAAGTAACCTCGGTGATGTCTTTGAGGCGTTTTTCATAAGCCTCTCTAACGACCCTACTCGCGTTGGATGCAGGGACCTCGGGGATGGGTTCCTCAATGGTGGCCAACTTGTCCTCATGACGGAGGACAATCCGTAGTTGCCGTGACCAATCCATAAAATTGGTCCCATCGAGCTTATCCTTCTCGAGAAACACTCTTAAGGATATGTTTGACGTGGTGTGGTGGGTGCTAGTTGATGCCATCTATAATAAGCAAAGTAGATTTGGTTAGTTTGATTGAAATCCTCGTTAAAATAATTACCCCAAATGTTTAATGAAAAACAACTATTTTAACAAGGGCTAAGAACCTTATTTCACCTTGCACCGTGACGGGTTTTCCGCGGATCACGTAGCAAAGTTATTTAGGCCGGAAACCATTGACCGATTGCAATCCATTATTGCAACTCTTAGTTCCTTGCAGGGTCCTACTTGACAACCATTGTGCCAAGTTTGGCATGTTTGATCCCTCCACACCAATCCCAAATTAATATTTTACATGACCTCGGCTAGAGCTCGACGACCATATGAAAGATTAATTTGAAATTGTAAATCAACCATCAAGATACACGGTGGTACTCTAGCCCAATGGTCGACTCGGCTAAAGCTCGACAATCGACCTTGCGAGTTGCCACACGCGCCTTCCACACAGCTCATGCAAAGGCAATCTCGGCTAGAGCTCGACGATCAACCCTTACACGACTAGATTTGGGCGGTGTCATCTTATGGGTGGTGTGCGATTTACATTTAGAAAACGGGATTTTAGTTTTCCGGTTAAAAAACCATTTTGAGTTTGATTAACAAAAGTGACAATAACCAAAAGTTTTCACTAGTCGGATACTAAACCAATTTAAATCCGTTTGTTAATCAAGTTTGCGCGCGAGAGTTGTTAAACCATTTTTAAAACTCTCTGGTTTTATTATTTATCAAAAATTGTCTAGCATGCAATAGTCCTACAAACCATGCATAAACAATATTTAATAAAACCATCACACGCATACATAAGGTTGGTAACCATGCCCCTAAAACCTATGTGTTTTTCCCGTGAGCCACTACGGGAAAAACAAGTCATCTAAGGACAAAAACTCCTTGACTTGGATGTGCTCCCACTAAACCCGCCACCTCCATTGGGCCTTCCGGATTTCGTGTTCGCCAAGACGTCACTCCATGGACTCCCGATGGTTGCTCCATATTACAATTACATAGAAAATTAAATAAATGGCATGTAAGCCACAAATCATATTTTCTAGTACATATACATAATATGGAATATTTAAATGGCATGCAAGCCAAAAAACAATTACATACCAAATAAATAAATAAATTATTATTACAAACCATTGTGACCCAAAGTCACCAAATGAATGAATAATAAAACATACAACCAAACATCCACAAGGTCTAGGGCATTTTTCTAGGGTTACCAACAAAACAGGTTCACTAGTGAACAACAACAACAAGATCAACATCAACAACATGGTGTGCCACACAAAACCATGTAAACTTATGTATAATGGTTAAGATTTTTACAAAAACACTCAAGGCACTAAAAATCCCATGTACTTATGCATTAGTAACACCAAACCATTTTTGATGAAACATATTCATAATATACATTATGTAAGTATATGCAATTATTTATTTTCATGCCAAAATAATAATCCACATATAAATACACTAACCATTATACAAGGCAACTTCAAAAACTAAATTTTAATTTCTGGACAAAAATTCCAGAAACCAAAATCCAGTGCCAAAAAACCCAAAAATAATTTTTATTAAAAAAAACAAAGTTTAAAAATAGAATCTGTACAACGATATTCCGCGCCGCGTAACCTCATGAGTTCCGCGCCGCGGACATTGACGAACAGAAAACACTAAACTTTATTTTCGGGTTTTTCAGGCCACCATGTGCAAAAGTAGTATAGAGGTGGCTCTGATACCACTGTTTGGGTTCTATGTACACAGCGGATGCAACAAGGTACAACATACAAAGCATAAAGTACAAGTAATCAAAGCATAAAACCCCAAACCATGGACCAAACTCTATAGCTAACTTAAGCAACATGTAAAACAGAAAGAGAAGAGGTTATACCCTTGTTCCTAAGCTCCAGAAAATCGGATGTGAGGTGATGATGAACAAGAGAGCAAAGAAGTTCTCCTCTGTCGAAGTCCACCCCGGGTATGGTCCTTTCTCCTTGTACTAGCAAGCTTGGATGATCTTCTTCCAGTAGAAATCACCACAAGAACAGCCCTTGATAGCAGAAATTCGGATGGCCCTTTTGAACTCACAAGAACACTCTTATAGTTCTCAAGACTAAGTGTATATGTGGGTTTTTGCAAAAGCTTGAAGAGAAGGACAAATGAGGGTGTTTTATAAACTCTAAAATGCCACTTCCTCTCCCCAAAGCCGGCCTCAGAATTCTGCATATGTTAGCCCACCCATTGGGCAAGAGTGGAGGTTAAAAGCAAAAAGTTTCATGCTGTCAGGTAAAATTCCGCGCCGCGGGCCCGTAAGTTTCCGCGTCGCGGAAACTCCGCGTCGCGTGTCCTTAAGTGCTCCGCGTCGCGGTATTCGCCAGCAGACCAATCTTTCCATTTTGACACCATTGGTCCCTCCACTTATTAGGCTGTCGAGATAGGTCCCCGGTGTGTGACCCAATAGGCCCATACATTATCAGTAGTGATACTTATGGCGTACGTGCGTCAGTGGGCATACTCCAACACCATGCTCATGCTCAAAATTGAAATATCGCGCTGCAAGGGACAAACCTATAATAAACGTACCCATTAATAAACAGGTAGTTTATGATAGTTGATTCATGAACAGTTAGTTCATGATAGATTGCTCATAAACAGTTGTTTTATGAGAGTTTACATTATCACAAGTTTTTGGGGTATAAGAGTTTTTATGACCTGATTATCCTAAGTGTCTGGCAAGGGACCTCCTTAGGCTAACAATGTACAGTAACTATTACTTATCTTGCAAAAGTGGGAGTCTGTATGATTATGTTCAGAGATAATTTTGTAGGATTATATGTCTACTGACACGCGTAGATTAGTAATGCTGCTGATGATACACGAGCCTATTGGGTCACAGCCAAGGATTGATCCCGACAGAACACAACGCAAACGAGAGAAATTGAAATCTGGAAATAGGGCCTTACGGCCGCAAGGGTTATACCTTACGGCCGTAAAGGGTTTCTGCCTTACGGCCGTAAGGGTTATGCCTTGTGGCCGTAAGGGGTGCTCTGACAGACTGTAGTTAATGATTTTTCATTTTCTGCACATGGCTCAAAGTGGAAATTATTGGGACACCTTGGGGGCTGCATGGACGACTTAATTGTCAGTCTATGCATGTGAGGCTGCTCATAAAAGTCCAATATGACTTTCTCTTTGAGGCTAGACGAAGACATTAATTCATGAAATTAATCACACTATCTCTTTCACTTGCATACACCTTGAGTGTTCTTGAGTGAAGTTCAGAAGTTCATCCATGACAATGGATTAGTTCTGGAGCTTGTGTGCATTACCAAGGAATGGTTTCATAGCTTGAAGATCATAAATTGGCTTACTAGCATTTTGGGATCAAACAAACTTGGAGTGGACTATCAATAGAGAGTTTCTCTATTGGTGACTATGAGATCATCCCAACCTCGAAGATTTCAGAAGCTGGAGCATGGTATATTTCCTCTTCCATCACTTTATTTTGGTTGCATACATATATGTAGAGTTCCACTATTGACGGGTATTGTTGGCATCTTGTTTTTCTACCCAAACCATGTTTTTCACGCTTCCGCTGCGCGGGACAGATGGCCAACGAAACCCAACAGTGGTATCAGAGCCATCTCTACATAAGTATTGCACCTTGATGGCCTGAATATCGAAAACGAAATTTTCCAGAACTGGAATGTCCTTTACGGCCGTAAGGATGGTTGCTTACGGCCGTAAGGGTCATTTTTGAGATAACGGGCGTTTTTGTACAAATAACAGCCGTTATGTGTTTTTTGACAGTTTTTGTTTTAAAACTCGTTTTCGGTTTCGGCACTTTCGATAGCTTCTGGATTCTTTTTATGAATATATGTTTATATTCATGTTGATCTCCAAAATATTTTGATTCACATATTTATATACATGTTATAATTTTGGTAACGAATTGAAGAAACCACTTTACAAAGGATGTCCTGACTTTACAAAGTTGTTTGCAATAGTCCAACTACTCAACTTTAAGAGCAAGAACAAATGTTCAGAGAAGTTCTTTACTGAGTTACTAGGATTGTTAAAAAAGATGCTCCCTGATGGTAACGAATTGGTGGAAAACACTTATGAGGCCAAAAAAATTATGAAATTGATGGGATCAGGAAACAGAAATAAACCAGAGGGATACATTGCCGAGGAGACTATTTCAGAAGAAATAATAGAGTTTTTCAGTGAATATCAAAAATCAATGAAAACTATTGTTATCCTACCTGAAAAACATGAAACTGATGAAGATGAGGAAGGAAAACCAATGTGTTAGAACACGGTATGGAGCACAAGAACAGCGGAAGCAAAAACAAAAGTTTAAAAACCGAACACAATCGGGTCCATACATGTTCCAAAGTGAGATCTTTCTACAAAACACAAATTGCAACTAAAAGGAAACAAAGGAGGGCAAAAAATACCTCCTTACCTTCACGAAAAACGGCTGTAGCAAATACGAAATCGGGACAACCAAGAGATCCAAGTGTATCTCCTCTATTGTTGATCCACAACAAGGTTGCTTTGACCCCTGTATGCTAGTACCCCATGAAGTAAACGTCCCTCACGACTTCACCTTCTGGAACAGCCCTTGAAGCTTCTCCTCTTACACCAAGAACACTCACCACACTTAAGATCTTACTCACTTAGTGTATATTGTGTGTGTGTTACATGTAGGTACCAAAGATAGAAGTTAGAGAGAGAGTTTCAAAGTCTCAGGCATGTTCTCTCATCTGATCCAGACCCCAAAGACTCCTTTTGGCCGGAATAGAAGCCCCTCTCCTATTGGACCACAAAATGCACCAATGAAATAAGAGAATTTCATGCAGATGGTCATTCACGGCCTCTCACGGCCCGTGAAGACAAAAATGCCCCACGACTGGCCATAATCCTTCACGGCCCGTGCCGCGTCGACTGACTCGTGAGGGCGTCATCCTCTATGACCCCCTTCACGACCTCTCACGCCCTTGAAGACTCCACGAGCCGTATGTGTAACACCCTATAAATGGGCCTAGTAGTAGAGACTTGTACGTTGACTTTAAGTGACTAATTTAAAGTGACTAACGTGTTATGTGTTAATTATGTGATTATGTGAAAAGTGTCAAGCGTGTCTAAAAATAATAAAATGTTATACGGTTTCGTGTAATGATTCCGTATATATCCCCGTTATTGAAAATGGGATGGCGTATGTTAAATTGTAAGTTGGAAAGGGGAACAAAAATACCCCGTTGTTTAAATTGAGAACCAAAGGCGGTTGTCTATCCTCCCTTATCCCCTGGTTTAATTCAAAACACACACACGAATACAAAATACGTACACCCACATATGCTTCAATTCTTGGTGGACTTTTGAAGAATTAATCAAGAAGCAAGTTGTTTCAAAGTGATTCCCGTGTCATAAACGAGTTCTAGCTACTGATCTTCTGTTGTTTTGTAAGTGATTTTCAACCAAGAACCCTAGTTTGGTGTTTTGAAGAAGAAACACCCTTTTGTGGTGTTTTGATGTTTGTTTATGTTAGTTTTTGAATACAAATGTTTTTATAAGTGTTTGTGGACGTCAAGTAAAGTGTACAAATCGTTGGAACTGAATTTAGATCGATCAAAGTGTCAAGAATCACGATTTACAGCAACTGTGCGAAACAGGGACGAAGACCTGCTGTGCAGGTGCTTCCTACGGGCGTAGGACCTAGTCCTTACGGCTGTAGGAGGCCTTTTATGTCTTCTGCGGCCGTAGGCATGGTTTCTGCGGCCGTAGGATGTGTTTTTGTATGGATTACCGTCTAGGGACGATGAAACAAGGTCTACGGGCGTAGGTAAGTAACTTACGGTCGTAGGTCACCAAAGAATTGCTCCTGAGGGCGTAGGAAAAGGTTCCTGCGGGCGTAGAGCATGATTCGTTGGAAAGAAACTCTACGGGCGCAGGGAGTTATCCCTACGGCCGTAGGGAGAGTTTGATATGTGTCCTACTGTCGTAGGACATGTCCTCTGCGGCCGTAGGAGACTGTTTTATGCTGACAACTTGTGTTACATATGTTTTCACCTATGTGTGCTATGTGTTAGTAATAACCAAGCCTGAACCTAATGTGTTAGGTGAATCGGACGACTTTGAGGATTCTTGGGATTCCCGATTTCATTTCTGCGTTATGTGATATCGAGGTGAGTACCGGTTTCCCATGAGACTCAGTAAGTAGGGCTATTGTGTGCAAGTGATATGTGCCATGCATATATATGTGAACGTACGTAGTGATACAGTGATATAGTGATACAGTGACCTAGTGTTATAAGTGATGTCATGTCATATTAATTGTGATATGTGATACTCATGCATACTGTGGACCCTATGGGTCAAACGTGTTTATGATTCCTGTCCGGACAGACGTAGTGGTTGAGGTCAGTCGCCGATGCGGCTGGGTCCCTTGAGGATTATTCAGGGATTAGCGGTTCCCGTGACTGTTTTTCCGGGGTAAAGGTTCTGCAGGCCGCCGTTCCTCGACATACAGTGAGGGTCTTGGTCTATGATCAGATCCTAACGGAGTCCTAGCGGCTCAAACATGATGGTAGGCTGCTCTTCGATCCCTCACCGATGCGGATGGTTGTGACTGACTACCCAACTTAGATCGTTGAGCCAGGATATTTACCTTGCAAGATATGATCCCGCTGACATGTCGGCACACCACTACGTGATAGCTTAGCATTGTATGCCTTATTGTGACGTGATAGCAAGCTTATTGGTACTTATGTGATATCTGTACTCACTAGCTAGTGTAGCTAATGTTTCATGATATTTCCCTTTTCGCAGGTTAGTGATCTGATGGCCTGGCGAGGCGGGTGGCTGTGGGTAGTGTTATTATGTACTTATCTTTTGGAACACTTGTAGTTAACTCTGATACTTGTGACGATGGTCGGTGGATAGTGGTAACACTGGTTCATTTTTGGGACTTGGCTTGATTTGTGGTTTTTAATCGCCAAGTCGGTAAATTAGGTTTAATATGTATACAGTGGTTTGTTCCACTGCAAACCTTTTGTGTAAGTAAAGTTTTAATTTACTCTAATTTTAAGCTTGTGAAATCGGTGTTACAATTAGGTATTAGAGTCTAACTTTGAGGAATTTGGTACTTGTGAAAGTATTCGATCTCAAAGTCGGGCTTGACCATCGTTAAGTGTTCCTAGAGGGGTAATTGGGGCCGAGTGTGAGCGTTATGTGTTTACTGCTCAATGTGAACTAACTTGTGTGTTAGTACTTTGTGATTAAGTATACTAAACGTGTTCGCCCCTTGTGTATAGAAAGTAAGTGAAAAATGTCTGAGAGGCGTGCTACCATAGAGGAAGCGTTAAAGCAGATGGAGGACGAGGCTTCTCGTACTCAGGTGGAGACCGAGGAGGAATCATCATGGCATGATACTCAGGCTCTAGAGCGGAAAGAGATTCTGAGGCTTACATTCGGTTACTCGAGGAGGATCTTCGCTCGACTAGGGAGCTAGTGAGGGAAGCTATTAAGGGAAAGCAACGTGAGCCCTGTTCTTACAAGAAGTTTAAGTCTTGCGGGCCGAAGGTGTATGAGGGTAGTGATAATCCCTCAGAGACTATCCATTGGTGCGTGACACTGACCAAGTGTTTGAGTCCTGTGATTGTGAAGATGAGAACCGTGTCAAGTATGTGGTTCGTATGTTGAAAGGCAAAGCCCTAGATTGGTGGGATTCTGTGAAAGATACGCTGAGCAAAGAGGTGATTGCTGCTCTGACTTGGGAGCAGATTTCTGAAAAAGTGAAGAGTATATACTGTACCGATTATGACCTTGAGGGGATAAAAAATGAGTTCAACAGTCTCTATAAGGGGGACAAACCGGTGGAGGACCTTATCCATGCTTTCACTGATAAGGTAAGGTTTATACCACATCTTGTGACCGATGAGAGAGCGAAGATGCGTAAGTTTGTGAATATGCTGCCGCTAGAGTATCGAGCTCATGTGAGAGCTGCTATTTATTTGGATCGAGCGTTTGAGATAGCCCGACAGATGGATGGCGATTGTCGCCTGTGTAAAGGTGATCAGACTGTGGAGGGCCATAAGAGGAAGTTTCAGCAGTATTCAAAATCTGATACTTCAAAGGGGAAATCGGCTGCTGGTGGGAAATCTGAGTAGAGCAAAAAACCGAGGTTTGATAATCTTTGGTGTTCCATGTGTCGTACTTACCATTCGGGTAACTGTTCAAAGGCCACTACCAGATGTATGAGGTGTGGTGAGAAAGGGCATGCAGCTACCGAGTGTTCTTTTAAAGATGCCCGAAACCGGGGTACAGGCTTTCTGAGTGTCCAATGAGACAGGGTACTGCTGCTAGGGCTGGAGGGTCTTCTGCTGAACCAAAGAAAGATGGCGCTCCTCGCGCCAAGGTTCGGGCTTTCCAGATGACAACTAAAGAAGCCAAAGCTGCAGGAGTCGTGATTACTAGTACTTTTCTTGTAAATTCGGTTCCAGCTTGTGTGTTATTTGATTCTGGAGCTACCCATTCTTTTATATCTGTGGCTTTTAGTGATAAACTGCAATTACCTATATCTTTGTTGCTTGAGCCGATTAAAGTCGAAATTGCTAGTGGTAAGGTAATTTCGGTTAAGGATAGTGTTTCTTGTGCTAACCTCGACGTGGACGGGAATAGTTTCCCTATCTCTTTTCTTCTCATGCCAATTGCGGGCTTTGATGCGGTGGTCGGTATGGATTGGCTCAGTGATTTGAACGCGGAGATTCTCTGTTCGAAAAAGATGGTAAAGATTCCTTTACCAGATGGGTCTTGTGCGGTAGCTCGAGGGGAACGTCGAAAATCTGATATTCCTCTTATATCGGTGTTGAAAGCTAAGAAATCGATTTCTAAAGGCTGCTAGTTTTATCGAGCTCACGTGATTGATGCAAAGCTGGAAAAGCAAGTGATCTAAGATATTCCGGTAGTGTCAGATTATCCGGAGTTATTTTAAGATGAATTGCCGGGTTTGCCACCGGTGAGAGATGTGGAGTACTAGATTGATCTTGTTCCGGGGGCTACGCCTGTAGCTAAAGCTCCATACCGTCTTGCTCCTTCAAAGGTGCGAGAGATGATGACTCAATTACAAGAGTTACTTGACAAGGGTTTTATCCGTCTGAGTTCATCCCCGTGGGGAGTTCCTGTGTTATTTGTGAAGAAAAAGGATGGAACTATGCATATGTGTATTGATTACCGGGAGCTGAATAAGCGAACGGTAAAGAATAAATACCCTCTTCCGCGTATTAATGATTTGTTCGATCAATTACAGGGAGCGACGTGCTTCTCTAAGATTAATCTTCGTTCTGGCTACCATCAGGTGCGGCTTAGTGAAGATGATGTTCCCAAAACTACTTTCCGCACTCGATATGGCCATTATGAGTTTCTGGTTATGCCGTTCGGCTTAACCAACGTGCCTGCCGTGTTTATGGATATGATGAATCGGATTTGTCGTCCTTTCTTGGATAAATCCATTATTGTGTTTATCGATGATATTCTTGTGTATTCTAGAAGTGAAGCCGAGCACGAGTTGCATTTACGAAAAGTTCTTGAAACTCTCAAGCGAGAGAAGCTTTATGCAAAGTTTTCAAAGTGCGAATTCTGGCTTCGTGAAGTGCATTTTCTTGGTCATGTGATCTGCATGGATGGTGTCAAAGTGGATCCGGCGAAATTCGATGCAGTGATGAACTGGGGGGTTCCTCGAACTCCTTCTGAAGTTCGTAGTTTTCTCGGCCTAGCTGGATATTATCGGCGGTTTATCCGTGATTTTTCTAAAATTGCAGGTCCCTTGACAAAGCTTACTCGGAAAGACGTTGCTTTTGTGTGGTCTGAGGCGCAAGAACAAGCATTTCAATATTTGAAACGGCTATTGTGTGAAGCTCCGATTCTCTCTTTGCCCGACAAGTCTGATGACTTCGTCGTTTATTGTGATGCTTCTTATTCGGGGCTGGGCTGCGTGTTAATGCAGCGTGATAAAGTGATAGCATATGCGTGTCGACAGTTAAAGTCACATGAAGGTAACTATTTGACACATGATCTTGAGATAGCTGCTGTTGTGTTTGCTCTGAAGCTGTGGCGGCATTATCTGTAAGCTTGAATCCGGCCAAAACCGAGTTTTTGGGTAATCTGATTCAGTGGTTGAACATTCATGCTACTTCACTTACTCACTCTCTCTAGAATTTTTCTCTCTTGGTGCCTTCATGCAAGATACACAATATACGCAAGAGGAGACCATCAAAGGCTGTTCCAGAAAAGAAGAATCATGTGGATGTCTTCTTGATGGTGTACTAGCATACGGAGATTGAGCAAAACTTGGTGTGGATCATGCAATAGAGGAGGGCACATTTTGGGTTCTCGGATTCATCCCGTTTGTTACATGCTACAGCCGATTTTCAGAAAGGTAGTGAGGTATAATCTACCCTTTCTTGTTTCTTTTAATATGCAATTTGTGTTTTGTAGAAACTATCACTTTGGAACATGTTATGGACCCGATTGTGTTCGGTTTTTTAAAGTGTTGTTTTTGCTTCCGCTGTGCCTGTGCTCCATACCGTGTTCAAACACTAACATGTTCTACATACAACTTAAACAGAATTATGAAGCTTAGTCAGACTGAACACTTATAGTGATTCAGACTGAGTATAAGCCGAGTATAAGCTGTACATATGTTCGATCAGCTTAGACTATATGTTAGTAATATTATCAATATGTTTGATAAGCTGTGTGCGTAAACTAAGATATATATATATATATATTGAGTTTCAGCTTGATGAGTTTCAACCTGAGCGACTCAGCGTGAAGACTGAGACAGCTCGATAGAGTTACTAAATATGTTTTAGTAAATTCTTTAAACTTCTAAGGATGCGTTAATAATTTTACATGTTAGTCCATGTTTGTTTTCGAGTGTGTTCTCGAAGAACTCAGCTTGATGAGTTTCAAGCTAAGTAACTCAGCCTCACTACAGAAGTCAGTTTAAAAGAATTTAAATGTGTTTTAAATTCTGTTTTATCTCTCTATATCTACGGGAAGGATAAGTAGACTTCAGAATCAAGATTGAAGACTTCAAAATCAAGATTGAAGATTGAAGACTCAAGATAAGAAAATTCAAGATTCAAGATTCCGAGTTATCCGATAGTCAGTTAGCAAATTAGGATTAGTCCAGTTTGTTAGGAACCGTAGCAACAGGATTATAAATACTTATATCTTGATAAGTTTAGAGGTACGATTCTGAAACAAGTTGCAGAGCCAAATCTCACCCAACCGTATGTGTTACGATTCTTGGATCACTGTTTGTCAGTTCAACGTGATCAAGATATTCACAGATTGCCAAGCTATTCGTGTGTTCAAATAATCACATTGGTTGTGATATTGGTAAGTTATCAATCTGTGTAAATCCTGTTTAGAGAGTCGTCAGTATCTATAATCATAAGATGATTATAGATAGCTATGTTTGAGAGATTGAGAGATTCATATTAGGTGGTTATATATCAAGAGTTGCTTACTTGATAGTTATTGTAATCATCTTCTTATTCAAAGCATTGTAATCATCTTCTTAATAAAAGCATTCAATTGATTGTGGTTTGATTTACTTTGTGTAACACTTTTCTTTGATTTGTTCAATTTCCGCAGAAAGTGTATTCAACCCCCCTTCTACACACCTGTTGCTTGTTGTTATTCTCACCAAGGGACCAACAAACACACATGACCAGAGGATAAAGACAACGAGAATTTCAAAAACTAAGGAGTGCAAACACTACTCAATGTTTGATCAATATGGTACTGAGTAATTCTCTTCATATATATCCAATGGCAGATCTCAAGATTAGCTTGCTGAAATTCGTGTTAATTGTCGGTAGCTAATGCCCTTCTCTCAAGATTCTCGATGTTCTGGTGAAAGATTTTGAGATTAGCACGGTAAAACTTAATCTTCTTTTGAATTCTTTATGAATAAACACACATAATAGAAACGAATTTCAAAAAAGGAAACAATAGATTCCAGAAACTTAAAAAGTTAGACTACAGACCAAGTGCCTTCGGATGAACATTTGATTGAAGTAATTCAATATATGTTCATGGCGAATGTGATTTTTCAATCGTTCAATCTCTTGGGGGTCGGTTTCAGATTGTAAAGCTTCTTCGAAAGGTTTTATGAGGATTTTAGAATTTTTTATGCTATTACGGTAATCCTTAATCCTTTTCTGAAGTTCAAGAGAGTAGACACACATAAAGGAAAAAGAAAAAAAAGAAAATGAATGGAAACAAAAGGAAACTAAGCACAGGACGGGAAATAAACAAAAGAAAACAATCGGGAATGGTAAAGATGAAAAACAGTAACTCGACTACTAGATAATAGGCATGCTGAGAATAAAGTCGATATTACTTTTAGTGATCATTGTTATGTAATCCCAATAGTTAATTTCGGCTAATATTAAATCAAAGTCTGCGAGACTAGTAGTAGCCAATGCTCGTTGCTCAAGATCTTCTATCTCCGTTTCAAACAATATGAGACAATCGAGGCAAAACTTATAACTTTCTTTCAGCTTCTTTCAGTAAACGCACATAATAAAAAAACAGAAAACAAGGAAATCTAATCTATACTATATCCTAATACTAAAGTAACAGGTAGCAGGTAAAAAACAAAAACCAAATCAACAATTAAATTTTTCCTAATATTGTCAAAATGTACTTCCCGGAAGAGGCACCAAAAACTTGGTATGTAGCCCGCGTACGAGTTTTTTAGATGATTAAAATCTTTTACACACTGATGTTTTAAGATTTATAAAATGTAATTACTAAGTAAATAATACACATGACTCAGGCATGTATGACCTGGTTAATAGTAGTATAGATTGGGTAAGACCGAGTATCGAACCAAACGGAAATTATTTGGCAACTATTACTATTCAAACATCATCATTGTTTGGTAAATAAACAATAATAGGTGATTTAACAGATTAGAACTAATCACAGAAACAGTTTACACAAAAAAAAAATCACAAACGGCTAAACAATCAAGGAAAAGATCAGTCAGGCTTCAGAATCATCCTGGCTAGTTATGGCAATATTTATTTTAATTGAATTGTTGATGATTTGATAAATTGCAGTGAAGCAAACATCATGTTGTTCTATCTAATACTCACAAATAATATTATCATATGAATCATCACTCGAGTTATCAAGACTTTGATTGACAATTAAACATAACTTGTAAGCATAAAATCACAAAATATAACACAGATCCACTTAACAATGTTCAAATCCAGTTACAAGATATATATTCTGTCAAATGATATTTCTTATAGCTTTCAGAACTTAGGAATGTGTCAAAGTGATTGAAAATGGGTTAAACATTAGAAACAAGAAACTGAACTAGAACAAAGGTGCATGTTGTCGCATGGGTTTTTAGATCCACGCGATCGTATGCACATGGCATGTGGTCGCATGGCATCTATTTACAACAGAACTCATTTTTTTACACCAAGGATCATACACGTACAACTTGCACTTTCATCCACGGTCATAAGAAGATGGAAATGAGTACTATGAAGTGATGAACCCAGCCAGACTCAAACCGCGTGTGTTGGGTTCAAGATCAAGCCTTATGTTATGTCCTTAAGATATCATTATATTAAGTACCCTTTCTAGCACTTAACACATGCAAAGCATGATACACATAAGCATGTACATAGAATCATAAAGATCAGATTCTTAATGACATTTAAGGAGTTCATTTCAACCTGAACATGCTCAAGAACACCTTTTCAGTCATTTTTGTTCTTTTGTAGTATTAATGATCACATGATATACTTAAACACTTGAAACTTTCATTTAAGATATTTAAGCATGTGTAAAACCATAATATGATAAACATGACCAACTTGTTAAGACGTGAAATGATCAAAGAAAAGTTCCAAACATACTTTTCAAATGACAACCTTGCTTATTACACCATTTATAGTGATAACTCCACAAAATCTTAAGATTAAACCATCATTATTGAATATGCATTAAATATAACCTTTAAGTTGTCACGTAAACGGTTAAGAAAATATGAACATGAACGTATTTATCATAAGAGCATGATCAAACACATTTATATTAATGATCAAAACATACTTTTTATATCAAATCATCAAGAAAAGATTTATATTGCCATAACTTGGCCAAGAACCATCTTGGGCCAAGTGAAATAGTTTAGTGACTCATTATTACAATACAATAACAAGAAAAACACTTGGATACATGTTAACAACAAGAAATGATTAGATTATACCAAGCAATCGTCAAGCTATATACTTGTTTCTCTGAAGTTCCGAGCATCACTAAGCTTCAACACCTTTGGAATAGGGATTGGAGTGTTTGGGTATCTCTGGGAGAGTATTTGAAGTGAAGAAACCGAGAATGTAAAGTGTGTGTTGTCTTTATGTTGTGTTGTGAATGTGAATGAATGTCTCATTTCTCCTGGCAAAGAGCTGTTTCTTTAGCACTGAAAGGGGGGTTCATGCGATCGCATGGCAAAGCAATGTGGTCGAATAGCTTGACTTTGGGCGGTTGACAAGACAATGAAGCATGAGAAGCTGACAAGTGCCAAAGCTAGATTCGGCACCTACATGCGATCGCATGTAGGGTCCATGTGATGGCATAGACTTGTGCTTTTCAATAGTTCTTCATTTTTCTTCAGTTTTTCACTTGATTAACTAGAAATCTTCACTTTTAGCCCTATTAACCTGCAATGGTGAAAAAAAAGCAATTGAGATAATTATACGTACAATTCACCTTAATTATGGATTAAATGCGAGGGTTTTAGGTGTGTAAAACGTATATAAATACGGATATATCAATGTGCTCATCAAAGTACAAGTTCCAACTTCTAGATGCTTGCTTTAATCCATAAATGGATTTTAGCAACTTGCATACTTTTCTTGGATTCTTGGAATCCTCAAAACCATCAGGTTGTGCCATATTGTTAGAAATATGCCCACTAATGCACGTACGCCATATCGACCGCTGCTGATGATGTATGGGCCTATTGGGTCATACACCGGGGTCAAACCTGACAGCAACTTAAGATAAGGGACCAAATATGACAAAAGAGAAAAGTTGACATCGCAGGCCGCGTTAGCGCCGCTAACTCTAAGGGTTAGCGCCGCTAAGTCCTAAAGGTTAGTGCCGCTACGGCTGCATGTACTTTGAGTCAAATCACTGACAGGCCGCGTTAGCACCGCTAACTATTAGGGGTTAGCGCCTCTAAACCCTAAAGGTTAGCGCCGCTACGGCTGCATGTTCCTTTTGTCAAATCACCACCCAAGATGGCCAATGCGTGGGTAACACCTAGAATCCACTATGGCCGGTTTGTGGGGATAAGGGAGAGATCTGGAGATAGAGTCATTCATGGGAATTCATTAGTCTTGATTTCTCTCTTTTCTCTCTAAGCAAACACACACAATATCTTCTTTGGTGCTACAAAGACCAAGTGAAGGGGTGAGAGAGGTTTGTTCTAAATTGGTCTCGGTTAGTTGCTGTCCCGGAGTGGTTTTCATGGTGAAGAACCACAATGGCTTGCTAGCACTCGTGGTTTGACGTGTTCCCGGGGTACATCCCATTAGAAGATCCGCATTTCGTTCTTGGAGCATCACCACCACGAGACAACAAGTTTTCTGGAGCTAAGGAGAAAGGTATAACCTTCTTTCCTTCTTTCAGGTTGCATTTCTTTACATAGAGTTTGGTCCATTTTGGGATTTCTAGCTTTTATGCTTTATTTAGTTGTACCTTGGGCTTTATTTGTTGTACTTTGCTTCCGCTGCTAGCCCTTGAAATCTCAACACATATACACATCCTTAGTTAGTTTGCCGTTAAGGAAAGCGGTTTTGACATCCATTTGCAATATCTCATAATTGAAGTATGCAGATATGGCCATAAGAAACCTAATATACTTAAGCATGGCTACTGGCAAAAAAGTTTCATCATAATCAATACCATGAATCTGATTATAACCTTTTGCAACAAGCCTACCTTTAAAAGTATGCACGTTTCCTTCCATGTCGGTCTTCTTCTTGAAGACCCACTTGCACCCAATAGCTCTACTATGTTATGGCAAGTCTACTAACTCCGAAACTTGGTTGTTATACATGTATTGCATCTCTGCCCTCATGGCATCTAGCCATTTGTCAGACTCGCTACCTGATATAGCATCCCTGTAGGATGTGGGCTCATAAAGATCCCCTTCTTCCTGAGAAATTAGAAATCCCATATATCTATTCGGCTCAGTCCGAATCCTACTGGACCTACGAAGGTCTTGTATTTCCACTTCTTCCTCAACCGCACACTCGGGTTGGGATTCAACAAATTTTTGTTAACTTATGGGTTCCACAAATGGAGGAGGTATACCTTCATCCTTTTCAATTTCTTGAAGATCTATTTCCTTTCTAGAAGTTTCTGAACTTAGAAACTTATCCTCTAGAAATGTCCCTGACCGAGGGACAAAAACTTTGTTCTCATCGGGATTATAAGTATAGTGCCCTAAGGTTTCCTTAGGATAACCCACGAAGATACACTTGACTGATTTAGGTTGGAGTTTATCCAAAATCGGTCGTTTAATGAACGCCCCACAACCCCAAATGTTAGAAATATGCCCATTAATGCACGTACGCCATATGGACCGCTGCTGATGATGTATGGGCCTATTGGGTCATACACCGGGGTCTAACCTGACAGCAACTTAAGTTAAGGGACCAAATATGACAAAAGACAAAAGTTGACATCGCAGGCCGCGTTAGCGCCGCTAAGTCGTAAAGGTTAGCGCCGCTACGGCTGCATGTACTTTGTGTCAAATCGCTGACAGGGCGCGTTAGCGCCGCTAACTATTTTGGGTTAGCGCCGCTAACTTATGGTTAGCGCCGCTAAACCCTGCCAGTGCCATTTGTCAAACATGGAAACATGTTCTAGTAGTTATGTTGAAGATAATTTAGATAAAGTGAAATATTGTTGTAACCTTGCGGAAACAAGTTGGTTCACATGGACGTAAAAGACCTGTATCGTTCAAAGGTTAAGTTGAGGAAATGTTTGAAGCATGTTCCGAGGTCTAATATATCCATAATATTCAAGTTATGTCCATGACTAAAGTCAGCAAAACATGCATCTTGTGGCTGTAATTCTGCTTTGCAAGAAAGTCATAGGAATGAGTTTTCTAGAAAGCATAGATTGAGCCAGATACCTTTGTCAGGGCTAGTGGGAGCTTCATGTGTTCCTAGTAAAATATGCTCAATGAAAATAATGTCCTAACTTATGGTTGTTCTACAACCTAATGTTGGAATTATTTTTCTATGAGTATATATAGAAGAATATGGAATCAAGTGGAGTTTAGATTCAAGAAATACTGATGTATGTTCTTGATGTTCGACGTAAATAGAGTTGTCTTGAATAAGTTATTACTGCAAGCAAATCTATACTTGTGAAACTGTCGATTTTTAATCGAAGTTTAGAATATTCAAATATGTGGTACAGATACGATATTGAGATTGAATGAGTGTCATTGACCCTATTGTGTACTTTGGTAACATTAAGGGTATGTCGACTCTAATAAAAGTGAGTGTCATTAACTCTATTGTTAACTTCGGTTACATTGAGAGTATGATGACTCTGATAATCATAAGTGTCATTAATCCTATTGTAGACTTCGGTAACATTGAGGATACGACGACTATGATAACCTTATGTATGATCTCTTTAATAAACATTTTGCAAGTGGTTTAATAAGAGAATACAAAAGAGTACAAAAGGGATATCGTGTAGATGATCCCATAATTAAGCCGTTGTCAAATACTAGTGATGTTATACATACTAGGTATAATAGCATTGTTAATGCTTATGACTAGGCTCGAATATCGTTTTAGTAAATGTTTGATTTACTTATAAGCTTTGGGAACGGTACGTAGTACTTCTAACCCATGATTGTATCGATATATAGTGGGGACTATATATACGCATGATGCGGTTACCTTCATTGGTCTTTACTGTGTTCCATTTTAGCATGTTTAACCACTTCCCAGAATGTTTATACATTCTAAATTTCCACAGCCAGTCATTCTTCAAGAGAAGGAAGATTGAATTAAGGCTAAGGTTAGGTGTTGGTTATGCATTAATCAAGGATTGAATGCATGAAACGCAACAGTGACCTGTGCTTGAATGGAGTTTCAAGTAACTGGAAGACCCACACCCGAGTTTACCTCATGGATCATGGTCATAGAGTGACTCAGAAGGATAATATCATTACGTCCTTCGACCCGAGATGTATGAATTGCTATAGCATGAAACTTTCTTGCTTTAACCATTTCAAAACGTAGTTCGTAACTGGCTGCTATAAATGGAATAGTTAAGTAAGATAAGGTTTACGCTATGGGGTTGTACAGTCAACGGAATTTGTTCCTCTGATATGAGAGATATCCCTGGGCCCCTCGATGATTGGGCGCTGACACCAAAAATAAGCATGGCCATGCGCAAAGGAATATTGATTGAGAATCAGATATGTCCTTAAATTTTGGTCACCACCAATCAAGATCGTGTAACATAATCGTGAAAGATCTGGAGATTACCGTATCAATCCATGTCTCGTGTTCACAACGATATCGCGAACGAAATGAGTATTGATCACTTATCAAATAGGACCTCTACGTTCTTTTTGTAGGTAATGGTTTTCTGCATAGAAGCGGAACCCACTGACTTGGGGGCATTGATGCTTTTGCTAGAGGCCGCTCTTTGTCTGTGGTTACATGGGTACGGTGCATTATGTTCAAGTGGGAGTTTGTTAGAAATATGCCCATTAATGCACGTACGCCATATGGACCGCTGCTGATGATGTATGGGCCTATTGGGTCATACACCGGGGTCTAACCTGACAGCAACTATTGTTAAGGGACCAAATATGACAAAAGACAAAAGTTGACATCGCAGGCCGCGTTAGCGCCGCTAACTTTAAGGGGTTAGCGCCGCTAAGTCGTAAAGGTTAGCGCCGCTACGGCTGCATGTACTTTGTGTCAAATCGCTGATAGGGCGCGTTAGCGCCGCTAACTATTTTGGGTTAGCGCCGCTAACTTATGGTTAAAGCCGCTAAACCCTGCCAGTGCCATTTGTCAAATCACCTCCATAATCAGCCAATGCATGTAGACATGAGAGTGTCGAGGTTGGGCCGACTTGATGGAGTTATTTGAAGTCTGGAGAGAGTGGGGAGTAAGGTAAGAGAGTTCATTTTTGGTTTTAGCTCTCTCACTCTTATTCTCTCTAATACACACATAAACTCTTTGGTGCTACTAAGACCAAGAGAGATTTATTCAAGAGGGATTTTTCCAGATTGTTGGTCTTGTAGATGCTGTTCCAGAAGTGTTTTTCATAGTGAAGAAACATGGAGGCTTGCTAGCTCAAGGGGTTAGATGTGTTCCTGTTGGGGTTCGTGGTACACAGCAACGGAAGCATGCAAGATCAAAAACGAATTTTCAAACATAAAAAGGAAACCACAAAATGAACCCCACAAGTGGATCTAACTCTACAAGCTAGTTAAGCAACTAAACAGAAGAGAAAAGAAGAGATTATACCCTTGATGTCTCTGATGGTTGTGTGTGTGTGGCTAGCTTCCAAGTCGTGACCTCCTTTCTCGGCTCCTTCTTACAATATCGAAGTCCACCCCGAGTGAATCGTGACCCAAGTGTACTAGCACTCCTTTAGCTTGATGAAGCTACTGGAACACAACCAAGACTCCACCAGAAATCTGTTCCCTTTCTCTCTTGATGAACTTAGCAACTCTCTTGATTAGTTCTAAGTGTATTTCTTTTTAACAAAATGGCCAAGAGAAAGAAATGAGAGAAGTGCATGTCTTTTATAAGCCAAGTCATGACCCCAGGTCTCCCCAAGTCGGCCCAAGGCTAATCATCACGATCAACATGCATTGGTGGAAGCTAGAGGTGAAAAGATAAAGTTGTTTCTGTCAGGCAGGGTTAGCGCCGCTAACCGCCCACGGTTAGCGCCGCTAACCTCCCATGGTTAGCGCCGCTAACGCGGCTGATTTAGCGACGCCTGAGTTAGCGCCGCTAACCCCTGCGGGAAACCAACTATCATTATTTATCCTTTCATACCCTCATCTTACAGGTTGTGTCAAGGTCAACCCCCGGCGTGTGACCCGATAGGCCCATACATCATCGGTAGTGATCATTTGGCGTACGTGTGTTCGTGGGCATACTCCAACAGACTCCCACTTGCACATGACTCTACGTACCCAATGCATCACAGACAAAGAGCGGCCTCTAGTAAGATATCTCTGTCCCCAAGTCTGTATGGGTTTTGTCTTCTGCACAAAAACCAATCTGCAACCCATGTGAAAAGGTCCTATCGATAAGTGATCAATCATCCTTTTATTCGCGATATCCAATGTGAACACGAGACATGGTACAAAGTCATTCTCCGTTCGTTCACGATTATGTTTCTCGATCTACACTGGTGGTGACCAAAATATACAAGTTGCAATCAATCATAAAGTATTGCAAGCTTTGAGCATGGCCATGCATTTTGGTGTCAGCGACCAATCATCGAGGGGCCCAAGGATATCTCTCTAAACAGAGGAACAAATTCCTTTGACTTACACTGCCCACCACAGTGATCATACTCTGCCCAACTACTCCCTTTATAACAGCCAGTTACGGACTGCGTTTGAAAGCAATTAGAACAAAGCAAACCAAAGTGATGCAGCCACGTGCATCTCCAGTCTTAGGATGAACTGATATTATCATCCTGATTTACTCATGACATGTACCATAAAGTAAAATCAGGTGTGGGTCGTCCACTCACTTGAAACACTTTCAAGTACAGGCGAAGAATTGCGTCCCCGTGCCCCAATCCCATTGGACACATGACCAATTACTTCCCTCAGTCTTTGTTCATACTTCCTTCCCGAGAAGAATGACCGACTGTGGACATTTAGAATGCTTGCGCATTCAGGGAAGAGCAAAACATGCTAAGTTGGAACACAGTAAAGATTTAAAGAAATACCCGCAACTTGCGAATTACTAAATCCCATTTAATAATCGATAAATACAATAAATACAATACTGCTTCATGTTCCCTAAAGGGTAAATACAACAAATATACTAACCAAATACAAAGGCATGATCAAACCAAATCACTAGCAAATCTAATCCCAATAGCTCGAGTATGAGCGTCATGCTTTGTTTGCGATAAAGGTTTGGTGAACGGATCCGCCACATTGCTATCCGTGTGTACTCTGCTGATAACAATGTCTCCACATTCGACCACGTCCCGGATGTAATGATACTTCCGCGGAATATGTCTCGTGCGTCGGTGAGACCTTGGTTCCTTGGCAAGAGCAACCGCACCCTCGTTGTCACAGAACACCTCAACAGGGTCGGCAATGCTAGGAACCACTCCCAGATCTTGGATGAATTTCTTCATCCACACAGCCTCCTTCACAGCTTCACTGGCCGTAATATACTCCGACTCGGTAGTAGAATCGGCCACAGTGTCTTGCTTGGAGCTTCTCCAGGAAATAGCACCACCATTGAGCAGGAACACAAACCCCGATTGAGATCGGCAGTCGTCCCGATCAGTTTGGAAGCTAGCATCGGAGTAGCCAGTCACCCGTAGCTCTTCCGCACCTCCATACACCAAGAACATCTCCTTAGTCCTCCGAAGATACTTGAGAATGTTCTTTACTGCCGTCCAATGAGCTTCACCAGGATTGGCTTGATATCTACTTGTCATACTCAATGCACAAGATATATCAGGCCTAGTACATAACATGGCGTACATGATCGAGCCAATTGCCGAAGCATATGGAACTCGACTCATTACTTCCCGTTCCTCAGGGGAACTCGGGCTTTGAGCCTTGCTCAACAGTAAACCATGCGACATAGGTATGAACCCCTTCTTGGAATCCTCCATCCTAAATCTCTTTAGGACCTTGTCTATGTACGTACTCTGGCTCAATCCGATTAACCTGCGGGATCTATCTCTATAGATCTTGATCCCAAGAATGTAAGCCGCATCCCCAAGATCCTTCATTGAGAAACAACTCCCTAGCCAGGTTTTTACCCCTTGCAAAGTTGGGACGTCGTTTCCAATTAGTAGAATATCATCTACATAAAGAACTATGAATACAACTATGCTCCCACTAGCTCTAATGTAAACGCATGGTTCATCCTTGCTTTTAGAGAAGCCAAACTCTTTGACCTTCTCGTCGAAGCACAGGTTCCAGCTCCGAGAGGCTTGCTTAAGCCCATAAATGGACTTCTTAAGCTTGCAGACTTTATCCGGAAACTCAGGATGTACAAAACCCTCAGGCTGTGTCATATACACATCCTCTGCTAGTGTTCCATTAAGGAACGCGGTTTTGACGTCCATTTGCCAAATCTCATAATCATGAAATGCGGCAATGGCCAAAAGTATCCGGATAGACTTCATCATAGCCACCGGTGAAAAGGTTTCCTCATAGTCTATACCATGAGTTTGAGTGAAACCCTTAGCCACCAGTCGGGCCTTGAAGGTGTCTACCTCGCCATCCATGCCGATCTTCTTCTTGAAGATCCACTTGCACCCTACGGGTTTGCACCCCGGCACGGGATCAACCAAGTCCCAGACTTGATTATCCGACATGGACTGAATCTCGGATTCCATTGCCTCTAGCCACTTGGCGGACTTAGGGCCCACCACAGCGTCCTGGTATTTGGTAGGCTCATCAGAGACCACTACCATGTCGGTGCCTTCAGATATGTGAAAACCATATCTCTTTGGCTCATGCCGACTTCTACCAGATCTTCTAATAGGCAACGGGTTTACATCATCTCCAGCTTCATCATGCTGAGATTCAACCCTCTCAGGTTGTGAGCTAGTCCCAACATCAGGTTCTACATTGGCAGTCTCTTGAATTTCTTCAAGATCAACCTTTCTCCCACTAGCATCTTTGGATAACAGTTCCCTTTCAAGGAACATCGCCCTTCGAGCAAGAAACACCTTGTTCTCCGAAGGTTTGTAAAACAAATATCCCATAGAACCAGCAGGATGACCAATGAAAAAGCACCTTTCGGCCCTGGGCACCAACTTGTCCTCAACCTCACGTCTTACGTAGGCAGGACAACCCCAGACCTTTAAATATAAAATGGATGGAACCTTTCCATGCCACATCTCATACGGTGTTCTCTTAACCTTCTTTGTTGGTACGAGGTTAAGGATTCTACCGGCCGTCTCAAGCGCATATCCCCAAAACGTAACGGGAACGTCCGTACGAACCATCATAGACCGAACCATATCCAACAATGTTCGGTTCCTCCTCTCGGCGACACCATTTAATTGTGGCGTCCTAGGAGGGGTTAATTGCGAGATAATCCCACAATCCCTCAGATGTTCACGGAACTCGGAACTAAGATACTCACCGCCTCTATCGGATCGTAGCATCTTAATCCTTTTCCCTAGTTGATTTTCTACCTCGTTTTGATAAGTCTTAAATACCTCAAAGGTATCCGACTTTTGTCTCAACAAGTAGACATACCCGTATCGACTATAATCATCAATAAAGGTAACGAAGTAGCGGGAATGATCTCTTGTGGCATGCTTGAACGGACCACACACATCCGTGTGAACGATATCCAACAAGTCTTGCGCCCTCTCACAAACACCGGTGAAGGGTGCTTTGGTCATCTTGCCCAATATACAAGATTCACATACGTCATTAGACCCGTGGTCAAATGATTCCAAGATCCCATCCACTTGGAGCTTGGCGATGCGTTTCTTGTTTATATGGCCTAACCGACCATGCCATAGAGACAATTTATTCAAAACGTTTTTGGAACCCGAATCAACATTCATGATTGATCTAGTGCTTTGCAAGCTTACGCTTGTTTCATAAATGCCATGACATGGAAATGCTTTGAAATAAAAGACATCATCTTTGTAACATAAAATGCTACCATTCTCAAATTTAAAAGTGAATCCATCGTCATACAAGGCATACAATGAAATAATGTTTCTTGCCACACAGGGCGCAAAAGATACATTTAACAAAACAATAGATAAGCCAGAAGGAAAGGCGAGCTTCACACTCCCAATCTTCTCAACCGGGACAACCGCCTTGTTTCCCATGATGAGATCCAGCTCTCCATCAACCAAGTCCCTACTTCTTCTTAGTACCTGCACATTATTACAAACGTGAGTACCACACCCGCTGTCTAAAACCCAGGCGTTAGAAGTAGAAGTGTTATGGAGTTCAATCATGTACGTACCGGAGGCAGCGGCACCTTTAGAGCGAAGCTTCTTGAGCTCCTCCGTGTACTTAGGGCAACTACGCCGGTAGTGACCCTTCTCCCCGCAGAAGTAGCAGGTTGCCTCTTCCGGTGAGGTGGCAGCGGGAGCCACTTGCTTTCCCTTCGGCTCAGGGGTTGAGGTAGGTTTGGGCTTCGGTCCTTGGACCTTAGCCTTCTTCTTCCCCTTGCCCTTCTTGCCCGAAGCGGGATGCTTCCGCTTGTTACCACCCTCGTTGATGGTGAGAACGGCAGTGGAGGTGGTGGGCTTTGACTTCGCAAGCTCGCCCTCGGCGGTCTTTAGCATGCCATGCAATTCCATAATGGACTTGTCCATACTATGCATGTGGAAGTTCACAATGAACGGACCATATGCAGGAGGCAAGGATTGGAGGATGATATCAACCGCCAACTCCTTCCCCATGGGAAAGCCCAACTCCTCGAGCTGATCCACGTACCCTTTCATCTTAAGTACGTGGGAGCTCACATTGCCGCCCTCCTGCATCCGGCAACCGATGAAGGCCTTGACGCACTCATAGAGTTCTTGCCTAGCTCGCTGTTGGAACATGTCCTTCAGCTGAGAAATCATCTCAAACGCACTCACTTTCTCGAATTTCCTTTGCAATTCGGGACTCATGGTCGTTAGCATAAGGCAAGTCACGTCATTTGTGTCCTTGAGGAGTTTTTCATACGCCTCGCGGACGGCCCTCGCCGCGTTGGTAGCAGGAGCCTCCGGAAGAGGTGACTCAAGGACCTCTAGCTTCATTTCGTGACGTAGGACAATTCTCAAAGTCCTATGCCAATCCATAAAGTTTGGCCCCGTGAGTTTCTCCTTCTCCAAAAATGGACGGAGTGACATGTTGGTGGTGTTGGTGTTGCTAGTAGATGCCATCTACAAGCAAAGTACGAAATGGTTAGTTTATTGTTGTATTAAATCCTTGTTAACATAATTACCCTCTTGTTATAAAAACAAATTATATTAACAAGGGCTAAGAACCTCAAAATACCCTAATCCATGACGGGTTTTCCGCGGATCACTTCATAGAGCTATTTTAGGCCGGTAAACTATTTACCAATTGCAATCCGTGATCACAACTCTTAGGCACTTGCGGGATCCTAGGTACTCTTAGCACCCATTTGGCATGTTTGATCCCTACACACCAATTCCTCATTAACCCACTTTGATAGCTCGGCTAGAGCTCGACAACTACCAATGCGTTTTAAGTCTTGGAATTGTAAATCATCCGTCAAGATACACGGTGGTACTCTAGCCCAATGGCCGGCTCGGCTAGAGCTCGACAACCGACCTTGCGAGTTGCCACACGCGCCTTCCACACAGTTACGCAAAACCGGTCTCGGCTAGAGCTCGACAAACCGATCTTGTTTCACTAGAATCGGCCGGTGTCATCTTACGGGTGGTGTGAGATTTACTTTTGAAAAACGGGTTTTAGTTTTTCCCGGTTAAAACACTTTTAACCAATTCTTGTCTATGTGGCGCGCGGAGTTTGTAAACCAATTTAAAACTCTTTGATTTTATTATTTTGAAAAATTTTCTAGCATGCGAAGAACCTAAACATCCATGCAAGAAAATATATAAAATAAAATCAACCACGCATGTAATATAATCCGGTAACGAGCCAAATCCTATGCGTCTTGCCCGTGAGCCAACGGGCAAGACTAAGTCATCTAAGGACTAGACCGAATGACCCGACGTGTGCTCCTCCCACTTGATCCATTGCGTCTCATACCGACCTCCGGATCCAAGTACGCCAAGACACCCTTCACACGGTTCTTGTTGGTTGCTTCGGTTCACCTTTTACAATTTACAAATTTAAAAGGAAATGGCATGCAAGCCACAATTTCTATTCTAACCTAATTCTACAAATTACAAAGAATACGAAATCGGCATGCAAGCCGTTAAAATTACAAACCGAATAAATAGATTAATTATTACATGCCATTGTGGTACAAACCACCAAATGAATTAATACATTAATCTAAATCAACCAAACACATCACATAGGTCATATGGCTCAAAAACGTTACCGGATATACATACAACAACCACATACAAGAAATCACACATCAACACATGGTGTGCCACACAAAACCATGTAAATCTTATATGTCTTGGTTAAGATTATCTAATCACTCAAGGCACTCATAATCCTATGTACATATGCATTAGGAACCTCAAACAAGTCAAAATTCCATAGTCATATATACACAATGTAAGTATATGCAATTAATCATTTTCATGCCTAAATGTTAATCCACATATAAATACATCAACCAAGACATAAGGCAACTTTCATCTAATCACAACTCAAATCTGGAACAATTCCAGCAAGTACAAATAGCCCAAAAATCCAACAAAATTGATTTAAGGCAAAAACCATGCATTCTGCCAGTAAGGGTTAGCGCCGCTAACTATAAAGAGTTAGCGCCGCTAACACAGTTTAGCGCTGCTATCGCGAGACGACATTAAAACAAGTCAGTTTACCAAAGAGGACTGTTAACTCTGACTTTATCGCCGTTAACTAAGGTTTAGCGCCGCTAACATAGAAAAGTTAGCGCCGCTAAACACTGGACAGAACCAAAAATCACATTTTCAGGATTTTCTTGGCCATGTAGTGCAAAACCAGTGTAGAGCTGGCTCTGATACCACTGTTGGGGTTCGTGGTACACAGCAACGGAAGCATGCAAGATCAAAAACGGATTTTCAAACATAAAAAGGAAACCACAAAATGAACCCCACAAGTGGATCTAACTCTACAAGCTAGTTAAGCAACTAAACAGAAGAGAAAAGAAGAGATTATACCCTTGATGTCTCTGATGGTTGTGTGTGTGTGGCTAGCTTCCAACTCGTGACCTCCTTTCTCGGCTCCTTCTTACAATATCGAAGTCCACCCCGAGTGAATCGTGACCCAAGTGTACTATCACTCCTTTAGCTTGATGAAGCTACTGGAACACAACCAAGACTCCACCAGAAATCTGTTCCCTTTCTCTCTTGATGAACTTAGCAACTCTCTTGATTAGTTCTAAGTGTATTTCTTTTTAACAAAATGGCCAAGAGAAAGAAATGAGAGAAGTGCATGTCTTTTATAAGCCAAGCCATGACCCCAGGTCTCCCCAAGTCGGCCCAAGGCTAATCATCACGATCAACATGCATTGGTGGAAGCTAGAGGTGAAAAGATAAAGTTGTTTCTGTCAGGCAGGGTTAGCGCCGCTAACTGCCCACGGTTAGCGCCGCTAACCTCCCATGGTTAGCGCCGCTAACGCGGCTGATTTAGCGACGCCTGAGTTAGTGCCGCTAACCCCTGCGGGAAACCAACTATCATTATTTATCCTTTCATACCCTCATCTTACAGGTTGTGTCAAGGTCAACCCCCGGCGTGTGACCCGATAGGCCCATACATCATCGGTAGTGATCATTTGGCGTACGTGTGTTCGTGGGCATACTCCAACAGTTCCCGGGGTACTACCCATTAGTCGATCCGTGTTTCATTCTTGGAGCTCAACGCCACGAGTCAATCACATTTTGGAGCTTAGGAGAAAGGTATAAACCTTCTTCCTCCTTACATGTTGCTATTTTGTTACATAGAAATGATCCATCATTTGGGATTTCTTGTTTTGAACATTTTTGTACATGATTGATGATGTTTACGCTTCCGCTGCGTGTTCACGAGATCCCAACACCAAATCCTTATGAAAGACAATTTAGTCCTTTTCCCCGTCTATAACTCGAATGGTGTCTTTCCTTTCTCCACAGATTTAGTCGGAACTCGGTTCAGCATAAAAGCAGCCGTTTCGAGTGCATGACCCCAGAAAGACATTGGTAGACTAGTTCGACTCATCATAGAACGAATCATGTGAAGCAACGTTCTATTCCTCATTTCTAATACACCATTCCATTGTGGCGTATACGGAGGTGTGAGTTGTGAATCAATCGCACATTCCTTTAGATGATCATCAAACTCTTGACTCAGATATTCACCACCCTGGTCAGACCGAAGCATCTTTATCTTCTTGTCAAGTTGGTTCTGTACTTCACTCTGAAATTGTTTGAAGAAATCAAAACTTTCAGATTTGTGTCTCATAAGATACACATAACCATACCTACTGAAATCGTCAGTAAAGGTAATCAAGTACCGGTATCCTCCCCTCGCTTCTTGACTGAAAGTGTTGGAGAATGCCCACTGACACACGTATGCCGGGTCACTGCCAATGATGTGCGGGCCTATTGGGTCATACACCTAACTTCTACCCAAATAGCCCTAAGTGAAAACAGCCGGTCAAAATGGTTAAATTCCAGTTGACCTAGGCTTAACAACCGTGAAGGATGCTCCACGGGTCGTGAAGCAAGGTGTCCCCACGAGTCCTTACACGAGCATTATGGCTCGTGAACCAGAGTGGCTTCACGGTCCTTCACGGACCGTGAAGGATATATGCGCCACGGATACTCTTACGACTTGGATAAAACACGGCACGGGCCGGGAAGCTTTTAAGCTTCACGGGCCGTAACAGCCCGTGAGGGGTCGTGAAGCTCGGAAAACAAAGTGGCACTTGAATTTCATTGGCTTGTTCAAAATGGTCCAATGGGGATTCAAATCTTGGCCGGCTAGAATGTTCCAGAATCGGTTCTTGAGGTTTATTTAAGTCTTGAGCTTATTTGGCCTTAGAACCTTTTTGCCATCTTTACTTCCATACACTCTCAAGCTTCAAAGAAGAGTTCTTGTGAGGGTTTGTGAGTGGTTTTCCAGAAGTCAAGGGCTGAAGCAAGTGCATCAAATCAAGAGGTGATTGTTGGTGACTTGCATTGCTAGCACAAGGTAGAGTGTTCTTGGTGTATAACTTCGGTAGAAGAGCTTGGAGGCGTTTTCTTCAAGTTTTGATTCATCCCATCCGAAAACAACCTTCTCACAGTAGCAAGGAGCTAAGGAGGAAGGTATAACACCATTTCTACCCTTGTTCTTGTTTGTTTTGGTTGCATGCAAGTTGTATCAAATTTATACCATTCTATGGAGTTGAAGATCTTTTTGATGTAAATCTTTGCTTCCGTTGCGTTTCTGTGTTGTGCTTGAACTCCTACAGTGGTATCAGAGCCATCTTGATGCATTGCATGCACCATTTTGGCCTGAAAATCATTTTTATGCAAGATAGGGCATTCTGTCCAGAAGGCCTTCACGGGCCGTGAAGGTTTTATCTTCACGGCTCGTGAAGCCTACACGACTTCAGTGCGGGGTTGGGGTCGTGAAAGGGTTTTTTGAAATTTGTCACGAGTCGTGAGACACACTGGCTTCACGGGCCGTGAGAAGCAATGAAGGTCAGTGGTCGTGAAGGACGTCTAGAAATTGTTTTTTGACCCATTTTAAAAGAAAAACTTTATAAAAATGATTTGGCCAATATTCTGGTTTTTTCCAGAAGTTAAACTTGGTCTTTTGACCATCTAGAAAACCCCATAATATCCTAACTCACACATTTATATGTATCGGGCGGTTTTGGCATGATAACGCGCACGTACATATACTTGTGTTGTGTATGTATGAATATGGATTTTCAAAGTGTTTGGAATTCCTAATACATGTACAAGATTTATTCATTCGTGCCTTGAGTGTTTTAGGTAGTCTCGGAATAAATCTAGTTAGGATATATTTGACACGGTTTGGTGTGGCACACCGTGTTGTTTTGTGATGTTTGTTGTGGTTGTTAGTAAATCCGGTAACAATGAGCCCCTTAGACCCTTATGATGTGTTTTGGTTGGTTGTAATTATTTATTCATTCATTTGGTGGTTTGTACCACATTTGGTTTGTAATCATTAATTAATTTATTCGGTTTGTAATATTTACCGGCTTGCATGCCGATTTCTTATTCTTTTTAATTGTTAGAATTAGCTTAGAATAGATTTCGTGGCTTGCACGCCATTTCCTTTTAAATTTGTAAAATTGTAAAAGGAGAACCGAATACAACCAAAGAAGAACCGGGAGGAGGTATCTTTGCTCAATCTTGGATCCGGAGGTCGGGATGAGACGCAATGGATCACGTGGGAGGAGCACGCATTAAGTCATTTGGAATTAGTCCTTAGATGACTTAGTCTTGTCCGTTGGCTCACGGGCAAGACGCATAGGGTTGGCTCGTTACCGGATATGTTTACATGCGTGGTTGTTTATTTATTTTGTTTTTCTTGCTTGGTTGTTTAGTTCTTCGCAAGCTTGAAAACTTTTCAAAATAAATTAAAACCAAGAGTTTTGAATTGGTTAACAAACCTCGCGCGCCACAACAAGAATTGGTTAAAATTTGTTTTAACCGGAGAAATCAAAACCCCATTTTTCTCAAAAGTAAATCACACGCCAACCATAAGATGACACCACCCAAATCAAGTGAAACAAGATCGGTCGTCGAGCTAATCCGAGATCGGTTTTGTGTAACTGTGTGGAAGGTGCGTGTGGCAACTCGCAAGGTCGGTTGTCGAGCTTAGCCGAGCCGGCCATTGGTCTAGAGTACCACCGTGTATCTTGATGGTCGATTTACAATTCCAAGACTTAAAACGGCTAGGTAGTTGTCGTGCCCATACCGAGCTACCATGGTGGATTAATGAGGAATGGTGTGGAGGGATCAAACATGCCAAATAGGTGATATGAGTACCTAGGATCCCGCAAGTGTCTAAGAGTTGCGATCGCGGATTGCAATCGGTAAAGTGTTTACCGGCCTAAGTAGCTACATGAAGTGATCCGCGGCAAACCCGTCATGGATTTGGGTACTTTGAGGTTCTTTGCCCTTGTTAATATAATTTGTTTTTATAAACAAGTGGGTAATTATTTAACAAGGATTATAATACGTCAAACTAACCAAACTTCGTATTCTGCTTGTAGAATGGCATCTACTAGCACCAACACCAACACCGCAAACATGTCGCTACGACCTTTCCTTGAGAAGGAGAAACTTCAAGGACCGAACTTTATGGACTGGTTTAGGACATTGAGAATTGTCCTACGCCACGAAATGAAGATGGAGGTCTTGGAGTCTCCTCTTCCGGATCCCCCTGCTACCAATGCAACGAGGGCTGTACGACACGCGTATGAAAAGCGCGTCAAGGACACTAATGACGTAACTTGCCTCATGCTTATGACCATGAGTACCGAGTTGCAACGGCAATTCGAGACTGTGAGTGCGTATGACATGATAACGCAGCTAAAGGACATGTTCCAGATGCAAGTGAGGCAAGAGTTGTATGAATGCGTCAAAGCCTTCGTTGGTTGCCGGATGCAGGAGGGCGGCAACGTGAGTGCACATATCCTTCGTATGAAGGGCTATGTGGACCAGTTGGAGAAGTTGGGGTTCCCGATGGGGAAGGAGTTGGCGGTTGAAATAATCCTCCAATCCTTGCCTCCATCCTATGGGCCCTTCATTGTGAATTTCCATATGCATAATATGGATAAAACCATAATGGAGCTTCATGGCATGTTGAAGATCGCCGAGTCTAACATGGCCAAGACGAAGCCATCTTCCTCCACCGCCGTCCTTACGATCAATGAGGGTGGCAAGAAGTGGAAGCAACCCGCTTCGTCCTCCAAGGGTAAGGGGAAGGGGAAGGCCAAGGTGGCAACACCAAAGCATAACCCAACCCCGTAGGCGAAGGGGAAACAAGTGGCTGCCGCTGCCATCTCACCGGAAGAGGCAACCTGCTTCTTCCGCGGGGAAAAGGGTCATTACCGGCGTAGTTGCCACAAGTACATGGAGGAGCTCAATGGATTGAGATCTAAAGGTGTCGCTGCCTCCGGTATGTATATGATTGAACTCCATAACACTTCTACTTCTAACGCCTGGGTTTTTTACAGCGGGTGTGGTACTCACATTTGTAATAATGTGCAGGTACTAACAAGAAGTAGGGACCTGGTGAGTGAAGAGCTGGATCTCATCATGGGAAACAAGGCGGTTGTCCTGGTTGAGAAGATATGTGTAACATCGGGTTTCACGAGCTTAAAATTAGCGCCAATTTAAACTTTTTAAGTATAATTATCAAAAGATCGCAGCGGAAACAAATCACTGATTACAAGATATTAGTATTGATACTGGACTTGATGAGAAACATCTCAAAATACATCATGTCCCAAGACTACCAGTGTTACCAACTAGACACTGACCACCGAAACATGAAAATTAACCACAAGCGTTCCCAAAAGATATGTACAAAATACCCACAAGTATTCCCAGCTCACCAGGCCCATAATCAGTAACCTGCAAAAAGGGAAATTCATTCACCGGTTAGCTACACTAGCTAGTGAGTACAGATTTCACATAAATATCAATAAGCATGGTTTCACATTTCAGGTACGGCACACAAGATAGTCTACCACATAGTGGTGCGCCGACAAGTCAGCAGGGTCATGTCTCGCGGGGGAGCCAGCCCAGCTCAACGACCCAAACTGTGGAATCAGTCACAACAAACCGTACGGGTGGGGGAGCGAACAGCAGTCCACCCGGCACGTTAAAGAGCCACCTGGATCCTAGCGATAAGCCAAGACCCACATAACTCACGCCAAGAACCTCATTCCTCAACTTACCACAATTCCCACACTTACCGCAATTTCCACACTTACCGCAATTTCCACACTTACCACAATTCACACACAAACACGTTTGACTAATAACCACATTAACTCGTAACCACATTTTCCGGATAATCTCTATCAATATCAATAACATGCTAGCATTTCATAAATAATACATGTTACATCACATCAATTCACATCTAACAATTCACATACAACTTACCTCACGGCACGCTAGTTCATATAATATCGCCTCTAGCATATCACATCTTAGACATGTAAAACAACACAGTCAACACATAGCCGTAACTACAGTTAGTCATACTTACTGATCTTTATGGGAAACCGGTACTCACCTTAAGCTCACAACAAGTTAACACAACAATCAGTGTCTTCCGGCTTCTCTCGAACACCTAACACAATAGGTTCATACTTGATTACTAACTAACGACAACTAACACAACTTAAATCATAATTCTGCACAAACTGTCACACTGGACCCCTGCTTGCGATCACAAGCAGTAACCATGCGGTCGTAAGGGTCCCCCCCCAACACACTGAAGCTTACGATCGCAAGGGACTCACCATACGATCGCAAGAATGGGTCTTAGGGTGTTTACGATCGCAAGTTATGTACCTGCGCTCGTAAACCTCATTTCCTTCGCTCGAAGGCGGTAATCATCACAAAACATGCCCATACGATCGCATGGACCTACCATGCGATCGCAAAGCATAATCACAAGACTTACGGTCAAAAGATTAACACTTGCGATCAACACCACAATTTACGCGGCGCGGCCCCCATATATTTCCGCGGCGCGGAAATCACAAACACACTTGCGGTCGCATGGACCACAACACCCCCTTGCGATCGCAAGCACCATGCCATGCGACCGCAAGGACCCTCGTTACAGTGTTCTTCGACCCTGTTTCGCACAGCAACTGAAAATCACCATTTTTGACACTTAATCCGACCAAAACTCGTTTCCAATTGTTTATAAACATTGTTTGACATCTACAAATGTGTTCTAACATGTTTCTCGATTCAAATCAACATTAACAACACATCTAGACCATCAATTTGACCTATCCCCATCACAACTTCAAGAACATAGTTTCTTAATTAAAATCTTACCAAGAAGAAGATGAACACCAGTTACAGGAACTGATTAACACTCGATTCCAGCCTCCAAACCTCTTACAACTTGATCTATCTTGGTATTTTTCTTCAAATCAACAAGGGTTCATATGTGTGTGTGTTTCTCACAACAAGGCTATGTGTTTTGTGTGTGCACATGAAGCTTCCAGGGAGTAAGAAAGAGTCAAAGACCGACTCAACAGTCAATACCCCACCTCGGGTATTTTGCTCTCCTATTCAACTTAAAATACCACTTAGGTTTATCCGTTTTATCTAACGGAGATATTTTTGGAACTATTATCTAAAACCATTTAATAATCTACCCACTTGGTCCACTTATAACACTTTTCACATAACCATATTTTATCTGCCATAAACTCCAATTAATCAACTAATGTACTTAATTATAATCAAAGTACAACTATTAAAACACAAGGTACAACCCCACACTACCAGGCCCATTTTTAGGGTGTTACAAATCTACCCTCCTTAAAGAGGATTCCGTCCTCGGAATCCGATCACTATCTTACACTTAGTCATACGTTACCACAATTAGCCAATAAAAGACCACATTTGTTATTGCCACAATTAGTCAACGTGAGGCCACAATTATCATTACCACAATTAATCAATGCGAGACCACAATTATCATTACCACAATTAGTCAATGCGAGGCTACAATTATCATTACCACAATTAGTCAATGCGAGGCTACAATTAACATTCAAACAACTAATACTACACTTCATTTATTTCAAGCAACTACAATTCCACACTACTTACGAACACGTATACACTACAGCTAATTTCACTATTACTCCACACAGTTTCCATATACGAACATCTCTACCAGTTCACATCTACTATGATCACACCCTTAACAAATTTCACCCATTTCAGTCTACATTTAAGCAACGACTACAATCAACACGAAAATCCCCAATACAACACTATACTTATTTCCACTAACTACAATATCAACGCTACATAAAAATACTACTTTCATTTACAACCTCATTACCGCAATCAATTGTGTTCCCTTAATCAATACGTGTAAGCATCGTCACACCTTCCTACTTCCCAAACAACACTAGAGTATCTTCCGGAGAGGGACTCAAACAAACAAAGCCTCTATCAAGCAACTTCTACCTTAGGGGTCTTAGTTAACACAGACAATCACAGTTTACCACTCAAAGGTCATGGACACGAATAAACAATTAACTCCACAATCAATAACACACATGTTAGTTAAAACTAATAAAGGAGAATACCCGCAATCACGTTACCGGCACTCTCGGCCTCCTCTGTTGTCATCTAAACCGATCACCCCTTTGCACGGGGAGCCCCCTTTCTGTGCCATGTCTTAGAACCCCCAACTCCAGTATCTTGCTTTGTTGGGCAATCACTAATTCGGTCCCCCGGCTTGTGGCAACTATAGCAAACATTTTCTTTACAATTGCATTCAACTGCTGTATGCCCTACCGTTCCACATTTCAAACATCTCGTAGTAGCTTTAGAACATTCTCCGACGTGATAGGCGCGGCACGATGAACCCCAAAAACCGTCAAACCTCAGTTTCTTCAGGGAATCAAACTCTCTACCCTCAGTAGACGGTTGAGACTTCCTATTTCCACTTCCATCTACTTGGTCTTCCTTGCACTGGAAACGATCCCCATCAATTTGTCGGGCTATCTCGAAAGCCCGGTCCATAGTGGTAGCAACTCTTACATGAGCACGGAAATCTAGTGGTAGCATGTTCACGAATTTCCTCATCTTGGCTTTCTCATCAGCCAACAGGTGTGGAATAAACCTTACCTTATCTGTGAAAGCATGGATAAGGTCTTCAACCGGTTTGTCTCCCTTACAGAGACTGTTGAACTCGCTCTCCATCTTTTCTAGATCATAATCGGTGCAATACTTTGTCTTCACTTTCTCGCAGAATTGCTCCCAAGTCATAGCAGCAATTACTTCCTCGCTAAGCGTATCTTCCACCGTATCCCACCAGTCCAACGCTTTACCTTTTAACATCCCTACCGCATACTTGACACGGTACTCAGGTTCACAATCACCGGATTTAAAGACTTGATCCATTTCTCGCAATCAACGTATAGTAGCAGAGGGATCATCACTACCCTCGTAAATCTTCGGTCCACAAGTCAGAAACATTTTATACGAACAACGCTCTTGCCTTTCCTTTCTAATTGTCTCAAATAATAACTCCTTGATTACCCGAAGCTCCTCCTTAGTTACCCGGACCTCTTCTTTGGTCACCCGGAGTTCTTCCTCAATACGTCTGATATATGCTTCCTGATCTGGAACACGCCTCGGACCCTCCACACTATTTTGAGAAGACTCATCCTCTACTTCACGAGGAGCACGCAAAGCCTCATCCTCCATTTGCTTCAGAGCTTCTTCAGTCGTAGCCCTTTGATTCGACATTCTAACTTACCTTACAATAAACACAAAAAAAACACTTAACACACCACTTACACGTCAACTACTAACACTACTAGTTAGTTTATCACATACCATAGTCACATAACGCTCACACTCACCCCAATTACCCCAACGGGAACACTTAACGATGGTCGATCCCAAGTTTGAGATCGAATACTCTTCCGAGTATCCAATTCCCTCAAACTTAGGCTCTGATACCTAATTGTAACACCGGGTTTCACGAGCTTAAAATTAGCGCCAATTTAAACTTTTTAAGTATAATTATCAAAAGATCGCAGCGGAAACAAACCACTGATTACAAGATATTAGTATTGATACTGGACTTGATGAGAAACATCTCAAAATACATCAAGTCCCAAGACTACCAGTGTTACCAACTAAACACCGACCACCGAAACATGAAAATTAACCACAAGCGTTCCCAAAAGATATGTACCAAATACCCACAAGTATTCCCAGCTCACCAGGCCCATAATCACTAACCTGCAAAAAGGGAAATTCATTTACCGGTTAGCTACACTAGCTAGTGAGTACAGATTTCACATAAATATCAATAAGCATGGTTTCACATTTCAGGTACGGCATACAAGCTAGTCTACCACATAGTGGTGCGCCGACAAGTCAGCAGGGTCATGTCTCGCGGGGAAGCCAGCCCAGCTCAACGACCCAAACTGGGGAATCAGTCACAACCAACCGTACGGGTGGGGTAGCGAACAGCAGTCCACCCGGCACGTTAAAGAGCCACCTGGATCCTAGGCATAAGCCAAGAACCTCATAACTCACGCCAAGAACCTTAGTCCTCAACTTACCACAATTCCCGCACTTACCGCAATTTCCACACTTACCGCAATTTCCACACTTACCACAATTTCCACACTTACCACAATTCACACACAAAAACGTTTGACTAATAACCACATTAACTCGTAACCACATTTTCCGGATAATCTCTATCAATTTCAATAACATGCTAGCATTTCATAAATAACACATATTACATCACATCAATTCACATCTAACAATTCAAATACAACTTACCTCACGGCACGCTAGTTCATATAATATCGCCTCTAGCATATCACATCTTAGACATGTAAAACAACACAGACAACTCATAGCCGTAACTACAGTTAGTCATACTTACTGATCTTTATGGGAAACCGGTACTCACCTTAAGCTCACAACAAGTTAACACAATGATCAGCGTCTTCCGGCTTCTCTCGAACACCTAACACAATAGGTTCATACTTGATTACTAACTAACGACAACTAACACAGCTTAAATCATAATTCTGCACAAACTGTCACACTGTACCCCGGCTTGCGATCACAAGCAGTAACCATGCGGTCGTAAGGGTCCCCCCCCAACACACTGAAGCTTACGATCGCAAGGGACTCACCATACGATCGCAAGAATGGGTCTTAGGGTGTTTACGATCGCAAGTTATGTACCTACGCTCGTAAACCTCATTTCCTTCGCTCGATGGCGGTAATCATCACAAAACATGCCCATACGATCGCATGGACCTACCATGCGATCGCAAAGCATAATCACAAGACTTACGGTCAAAAGATTAACACTTGCGATCAACACCCCAATTTACGCGGCGCGGCCCCCATATATTTCCGCGGTGCGGAAATCACAAACGCACTTGCGGTCGCAAGCATCTTTGCTTGCGGTCGCATGGACCACAACACCCCCTTGCGATCGCAAGCACCATGCCATGCGACCGCAAGGACCCTCGTTACAGTGTTCTTCGACCCTGTTTCGCACAGCAACTGAAAATCACCATTTTTGACACTTAATCCAACCAAAACTCGTTTCCAATTGTTTATAAACATTGTTTGACATCTACAAATGTGTTCTAACATGTTTCTCGATTCAAATCAACATTAACAACACATCTAGACCATCAATTTGACCTATCCCCATCACAACTTCAAGAACATAGTTTCTTAATTAAAATCTTACCAAGAAGAAGATGAACACCAGTTACAGGAACTGATTAACACTCGATTCCAGCCTCCAAACCTCTTACAACTTGATCTATCTTGGTATTTTTCTTCAAATCAACAAGGGTTCATATGTGTGTGTGTTTCTCACACCAAGGCTATGTGTTTTGTGTGTGCACATGAAGCTTCCAGGGAGTAAGAAAGAGTCAAAGACCGACTCAACAGTCAATACCCCACCTCGGGTATTTTGCTCTCCTATTCAACTTAAAACACCACTTAGGTTTATCCGTTTCATCTAACGGAGATATTTTTGGAACTATTATCTAAAACCATTTAATAATCTACCCACTTGGTCCACTTATAACACTTTTCACATAACCATATTTTATCTGCCATAAACTCCAATTAATCAACTAATGTACTTAATTATAATCAAAGTACAACTATTAAAACACAAGGTACAACCCCACACTACTAGGCCCATTTTTATGGTGTTACAATAGGAAGTGTGGAGCTTGCCTTTCAATCCGGCTTATCTATTGTTTTATCTAATGTTTGTTATTCGCCCTGCGTGGCAAGAAACATTATTTCATTATATGCATTGTACGACGATGGATTTGATTTTGAATTTAAAAATGGTTCTATTTTGTGTTATAAGAATGGTTCCTTTTATTTCAAAGCATCTCCATGTCATGGCATATATGAAACAAGTGTAAGCTTGAGAAACAATAGATCAATCATGAATGTTGATACGGGATCCAAAAGTGTTTTGGATAAAATGTCTCTTTGGCATGGTCGGTTAGGCCACATAAACAAGAAACGCATCGCCAAGCTCCAAGCGGATGGGATGTTCGAATCATTTGACCGCGGGTCTAATGAAGTATGCGAATCTTGTTTATTGGGCAAGATGACCAAAGCACCCTTCACCGGTGAATGTGAGAGGGCGAGAGACTTGTTGGATATCGTTGACACTGATGTGTGTGGTCCGTTCAAGCATGCCACTAGAGATCACTCCCGCTACTTCGTTACCTTTATTGATGATTATAGTCGATATGGGTATGTCTACTTGGTGAGACAAAAGTCAGAGACCTTTGAGGTGTTTAAGACTTAGCAAAACGAAGTAGAAAATCAACTTGGGAAAAGGATTAAGATGCTTAGATCCGATAGAGGTGGAGAGTATCTTAGTTTCGAATTCCGAGACCATCTTAGAGATTGTGGGATTGTCTCACAATTAACACCTCCTAGAACGCCTCAATTAAATGGTGTTGCTGAAAGGAGGAACCGAACATTGTTGGATATGGTTCGGTCTTTGATGTGTCACACGGAAGTTCCCATTACATTTTGGGGTTATGCTATCGAAACGGCTGGTAGGATCCTTAACCTCGTACCAACAAAGAAGGTTAAGAGAACACCGCATGAAATATGGCATGGAAAGGTTCCATCCATTTCGTATTTAAAGGTCTGGGGATGTCCTGCCTACGTGAGACGTGAGGTGGAGGACAAGTTGGAGCCTAGGGCCGAAAGGTGTTTCTTCATTAGTTATCCTGCTAGTTCTATAGGATATTTGTCTTACAAACCTTCGGAGAACAAGGTATTTGTTGCTCGAAGGGCGGTCTTCCTAGAAAGGGAGCTGGTATCCAAGAGGGCTAGTGGGAGCAAGGTTGATCTCAAAGAAATTCGAGAGCCTACCGATGTAGAACCTGATGTTGGAACTAGCTCACAACCAGCAACGGTTGAGTCTCAGCAAGATGACGCTGGAGATAATGATGTAGATCCGTTACCTCTAAGAAGATCTGGTAGAATTCGGCACGAGCCAGAGAGATATGGATTTAACATATCTGAGGGCACCGACATGGTAGTTGTTTCTAATGAACCTACCAAATACCAGGACGCTGTGGTGGGCCCTGAGTCTGCCAAGTGGAAAGAGGCAATGGAATCCGAGAGTAAATCTATGACCGATAACCAGGTTTGGGATTTGGTAGATCCTGTGCCGGGGTGTAAGCCCGTCGGGTGCAAATGGGTCTTCAAGAAGAAGATCGGTGTAAATGGCGAGGTAGACACCTTCAAAGCCTGACTGGTAACTAAGGGTTTCACTCAAACTTATGGTGTAGACTATGAGGAAACCTTTTCTCCGGTGGTTATGTTGAAGTCTATCCGGATACTCATGGCCATTGCCGCATTTCATGATTATGAAATATGGCATATGGACGTCAAAACCGCGTTCCTTAATGGAACACTGTCAGAGGAGGTGTATATGACACAGCCTGAAGGTTTTGTACATCCTGAGTTCCCAGATAAAGTCTGCAAGCTTAAGAAGTCTATTTATGGGCTTAAGCAAGCCTCTCGGAGCTGGAACGTGTGCTTTGATGAGAAGGTCAAAGAGTTTGGCTTCTCTAAAAGCAAGGATGAGCCATGTGTATACATCAGGGCTAGTGGGAGCATAGTTGTATTCCTGGTCCTATATGTAGATGATATTCTGCTAATTGGGAATGGCGTCCCAACTTTGCAAGGTGTAAAAGCCTGGCTAGGGAGTTGTTTCTCAATGAAGGATCTGGGAGATGCAGCTTATATTCTTGGGATTAAAATCTATAGAGATAGATCCCGCAGGTTGATAGGCTTGAGCCAAAGTACATATATTGACAAGGTCCTAAAGAGGTTTAGGATGGAGGACTCCAAGAAGGGGTTCATACCTATGTCACATGGTTTGGTATTGAGTAAGACTCAATGCACGAGTTCCCCTGAGGAACGGGAAGTAATGAGGCGAGTACCTTATGCTTCAGCAATAGGCTTGATCATGTACGCCATGATGTGTACTAGGCCTGATGTCTCTTGTGCATTGAGTATGACAAGTAAATATCAAGCCAACCCTGGTGAGGCACATTGGACAGCGGTGAAGAACATTCTTAAGTATCTTCGGAGAACTAAGGATATGTTCATAGCATATGGTGGGGAAGAAGAGCTGAGGGTAACTGGTTACTCTGACGCCAGCTTCCAAACCGACAGGGATGACTGCCGATCTCAATCGGGGTTCGTGTTCCTGTTAAACGGTGGTGCTATCTCCTGGAGAAGCTCCAAACAAGACACGGTGGCTGATTCCACGACCGAGTCTGAGTACATTGCGGCAAGTGAAGCTGCAAAGGAGGGTGTATGGATGAGGAAATTCATCCTTGATTTGGGAGTGGTTCTTAGCATTTCCGACCCTGTTGAGGTTTTCTGTGACAATGAGGGTGCGGTTGCGTTAGCAAAGGAACCTAGATCTCACCGACGCACGAGACATATTCCGCGGAAATATCATTATATCCGAGACTTGGTCGAGAGTGGAGATATTGTCATCAGTAGAGTACACACGGATATCAACGTGGCGGATCCGTTTACTAAACCGTTATCGCAAGCGAAGCACGATGTCCGCACCCGTGCTATTGGTACTAGATTTGCTAGCGATTTGGTTTGAGTTTGTATCTTGTATTGTTTGGTTATTGTATTTGATGTATTTACCTTTTTGAGAACATTGAGCAGTATTATATTTATTGTACTTATCGATTATTAAATGGAGATTTGATAATGCGCAAGTTGCGGATATTACTTTAAATCTTTACTGTGTTCCAACTTAGCATGTTTTATACTTCCCTGAATGTTTTACATTCTAAATGTCCACAGTCAGTCATTCTTTATGGGAAGGAAGTCTGAAAGAAGACTGAGGGAAGTGATTAGTCATGTGTCCAATGGTGATTGGGACACGGGGACGCAATACTTCGCCTGTACTTGAAAGGGGTTTCAAGTGACTGGACGACCCACACCTGACTCCACTTTGTGGTACTAGTCATGAGTGGATAAGGATGATAATATCATTTCATCCTCAGACTGGAGATGTATGTGTCTGCATCACTTTGTTTTGCTTTGTTCTAATTGTTTTCAAACGCAGTCCGTAACTGGCTGTTATAAAGGAAGCAGTTGGGCAAAGTAGGATCACTGTGGTGGGCAATGTAGTCAAAGGAATTTGTTCCTCCGTTTAGAGAGATATCCCTGGGCCCCTCGATGAATGGGCGCTGGCACCAAAAGGCATGGCCGTGCTCGAGTGTGCAGTGATTTGAGTAATCGATTGCAACTCGTATGTTTTGGTTACCACCAATCTTGATCGAAAAACATAATCGTGAAGGATTGAGAATGACTTAGTACCATGTCTCGCCTTCACATGGATATCGTGAACAAAGGGAATTTTGATCAATTATCTATAGGACCATCTCAAACCTGTTAGGTTGTGATTTGGTACTTGTCAGGGATGACATACCTCGTACAGACTTGAGGGCAGAGATGTCTTGCTAGAGGCCACTCTCTGTCTGTGATGCTTTAGGATACGGTGTGTCATGTGCAAGTGGGAGTCTGTTGTAGAATGCCCACTGACACACGTATGCCGGGTCACTGCAAATGATGTGCGGGCCTATTGGGTCATACACCTAACTTCTACCCAAATAGCCCTAAGTGAAAACTGCCAGTCAAAATGGTCAAATTTCAGTTGACCTAGGATTCACGACCGTGAAGGATGCTCCACGGGTCGTGAAGAAAGGTGTCCCCATGAGTCCTTACACGAGCATTATGGCTCGTGGACCATAGTGGCTTCACGGTCCTTCACGGATCGTGAAGGGGATCGTGAAGGATAAATGCGCCACGGATACCCTTACGACTTGGATAAAACATGGCACGGGCCGTGAAGCTTTTAAGCTTCACGGGCCGTAACAGCCCGTGAGGGGTCGTGAAGCTCGGAAAACTAAGTGGCACTTGAATTTCATTGGCTTGTTCAAAATGGTCCAATGGGGATTCAAATCTTGGCCGGCTTGAATGTTCCAGAATCGGTTCTTGAGGTTTATTTATGTCTTGATCTTATTTGGCCTTATAACCTTTTTGCCACCTTTACTTCCATACACACTCAAGCTTCAAAGAAGAGTTCTTGTGAGGGTTTGTGAGTGGTTATCCAGAAGTCAAGGGCTGAAGCAAGTGCATCAAATCAAGAGGTGATTGTTGGTGACTTGCATTGCTAGCACAAGGTAGAGTGTTCTTGGTGTATAACTTCGGTAGAAAAGCTTGGAGGCGTTTTCTTCAAGTTTTGATTCATCCCATCCGAAAACAACCTTCTCACAGTAGCAAGGAGCTAAGGAGGAAGGTATAACACCATTTCTACCCTTGTTCTTATTTGTTTTGGTTGCATGCAAGTTGTATTAAGTTTATACCATTCTATGGAGTTCAAGATCTTTTTGATGTAAATATTTGCTTCCGTTGCGTTTCTGTGTTGTGCTTGAACTCCTACAGAAAGGACCACAACATCTGTGTGTATAATTCCTAGTAGTTCCTTTGACCTTTCATTCAAGTTATAGAAAGGTTTCTTTCTCATCTTGCCGGACAAACAAGATTCGCAATTGTTAATTGATTCAAGATCAAATGACCCTAGAACTCCATCTCCATGAAGTTGCTCTATGCGTTTCTTATTTATATGTCCGAGCCGACAATTCCAAAGGTAATTCTGGTTCAAAGTATCATTTGACCTCTTACTTATATGATAGATATCCTAGTAATCTTCTAGTTTTATTATATATAGACCATTTTGTGAACTTGCTTTAAAATAGAATAAATCATCTTTAAAGCACAAAATTGTTTTCCCTACCAATTGATAGTTAAACCACTATCTATTGATAAATCATACGAGATTACATTTTTAATCAATCTAGGAACATAATAACAGTTTTCTAGTTCTATGATTAATCCTGAAGGTAGCCTGAGACAATAAGTTCCTACAGCTTCAGCACCAATGATGGCGCCTTCGCCTACCCGTAGGTCCATGTCCCCCTTCCTTACTTTCCTACACTTCTAGAAACCCTGCAAGTGATTGCAAATGTGATGACCACATCTGATATCAAGTACCCATGATTCAAATGAAGTAACTAAGGAATCAATCAAAAAGATACCTGACTCATCAGTAGAACCGACGTCCAGATGATCAGTGTCGAGTGAGTGCTCGCAAATATCGTTGCTAGCGCAGTCTGGGAAACAAACGTTTAGTAGCTTATCAATCCATTTGTCTTCCTCCATTGACTCAACTACTATTGCATCAAACGGGTCCGGGTGCACCTCGTTATCTATGCACATTAAGAACTCATGCATACCAACTACTGTTGTATCTGGTTCACCAATCTTGTCCACTACCTCTGCCTGATAGCTGTCAGTTAGGGAACCGAACAAGAGCATCACAAGTTCATGCTCACTGACTTGTGATGCCAGAATCATCAAGCAATCAAACAAGCTTCTCATATTAATGAGATGATCACTCAATAACTGGGCATCTTTCATCCCGTGTGAAATAATATCTTTCATGAGCAGAAACCGTCTATAGCGCTTACTGTCCATGAAGCGCTCCTCTAAGTCCTGCACGACCTCAAATACCGATTTATTCTTAAGTTCATCTGACAACTCACATTCTTTGTAGAGTATCAGAATTGACATGATGTCAGATTCATCAGACAAATACTTGTAATATGTATCATACTCTTCATCGTGAGCAGAATAGTCAGGTCGTGCTAGAGGAGCTTTCTCTGTTGTATACAGCCTTCCATGTGACCTTAGGATGTTCCTAAAGTGCAATTTTAAAACCATAAAGTTTGGACCAGAAAGCTTCCACTTGCTCATGATAAGGCTAAGAGACTTGTCGGGTGTATAAAACGGTATAACAGATAATATAGACATTTACAGTAAATAGCAAGAAATAAACATTTCAGTAATTTAATCCTCTAAAATAATTTATAACCCTTTAAATAAATATATTTTAGAGTAGGACCCATATTTCACACGTGTCGGTGCATAATTTGGGCACGACAACACCGACCCCGTGCTATTTCTAGTTGGTATAAACCATACAGATCGTGTTTTATCCAAAACACGACTCCTATATCCTTGTGACATCGAATGAAACAATAATTCGTACATATTTAGTCCTCCTAAGTGCACTTTGGGCACAACTCATCTAGGAATCACCAAAATAGAACTCACCATCTAAGACGGGGTGAACTCTGGCCCATCACATCACGGAATCAAAAAGTCTTTCACCCCCTCCCCACATCGGTTTGAACCCCGGTGTGCACGGTTTGGGCACGACAACACACCAAGGTACCAGTTGTAGGAAAGGTGTACCATTAGATGGGTAGCACTACTGGTCTATGATTTCGAAAGGGTTAATTTGTTTCAAAAACATATTGCCAGTTTTAACCGTTTTAAAAAAATTGTAAAACTTATAACCATTTTTGAGTGAAAACTTTTCATCTTAAGAAAATATCCTTTATATATGTATAAGGTTTTAATGACGTGCGTGCACTAAATAATTAATCACATCCACGCAATTAATAATAGTAATAATAAAACAGCACATGTAACGCCTTTTGACCATCACTGATACTTAATTAAAATTAAGTACCCCTGTGGTCAAACCCTAAGTGGATCATAAACAACACACATGGCATGAATGATCTTGATGCTCCCACTGGCTCCAGCATCCATACATCCTCTCTTTCCTTTGTCTTGATCCTTGTCTTGATTGGCTCCAATGTTACATTTACAAATATCAAACTAACCTATTACAATTTTGATAAACTAGTGCCCTATTACATAATAATTCAAAGGCACGCAGGCCTGCTAAAACTATTACTTTTACATAATTGAATAGGGATTGTAAGGGGCACGCAGGTATCCCCATACCATATAAATAATAAATGTAAACCAATCACAAACAAGAAAGTAAACAACCACAAGGTGATCCACTAGGTTTTAGGCGTTTGGCTTAAAATAAATAAATAACCAATCACGTACCCAAAAATAAATAATAATACATGCATTATAAACCATCATACACATATATAATTCCGAGTTGATTCAAACTTGGATCTTTAACACCAAAACACAGACTGGTTTTGTGTTAATTTCCAACATTCAACATGTACCTCAAACTGGGCCTAAACTAGGCCTTTTGTTAAATATGTCAAACTGGATAGAAAACAAAAGTATCTCTTAGGTTAAACGTCAATATTATTAAATATATAATAATAAAGTTGGAAACATGATTTAAAAATTCAAGAACTTTGAACTTTTAATAACCACAAGTTTCACACACAATTTATATAGATATAGATAAAGCATGTAAACTGGAAACTATAATTGGTTAAAAGTCAAAACTTTGACCTTTTGCCAAATACCAAGTTTCTCACACAATATATGTATAAATAATAAAACAGATAATCTAGAAACTTTAATTGGTTAAAAGTCATAAACCTTGACCTTTGACCAAATACCAAGTTTCACGCAGTTAATATATAAACAATAAACTGGGAACTTTTAATAGTAAAAAGATCAGAAACTTGATCCTTAAACCAAAACCAAAGTTTCACACAAATATATAAGATATATATTTAAGCAGCAGAACTGGAAAATTAATCAAGTAACAGATCAAAAACTTGATCCTAACCATAGTATCAATTTTCGCATATATATATATATTTATAATATAAATATGATCAACTTGTTCCCCGCCGACCCTAGAAGAAGGCACTAATACCACTGTAGGGATTTCCAGGGATCCCAACTAGATTAGGCGGGGAAACAGGAAACAAAAATCATACATATAGATATATCATGAATATATATGACCCATAACAGTTATAAACCTAAAGGAGAGAAAATATACCTTGAAACTGCTGAAGGGGGATACACAGCTACTACACCCTTTAACTGACTGCTAGACCGTATTTCAAACAATACCCGAGAGAAAAGTCCCCCCGTGTGTGTGTAAACCGCCAAAAGCCGCCGACTTTAGGCCTCACCCTATCACCGCCGAGAGGCGGGTTCGATCGCCGGGTTCGATCGCCGGAAAAAGCGCCGCCGCGGGGCGCCGCCGTCCTTCGCCGGAGGTGGCTGCCGACTGCCGCAGGTCACCGCCGTGAGACCACCGTCGACCACCGATTTGGTGGTGGTGGGCAGGTGAGGGAGAGAGTTTTGTTTTTGCTTTTTGTTAATTGTAATTTAAACGGCTCATGGGCCTTGGACTTGAAACCCAACCCTTTGATCAATAACTTTGATCATTAGACAAAAAAAATCCCTCTAGTTTAGTTAATATTAATTAATCAACTATTAATTATTATTTTTCAACCAAACTTTGTTTATTAAATATTTAAATAATATTTAATATTCTATTTTTCTAATAATAAATATCTATTTTTTATTTCTGTCTTTTTCTATAATTAATCAACTGTTAATTATAATTTTTACACACATCGTATTGTTTCCTGCTTCATTAGTTGGGTGTGCAGCTGTGAGACCCTTTAGTGACTCATAGTGTCCATGGATGTGATGACATGTGTACACTATCCCTGCACCCAATCTATCAGCTGATACTTTACTCGAAGCCTGGTTGCTGTTTGTGCGATGGCCTCAAAGAAAAGTTTCATTTTGCTTTCTCCCTTTCTTCCCCGTCCCCGGGTTTTAACTCCCTCCATGACGTTGAGCTTCACGTAGCTTCCATTTGGGATTTTTCGTGTGAATCAGATTAGAGATATAACTAGCAATCCTGAATGGGAGAAAGCATACATGTAGATAGACACCATGATCAATTTCATATAATAAGGTAAAGTAGAAAAACAAATCTTGATCGGAAACATCGGCTGTAGTGCCGTTAGATGACATAAGCTTATTCAAAGCAAGACTGGGTGTGTTCACACCATTTGGAAAATTTAATTGTTGTTAAGCGAGAGGAAGATTCTTAAGCACATAATTTTATTGTTGTTACCCATCTGCAACTTCAAAAGCATACGCAAGAATTACGTTCAACTAACATGAATGCTTTAAGGATATATTATATGACTGGTTATGTGGTATTAATACATGGTATCTATCTACTACAATTGGAGTTCAAGAATTCGAGGTGGCGGCGGCTGAGGGGTGGTGATGTTTGAAGAGAGAGGCAAGGGGAGGTGGTGGTTAGATGTAAAAGTGGAGTAGAGAGAAAGAAATGGGGGTGGGTGTAGGAGGGTCTTACCTAGGAAAATGTGTTCTATTATTTTTATTATTATATATTTATTAAGATAATAAATAAAAAATAATTATAAGGGTATAATAGTAACTTTGATGGAACTTAACGACACATGCTAGACAAAAGTTAGACAAATGACTATTCTTGTACCAACTTTGGCAAAAAAAAAAGGATGGTTTTTGTACTTTCGATTTTCAAAGGACCAAAGCTGCATATTTGGGAAACCTTCAGGACCAAAAAATCAATTAGCTCTTTTGTTAATCCCATTTCTTTTCGTATGTGATGCTTGAGAAAGTGGAATGGAGAGGGAGTAGAGATAGCAACAGGGGCAAGATGGGAAGCCACCGTCTCCATCACTGGTGGGTTTTGAATATCCTCACGAAAAATTGGAGTTTTAATTTTGCATGATTTTTATATAAATATAAATAAATAATTTTTTTCTTTATATATTAAAAACTTACAAAACCGATAAATCGAAATTGTAATCAACCAAATACTTAATAATTAGTAACTAACTTACCTAAAACTAACATAAAACAACTAATAATATGAACAACATATTTTGGTGATCCGTAACAATAACATAAAGGAGAAATACGCAAAAATCCAACATGTTTTAGTAACATAATCACTTAAATAGCTCATCAACAAAGTTGAATCAATTCAAAAAGTTTTTAAAACACTTGTAAAATTCATAAAACATACATATTATATAAGTGTATGAGGGAATTAAAAAAATACCTTATCTACGGAACATGTTTCCTATTCTCGACAATAATCCTGATCATAACATGAGATTGATTACCCTAACGAATATAAACACGAGGTAAGTAAGATACTAAAATATAGTATTGATCTACTATATTAAGAATTTAGGTACATTTATTGTTAGAAATATGCCCACTAATGCATGTACGCCATATAGACCGCTGCTGATGATGTATGGGCCTATTGGGTCATACACCGGGGTTAAACCTGACATCAACTTAAATTAAGGGACCAAATATGACAAAAGACAAAAGTTGACATCGCAGGCCGCGTTAGCGCCGCTAACTTGAAGGGTTAGCTCCGCTAAACCTTAAAGGTTAGCGCCGCTACGGCTGCATGTACTTTGTGTCAAATCACTGACAGGCCGTGTTAGCGGCGCTAACCTTAAGGAGTTAGCGCCGCTAAACCCTAAGGGTTAGCGCCGCTACGACTGCATGTCCTTTTTATCAAATCACCTCCTAAGCTGGCCAATACGTGAGGGACACTTAATACACCTTTTTGGCCGGCCATATGGGGTAAAAAGAGATCTGGAGACAGTAGAGTCATTTAAGGGGTTTCATTTCTTGAGTTTACTCTCTCATTTTTTCTCTTTGGTGCTACATAGACCAAGAGATAACATAAGAGAGATTAGTTACAGAATTATGGCTCCTAGTTGCGGTTCCTAAGTGATATTCATGTTGAAGTATCACAAAGGCTTGCTAGCAACCGTGGTTTGACGTGTTCCCGGGGTATATCCCGATAGAAGATCCGAGTGTTTCGTTCTTGGAGCATCACCACCACGAGGATTGGAGATTTCTAGAGCTAAGGAGAAAGGTATAACTACCTCTTTCCTTTCCTTGTTGCATTTCTTGAACATAGAGTTTGGTCCATTTTAGGATTTCTTGTTTTAATGCTTTGTTTGCTTGTACCTTGGGCTATTTTGTTTGTACTTTGTTTCCGCTGCTAGCCCACGAAATCCCAACAGTGGTATCAGAGCCACCTCTATGTTAGATTTGCACTTGGTGGCCTGAAAAATCCCGAAATCGAAATGTTTGATTTCTGTTCGACCAGGGTTAGTGGCGTTAACCTCGAGTTAGCGGCGCTAACTCATAAATGTTAGCGGCGCTATGCGCGCTGTTTGTTTTCTGTTCGACCAGGGTTAGCGGCGCTACGCGCGCTGTAACAGTTTTGGTTTCAAGATAAAAACAGTTTGGTCTCGGGTATTTTTTTACCATTATGTATTTTTGGTTGTATGTGATAGTTTTGAAATTGGTAAACCTTGCCTTTGACCTTGTGGTTGATTTTGTGTGTATGGATGCATTTGGTGATTTTAATCACATGGGCTGTAATATTTATTAAAATTGTTAAATTTGTAATAATATTGTGGCTTTCATGCCATTTCATTCATCCGTGTAATTGTAATAGATAAATAGGAAATTATTATGGCTTGTACGCCATTTCAATTTCTATTGTATTGTACAATTTGGATGAATACACACAATTTGGAGTCGGAAGGAGATTGAGCGTGTCCATAGAAGCCGATGAATTCCATTGGAGATAGCGGTTCTATTGGGAGCTCGCATTGAATACCTTCCGTCCCTTAGATTGACCACGTTCTACCCATTTTGGCTCACGTGAAGAACGCATAGGATTTTTGGCAAGTATTACCAATTTATTTCGTTTATATGCGTGTGATGTGATTTTATATTCTTTCTTGCATGGTTTGCTTAGGATTCGCATGCTAGATAATTTTTTGAAATTAATAAAATCACAAGAGATTTGGTAAAAATGGTTTACAATTGTCGCGCGCGCACACATACAAGATTAACTCACCTAGTGGAAATAGGTTTTGTCACTAAACAAGTTAATCTGTAACCAAGCCGAAAACAAAAGCCCGTTTTCATAAAACGTAAATCTTGCGCCATCCAAAAGATGACACCACTCGAATCTAGTGAAGCATGGAGTGATTGTCGAGCTTAGCACGAGTTATTCCATGTGGATTTGTGTGGAAGGTGAGTGTGGGATCTTGAAATTATAGGTTGTCGAGCTTAGCACGAGCCGGTAGTTGTCGAGGTGTCACCGTGTATCTTGTTGGACGATTTACAATTGGAAATTAAACTCCTTGAGTGATTGTCGAGCTTAGCACGAGTCAACCAAGAATTTTAATTTGGAATTGGTGCAAGTAGGGATCAAACATGCCAAACGACCGATTATTGTCGTAGGATACCGCAAGTGTCTAAGAGTTTCAATAGATATTGCAATCGGTAAAATAGTTATCGGCCTAAATAGCTCCATGAAGTGATCCGCGGCAAACCTGTCATGAATTGGAGTGAAATATGGTTCTTAGCCCTTGTTAAAATATTTTGATACGATATGGGTAATTATTTTAACGATGATTCAAATTAAACTAACTAATTTGCGTACTCTCTGTAATTATAGGATGTCGAATCAAAACCACACCATGTTGAACTTTTCACTACGCATGTCGAATCAAAACTCACGGGAGTGAACTTTGTTGACAGGCTTAGGGAATTGAGAATTGAGAATTGTCCTACGTATGAAAAGCGTGTTCGGGATACGCACGATGTTGCGTGTCTCATGTTATCAAGTATGAGCATAGAATTGCGAAAGAAATTTGAGCACATGACTGTGTATGACATGATTAACAAGCTGAAGGATATATTCCGACAGCAAGTTAGGCAAGAACATTATGAGTGTGTTAAAAGTCTAACCGGTTGTAAGATGCGGAAAGGCGGGAGTGTTAGTGACCATGTTTTGAAGATGAAATCATACATGGACCAGATGGAGAGGTTAGGTTTTCCTATAGGGAGGGAGCTCGGTATAAAATTCATACTTCAGTCTCTGCCCACATCATGTGAGAAGTTTGTAATGGACTATCATATGCATGGAAAGGAAATATCTATAAATGACTTGCATGGAATGTTGAAGGATATAGAATCTAACATGTCCAAGCATGCATCATCCTCATCCACTCCCGTTCTTGGTTCTAAGGAACAACTTTTAGCCAATAAGAAGAAATCGATCCCATTAAAAGAAGAAGTTGGAGTATCCAAGCTTGCTTCAAGTTTTGAGTCTATGGACATTGATGATGTGCCTAAAGAGACTCAACAAGGGGTGGTTAGCTACTTCTGCGGATAATTTGGGGATTGGGGCCGTCATGCCTGCCCTTCGTGCCGAGAGGATATAAAACTTCTCAGAAAAGAGAGAGTTAATTTTCCTACTTGAGGTACTTTCATGATTATACTTCATTGCTATTCCTTAATAAGCTGGGTTGTTTACCCAAGTTATAAGACTCACGTTTGTCACAAATTTATTTTGTTGCAAAGTGTAGGTCTGTTCTTTACAAGAAGGAAAAGCTTGAAGAACCGAATCTCTGAAGAAGAAATTTTGTTGATTGTCTTCTACAAGAGAATTAGGAGTGTTGGTCTCGCCATTATTTCCGGATTAATTATTACTTTTGTATTTATGCCCTTTGTGGCAATACTTGCTTTGTTGTATATTCTTGTTAAGATGATGTATATTTTGTATCTTGTATTTTTATGAAAAGATTTTTCATATTGATAGTTTCATTTCAAATTTGATCCATGTCTATGCTTATGTGTAATTTTTGACTATTTTAGTGCTTAAATACACATTTGATGACGATGGATATGGCTTGAAACTGAAACATTTTGAAAAATTATTTTTTTTTTAGATGTTTTGTCAAAACTTATCCATATCATTGCATACATAAAGGCTCGTTATAAGTAATAAGGCAATCATGAATAATTGATTCTTAGATCCAAAAGTAGTTTGGATAAATTAACTCCAAGGCATAATCAAACTTGACCAAGTATACAACATTTACATCGATTAGATCCATGTGGTTAGGATCTTTGTAATAGTTTAGCCTCGGGTTAAATGAAAGGTATAAATATTATTTATTGGACTTGATTGATTATAAAATCCTTCACCAGTGTTGGTAGGAAGGATTATGACTTGTTGGATTTTGATCACACTTGTGTGGATAATCCGTTCAAGTATACCACAAAGAGTGACACTAGTGAAATTCTCCATCACCATCTTTATGATAGTAGTTGAGAGAATGTTTACTAGATAAAATGCTTGTGTCTGAAACCTACTGGTATTCGGAACTAACCTAAAGTAAACTAAGAATCAGTAAGGGCATATAGATATCAAACTCTTAGATCCAGTAGAGATGCTATGTTTTCCTATCTATATTGGTTTAAATATGAAATGGATCATGGGTTTAACCCATAATTCATTTTCTCTAAGAGACACATTTGTACATGGTGTCACATTAAAGAAAACCGGATATCTTTGTTGATGTTCTGGTGAAAGGCATGCCTAAAACATGTATTCAATGTGATTGGTATACATTAATTTTATGAACCAAGTCCTCGATCTAAAACACAACATTATGGTCACTTAACATCGACTGAGATTTTGACTAGAAAGAGTCCTTTGCTTGTCAATCTCATAACTTAAAATTATCCAGTCTACATTCAGTGGGAGATGGATGAATTATAAGTTGATCCCTATATATTTAAGTAGTTCATCTGAGTTTTGGATAATTGTTTCATAGACTTATGGGAACCATATTTGGTTACTCAAAAAGAAGAAGACAATTTACAAAAGCATTCCAGTGGAAGAACGTAAAACTTAAATAAGAGACATAGTGTTGACACTAGCATTTAGTCAACATAGAGATGCTGGTAAAACCTGACAATATCCGCTGCTTCTTTAAATCTGATGGAATTCAAGAACGCTGTTTAGAATTTTAGCAAGAACAGCTTGATGGTAAATCATTGTGATGTTACCATTCATCGGAAACATAGTGGGACCATGAGTTCACTAGTGAAAATAAGAAGGGAATGGTATACATAGATGTAATTTATTTGCTGCATCCAAGTACTTGACTTGGGTTAATCCCATACCCGAGGTGTAATCTAAGAAGGGTGAAGGGACTAACATATATGAAATTATGGACAAATTCAAATACCGACTAGAGACAAAGTGTTTCATATCGATTATATGGAAACATGTTCTAGTGGCTATGTTCAAGATGACTTGGATAAAGTGAAATATTGTTGTCAGCATGCGGAAACAAGTTAGTTAACTTGGATGTAAGAGACCTGCATCCTTCATAGGATTAAGTTGTGGAAATGCATAAGGCATTTTCCGAGGTTCATACACATCCATAATATCCAGATTAGGTATGTATTATGTGAAGCATTGTTGTCGCTTTAGGGAAACAAGTATGTTCACATGGAAATAAGAAGACCTTGATCCTTCGGAGGATTAAGTTGAGGAAATGTTTTGAAGCATGTTCCGTGATCTTACATATCCAATATATCCAAGTTGTGTCCATGAATGAAGTCGATAAAATTTGCATCTTATGGCTGTAATCTTACTTTACGAGAAAATCAAAGGAATGAGTTTTCTATAAAGCATAGATTAAGTCAGATACTCTTGTCAAGGCTAGTGGGAGCTTTATTTGTTCCTAGTACAATATACTCAAATGAAAATAATGTCCTAATTTAGGGTTGTTCTCAACCTATTGATGGAATTATTGTGTCAAGAGTATAAATGTGAACATGAAGTAAATTGGATACTAAATTCAAGAAATACTGATGTATGTTCTTGATGTTCGACGAAAATAGAGTTGTCTTGAGTAAGTTGTTACTGCAAGGAAATCTATACTTGTAAGACTGTCGATTTTAATCGAAGTTTTGAATATACAAATATGTGGTGTAGATACGACATTTAAATTCAAATGAGTGTCATTGACCCTATTGTGTACTTCGGTAACATTGAGGGTATGTCGACTCTAATAAAAGTGAGTGTCAGTGACTCTATTGTGAACTTCGGTTACGTTGAGGGTATGTCGACTCTAATAATCATAAGTGTCATTAATCCTATTGTAGACTTCGGTAATATTAAGGATATGACGACTATGATAACCTTGTGTATGAACTGTTTGATAAACACTATGCAAGTGGTTTAATAAGAGAATACAAAAGAGTACTAAAGGATATCGTGTAGATGATCCCATAATTAAGCCGTTGTCAAATACTAGTGATGAATTTCATACTAGGTATAATAGCATTGTTTATGCTTATGACTAGGCTTGAATATCGTTTTAGTAAATGTTTGATTTACTTATAAACTTTGGGAACGGTAAGCAGTACTGCTCACCGATGATTGTATCGATATATAGTGGAGACTATATATACGCATGACGCGATTACCTTCATTGGTCTTTACTTTGTTTCCACAGTCAGTCATTCTTTAAGGGAAAAAAGTCTGAATTAAGGCTGAGGTTAGGTGTTGGTTATGCATTGATCAAGGATTGAATGCATGAAACTCAAAAGTAACCTGTGCTTGAAAGGAGTTTCAAGTGACTGGAAGACCCGCACCTGAGTTCACTTCATGGATCATGGTCACAAGTAACTCGGGATGATAATATCATTACGTCCTTCGACCTGAGATGTATGAATTACTATAGCATGAAACATTCTTACCTTGGCTATTTCAAAACGTAGTTCGTAACTGGCTATTATAAAGGGAATAGTTAAGTAAGACAAGGTTCACGCTATGGGGTTGTACAGTCAACGAAATTTGTTCCTCTGATATGAGAGATATCCCTGGCCCCTCGATGATTGGGCGCTGATACCAAAATAAGCATGGCCATGCGCGAAGGAATATTGATTGAGAATCAGATATGTCCTTAAATTTTGGTCACCACCAATCAAGATCGAGAAATATAATCATGAACGATCTGGAGATTGACATACTAATCCATGTCTCATGTTCACAACGATATTGCGAACAAAGGGATGTTTGATCACTTATCTATAGGACCTCTACGGTTTTGTAGGTTATGTTTTTCTGCAAGGAAGCGGAACCCATACTGACTTGGGGGCATCGATGCTTTGCTAGAGGCCGCTCTTTGTCTGTGGTCACATGGGTACGGTGCATTATGTGTAAGTGGGAGTTTCTTAGAAATATGGCCACTAACGCCCGTACGCCATATAGACCGCTGCTGATGATGTATAGGCCTATTTGGTCATACACAAGGGTCAAACCTGACAACAACTTAAGTTAAGGGACCAAAAAAGATAAAAGACAAAAGTTGACATCGCAGGCCGCGTTAGCGCCGCTAACTTTAAGGGTTAGCGCCGCTAAACCTTAAAGGTTAGCGCCGCTACGGCTGCATGTACTTTGTGTCAAATCACTGACAGACCGCGTTAGCGCCGCTAACCTTAAGGAGTTAGCGCCGCTAAACACTACGGGTTAGCGCCGCTGCGGCTGCATGTGCTTTTTGTCAAATCACATCCTAAGCTGGCCAATACGTGAGGGACGCTTAAGTCACCTTTTTGGCCGGCCATATGGGGTAAAAAGAGATCAGGAGACAGTAGAGTCACTTGAGGGGTTTCATTTCTTGAGTTTACTCTCTCATTTTTCTCTCTAAGAATACACACATTGTTTCTCTTTGGTGCTACATAGACCAAGAGAGAACATAAGAGAGATTAGTTCCAGAATTATGGCTCCTAGTTGTGGTTCCTAAGTGATATTCATGTTGAAATATCACAAAGGCTTGCTAGCACCCGTGGTTTGACGTGTTCCCGGGGTATATCCCGATAGAAGATCCGAGTGTTTTGTTCTTGGAGCATCACCACCACGAGGATTGAAGATTTCTGGAGCTAAGGAGAAAGGTATAACCAACTATTTCCTTTCCTTGTTGCATTTCTTGAACATAGAGTTTGGTCCATTTTGGGATTTCTTGTTTTCATGCTTTGTTTGCTTGTACCTTGGGCTATTTTGTTTGTACTTTGCTTCCGCTGCTAGCCCATGAAATTCCAACATTTATACCTTCGGCCTCCACATCATAATTATCAAAGATGGTTACATAGTTATTTGATGAAAATGGTTTTCCATCATCTCGAAGAAACAAAAAAAAGATAGTATTATAGAATCTGTAAAACATATATATAATCTCAAATATTGTCAAGTATATAAATTTAATTAATATAAATGAACCTTTATTGATATATTCCTATAGCCAACTCTGTGTGCACATTACAACTTCTACTGTATGCGGATAACGTCATCTCCGATTTGGACAAACCAACTTCCCATTAGACTAAAAAATATATCCCTAGCAATGGCTTTTAATATTGAATACTTCCTGCTCTTAGCTTCCGAAACAACAAAATATCAAAGTCTTGAGATTGTGCTTTTATTCCTTCCTCCGAATTATTTCATAGCAATTCTAGGATCTTTATTCTTAGTCATAATATGTTTTTTCTTAAAACAGACAACTCTTCATGTCCACTATCTCATCTATAGAACTTAACCCTAAATAATCTCCAACACCATGTTGCTTATGAGAACTCTTCATCATAATCATTCATCAATTCTTTACAAAAGATTTTGAGAAATTCAATTTTATGATGGGTTACATGCATGTACCAAAACCAAGAAAATAGCGGAAGCATGGAGGTTTTAAAAATGATTTTGGGTACATGCACATAGTGGCCATGAATGGATCTTGACTGCACAAGCAATGTAGCAACAAAAACAAAGAAGGAAAGGAAATAGGTGGATATACCTTTGATATATCTGATCTCGTTTTTATGAGAATGCTTGAAGAACGTCAAATGTAGTTCCTGTATCAATATAATCAACACTAAGATGTCAAGTTCCTCTCCTTGCTATGGACCACCACCATGAACAATTCACTTAGCTTCAAGGTTCCTCGAACCACCCACTAAGATGACCCCTTGCTAAGATCACCAACTAATCCTTGAGAACACTAGTGTGTAAGTTTGTTTTTAAGTTTAGCAAATTTGGCAAAAGGTTCTTCAAAGAGAGAAGTTCATCACTTTAAAAGACCTCCAAGAGGTCCTCTCATTGGACAAGCAAAAAGGTCCAATAAAATTAAAGTGTCACTTAAGCTTCAGTCTTCACGGGCACTCACGGGTTGTGAAGCAGGTCGTGAAGACCGCCCCCATGACTTCCTACCCGAATCGTGGAGGGCTCATGTAGGGTTAACCCGTGAAGCTCGACATAAACCCTAATTTATTTTTCTCTCTGTTTTAAGTGAAGCTGCCGGGAACTTCACTTGGCATGTGATCTGATAGGCTCGTACCTCATCAACAGTGATACCAATACATGTGTATCGGTGGGCAAACACCAACAGACTCCCACTTGTACGCGATACAATATCATATTCATCATAGACAATGAGCGGCTCTAGCAAAGCATCATTGCCCCCAAGTCGGTACGAGTTGTCATCCTCGACAAAGCCAGTGAAAAAGCTCTATAGATAAGCTATCATAAGAATCCTTTTGTTCAGGATATCCTTGTGAACACGAGACATGGATAAGATGTCAATCTCCAAATCGTTCACGATTGTGTTTCTCGATCATGATTGGTGGTGACCAAATATTTGAGATATATCTAATTCTCAATCAATGTACCTCGTGCATAGTTATGCAGATTTGGTGTCAGCTCCCAATCATCGAGGGACCAGGGATATCTCTCTTAACATAGGAACACATCCTATTGACTACATAGTCCCATCTCATGTTTCTTACTTTACTTAGCTATTCCCTTTATAACAGCCAGTTACAAACTGTGTTTGAAAATTGATAAAACAAAGAAGATTCATGATATAGTAACACATGCATCTCAAGTCCAAGGATGTATGATATTATCATCCCAAGTTACTCGTGACTATAATTCATGAAGTATACTTGGGTGTGGGTTTTCCCGTCACTTGAAACTCTTTTCTAGCATAGGTAAGTATTGCATCCTTATTCAAGACATTGTGAATACAAGGTCAACTACTTACCTCAGCCTTAATTCAGTCTATCTTCCTTGAAGATTAATTGTGTTGGAACATGTGGGGAGCACAACACAACGGAAACAACAAGGAAATATAGAAGCATGTACAAATCAAAAGTTAAAAACAAGTCCCAAACATTTTCCAATGGTGTATGTACTATACAAAACGAAATTGCAACAAATGAAACGATATAGGTCAAAAGATTATACCTCCTTACCAATCAAAAGTGGCTGTAGAAAATGGAATTTGGGATGAAGATGAATAAACAAGTGGTATCCTCCTCTATTGATGATCCAAACCAAGTATCACGACCCCCAAATGCTAGTATGCCATCAAGTAGACATCATCTATGACTCGACCTTTTTGAAACAGCTTGTAGACTTCTCCTCTTGTGCCAAGATCAGCTCACAATTCACTCAAGATTGCCATCATAGTGTTTTGGTATATGCATGTGGCATCAAGAGATAAAGTTGTTAGAGAGAGGGAGTTATGTTCTTCCTTTTTTTGGTTTCCAAACCAAAAAGAACGCTAATAAAAATGAATATGACCATTCAAGTGTCTCTTCACGGCCGTGAAGCCCATGGCCTTCAGAGCCTGTGAAGAAACCTATACGGTCGTGAAGCTCTGGCCTTCACAGCCCATGAAGAAAGCTATATGGTCGTGAAGCTTCGGCCTTATGAAGCAACCAGCTTCATAGTCATGAAGCACCGCTTCACAGCACATGAACCCAAACCTTCATGGTCATGAAGCACCCATTGGAAACCAAAAATTCCAGTCTACTTCTCTCTTTCTAAACGCGCTATCGGGATCAATCCTTGGCGAGTGACCCAATAGGCCTATGCTTTATCGACAATGATATCGGCCTACGTGTGTCACTGGATAGACACCAACAGACTCCCAATTGTACATGACACACCGTACCCATAGGTATCACTGTCAGGGATCGGCCTCTTGCAAGAAATTCGTGTCCCCAAGTCAGCACGCCCTTAGACAAGTACCAATTCATAACCTAATGCTTTGAAATGGCCCTATAGATAAGTAATCAATCATCCCTTTGTTTGCGATATCCTTTGTGAACACGAGACATGGTACTAAGTCATTCTACTATCGTTCATGATTATGTTCCTCGATCAATATTGGTGGTGACCAAAATATACAAGTTGCAATCGATCACACATCATTGCGGGTTTGAGTACGGCCATGCATTTTGGTGTCAGCGCACAATCATCGACGGGCCCACTACTCCCTAAACAGAGGAAAAAAAATTCCTTTATAACAGAGGAAAAAATTCCTTTGACTACATTTCCTCATTACATTGGCAATACTTTGCCCGACTACTCCCTTTATAACAGTCAGTTACGGACTGCGTTTGAGAGCAACCAGAACAAGGCAGACCAATGTTGTGAAACACATGTATCTCCGGTCTAAGGACGAAATGATATCATCATCCTGATCCACTCATGACAAGTACCACAAAGTAGAGTCAGGTTTGGGTCGTCCAGTGACTCGAAACCCCTTTCAAGTATAGGTGAAGTGTTGCATCCCCGTACCCCATTCACCATTAAGTACGTAACCAGCCACTTTGCTCAGTCTTTGTTCAAACTTCCTTCACATGAAGAGTGACTGACTGTGGACATTTAGGGAAGAGGTAAAATATTCAACGTTGGAACACAATAAAGCTCACTGAGAGTACCCGCTACACGCACATTATCAAATCCCCATTTGATAATCGATTCAAACAGAAGCACAATATTGCTTAATGTTCCCAAAAGTAAACATTTCAAAATATAACTAAAACAAACTCAAGCAAAGTACATGCAGACCTGTAACACCCCGAAATAGGAGCTAGTTGTGATTGATTTTACTTGTTGCGTTGTTGTTTGTACATTGACTTTAATCAGTGTTTTGTTGTTAATTGGTGTGTTTTATATGTTAACTGTGGATAAACATGTGGTTTCGTGAAAAGTGTCGTAAGCAGACTAAGTCGGTAAATTATTAAACGGTTTTAGACAATGGTTCCAAAAATATCCCCGTTAGTTGAAACGGATAACTCTAATTAGTGTTGTACGTTGAATAAGGGAACAAAATACCCCTTGGGTATTAAATGACCAACTAAAGTCGGTCTGAGGATACCTAAACCTCTGGAAACATACACAAACATACATTCATACACATACATACGTATGTACAAGCAACACACACACACTTGAATCTTTTGAGATTTTAAAGAGGAAATCAAGAAGGAAGAAACCATTGATAGCCGATTCCAGTAGGGATTCTAGTCTCGTAACCTGTGTTTATCTCTTTTCAAGTAAGTAATTGTAGTTGTTAAACCTAGTTTGTGGGTTTTGAAGAAGATGACCCATTTGTGGGTCTAATTAAGTTGTGAATGTTGTTTTGAGCCAAGACACATGTTAAAACACATATGTGGGTGTTAAACAAACTATAGAAATGATTGAAATTGAGTTTAAGTTGAATTTAGTGTCAAAAACATGAAGTACAATTGCTGTCGGAAAATAGAGTTGGAACCTTCTGTAACAACCATACTTGCGGCCGTAAGGGAAAGGCCTTGCGGGCGGAAGCAGGTTTAAATGTCCCTTGCGGCCGTAAGAAATGGGTATTCTGGCCGTAAGTGTGTTGTGTCATGGTTTACTATCTAAGGATGAAGGAAATATCTTTGCGTGCATAGGCACATAGCTTATGGGCGAAAGCAACCTAAGAACCAAGCTTGTGGTCGTAAGTGGATGCCCTTGCAGCCAAAATCCATGGTGGTTGAAAAGAACCCTTACGGGCACAAGGGGTTTCCCTTGCGGCTGTAACGAGGGGTTTTTAGGCCTTGCGGTCGTAAGACTTGTTCCTTACGGGCGCAAGAAATAATTTCAGACTGAGGAACCGGAAGACCTTGAACATTACTTTTTTCTTATTTAGATGTGAGGTGAGTACCGGTTTCCACGAGTCTCAGTATGAAGGTTATATGTTGTTCATGTTGACGTGCAATTGGTGTTTTCATATGTGCGTGCTGGGAATATGATCTCATCAGTTGAGATTTGATGAGACAAAGTTAAGTTTGTTAGATATGTTCTAGATATAACTTAAACAAAATTATGAGGCTTGATCAAACTGAACACTTATAGTGTTTCAGACTGAGCATAAGCTGAATATAAGCTGAGCATATGTTCGATCAGCTTATACTATATCTTAGTAAGATTATCACTATGTGTGATAAGCTGTGTATGTCACCTAAGATATATATTAAGCTTTCAGCCTGATGTGTTTCAAGTTGAGTGACTCAGCGTATATACTGAGTCAGCTCAACAGAGTTGCGAAATAAGTTATAGCTAACTCTTAGGACTTCTAAGGATGAGTTTATTAATATACGTGTTAGTTCATGTTGGTTTTCGATTTTGTTCTCGAAGAACTCGGCTTGATAAGTTTCCAGCTGAGTAACTCAGTCTGAGTAAGAAGTCAGCCCAAAGAAAAGTTAAATATGTTTTAAATTTATCTTTTTAACTCTCTATATCTACGGGAAGGATAAGAAGACTCCAGAATCAATATTGAAGATTGAAGACTCAAGATAAGAAGATTCAAGATTCAAGATTCCGAGTTATCCGGTAGTTAGTTAGCAAATTAGGATTAGTCCAGTTTGTTAGGAACCGTAGGAACAGTATTATAAATACTTATCATCCTGATAAGTTTAGAGGTACAACTAGGAAACGATTACAGAGCCAAATACCTCACCTCAACCGTATGTGTTACGATTCTTGAATAACTGTTTGTCAGTTCAATGTGATCAAGATATTCACAAATTGCCAAGCTATTCATGTGTTCGAATACTCACATTAGTTGTGAGATTGGTAAGTTTTCAATCTGTGATTAAATCCTGTTTAGAGAGTCTCCAGTATCTATAATCATTAGTTAATTATAGATAGCTAAGTTTGAAATATTGAGAGATTTATATGAGGTGTTTACATATCAAGAGTTGCATACTTGATAGAGTCTGTAATCATCTTCTTATTAATGAAAAGAAAGCATTCGATTGTGGTTTGATTTACTATGTAACACTTTATTTTGATTTGTTCAATTTCCGCAGAAAGTGTGTTCAACCCCCCTTCTACACATCTGTTGCTTGTTGTTATTCTCACAAAGGGACCAACAACTGGTATCAGAGCAGGTTGAACAAGTTCATAAGTTGAAAGTTTAAGATATCTACAAGCAACAATTCTTCAAACTTTCCTCAGATGTCTGCCAAGGGTTGTCCCATCTTTGATGGATCTGATTATCCTATGTGGAAATTCAGAGCCATGCTATTCATCACGTCCATTTACAATCGTATGCCAGATGACATTACCAAAGGACCAATTATCCCCAAGATTTCTGCTGTTGTCAGTGATACGTCCGCTGATAAAACAGACAGAAGTGAAAAAGAAGTAAGGAAGCCTGTTGCATCCTGGACAAATGAAGACTGGAAACTGTTCAATTTGGATGATAAGGCAAAGGGTGTTCTGGCAAATGCCTTGACCAACGAGATCTTGCATGCAGTGACTGTGTGTCAAAATGCAAATGAGATCTGGGTTACATTAAGCATTACATATGAGGGCACTGATCTGGTCAAGCAGCAAAAGAAGAGTCATCTGAATAGTTCCTACGAAAACTTCTTTTCGAAGAAGAATGAAACCTTGCCTGATTTGTTCACAAGGTTTCACTGCTTGATAAATGACCTACTAAGTGTGGGTGTGAAGAAAGATAAAGCTGAACTTGTGCTGAAGTTTCTGGATGTGTTACAAGAAAGGTTCAATGAAGTAACCAGAGCACTGAGGGCTGGAGGAACATTGCATTTGTACAACCTACAGTCCATTTATAGGTTCTTGCTCAACCATGAACAGATCACATAGCACAAGAGAACTTCTCAACAACAACTTAAGGAGTCCTTGGATAAAGCAGATATTGAATTAGTTGCACAGAAGAAGAAGAAAAGTTCCAAGGCATTAGTTGTTGAATATGAGACTGAGTCAGAATCTCAAGCTGACCACTCAGACTCAGACTTAGGTGATACTGATGATGTTCATACTATCTCTGAGCAGATGGCCATGTTAGACAGACATTTTAGAACAGCTCAACGGGGAAGAGGAAGATCTGACAGGGGCAAAGGGAAGAGTTTATTTGATCCCAAGAAGGTTGTGTGCTTCAACTGTCAAAAGAAGGGACACATTGCTGCTAAGTATAGATTAAAGAAGGAAGAATCAGCATCAGTTGCTGATAAGAATGCTTACAGAGCTGACAAATACAAGAAGAAATATACTCAGCTCAAGAAAGGAAAGCCTGAAGACAAACCCAGTGCAAAAGGTCTATATGCTGAAACCTGGGATACAGAATCATCTACCTCAGTTGATGATGTATGTCTAATGACTCAAGAAGATGAAGAGTTTGAAATTGACGAAGTTGATTATGGTTTGTCTGAGTCAAGTTTTGAAGCTGACATGAAGGAAGCTGAGGAAAACAACAAGCTTACTGATTGGGATCCTGCTTCCATGTACAAGGTTAGTAATTTCAACTCTTACACCGATGAAGAAAAGGGTCTTGCCTTCGATTATTTGCTAAATGATTTAAAGACCATCCTTAAGTCTCACAAGGACCTCAAAGATGAGATAGCTAAACTGAAGAATGAGATTAAGGAAAATCAATCTCTCATTGATGTTGGTAAGAAAGCACAATGTGATCTTGAATTTCAAAGAAACATTAATAAACTTCTAAGTGAAGAACTTCAGGAAGCTAAAGTCAAAGCCGACCAACTTCAAAAGGACACTGAGTCTTGATGTAAGTTGTCAAAGCTTGCTGAAAAGTGCATAAACCAACAAATTCTTAAACAGGTACAAGCTGTACTTGGATGTAACTATCAAACAGCAGCTTATGTAGCTGATGATGAGATAGCTAGTACAGACTCTGAGGAGGATAGACACCTGATTGAGTCTCAGAAGTTAGCCTCAGAGAAGAAACATGGTCAAAATCTTAAATACAATATGTTTTTAAAGGCTAAAGATCATGGTAATGAGTGCTCAACATCCAAACAGCATGGTAAGTCTGTACAGGATAGATTAGGCACTCAGCCTATTCAAAACATCATTCATAGAAAGGCTTAATCCAAACCCTTTAAAAAGACAACATTCTCTATCTGGCTCGGAGAGAAGTTACAAGAATAGGAAGACCACTGTAAGACAGATGTCAAATCACAACAATGGTAAGTCCAAAGTTGTGGATCTTGGTAAGTCCAAGAAGATCAACAGTGGTAAGTCCAAACCTGTTGAAGTTGGAGAGTCCAGTAAGCATGACAAAGGTCATGGAAAAGAAGTTTGTTGGTCAAGCTTCAAATCAAAAGGATAACAAACAAAGATCTAACAAAGGTAAGTCCAAAGTCAGTGAGCATCAAGTTAATCAACTTGCAAAGAAAGTTGAAAAGTTATCCACTACATATAATCATAAGACTGAGAGAAAGTTCTCACAAGGATTATTAGACACTCTACCTCCTGTAATCATTGGAAGAAGAAGATGCTACAAGTTCAGAAGTAGAGGACATTAGGCTAACGACTATGATGTCGAAATGTCAAGGCCTGAACAAGAACAGGCTGATCAGTCTACACAGGACTCAGCTCCTGCTCAAGCTGAACAGTCAGTTCAACAAGATGGAGATGCTAAGTGCTCCTCATTAGAACCCACCAAGAAGTGGGTTCCCAAACAAAACTAATATGTTTAGTTTTTATATCATGTGCAGGGTTCAAGTAAATGGTACTTGGATAGTGGATGCTCAAGGTACATGACAGGATGGAAAGGACTTCTTAGTGTTTCCAGGAAGATGAAGGTCCTAAAGGAACATTTGGAGACAATTCCTATGGAAGAAATAAAGGCTATGGGAAGATGCATGCTGACAAAGTTACTTTCCAGAAGGTTGCATATGTCAAGGGTCTTAAGCACAATCTGATTAGTATCAACCAATTGTGTGATGAAGACAACATTGTTACTTTTAGGAAGAAAGCATGAACAATATATAATGCTAAGGGAAAGCCTGTATTAATAGCTAAAAGAGAAAGAGATGTGTATCTACTTGATCTTATTTCTGCAGATCTCTATACTGAAACCTGCTTGTATTCCCAATCAGTTCCTAAGCTGAGTTGGTTGTGGCATAAACGATTATCACATTTAAATTACAGAAATATAAATATGCTATCCAATAAATAGTTAGTCTCTGGATTACCAAAGATCACATTTTTCAATAACAAACCCACTTCATATGTTGCATATGGATCTGTTTGGACCCATAAGTACTCCAAGCCTAAGTGGCAAGAAGTACACACTGGTGATAGTAGATGAGTTCTCACGATTCACCTAGGTAATATTCCTTAAAGCCAAAAGTGAGGCTGCCCTGGAGATAATAAGTTTTTATCAAACAGGAAAAGTTGTAGAAAGATAAGTCTGTAAAGCAACTCAGAAGTGATCATGGGACTGAGTTTAGAAACTCTACCCTTGAAAGCTTCTGTAAACGAAAGGGAATATTACAAAAAATTTCATATTTCAGAACTCCCCAACAAAATGGAGTTGTTGAGAGGAGAAATAGAACCCTAATTGAGGCTGCTATAACAATACTATGTGAGGCAGGATTGAAACTTTATTTTTGGGATGAAGCTGTTAGTACAGCCTGCTATACCTAGAATAGGTCAATCATTGTCAAAATACATGGCAAAACATCATATGAGATGCATAAATCTAGAAAGCCCAATATAGGTTATTTCCATATCTTTGGTTCAAAATGCTATGTGCTGAATCAAAGAGATTAGCTCCATAAGTTGGAACCCAAAGCTGATCCTGGAATATTCATTGGTTATTCCTCAATCTCCAAATCATACAGAGTGTATAACACTAGGAGAATGGCTATAGAAAACTCAATTCATGTCTTATTTGATGAAGACAGTCTTGTTCAAGCTAAGAAAAGACAAGCTGACTCGGTTAGTCTGAGTGAGCTTGAAAAGCCTGAGGAAACCAATATGTTAAATCCTATGTATGTCATAGGAGATGATAGTGATGATGATGTGTGTCCATCAAAGAAATCATCACAAGCTTCAAGTGACTCTCAACCTGAGATGGATGATGAGTTCGTCAATCCCTTTGCAGCTGAAGTCACTCAGACTGAAGATCTCAGTGATCAACAGTTTGTTGAAAATCCTGCTGTTGAGACTGAGGTTGTTAGTTCACCTCAAAGTTCGCAACATCACTTAGACCCAGAACCAGATTCTACAACTACAACATTTAAATTCCTCAAAGATCATCGTCAAAACCAAATCATTGGAAATGTCCAAGAAATGGTCATGACTAGATCAAAGGCTACCGCTAACTATGCTGCTTACTTTGGTTTCCTATCTCAAATGGAACCAAAGAAGACTGAAGAAGCCTTAGAGGATGAGGATTGGATTGAAGCTATGCAAGAGGAATTAAATGAGTTTGAGAGAAATAAGGTCTGGAGCCTTGTCCCTGCCCCTAAAGATCATTCCATTATAGGCACTAAGTGGGTCTATATAAATAAAATGGACAAGGATGGAGTGATTGTTAGGAACAAAGACAGGCTGGTAGCATAAGGGTAAACAAGAAGAAGAAATCGACTATGATGAGACCTTTGCCCCTGTTTCTAGATTTAAAGCCATAAGGCTGTTCTTAGCCTATGCAACATATTAAGACTTCAAAGTCTATCAAATGGATGTGAAGAGTGCTTTCCTAAATGGAAAACTTCAAGAGAAATTCTATGTGAAACAACCTCCTGGCTTTGTTAGTTCAAAGTTTCCACATCATGTCTATAAGTTAGACAAGGCTTTCTATGGTCTTAAAAAAGCTCCACGAGCTTGGTATGATACACTGTTTAACTATCTGCTATCAATGGATTTCACCAGAGGTAGTATAGATAACACGCTCTTTATCAAAAAGAGTAAATGACAGGAGATTCTTGTACAAATCTATCTGGATGACATTATTTTTAGTTCTACAAATGAATCTCTGTGTGAATGGTTCTCCAAAATTATGTCAAAAAGGTACAAGATAAGTATGATGGGTGAGATGACATATTTCCTAGGCTTACAAATTCAACAAAATCATGATGGAATATTAATTAATCAAAGCAAGTATGTTCTTGATTTGATAAAGAAATATGGTTTTGATTCTAGTTCAACCATGAAAACACCCATGTCACCAGCTGTCAAGCCGAGTAAAGACTCGGATGGTAAGTCTGTATATCAGTCTTACCTATAGAGGAATGATTGGTTCACTACTCTATTTGACAGCTAGTAGACCTGATATCATGTTTGCTACATGTGTTTATGCAAGATATTAGGCAGATCCTAAGGAATAACATCTTCAAGCTGAGAAAAGGATCTTTAGGTACCTTAAAGGTACACCAAATCTAGGTCTTTGGTACCCTAAGGACTCTAGATTTGAGTTAGTTGGTTTTTCAGATGCTGACTATGCTGGGTGCAAGTTAGATAATAAATCAACAACAGGAGGATGTCAAATGCTTGGAGGGAAGTTAGTCAGCTGGACTAGTAAGAAACAGAACTCAGTGGCTGTTAGATTATGTGCAGAGATAGATAACATGTACTATCGTGTCCAATACTATGTGATAGTAAAGGATCACACCGCTGCACACCCAAATAGAACCTGTTGGATTTTACCTGTTTGTGTATCACAATAATTAATAGTTTAATTAATTATTGAGAAAAGAGAGAAATAATAAAAGTTATTTATTATTTAAAAGGAGAAGTTAATATTTAGTTTAAATATTAACGGGATCAATTAATTAATAGTTATTAATTAATTAGAAAGGTCGAGGGTACTTTATGTAATTGATTAATAGTTTAATTAAAGTTGGGCTTTAATTAAACGGGCTTGGCCTAATAAGGGTTTATTATATAAACCTTATTTTAGCCTCATTAATCATAAGTTAATCACAAGAAAAAGGATTACCCTAATCTCTCATTCCTCTCTCTCTCTCTCACTCGGCGGCGCTCTCTCTCTCTCTCTCTCTCTCGTGGAGTTTGACGGCGGCGGTAAGCCGAGGACACCACCGAGCGACGGTGGTCGTAACGACGATACACACACACGCAAAAGGTCATCGATTTTGATCCATGGTTTAATCCTTAGGCAGTCTAGCAACCAGTTCGAGGTGGTGCAGTAGCGGTGGATAACCTGCAGCTGTCTACGGGCATAAAGAAAGTTTTTTGGTTTACAATAAAGGTATAACTTTCTAACCCTCTTCCTCTTTTAGTTTCTGTATGAGTTAGATGAGATCACTGGAGGGGGTTTTATTCCGCTGTGCATGTTATTATATGTTTTTATACCCTACAAAACCCTTCAGTGGTATCAGAGCCACTTCTAACCTCGTAGGAGACTAGGTAGGTTTCTTTTTATTCTGATGAAAAAGGTTTATCTTTTATCATGAAAAAGGTTTTAAATTATCCAGAATGATAAAAATCAAGTTTTTTTTATTGGATAAACCTTTGATAAAAGGATTATAAGATTTAATTTTTTTTAAATTAAATCTGTTTTTATTATTATTATTGTTATTATTTGCGATAACCAAGAAAACCGAGACCACCATTATCGGCGGCGGCCTCAGGCGGTGGCTGTGGTCAGTCGGTGGCGTCCCAGTCGTGGGCGTCGGCTGGTCGACGGCAGTCCCGAGGAGAGGCGGCAAGCCGGCTGTGATCGGCAGCGGTTTTACTGCGTTCGACCGTGGAACACGGCCTTAGCGGCGCTAAAGCAGCCCAGTTAGCGGCGCCAGAAGCATGGTGGGCGTTGGCTCAGAGAACCACGGCCCAGGAGGCCTGCGGCCCAGTTTGGGTTTAGCAGCGCTAAAGTTGTTTTGAGCCTCAGCCCAGTTTTTGGTTTTCCGGCTCGTTTTCCGATCAATGACCCCGTTTAAATATTTGGCCCCGCTCGCGGTTCAGATATTTTGTGGTCAATATTAAATTGAAATACAGTTGTTATTTTAATTTAAGGTTTAAATATTATTTTGAGTTTTTTGATTAATTATCAAAGTATAAAACTTGAAATATATATTCATTGCAAATAAATGAAAAACAATATAGGGGTTTTAACAGATTGTTAAAATCAGTAATTTTTCATCAAGATGAATAATTTAGAAATCAGTTGCTTTACTTTCATATATTAGTTTAGTATATGTTTGGGATGTCATAGCCGAGCCCTAGACCTTGTGGATTTGTTTTTTAATTTCCTACACTTGTGGTTGTTTTTGGACTTATTATTCTATGGTGTGGGGAGGCCTGCGTGCCACTTACAACCCCTATTCTATTTTGTAAAAGTATTAGAATTAGCGGGCCTGCGTGCCTTTGATCAATCTTCTAATTTATATATTTCTAGTTTTTTTAGACTTTAGAATAGAATAGATAATTAGAATAAATATGGAGCTGATACAAGAACCAAGAACCAAGGAGCAGGGAGAAGGATTGGATGCTGGAGCCAGTGGGAGCTTCAGAACGCCATGTCATGTGTGTTGTGTATTTCCACTTAGGTTTTGACCGTCGGATTTTTCGTGTGGCTCACGAAACCGACATTAGTTAAGGGCAAGGCTAAGGAATAGTTGTTTGTGGTTGTTTTATTTCTTTACATATTATATATATGCGTGGTTGTGATTAACACGATGAAATAAAACAAGGGTTTTAATAATAGTTAATTATTGAAACAGATGTTTTTTTAAAAGAAAACTGGCATAATTCATGCTGTATTAGGTGGTGCGATCTATTTTGGTGATAATCGGGAGTCTCGGCCCAAAATGCACTAGAGGGACTAAACATGCAAGGTTGGTATAGTTTCTGTAACCGATGTCCCGTAGATCTAGGAGTCGTATCCAGTTAGGATACGATTGGTATAGTTTTTACCTACCAAAATAGCATTGTCCCGGTGGGAAGTGCCCAAACCTTGCATCGGCAAATGTGAAATATGGATCCTAGTCTAATAATTTTTGTTAAAAGGTAATAATTATTAGAAGATATAATCAATACTGAATCAGTTTTATCTTTTTCTTTTTCTGTAGATGTCTATTATATCTGTTATTCCGTTTTATTCACCAAGAGAGTCTCTAAGTCTCATCACTAGCAAGTGGAAGCTTTCGGGTCCAAACTTTGCTGTTTGGAAGATGCATGTGAAAAATGTTTTGGATGCACAGGGAAAGCTTCACATTATTGAGACATTGCCTCCAGAACGACCAAGAGTAGATGCCCAGGATAGTGAGTACGACACTTACTATCAGTATCTGGATGACGAGTCTGACGTCATGTCGATTCTCATTCTCACAGCATCATCCGAGTTTACGGATGATCTCCGTGAGAAGTCGTCTTATGAGGTTGTTCAAGGATTGGAGCAGAAGTTCAAGTTTAGTGAACGGATATGTCGTATGCTACTGATGAGGGAATCCTTTCAGCCAAGATGAAAGAAAGTCAGCTTATTAGCGATAATCTCATTAACATGAGAAGGCTCTTGGATTGCTATGAGAGCTTGGGGTCAAAATCAAAACCACATGAGCTAGTTATGCTCTTGTTCGGTTCCTTGTCGGACTATTACCAGAAAAGAGTAATCTATGTCCTCGGTGATTTTGAAATGAATGTCGTAGGGTTGCACGAAATCCTCATGTGCATTAGCGACGAGTTGAACCCGAAGCAGCTAGAGTCACCAGTTGTGGACCCTATGCAGGAGGATGACTGGGAGGAAGAACTTGGAGAAATTTGTTGCCCAGACTGTGGTAGCAAGGATTCATGCGAGCACTCACTCGACATAGATTAGCTAGACATTGGTTCGCCCAATGATACAGGTATCTTTATTATAGATTGTCTTGTTACTTCTTATGAATCATGGGTATTGGATACCGGATGTGGTCATCACATATGCAATCATTTGCAGGGATTCAAGAGAAGTAAGAAGCTGAGACAAGAAGATATGGACCTGCGGGTAGGCGAAGGCTTCATGGTTGGTGCTGAAGCTGTAGGGACATATTGTCTTAGTTTGCCCTCGGGCATGGTCTTAGAACTAGAACCTTGTTATTATGTTCCAGGACTAATTAAAAATGTTATCTCGTTCAATTTGCTGATAGACTGTGGGTTTGCTTATGTTTTTAATGAAAAGGCTATTTCATGTTTTAAAAATGATGTTTTCTTTTTCAAAGCTACTCCAGAAAACGGTCTATATACGCTAAATTTAGATAACAAAGACATTTATCATATAAGTAAGAGATCCAAGAGTAACTTGAATCAAACTTACCTCTGGCATTGTCGTTTAGGACACATAAACGAGAAACATATAGAGAAGCTCCGAGATGACGGAATTCTAGAACCATTTGACTTGGAGTCATATGATGTTTGAGAATCTTGTTTGTCTGGTAAAATGACAAAACAGCCTTTCAACAGTGAGAATGAAAGGGCCAGCGAGTTATTAGGGATTTTACACACAGATGTGTGCGGACCCTTTACTCCAGAAGCTAGAGGAGGATACCGGTATTTCATAACCTTTACTGATGACTTCAGTAGGTTCGGTTATGTCTACCTCATGATACTTAAATCTGAAAGTTTTGACAAATTCAAACAGTTTCAGAATGAGGTACAAAATCAGCTGGACAAGAAGATAAAGTCGCTTCGGTCGGATCGAGGTGGAGAGTATCTGAGTCAGGAATTCGACGATCATTTGAAGGAATGTGGGATTGTTTCACAACTCAAACCTCCGTATACACCTCAGATGAATGGTGTCTCGGAAAGGAGGAATCGTACACTGCTTGACATGGTACGATCAATGATGAGTCGAAGTTCACTACCATTGTCGTTTTGGGGACACGCACTCGAGACAGCAGCGTTCATGCTGAACCGGGTTCCAACCAAATCGGTTGAAAAGACACAGTTCGAGCTATGGACAGGGAAAAAGCCCAAAATGTCTTTTCTAAATGTTTGGGGATGTGAGGTGTATGTTAAGAGAACATTCACGGATAAACTCAATCCCAAATCAGATAAGTGTATCTTCGTGGGCTATCCTAAGGAAACCATGGGATACTATTTCTACAAACCAGATGAGAACAAAGTTTTTGTTGCTCGTAAAGGGGTATTCTTGGAGGAGAAGTTTCTAAAGTCAGAGACTCCAAGAAAAGAAATAGAGCTTCAAGAAATTGAAGAAGAGGAGATTACACCACCACCGATAGTTGAACCTGTAGTTCAACAGAGAATTGTTGAACCTCAACCCGAGTCTGTGGTTGAGGAAGTGGTGCAAACACAAGACCTTCGCAGGTCTAGTAGGCCTCGTATTGAGCCAGATAGGTATCTATGATTCCTAGTTGCTCAAGACGAAGGGGATCTTTTAGAACCCATTACCTACCAAGATGCTGCCTCAGGTTCAGAATCTGAGAGATGGCTGGAAGCCATGAAGGCAGAAATGCAATCTATGTATGACAACCAAGTTTGGGAGTTAGTGGATTTGCCTCAACACAGTAAAGTTGTTGGGTGCAAATTGGTCTTCAAAAAGAAGACAGACATCGATGGAAAGGTGCATACTTTTAAAGCAAGGCTAGTGGCAAAAGGTTTCACGCAAACTCATGGTGTTGACTATGATGAAACTTTTTCCCCAGTGGCAATGTTTAAGACTATTTGCATTCTAATGGCCATATCAGCATATTTTGACTCTGAGATATGGCAAATAGATGTCAAAACCGCTTTCCTTAACGGGAAATTGACAGAGGATGTATATATGATACAGCCGGATGGTTTTGCGGATCCAAAGAATCCTAATAAAGTATGCAAGTTGCTTAAATCCATCTATGGACTAAAGCAAGCATCTAGAAGCTGGAACTTACACTTTGATGAGCGTATCAAAGAGGTTGGTTTTACCAAAAGTGAGTTCGAGTCGACTGTTTACACTAAATTCAGTAGGAGGGCGGTAACCTTCCTAGTCTTGTATGTAGACGACATACTGTTAATAGGAAACAATATACCAGTATTACAAGGAGTAAAATCCTGGTTAGGTAAATGTTTCCAGATGAAAGACTTGGGAGAAGCTGCTTATATACTGGGTATAAAGATCTATAGGAATAGATCTAAGTGGCTTATCGGACTTAGTCAAAGTATTTATATTGAGAAAGTCGTGAAAAGATTCAAGATGGATGGATCCAAGAAAGGATTCATTCCTATGCAATCTGGCGCGATTTTGAGCAAGGCTCAGTGTCCTGTGTCTAGTCAAGATCAGGACAAGATGAAATTGATACCATATGCCTCGGCAGTTGGTTCGATTATGTATGCCATGCTATGTACTAGACCCGATGTTGCCTATTCTAACAGTGTCACGAGTAGATATCAACAAAATCCTGGTGAAGCCCATTGGGTAGCCGTCAAGAATATTCTCAAGTATCTAGGAAGGACGAAAGACATATTCCTAGTATATGGAGGTTCGATGGATGAGCTCAGTGTAACTGGTTACACTGATGCCAGTTTCCAGACCGACAGAGACGACTTCAGGTAGCAGTCAGGATTTGTCTTTACCCTAAACGGAGGTGCCATATCTTGGAAGAGTCAGAAGCAAGATACAATAGCAGATTCTACTACAGAGGCAGAGTATATTGCGGCAAGTGATGCGGCAAAGGAAGCTGTCTGGCTGAAGAATTTTATCTCGGATCTTAGAGTTGTTGCCAGTATCTCTAGACCGATCGATATATTCTATGACAACTCAGGGGCTGTAGCGCAAGCTAAAGAGCCTAGAGATCATCAGCGGACTAGGCACGTACTCAGGAAATATCACCTTATCCGAGAAATCATTGAAATAGATGATATTAGACTACCAAAGATACCGACGGACGACAACGTTGCTGACCCGTTGACAAAGCCGATAGCTAGAGCTAAGCATGAGAGGCATGCGAGTTCCATAGGAATGCAGTACTTGGAACATAGCAGCTAGTTCGTGTTTTATGATTATTACTATAGATGTAACTTGAAACTCGTTTATTATGTAATTACATTTCAGGGGATTGAAATAGGAGGTTTTTACATAATTGTTTCTAGTTGCCTATTTTCAGCATGTTTAACCTATCCATGACAAGTCAAGTTATGAATTGTCTAAAATGCTCGTAGCTACTTAATGTAGTGGGAGGTACACTAGGGAGGTAACGCTATTATGAATATTTGATGATTTATTCGGGTATGAATAAAACCACAAGGTTGTGACCAAGTATTCATAGATATTTATCAGGGGATAAATATTGGGGTGATCCGCATCGAGTTTACTTCATGGAGCGTTAACATAAGTAAACTTGATAGGTTGTGCTTAGACCTGAGATATTTGGTTTGGGGCGTGGTAACTTCTGTACTTTAGCATGTTCTAACGCTACGCCGTAACAGGGTGATCATAAGGGGCTTGCCTAGGTGCAGCGGAAGCCATGTGATCAAATTGCAAATAGTCAAGATGGAATTCGCACCTCTTTTTTAGGAGAGATATATTCTGAGATCCTCGACGATTAAGACTACTGAAAATGCGTGGCCGCGCTCGATTAAGACTACCGTAACTGCAGAGTGTCGAAATCAGAGTCGAGAAAATCTGAGTGTTAGATGAGATCCCTGCTCCATGTCAAATACTCACATTACGAAATATCGCGATGCAAAAGAAAAAGCCTAGATAATCCAAGGCGTGGATTATGTCTCTAGATATAAGAGATCTCATAGTCTGGTAAACCTAAGCGTCTGGCTAGGGACCTCTTTAGGCCAACAATGTACAAGGAGTGTTACTTATCTTGCACAAGTGGGAGTCTGTTAGATTATGTGCCAAGATAGATAACATGTACTATCGTGTCCAATCCTATGTGACACTAAAGGATCACACCGCTGCACACCCAAATAGAACCTGTTGGATTTTACCTGTTTTTGTATCACAATAATTAATAGTTTAATTAATTATTGAGAAAAGAGAGAAATAATAAAAGTTATTTATTATTTAAGAGGAGAAGTTAATATTTAGTTTAAATATTAACGGGATCAATTAATTAATAGTTATTAATTAATTAGAAAGGTCGAGGGTGCTTTATGTAATTGATTAATAGTTTAATTAAAGCCAGGCTTTAATTAAATGGGCTTGGCCTAATAAGGGTTTACTATATAAACCTTATTTTAGCCTCATTAATCATAAGTTAATCACAAGAAAAAGGATTACCCTAATCTCTCCTTCCTCTCTCTCTCTCACTCGGCGGCGCTCTCTCTCTCTCTCTCTCTCGTGGAGTTCGACGGCGGTGGTAAGCTGAGGACACCACCGAGCGACGGTGGTCGGAACAACGATACACACACACGCAAAAGGTCATCGATTTTGATCCAAGGTTTAATCCTTAGGCGGTCTAGCAGCCAGTTCGAGGTGGTGCAGTAGCGGTGGATAACCTTCAGCTGTCTAGGGGCATAAAGAAAGTTTTTTGGTTTACAATAAAGGTATAACTTTCTAACCCTCTTCCTCTTTTAGTTTCTGTATAAGTTAGATGAGATCACTGGAGGGGGTTTTATTCCGCTGTGCATGTTATTATATGTTTTTATACCCTACAAAACCCTTCAATGGCTACTTCAACTGCTGAAGCTGAATATGTTGCAGCAGACAGCTGTTATGCTCAAATCCTATGGATGCAGCATCAACACTTTGATATGAATTTCAAGAAAACTCCTATCTTTTGTGATAACCAAAGTGCTATAGCCATAACTTACAATCCAGTCTTCCACTCAAGAACCAAGCACATTGAAATTAGACATCACTTCATCAGGAACATTGTGGAAAAAGGTAAAGTTGACATAAAATTTATCTCCACTGATGACCAAATGGCAGATATCTTTACTAAACCCCGTGATGAAAAAAGGTTTATGTATCTGCTACGTGAATTGGGTATGCTCAACCCCTAGCTAAGTGTCTAGAATCTGAGTTTTCAGTTTGACAAAGACTATGTGTCTTAAGCTGAGAGCACAGTTTATAAATGAATGTTTATAAACTGAATAACATGTCAAGCTAAATTATGAGTTCACACGTTTGGTGAGTTCCAAACATATTTTAACTGCTTAGTGTAGTTAAGATATATATTTTGAGTCAGTCTCAAACGTAAATGACTAAGTGTCATTGAGTCTGAGCTATGTGCTTAACTCAAACTGTGTGATTGGTTCACACGTTTGGTAAGTTCAAAACTTACATCAACTACTTAGTGTAGTTAAAAATGTAGGTTTGAGCAAGTCTCAAACAGTAATGACTAAGTTTCATTGAGCCTGATCTGTGTGCTCTACTCAAGGTGAGTATCATTCTCAAGCTAAGAGCTCAATTCAAGCTGAGTGCTTGACTTTGGCTGATTGATTAGTTTCCTCAGCTTGGTGTGTCCAAACTATGATTTAATTACCAAGTGTCATTAATTCATATGTCAATGTGTTTTTGAGTTAGTCTCAATTCGCATCGTATACGAATTGTGTATTGGTATAATACAACAGTGTTTATAATATTTTTGTTAGTCATTAATATTATTTTTCACTTGTATCCGTTGGAAGATGATATTTTTCTACCCTATCACTGTTATATCAAGCCGTAATTTCTCAGGCGTAACGGATAAAAAGGGATTCTAACGGTAACTTTTCTCTCCCCTCAGAAAGGTATATATACCGATCATAACCGGTTTAGAGAAGTTTACACCTATAAATCTGACTTCTCATCTTCTAAAATACCTTTCGTAAACACCTCTATTGCTCAGTGCATTCTTCTGTTCAAAACCCTAAATTGCTGTTGGGAAATTGGCTAAGTCATTGAAACTGTTATACATGCAAAAATCAAAACTGTTAAAACTGTTAAGATTGTTAAGTAAAGGTTGGTGTAACAGTTGGAAACTGTTAGTTGAAAATATGAAAACAGTTGAGAACTGTTAGTGTAAACGTCTACAACTGTTTGAAGACCTTGAAGCTGAAGACTGTTAGAAGAATCAAGAACTGTTGTATTCATTAAACAGTTTCTGTTGAGCTATATATGGAAAAATCCTATCTTTGAAGATATCTCGAAATACATTGAAGATCATCAAGATTATCTCAGAATATAGAAGATTACCTAACTGTCAGCAAATCAAGGAAGATCAAGGAGTATATATATGCTAGATTAGAATTCATAATTAGAACTTACTCATTGATTATATTTTTGCATTCGTTCTTCAAATTGTAATTTTGCTCTCTGAATAGTGCTAAGCCTCTAAGTTTCTCGTTGAAACCTAAGAACAATTTGTGTTCTTCGTCTAACATAATAAGTTAGATTGGGGGTGAAGTTTGCTATTGTAATCGTTCTCATTGATTAATAGAATTACTGTTTGATTGAATTGATTTGTGATCAAAATCTTCTTTAATCAATTAAGTGTGATTCCGCAACTTCTTAGTTGATTGTGATCATAGTTAAAGATTAACTTTTATTTTACTCTGATTTATTATTTAAAAAGTTAGTTCTTGTTATTTGATATAATCTATATCCGATCTTGACAAGTGGTATCAGCGCCTTATCATTAAGGTTTCTTTGATCACCAGTTGAAGGTTTTTGCATTACCTTGCTTTATTTTTCAAAACTGTTTTTTTTTTAATCAATTTGTTTCAATGGATTCGGGAGGTTCTTCTGATAACAGTGGGTCAGGGTCCAACATTCGTGTTCCCATGCTCAAACCATCTGATTTTGAGATGTGGAAACTAAGAATTAAACAGCATGTCCAACTAATGGACTATGCTGTTTGGCAAATCATTGAAACTGTTCCCACTAATCCCATTGAACTGGATGAGAATGGAAAACCAAAGAAGAAACTACCACCAAAGACAGATGCTGAAAAGAAGGATAGAATGATTGAGATGAAAGCCCTCAGCATCCTCCAGATTGCAATTCCCAATGAGTATCAACATCAATTCAAGAAATTTGATGATGCTCATGAACTTTGGAATGCTCTGGAGAAGAGGTTTGCTGGGAATGCTAGTTCTAAGAGAAACCAAAGAGATCTTCTTAAACAAGCCTATGAGAACTTCACCAGTGGGAAGAATGAGAGTATCACCCAAATCTTTGATAGGTTTTACAAACTGGTGAGTCAACTGGAGAGTGCTAAGGTTAGGCTTGATCAAGATGAGATAAATAGAAAGTTTCTTAGGTCTCTAGGTGATGAATGGACTGTGTTTGCTGCACAATGGAGAACCAAGGATTCTCTTGAAGACATAGAGTTAGATGACCTCTATAATAGTTTGATAGTGTTTGAGGGAGAGATAGAGGGAAAAATAAAAACTGTTATCCCTAGCCACAATGCTGCTCTCCTGTCATCCTCAAGTATGGAATCAAACCATTCATTAACTAACTCTATTGATAGTTGTGCAGGTACTAGTTCTGCTGTTGGACTAGATATGAACACTCCAGATGATGTTCTTGAAGCTTTTCTTGCCAGCCATGCACATTCAACCCTCACCAATGAGGATCTTGAACAAGTGCACCCTGATGATCTTGAGGAGATGGATCTCAAATGGCAGATGGCCATGCTTACTGTTAGAGCCAAGAGGTTCATTAAAAGGACTGGAAGGCAAAACATGAATTTCAGAGCTGATGGCAAGGCTGGATTTGACAAGTCAAAGGTGAGATGCTTCAAATGTCAACAACTTGGCCACTTTGCAAGAGAATGCAGATCTGGTGGACAAGTTCAGAATCAAGGTCAGAGATCAACTCAGAATCATACCTCCTCAGCATTGGTCTCACAAGAAGGCCATGGATTTGATTGGAGTGATCAAGCAGAGGAGGCTACAAGCAACAAAGCTTTGATGGCATTGACTGACTCCTCCATCAAGATGGATTCCCCAGAATCTGAGGACATACAGGTATCTTCTAAACTATGTCCTGGTGAATGTAGAGCTATTGTTAAGAGGTTTAGAGAGCACAATAAGAAAGTATGTGCTGCTCTAAGTAAAATGGAGGAGAGAAGGTATGAGTATACTGCTGTGATAGAAGATCTTGAAAAGAAAATTAAAGACTATCAGGCTAATGAACTGCAAATGGACTATGATAGAAAATATCATAAGTGGGAGAAAGAGCAGTTTCAATATGAGATTGATAGTCTGAAAAAGAAATTGGTTGATAAAGAAAGCAAGGTGGATGAACTCACAAAGAAATTGGAGGGTGTGGACATTGATCTTGGAATGTTCAAGGCTGCAAACCTTAAGCTTGAGACTCTGCTACAATCTCAAGTGAGAGACAAGGTGAAAACTGTACTTGGATATAAGGAAACCCCACCTCCATACAATCACACATACATAACACCCTTGTCTGAGGCAGATGATAGATATGTCAATGAACCTTTGGCAGATGAATTAAAGTCAGCTGATCCAAAGTTTGAGAGTTATGAAGATGAAGTTCTGTCAGTAGTAAGTGTTGAAGATATTGAGATAGTTGTGAAGAAAGATGAAGTGTTTCCATATGAAAATCACATCTGTTGTGAACCCATTTCCACAAAACAATATTTCAAACCTGTGGTGTTTGTAAAAGCATCCACAGAATCCCTCATCACTGAGCCAATACCTTCAAAAGCTATCTAATCCATAGAAAGTTCCACAACTGTTGCCAATAGTCCCCATTTTTACACTAGCAGTTCCAACAAGAACCCAAACAGTTCTAAGCTAAAAAGCCCAACTGTTAGTACAAAAGCCAAAGGAAAGGAGAAAGTTGGTGAGGTTGTGTATGCAAAGAAGAAGATGGAAGCTCCAAAATCTCAGGCTAAACCCACGCCTAAGAAAAGGCATACTGAAATGCCTGCATGCACATGCCAAAAACATGGAGTCCAAAAGTTTCCTCAATCTGCAGCTGTTAGAGGAAATCAAAGAAATCGAAACCAATTCTGGTCACAAAGAACTGGTTTACCTATTGTGAAAACCAAAAAGTGCTACATTTGTGGGAGATCTAATCATATAGTTCAAGATTGTTACTATAACCCACAGACCAATGGCACTCAAAACAAAAGTCCCAAAAGACAAAATAACAGTTCTAAAACTGTTAAGTCAAAGCAGATCAACAGTTCTAAGACTGCTAAGCCAAAACTGGCAAACAGTTCTACAACTGTTACATCCAAACCAACTAACAGTTCCAAAACTGTTTTAACAAAACCAAAAATTGCTGGTTTGGCTTGGATGAAAATTAAAAAACAAACTGATTCTGGAGAGGGTAAAACTGTTCTTCAAACTGAAAATCAAAAGGAATCACAAGTTGATTCATCTGTTTTACCAACTCCACCAGCTGTTTGTTCAAAGGTATCCACTGTTAATCACAACAGTTGGAAACCACATGTTCTTACAAAGTATTCCTCACACAAATTAGAGAAATCTAATTTGGATGAAATCAAAAAGAACCAAACTCTGTTTAAGTATTATGACTTGAATGGTGTACCCAAGACCTGCATGGCCTGGGTACTTCCTGCTACTAACTGATTTTATTTGTGCAGAGCATTCATAGGGCCTATCATGGATCTATCTGGCATGTGGATAGTAGATGCTCAAGGCACATGACTGGAAATCCACACTGTTTGAAGGATTTCAGAAGCATCAATGGTGGATTTGTAGCATTTGGAGGAAATGCTAAGGGAGGAAAAATCACAGGTAAAGGAGCTGTTGAGGCAGGTACACTTACATTTAATGATGTTTTCTTTGTTGAACAGCTTAAGTACAATCTGTTAAGTGTATCTCAAATCTGTGACAATGGAAACAAAGTTTTGTTTATAGATTCAGAATGCATTATTCTTTCAAAAGATTTTAAACTAAATGAGAAGGATGTTCTTTTAAGAACACCTAGAAAAGATAATGTATACTGTCTTGATACACAAAAGATTGCTAAACAGAATGTGTTAAGCTGTTTACTCTCAAAGGCATCTCATGATGAGTCTGCCATTTGGCATAGAAGGATGTGTCACATGAATTTTAAAACCATGAACTTGTTAGCTAAAAACAGTTTGGTAAGAGGTTTGCCCCAAAAAGAATTCTCATGTGATGATCATTGTGTAGCCTGTCTCAAAGGCAAGCAACACAAAACTTCTTATAAGACCAAAGAAGTTTCTTCTATTACTGCACCTTTACAATTGTTACACATGGATCTTTTTGGTCCTACATCTGTGGTAAGTATAGGGAAGAAAGCGTATTGTTTAGTCATAGTTGATGATTTCACCAGGTTCACATGGGTTCAATTTCTTAGAACTAAGGATGAAACTGCTGAGTTAGTTAAGTCTCTTATTCTTAAAATTGAAAATCAATCTGATTTGAAGGTGAAAGTCATTAGATCTGACAATGGTTCTGAATTTAAGAACTATGAGCTAAACAGTTTTTGTGAAAGTAAAGGTATTGAAAGACAGTTTAGTGCCCCTAGGACTCCCGAACAGAATGGAGTTGTTGAGAGAAGGAATAGGACTTTGATAGAGGCTGCTAGATCCATGTTAGCTGATTCTAGGCTTCCAATGACATTCTGGGCAGAAGCAGTGAACACTGCCTGCTATGTTCAGAATAGAGTACAAGTAGTCAAGTTCAAAGGGAAAACTCCTTATGAGTTGTTTCTCAAGAGAAAACCTTTAATCAACTTCTTCAAACCATTTGGTTGTCCTTGCACTATCCTTAATACCAAATCACAATTAGGCAAGTTTGAGAGTAAGGCTGAAGAAGGTTTCTTTGTAGGATACTCCACTCAAAGTAAAGCTTATAGAGTTTTTAACAATGTGACTAGAATCATAGAAGAAAGTATGAATGTCTCTTTCAATGAGAATAGGATCAATATTGCAGGTAATGGACCTGATTGGTTATTTGATATTGATGCATTGTCTAAATCTCTTTCTTTTGAGTACTCTACTGAAACAGCTACAGGTACCCCAACAACTGTTGGTGAAAATCATCAAACAGCTTCCACCAGCCAGAACAGTTTTGACACTGTTAGCTCAAAACCAACAACTGTTGGTTCAAACAAAGTTACTGAAGACTTTGTTGTGATTCCTATGCTTCAACAAGAGTTCTCCAATGCTGTTGATCCATTGATTGATGCTGAATCTTCACAGGACATGGAATCTCATGATCCTCAACAACACACTGACTCTGCATCCCAAACAGTTGATGATCAAGTGTGTGATAATGCTGAAAATTCAAGTGAATGTGTGTTTGATATGTCTAATCTAGGGAATGAACTGACTGAAGAAAACAATCCTACATCAAGAGTTCACAAGATTCATCCAATATCACAAATAATTGGTGATCCAACCACTCCTATCAGAACAAGGAATATGCTGCAAAATGAAAACAGTGGCGTGGATCTTGCCCAATTTGATATGAATGCTTGCTTTCTATCTCAAATAGAACCAAAGAAAGCAATTGAGGCATTGAAAGACCCTTCATGGGTGGAAGCAATGCAAGAGGAGCTCTTACAATTTCAAATTCAGCAAGTTTGGAAGTTGGTTGAGCTTCCAAGAGGCAAAAGAGTAATTGGCACCAAGTGGGTGTTCAGAAACAAGAAAGATGAAAGAGGGATTGTTATCAAGAATAAAGCAAGACTGGTTGCACAAGGCTACACACAAGAGGAAGGAATAGACTAGGATGATGTTTTTGCACCTGTTGCAAGGATTGAAGCCATTAGACTATTTCTTGCTTTTGCAAGCTTCAAAGGATTTAAGGTGTATCAAATGGATGTCAAGTCTGCTTTTCTCTATGGAACTATTGATGAGGAGGTATATGTGTGTCAACCCCCTGGCTTTGAAGACTCAAAGTACCCTGACAAGGTATATAGGTTGGATAAAGCTCTATATGGACTACATCAAGCTCCTAGAGCTTGGTATGAGACATTATCATCCTACCTTCTTGAGAATGGTTTTAAGAGAGGCACAATTGACAAAACATTGTTTACAAAGATTGTTAAAACAGAGATTTTGCTTGTTCAAATCTATGTTGATGATATAATCTTTGGATCCACTAATGACAGCTTGTGCAAAGAATTTGAAATCATCATGCACAAAAGGTTTCAGATGAGTTCAATGGGTGAACTCACATTTTTCTTGGGATTACAAGTCAAACAGAAGCCCGCTGGTATTTTTCTAAGCCAATCTAAGTATGTCAAGGACATATTGGACAAGTTTGGCTATCAAGATGTGAAGCTGGCAAGTACCCCAATGGAGACACACAAACAGTTGGGAGCAGATTCTGAGGGGGAGGATGTTGATATACACCTCTATTGGTCAATGATTGGTTCATTAATGTACTTAACTGCTTCTAGACCTTATATAATGTTTACTGATGTGTTTGTGCCAGGTTTCAATGCAGTCCAAAGATGTCACACCTGTTTGCTGTAAAGAGGATCTTTAGATACCTCAAAGGCCAACGAAAATTGGGACTTTGGTATCCTAAAGATTGACCTTTTGATTTGGTGGCATATTCTGATAGTGACTATGGTGGAGCCAATGTGGACAGAAAATCAACCTCTGGAGGATGTCAATTCTTTGGATCAAGGCTGGTTTCATGGCAATGCAAGAAACAAACAACAGTTTCAACTTCAACAGCTGAGGCTGAATATATTGCTGCATCAAGCTGCTGTTCACAAGTGTTATGGATCCAAAATCAGCTTCTGGATTATGGTTTGTCTTTCTTAAATACCCCTATTTATGTTGATAACACCAGTGCTATTAGCATAGTTAATAATCCAGTGAAGCATTCTAAAACCAAGCACATTGAAATCAGATTTCACTTCATAAGAGACTGCAATGAAAAGAGATTAATCCAAGTTATGAAAATTCATACTGATGATCAATTAGCTGATTTGTTCACTAAAGCTTTTGATGTGAGCAGATTCAACTTTTTGATTTCCAACATTGGAATTATTAACTTGGACTAACAGTTGTTCATTATTCCATGTTCTTCACACTAACAGTTTGCAACTGTTAGTTACGTTTTCTAACAACTGTTGTCTTTTAAGTATTCAGAGAAGGAAATGCAATTTCACACATCAGTTTTGGTCATATCTGCTTACCTGTCTCACAAACAGTTTTCACACCCGTGACTGTCCTTGTTAAGAGGTAAAGGTAAATTCACTTTCTTGAATCAACAGTTCCAGACTGATAAAGGTGAGTCATTTTGCTTGTAATATAGTGAATTTGATATGACAAGTCACTGCATGCTATTAATGGAAATTACTGGACATTAATGGTCATTAATGGCTATTAATGGACATTAACGCCTCCCAGTTTCTCTATAAATAGCCTTGCACCCATACTTCACAAATCACACCTACATTTGCACACACTTCTCTCTGCAAATGGCTACTAATTTCTTTCTCATAAACTTCAAAGAAATTAATGTTAGACAAAGTTATGTAACCATCCCTGCCCCATTTGTAAGAATGCATGAGCTTTGGCAATACTCATCATGTGTTCTTGAGATGCATGATGATCGAGATAGGTTCACCTTGACACAGCATCCAGATCCACGTAGGCCAAATAAACCAATTGATCATATTCGTATAAGAGGTGATTTTGAAAATTTCACTCTCTTCCATGAATTGCCTACACCATGTTGTCTAAGATTCGTCTTGAACCTGGCAGACACTACAAACTCCGTAGTGTGGTTCAATGTTCGAAGATATAATACTCATAACCACCAGAGGGCCTCGGATGATGATGCAGTGGAAGTCATTGTAATAGATGACTAGTTCCACTGATGTTAAATTGGTATCATTCACCATCTTCCCAAGAGGCAAATTATGACAATCGTCTTTGGTGGTGCATATGATAAGAAGGTTTACTGCACACCCATTGGTGGGTTGTATGTTTTGAAAATTGTTTAAGGCATGTCAACTGTTAACGGAGAAAGTTGTCTACACTTACGGTGTAGATCATTGTTCTCCCACACCTACGAGACGGCCTTGCACAATTAGATAAGCAGTGCCAACAATGGCTTGTGCATTACATGACCATTCTTTGAAGACAGGCTTCTCAGTAAGGCTATGGCGGCACTGTAGAGGCTATTCTGAACTCGATTCTTAAATAATGAAGACATTCTCGAGCAAGAATGTGATGATGATTGCCTTCCCTTAAAGTTCAGATTTGATGATACAAAATGTTAACGATAATTTGTCACATGTAGATCTCGGAGTTAAGACAGTTCTTATAAGCTGTGTTTAGATCTATAGCAAAAGACAGTATTGTTTTCTCAAAATTATTGTAGCTCAATTGTGATTATCATGAATAAAATACATCTTATGTTGATGACTGTGTTCACTAATGATTTGTTATTGTTGCTTCAGCATTTGACATATATGAGCTAAAGTTTGTTTGACAGTTGCACAATTCTGTTTCAATCAATACTAACAGTTTTCAACTGTTAGTATATGGCTTCCACAACTGTTAGGCAAAGTCCTTGTGCAACTGAGGGGGAGAAATTCGTCAACTAAGGGGGAGAAATGAGAACAGTTGTAAACACTAAACAACTGTTAATCCAAATAAATGATCAAACAAAAGGGAGTTAACTTTTGAATAACAGTTGTTACATCTTATGAAAACAGTTCTTCAACTGTTAATTCATTTACATCTTATGAAAACAGTTCCTCAACTGTTAGGTCATTTTGTCCGTCAACTGTTAAGCTATTAAAGGGTGTTTTGGTCTTTGCAGAATTTTGGAAACCTTTGGATTGCATTCAACAGTCGAAACATATATAAGGCAATTCCCTCCTTATCAAGCAACTCACACGTCCAAAACGAACTTCGATCAGAAACAAACCCTAACCCTCAACAACTCTCAGAGATCGAAATCAAAATGTCTCCTCTTCCATTTGTCAAAGAGCACAATGTGATCGCTTATCTTGAAAAACCAGACAATCTTGACGCTTTCCACGTCATGATTGATTATCTCACGGTATCAAACATTCATTATGCTCTAACTGCCAACCCCACAATCTATACCTCACATATTGAGAACTTCTGGAAGAATGCCAAAGTCCAAGAAGTTGATGGAGTGCAACAGATTTCTACAACTGTTGATGATATGGAGGTTTCTATAACCGAAGACACTATTCACCATGCACTACAATTGAATGATCTTAATGGTGAGTATTCTGATTCAGTTGCATTAGAATATCTACACACCGAGTTACTAAAACTTGGGTATGAGGGCCCTGGGGTTAAGGGTACCTTCTACAAAGGGCAGTTTTGCGCACACTGGAAGTTCATTATCCATACTCTCCAGCAGTGCATAAGCGCTAAGAGAACGGGCTGGAATGAGTTTGGGAGCAACATTGCTCTCGTACTCATCTGTCTAGCCAACAACAGATGTTTTAATTTTTCAAAATTGATATTTAATGGTATGGTAAAACATCTGGGGACCAAGTATGGTCTATTTTTGATGTATCCACGGTTTGTGCAAACTTGTTTAAACTTTTTGATTCCAAACCTTAAAATACACAAGAGGGTCATTATTCCCTCTGCTCATGTGGCTTCCACTTTGAGCAAACTGTTGGTTAATGGCAAGAGTTTCTCTGGTGCCATAACTCCACCACTCTCTGAAATGGTGGAGTTTCTTTCAAGAAACAGGATTGCCAGTGTTGAGCATGAAGCCCAACGTATTGCTACACCACCAACACTGGAACCCACAGTCCAAGATACTCAAAATTCCCAACCTGCTTCCTTTGAAAAAGCTACAACACAAGCCCCTGCACTAAAAATATTTCAAAAGAAGAGGAAAAGAACTGTTGGTGCTCCTTCCACCACAGTTCTTGAAACTGAAACTGTTAGCCCTGAACAGGTGCATTCACCTGTGCAGAATATCCAAAGGGAATCCCTTGTGCTGCCTCCCAGGCACAATGAGGAGGTGATCACTCCTTTTGAGGATGATCATATGGTTTTTGAGGCTGACACTACTGTTTTATCCGCAAAGGATAACCAGGATAGTGTTAACATAGCTAAGACCTCAACCATGGCAACAGAGACTGGTAAAACAGTTTTTGGTAATCCCCAGAACCAAGAAAAGAGGGGTACTGATGGGGAAACTCAAGTGAGTAAGCCAGCAGTTAAATCTGTCAATGATATGCTAACAGTGGAAACACTGGATGACATTGAGACTAGACTGAAACAACGAGCATTGACGGATCCTAACTTTGTACCTTACTTTGCTGCTCACCTACACCTAAAGAAGAAGATTGCTTTTCAAAACAAGAGAATAATTAAACAAGATGAGAAAATAAAAGAGTTATCTGAAAAGTTGGAAAAGGCAAATGAAGTCATTAAGGTGATAGGAATGCATAATGAGGTGCTGATCAGACAAGACAAGCAGCTGAAATTTCTGGGAGAAACTCTTATGAAGGCAACTGATGTTCTTCATAATCATGAACAGCTGCTCAACAAACCTAAAGCCACAGTGAGATCATCTTCAACCTCTCAAGCAAAAGGAGAAAGAAAGTCTAAGCAAGAAGAGGTTCAACAAACCGTTTCACAAGCTGAACAAACAGTTGTTGCTCCAAATGAGCAAACAGTTGCAACTCAACAACTAACAGTTGCAACTTTAAATCAACTAACAGTTGCAAGTGTCCAAGCGGTTAATGAAGAAGAAGAAGAACAACTTTCAAGTGTTGATAGGGTGCTAATCAACAGGATGGTGTCAACTGCAGATGTTCCAAGCACTGAGATTTTCAAATCTTGGTCAACAGTTAAGCAGAACTACTTGGTTGATATTAGTGCTCAATATCTGGGAATAAGTTCTTCTAGAATGGCACAGAAAATCGATGATGGATGGCTTGATGGAAAGGTTGCTACGTTAGAATCTTTACCACCAAAGAAAGGGTATAAAGGCATAGTCATCCAGGAAGGAAAGAAAGAATCAAAGTTGCCTCTTGTTCCAGGTAAAGGTAAAGAAATTGTTGTTGTTTGTCCTAAGCTCAAGCTTTCAAGACAACAACAAGAAGAGCGTGATCATGAATTTGCAATAAGGCTAGCAGCTAAGCAAAGAGAACAAGAACAGTCTGATTTTGAGATAGCAAAGAAGCTGGCTGATGAGATCACTGCTCAGATTGATGAGAAAGAAAGGGAGAAGAAGGCTGGTAAGGGGCTAAAAAGAAAAAGAGTTGTAAAGAAGAAAACAGTTCCACCTCTCAAGCCAGTAGTTGAAAAGAGAAAACCCCAAACATTCCAAAAGTCTGAAGAAAAAGCTAAAGCTGAAAAGGTTCAAACCATTCTTCATGATAGACTAAGTGTGGAGATTACAGAAAGAATTAAAAAATTAGAAAAAGAGCAGCTTGGTCAAAAATCCCACATTACTGAGTGGCGATTTGAATTTTTGAGGGTAGAGACTGGAAAGCAAGGATTTACTATTGTCAGGGAACTGGAACCAATTGAAAGTTATTCTAGTTTCGTCCAAATGATGAATTGTGTGACAAATAGAGACATACAGGAGATGTATGCATATGGAGTAAGTCACTATGGCAGAGAAGCTGGGGTTGAAATAAAAGTCTTGATGATGCACTTATCTAGTATATGTAATCTACTGGAAGTGATGTCCATGTTGATAAGTGATGAAAGATTTCCAATCACTACTGTGAAAGTATATGAAAGATCAAGAGTATATCAAATGGTGATGGGAAATGCTAAAACTCAGTGGTTTGATCTTGAGTTCATCGAGCACAGTAAACCAAAGCTAATGTATATGTTGAAAGCAAGGTTTTATGGCCCTACAAAAGTGAAGGAAGATTTGATGAAGAGATTGAAGAAGAGATTGGAGCTTATACAGTCAGAGAAAATGTAATTTTTCTATCTCTTGAATTTTGATTATAATAGTTTGATTTTGCATACACTGATAAATATGTTCTTTACTGTTAGAAATATGCCCATTAATGTACGTACGCCATATGGACCGCTGCTGATGATGTATGGGCCTATTGGGTCATGCGCCGGGGTCTAACCTGACAGCAATTTAAGTTAAGGGACCAAATATGGCAGAAGACAAAAGTTGACATCGCAGGCCGCGTTAGCTCCGCTAACTATTAAGAGTTAGCGCCGCTAACTCCTATAGGTTAGCGCCGCTACGGCTGCATGTACTTTGTGTCAAATCGCTGACAGGGCGCGTTAGCGCCGCTAACCCTTTCGAGTTAGCGCCGCTAACTCTTGGTTAGCGCCGCTAAACCCTGCCAGTGCCATTTGTCATTTCCACCTCCCAAATCAGCCAATGCATGTTAACTTTGGGTTCTCGAGGCATGGCCGGTTAGTGGGGTTAAGGGACGAATTCTGAAGCCAAGAGAAGGTGTGAAGACTCATTTGTTTGAATTGGGTTTTGGTTCTCTCTTCTTTTTCTCTCTAACACATACACACATTCTTTGGTGCTACTAAGGCCAAGAGAGTCTTGATCTAGAGAGATTGCTCCAGAATACATTGGTCTCGTTTTATTGTTGTTCCAGAAGTGGTTTTCTAGTAGAAGTACCATGGAGGCTTGCTAGCTCAAGAGGTTGGCGTGTTACCGGGGCACTACTCTCTAGTCGATCCGCGTTTGTTCTTGGAGCTCCACTTCACGAGACATTCAGAAATCTGGAGCTTAGGAGAAAGGTATAACTTTCTTCCTTCTTTTAGTTGCATTTCTTTTACATAGAGTTTGGTCCATGTTCGGGATTTCATGTTTTTGTGCTTTGTATGCTTGTACCGTGGGCTTTGTTTGTTGTACTTGCTTCCGCTGTGTTGCCCACGAGATCCCAACAGTGGTATCAGAGCCACCTCTATGTTAGATTTGCACTTGGTGGCCTGAAAATCCCGAAATCAAAATGTTTGTTTTCTGTTCGAACCGGGTTAGCGGCGCTAACTATCTTCAGTTAGCGGCGCTTGTTAGAAATATGCCCATTAATGTACGTACGCTATATGGACTGCTGCTGATGATGTATGGGCCTATCGGGTCATACACCGGGGTCTAACCTGACAGCAACTTAAGTTAAAGGGACCAAACATGGCAAAAGACAAAGGTTGACATCGCAGGCCGTGTTAGCGCCGCTAACTATTAGGAGTTAGCGCCGCTAACTCCTATAGGTTAGCGCCGCTACGGCTGCATGTACTTTGTGTCAAATCGCTGACAGGGCGCGTTAGCGCCGCTAACCCTTTTGAGTTAGCGCCGCTAACTCTTGGTTAGCGCCGCTAAACCCTGCCAGTGATTTTTGTCATATCCACCTCTAAAATCAACCAATGCATGTGTATTTGTTTGTTTCGATGCTTGGCCGGTTGGAGAGGATATTACCCGAATCTGGACATAAGAGAAAGATGGGGAACTCATTTTTGACTTGGGGTTTTTCTCTCTAATGCTCTTTCTCTCAAAATTACATATAACTTCTTTGGTGCTACAAGAGACCAAGTGAAGATACAAGAAAGCTCATGTTCTAGAAGATTGGTCTCGACATATTGCTGTTCCAGAAGTGGTTTTCGAGTAGAAGTACCATGGAGGCTTGCTAGCTCAAGAGGTTGGCGTGTTACCGGGGTATATCCCTCTACTCGATCCGCACTCTCGTTCTTGGAGCTCAACACTACGAGACAATCCGAATTCTGGAGCTAAGGAGGCTGGTATAACCATTTCTTCCTTTTCAAGTTGCATTTTATACATAGAGTTTGGTCCATTTTGGGATTTCTTGCTTTCATGCTTTATTTGCTTGTACCGTGGGCTTTGTTTGTTGTACTTGCTTCCGCTGTGTTGCCCACGAGATCCCAACAGTGGTATCAGAGCCACCTCTATGTTAGATTTGCACTTGGTGGCCTGAAAATCCCGAAATCAAAATGTTTGTTTTCTGTTCGAACCGGGTTAGCGGCGCTAACTGTCTTCAGTTAGCGGCGCTAACTACTTAAACTTAGCGGCGCTAACGTGCAGCTACGATTTTGGTTTTAAAAGTTAAAAACAGTTTTGCTCTCGGGTATTTTGGTCATTTTCTGTTTCTGGAAATTTGTTCCAGGTTTGTTTTGGTATTTTAGTTACCATTATGTTTGGTTGTATGTGGTTGTTGTGAAATTGGTAACCTTGCCTTGACCTTGTGGTTGTATTTGTGTGTTTGGATGCAATTTGGTGATTTTAATCACATATGGGCTGTAATAGTTATTAATTCAGTTTTGTTTGTAATAATATTGTGGCTTGCATGCCATTTCATTCATCTGTGTAAATGTACTAGATAAATAGGAAATTATCGTGGCTTGTATGCCATTTCTCTTTCTATTGTATGTTTTGTACATTTGGATGATGACACACAAATAGGAGTCGGAAAGGAGATGGAGCGTGTCCATAGAAGCCGGTGAAGTCCATTGGAGAAGGCGGATCTAGTGGGAGCTCGCATTGAAGACTTTCCGTCCCTTAGTTTGACCATGTTCTACCCGTTTTGGCTCACGTGAAGAACGCATAGGATTTATGGCAAGGGTTACCAATTTACTTCATTTATATGCGTGTGATGTGATTTTATTTTATTCTTGCATGGTTTGCTTAGGATTCGCATGCTAGATAATTTTTCGAAATTAATAAAATCACAAGAGATTTGGTAAAAATGGTTTGCAACTCTCGCGCGCTCACATACAAGATTAACTCACCTAATGGATATAGGTTTTGTCACTAAACAAGTTAATCTGTAACCAAGCCGAAAACAAAAGCCCGTTTTTCATAAAACGTAAATCTTGCGCCATCCGTAAGTCGATACCACCCGAATCTAGATTTATGGGTTTTGGTTGTCGAGCTTAGCACGAGCCAACTCCCATAAACCTGTGTGGAAGGTGAGTGTGGCAAATTCACAATTTTGGTTGTCGAGCTTAGCACGAGCCAATTTTGGTGAATTTGTTACCGTATGTCTTGACGGACGATTTACAATTGCAAATTAAAATCCTTGAGTGATTGTCGAGCTTAGCACGAGTCAACCGAGAATTTTAATTTGGAATTGGTGCAAGTAGGGATCAAACATGCCAAACGACCGATGGTTGTCGTAGGATCCCGCAAGTGTCTAAGAGTTGCAATAGAGATTGCAATCGGTAAGATGGTTATCGGCCTAAATAGCTCCATGAAGTGATCCGTGGCAACCCCGTCATGGATTGGAGTGAAATATGGTTCTTAGCCCTTGTTAAAATATATTTCGAGGCAATATGGGTAATTATTTTTACGAGGATTAAATCAAACAACTAATTCGTGTACTCTACTTTAATATAGGATGTCAAATCAAAACCACAACACGTCGAACTTATCACTACGTATGTTCCTACAAAGGGAGAAACTCACGAGAGTGAACTTTGTGGACTGGCTTAGGCAATTGAGGATTGTCCTACGTGCCGAGTCCAAGTTGCACATCCTTGAGGAACCCCTTCCTGAACCACCTGCTACCAATGCGGAATGGGCTATCCGATACGCTGGGGATTGGGGCCGTCATGCCTGCCCTCCGTGCCGAGAGGATATAAAACTTCTCAGACAAGAGAGAGTTAATTTTCCTACTTAAGGTACATTCATGATTATACTTCATTGCCATTCCTTATTAAGCTGGGTTGTTTACCCGAGCTATATGACTCACGTTTGTCACAAATTTATTTTGTTGCAAAGTGTAGGTCTGTTCGATGCAAAAGGAAAAGCTTGAAGAGCCAGATCTCTCAAGAAGAAATTTTGTTGATTGTCTTCTACAAGAGAATTGGGAGTGTTGATCTCGCCATTGTTTCCAGATTAATTTATTACTTTTGTTTGTACGCCCTGCGTGGCAAGACTTGCTTTATTGTATGTTCTTTAGAGATGATGGATATTTTGTACTATGTATTTTGTTTAAAAGATTTTTCATTATGATGGTTTCATTTCAAATTCGATCCATGTCAAAGCTTATGTGTTATTTTGACCATTTATGGTGCTTAAATACACATTTGATGACGATGGAGATGACTTGGAATTGAAACAATTTTGAAAAATTATTTTGATATGTTTTATCCAATCAAAACTTATCCATATCATTGCATACATAAAGGCTCATTATAAGTAGTAAGGCGATCATGAAATAATTGATTCTTAGATCCAAAAGTGGTTTGGATACATTAGTATATGGCATAATCAAACTTAACCAAGTAAACAACATTTACATCGCTTGGATCCATGTGGTTAGGATCTTTGTAAAAGTTTAGCCTCGGGCTAAATGAAGGATATAAATATTGTTTATTGGACTAGGATGATTAAGAAATCCTTCACCTATGTTGGTAGGAAGGATTATAACTTGTTGGACTTTGATCACACTTATGTGGATAATCCGTACAAGTATATCATATAGAGTGACACTAGTAAGATTCTCCATCACCATCTTTATGATGGTTGTTGAGAGAATGTTTAACTAGATAAAAGGTTTGTGTCTGAAACCTGGAGGTGTTCGGAAATAACCTTAAGAAATTAAGAATCAATAAGGGCATATAGACGTAAATTCTTAGATCTAGAATAGATACTAAGTTTTACTATCTATATTGGTTTGAACATGAAATGAATCATGGGTTTATCCCATAATTCGTTTTCTCTAAGAAACACATTTTGTACATGATGTTACTTAAAACAAAACCGGATATCTTTGTTGATGATCTGGTAAAAAGCAGGCCTAAAACATGTATTCAATTTGATTGGTATACATTAATTTTATGAACCAAGTCCTCAATCTAAAACACAACATTATGGTCACTTGAGCATCCAATGAGATTTTGACTAGAAAGAGTCCTTTGCTTGTCAATCTTATAACTTAAAATTATCCATTCTACATTTAGTGGGAGATGGATAAATTATAAGTTGATGCTTGTATTTTTAAGTAGTTCCTCCAAGTTTTGGATAATTGTTTCTTGAACTTATGAGAACCATATTTGGTTGCTAATAAGGGAAAGGACAATTTACAAAAGCATTCCAGTGGAAGAACGTAAAACTTAAATGAGAAACCTAATGTTGACACTAGCTTTTGATCTGCATAGAGATGCTGATAAAAACCTGACAATATCCATTGCTTCTTTAAATCTGATGAAAATCAAGAAGGCTGTTTAGATATGACATTGTCATATTTTGTAACAGCAGCTTGATGGTAAATCATTGTGATGTTACCATTCATCGGAAACATGGTGGGACCCTGTGTTCGCTAGTGAATATAAGAAATGAATGGTGTACATAGATGTAATCAATTTGCTGCATCCAAGTACTTGACTTGGGTTAATCCCACACCTAAGGTGTAATCCAAGAAGGATGAGGGACTAACATATATGCATTTATGGACAACTTCAAATACCGACTAGAGACATAGTGTTTCATATTGTTTAAATATGGAAACATGTTCTAGTGGTTATGTTAAAGATAATTTGGATCAAGTGAGATATTGTTATCACCTAGCGGAAACAAGATTAGTTCACTTGGATGTAAGAGACCTATATCCTTTATGGGATTAAGTTGAGGAAATGCTTAAGGCACAATTCCGAGGGTCATATACATCCGTAATATCCAGATTAGGTCTGGATTATGTGAAACATTGTTGTCGCCTTGGGGAAACTAATATGTTCACATGGAAATAAAAGACCAAGATCCTTCGCGGGATTAATTTGAGGAAATGTTTTAAACATGTTTCGAGGTCTTATATATCCATTATGTCCAAGTTATGTCCATGACTAAAGTCAGCAAAACTTGCATCTTGTGGCTGTAATCCTGCTTTGCGAGAAAGTCAAAGGAATGAGTTTTCTAGAAAACATAGATTAAGCTGGATACCCTTGTCAGGGCTAGTGGGAGCTTCATGTGTTCCTAGGAAAATATGCTCAATAAGAATAATGTCCTAATTTAGGGTCGTTCTAGAACCTATTGATGGAATTATTGTTCTATGAGTATAAATAGAAAATATGGAATTAAGAGGATTCTAAATTCAAGAAATATTGAAGTATGTTCTTGATGTTCGACGTAAATAGAGTTGTCTTGAGTAAGTTATTACTGCAAGCAAATCTATACTTGTGAAATTGTCGATTTTATCGAAATTTTGAATATTCAATTATGTGATGTAGATACGACATTTAAATTTAAATGAGTGTCATTGACCCTATTGTGTACTCCGGTAACATTATGGGTATGTCGACTCTAATAAAAGTGAGTGTCAGTAACTCTATTATGAACTTTGGTTACAATGAGAGTATGACGACTCTAAGTGTCATTGATCCTATTGTTGACTTCGGTAACATTAAGGATATGATGACTATGATTATATTGTGTATGATCTCTTAGATAAACACTTTGCAAGTGGTTTAATAAGAGAATACAAAAGAGTACAAAAGGGATATTGTGTGAATGATCCCATAGTTAAGCCGTTGTCAAACACTAGTGATGTTATACATACTAGGCATAAAAGCATTGTTAATGCATATGACTAGGCTTGAATATTGTTTTAGTAAATGTTTGATTTATTTATAAGCTTTGGGAACGGTAAGCAGTACTGCTAACCAATGATTGTATCGATATATAGTGGGGACTATATATACGCATGATGCGGTTACTTTCATTGGTCTTTACTGTGTTCCATCTTAGCATGTTTAACCACTTCCCAGAATGTTTATACATTCTAAATTTCCACAGCCAGTCATTTCTCTAGGGAAGGAAGCTTGAATTAAGGCTGAGGTTAGGTGTTGGTTAGGCATTAATCAAGGATTGAATGCATGAAACGCAACAGTAACCTGTGCTTGAAAGGAGTTTCAAGTAACTGGAAGACCCACACCCGAGTTCACTTCATGGATCATGGTCATAGAGTGACTCGGAAGGATAATATCATTACGTCCTTCGACCCGAGATGTATGAATTGCTATAGCATGAAACTTTCTTACTTTAGCCATTTCAAAACGTAGTTCGTAACTGGCTACTATAAAGGGAATAGCCAAGTAAGAGAAGGTTCACACTATGGGGTTGTATAGTCAACGGGATTTGTTCCTCTGGTATGAGAGATATCCCTGGGCCCCTCGATGATTGGGCGCTGACACCAAAATAAGCATGGCCATGCGCAAAGGAATATTGATTTAGAATCAGATATGTCCTTAAATTTTGGTCACCACCAATCAAGATCGAGTAACAGAATCGTGAACGATCTGGAGATTGATATATCAATCCATGTCTCGTGTTCACAAGGATATCGTGAACAAAAGGAGTATTGATCACTTATCAAATAGGACCTCTACGTTCTTTTTGTAGATAATGGTTTTCTGCATAAAAGCGGAACCCATACTGACTTGGGGGCATTGATGCTTTTGCTTGAGGCCGCTCTTTGTCTGTGGTTACATGGGTACGGTGCATTATGTGCAAGTGGGAGTTTGTTAGAAATATGCCCATTAATGTACGTACGCCATATGGACCGCTGCTGATGATGTATGGGCCTATTGGGTCATGCGCCGCGGTCTAACCTGACAGCAATTTAAGTTAAGGGACCAAATATGGCAGAAGACAAAAGTTGACATCGCAGGCCGCGTTAGCTCCGCTAACTATTAAGAGTTAGCGCCGCTAACTCCTATAGGTTAGCGCCGCTACGGCTGCATGTACTTTGTGTCAAATCGCTGACAGGGCGCGTTAGCGCCGCTAACCCTTTTGAGTTAGCGCCGCTAACTCTTGGTTAGCGCCGCTAAACCCTGCCAGTGCCATTTGTCATTTCCACCTCCCAAATCAGCCAATGCATGTTAACTTTGGGTTCTCGAGGCATGGCCGGTTAGTGGGGTTAAGGGACGAATTCTGAAGCCAAGAGAAGGTGTGAAGACTCATTTGTTTGAATTGGGTTTTGGTTCTCTCTTCTTTTTCTCTCTAACACATACACACATTCTTTGGTGCTACTAAGGCCAAGAGAGTCTTGATCTAGAGAGATTGCTCCAGAATACATTGGTCTCGTTTTATTGCTGTTCCAAAAGTGGTTTTCGAGTAGAAGTACCATGGAGGCTTGCTAGCTCAAGAGGTTGGCGTGTTACCGGGGCACTACCCTCTAGTCGATCCGCGTTTGTTCTTGGAGCTCCACTTCACGAGACATTCAGAAATCTGGAGCTTAGGAGAAAGGTATAACTTTCTTCCTTCTTTTATTTGCATTTCTTTTACATAGAGTTTGGTCCATGTTCGGGATTTCATGTTTTTGTGCTTTGTATGCTTGTACCGTGGGCTTTGTTTGTTGTACTTGCTTCCGCTGTGTTGCCCACGAGATCCCAACATTTACTTATGTTAATTTGTCTATAATTGAACCCTTAAAACAAACAACTTAAGTGTATTGTTCAATACTTTAAGTTAGGGGGAGATTGTTGGGAAATTGGCTAAGTCATTGAAACTGTTATACATGCAAAAATCAAAACTGTTAAAACTGTTAAGATTGTTAGGTAAAGGTTGGTGTAACAGTTGGAAACTGTTAGTTGAAAATATGAAAACAGTTGAGAACTGTTAGTGTAAACGTCTACAACTGTTTGAAGACCTTGAAGCTGAAGACTGTTAGAAGAATCAAGAACTGTTGTATTCATTAAATAGTTTCTGGTGAGCTATATATGGAAAAATCCTATCTTTGAAGATATCTCGAAATACTTTGAAGATCATCAAGATTATCTCAGAAGATAGAAGATTACCTAACTGTCAGCAAATCAAGGAAGATCAAGGAGTATATGTATGCTAGATTAGAATTCATAATTAGAACTTACTCATTGATTATATTTTTGCATTCGTTCTTCAAATTGTAATTTTGCTCTCTGAATAGTGCTAAGCCTCTAAGTTTCTCGTTGAAACCTAAGAACAATTTGTGTTCTTCGTCTAACATAATAAGTTAGATTGGGGGTGAAGTTTGCTATTGTAATCGTTCTCATTGATTAATAGAATTACTGTTTGATTGAATTGATTTGTGATCAAAATCTTCTTTAATCAATTAAGTGTGATTCCGCAACTTCTTAGTTGATTGTGATCATAGTTAAAGATTAACTTTTATTTTACTCTGATTTATTATTTAAAAAGTTAGTTCTTGTTATTTGATATAATCTATATCCGATCTTGACAATTGCTAAGTGCAGTTTTCGGCCCGCTAACTGCGTATTGTAAGTTGCTCAGTGATTTTTCAACAAATTACTCAGTATAATTATACAATGGAAGGAATCACATTAGTTCTCGGTGAGCAAATGGTTCGAGGTGCTCAGTTTAAGAACAATGGAGTGCCGTTGATCAAAATCAACAATCAACGGGCCTGTCTTGCAATTCCACCGAGGAAAAAAGGCAGAGGATATGAGATATGGGTGGATTACATCCATAAATGCTCCCTGGCATTCGCCTTCTGTGGCGCACCACTTCATCTTGTTCCTATACACCTTTTGGAGTTCTGGTACACTTGTACTTACAACCAGAACATGGGAGAGATTACAAAGACTGTTCTCAATGGCGATAGAACAGTTGTCTTTTCCGTGCAATGGCTAAGGGAAGTTCTTCAACTCCCTGTTCATGATGAGTTCGAGCCTGCTGTCACGTGATAGGTGGCTAGGTCTGTCCTACCCAGAATGGGTCACCCGCAGATAGAGGGTGTTATAAAAAAGGCCACCTTTCCAAGCAGTTGGGGTTTTCTGGTGTCAACTATGATTCGTTCACTGGGTACCAAGGTTGGAGGACTGAACCATGTTAATGAGTTCGAGATGTAGATGCTGTAAAACATGTACTTTGTGAGGAACTTCGACTATGCACAACTCATCTTCAACGAGCTCAGGGTCCAAGTGATGAAGACCACAAGGGATCTTCATGTACCTTTCATAAGGTACATGTCCTTGGCATTTGAAGCTGAGCTGGGGACAACACTCTACGAAGCTGATCAAGATGTGTTCCTTTTTCCTATACCCAGCTCCAAGATGTTCAATAATGACATCTTCCCCTAGCAAGAGGGTCTGAGTGATCCCATGATGCTGATAGTTGAGGCAGCTTCATCAGAAAGTAAGGCAGAGGGATCCAATCAAGGGGGAGTTTCCCAAGTAGTTCCAGAGGTTCAAGCTGAGCACTCTGCTCAGGCTGAGCCATCCAAAATTGAAGCTGCCACTGGTAAGGTCTCTCTACTTTCTTCTTCTTCTCACTATTCTCCATGCACATTTTGAGACAGGACTGCAGTAAACCTAACTCATTCTAACCCATCTCCTCCACCTGTTATCCATCTTAAATCCCACTCTGAAACCACCCCTAGTATGCCCACTGCTACTAGGGAGAAAATCCAAACCTACACTAGAAAAACTACCAAAGGTGGTGCCACTCCTATAGGCATCACTGGAGATGAGATCACTTTGATCCCTCCACCGGCAGGAGTTGAGGGGGAGACGCCTACTCTTAAGGTGTCAACCTCGAGGCTCATTCAAACCCATCAACCTAAACCGGGTGTGGTGTCTACTCAGCCCACACTCTCGTGTGCCATGAGAGAGCCCGTTACTGTGCCTAAGTAGACACACTTAGCTAACATTGAAAAATTTACCAATCCCCAGGGTCAATTACCCCCCTCCGAACCAATAAGCCAATCACCTACCCATACACTTCACGTTTCTAGCCCTATTACTTCTCTTCACTTCTCACACCCCTATGCACGACCTGTCAATGTGTCATCTCAATACCAAGATGACTCACAGGGTCCAAACTCTTGTGCAAATGAGTTTAAGGGTATACACCAACCCTTAGATGATGCACCCACATACTCACCTACTGTTGTTCTTGACTCGTTTTCATCAAAAGAAAAACTTTTTGAGTCTAAGGACAAGGCTCAGTCTACTCCGGAAGCATCTGCCTCCTCAGGCATTCAACAGTTAAAGCAATATTTAGCAGCTCAGTTTGATCTGTTCCAACTCAAGCAGAAGAAGAACAAACGTAAGATTTATCATAGACTTGAGAGGCTGACTAATGAATTTAAAGAGATTGCCTCTGCCGTTGCTGCTCTATCTGACAAACAGACTTCAACCTCTGGTGATGATGACAAAAAGGGGGAGAAGATTCAAGTTGACGCTGATTTGGTTCAAGCTGAAGCTTTAATGGAATTAGCAAAAGGAGCAGAGAGGCAAGCTTAGTTTGAGGGGGAGCTGGGAATAGAGAAAGAGGAACCTGCATCTAAGAAATAAAAAGTAACAGAATCTGAGTCTGAAGATGAAGCTGACAGTGTTCCTGAGACTGAGGAAGAAACAGAAGAAGAGAAAGCCACAAGGCTTATGATTGAAATGCTCGAGCAAGAGGAAGCCAATGAGTTAGGCATTTCACTTGAAGAGCTGAGAAAGAGAAAAGAGAAAGAGGCCAAGGACCAAGAAAAAGAAAAACAGAGAAAAGCTTTGGCTCAAGCTGAAGCTGATTATACTGGTCCAAGACCTGATCATGTCCTATATACTGATGCAGAAATTCAGGAATGTTATTTTAGAAGAAACGCTAGTGAAGAGATCAACGGCATGACCTTGAGCAGAATCAATGGAACCATCATCCTCAACTTTGAATTTGAAGTTAAATCTACATGGGGGTGGACCTGAGATATGTTCACAGGATGGGCTACATAGAATCGAAAAGAATAATGATGATTCTCAAGAGGTTCAAACGAAGCCAAATCAAGCAAGAGATCTTTGCTGAAGTTTCCAAGCTGATAAATAGAGCTGAGGAGCTGAGATATGTTCCAGTTCCTGGTCTGCAATGGGATAAATTGTTTGAGGTACCTGAAGGTGTGGAGTTCAAAGAAAATCAATTTATTGATACACCTGTTCAGGGGTTTATGTTTAAGGATTAGGCAGGCAAACCAAGTTTTATTAAGCTAAATGAAGTTTGTTATCTAAAAACTAAGGATGCCTTGCCCATTCGAAGTTGTTGTGGTGGTGATAGTTCAAACCAACTTATAAAATACAAACTGAACAAAATCATCAAAGTTCAATAGAAAGAACTCAAAGAAAATGTAGAAGCTGAGAAGTTGTTGTACGAGATAACTAACGAGATTATTAACTGGGAACTTCTACATCCTGAGTTCATAAGATAATAGATTAGTTCTATTGTATAAATTAGATTAGTTCTAATTTTGTAAGCAGTAAGTGTGCATGATCTATGTGATAAAAACTTTTGTATTATGATATGTTCAATTAATACAAATATGAGTTTGATATGTTGAACTGTGTTATGATTGTAGGAGTTCACCAAAAACACAAAAACGCAACGGAAGCAAAAATAAATCGGATTTTCAAACAAAGAAAACAATGAACTCCATAATGGTATAAACTTGATAACATGCATGCAATCAAAAGAACAACACAAGGAAGAAGTTTTATACCTTTCTCCTAAGCTCCTAGCTTCTCGAAAGGATTGTGTATTGTTGGGATGAACTAAACTTGAAGAAAATGCCTCCAAGCTCTTCCACCGAAGTGATACACCAAGAACTTCACCCTTGTGCTAGCAAAGAAAGCAAATCACACACTCACTATGGTTGAGATTATGATTTCTAGCCCTCTAATTCCTGGAACACACAAGAAATCTCAGAAGAACTCACTCTTTAAAGCTTCAAGTGTGTTTAAAGAGTAAATGGCAAAAGGTTCTTAAGCATCAAAGGCATAAGCCTTATAAAGAGCTCAAAACCGATATGTTCTCTCCTCTAGCCGGCCAAGATCCTGATTCCCATTGGACCACCATGACTAAGCCAATGAGAATCAAGTGCCACTTAGAATTCTGAGCTTCAGGACCTCTCACGGGCTCTTACGGCCCGTGAAGCTTAAAAGCTTCACGGCCCGTGCCTTGTTTATTCAAGTCGTTAGGGTATCTGTGGCGCATTTTATCCTTCACGGTCCCTTTCACGGCCCGTGAAGGACCGTGAAGCCACTCTGATCCATGAGCCATATGGCCCAAGTAGGAACTCGTGGGGACAGGTTGGTTCAGGACCCGTGGAGCATCCTTCACGGCCGTGAAGCCTAGGTCAACTAGAATTTGACCATTTTGACCAGCTATTTCCACTTAGGGCTATTTGGGTAGAAGTTAGGTGTATGACCCAATAGGCCCGCACATCATCGGCAGTGACTTTGCATACGTGTGTCAGTGGGCATACTCCAACAGACTACCACTTGCACATGACACACCGTACTCTGAAGTATCACAGACAGATAGTGGCGTCTAGCAAGACATCTCTGCCCCCAAATCTGTACGGGGTATGTCATCCCTGACAAGTACCAAATCATAACCTCATAGGTTTGAGATGGTCCTGTAGATAAGTGATCAATCATCCCTTTGTTCACGATATCCATGTGAAGGCAAGACATGGTACTAAGTCATTCTCAGTCCTTCACGATTATGTTTCTCGATCAAGATTGGTGGTGACTAAAATATACAAGTTGCAATCGATTACCTAAATCATTGCACACTCGAGCATGGCCACGCATTTTGGTGTCAGCGCCCAATCATCGAGGGGCCCAGGGATATCTCCCTAAACAGAGGAACAAATTCCTTTGACTACATTGCCCACCACATTGACCATACTTTGCCCAACTGCTCCCTTTATAGCAGCCAGTTACGGATTGCGTTTGAAAACAATTAGAACAAAGAAAACCAAAGTGATGCAGACACGTGCATCTCCAGTCTGAGGATGAAATGATATTATCATCCTGATCCACTCATGACCAGTACCACAAAGTGGAGTCAGGTGTTGGTCGTCCAGTCACTTGAAACCCCTTTCAACTACAGGGGAAGTATTGCGTCCCCGTGTCCCAATCACTATTGGACACATGACCAATCACTTCCCTCAGTCTTCGTTTAGACTTCCTTCCCATGAAAAATGACTGACTGTGGACATTTAGAATGTAAAACATTCAGGGAAGTATAAAACATGCTAAGTTGGAACACAGTAAAGATTTAAATTAATACCCGCAACTTGCGCATTATCAAATCTCCATTTAATAATCGATAAGTACAATAAATACAATACTGCTTAATGTTCCCGAAAAGGTAAATACATCAAATATAATAACCAAACAATACAAGATACAAACTCAAACCAAATCACTAGCAAATCTAATGCCAATAGCACGGGTGTGGGCATCGTGCTTAGCTTGCGAGAACGGTTTAGTGAACGGATCCGCCACATTGCTATCCGTCTGTACTCTGCTGATGACAATATCTCCACTCTCGACCACGTCCCGAATATAATGATATTTCCGCGGAATGTGCCTCGTGCGTCGGTGAGATCTCGGTTCCTTTGCCAATGCAACCGCACCCTCGTTGTCATAGAAAATTTCAACAGGGTCGGCAATGCTAGGAACTACTCCCAGATCTAGGATGAATTTCCTCATCCATACACCCTCCTTTGCATGAAATTCTTATTTCTGATTGGGCCATCTTGTGGTCCAATAGAAATAAGTTTGCTACTCCGGCTTATACTGAGTTAGGAGCGCTGGAACATTGAAGAACATGCAATAGACTCATTTTTCTACTCTCTTTTTCTCTCTTTGGTACCTCTATGTTGTTCACACACATTATACACTAAGATGGTGAGTTCTTGAGTGTTGTGTGAGTAACTCGGTGCAAGAGGAGAAGCTCCAAGGCTGTTCCAGAAGAGAAGAATCGATATGGATGTCTTCTTCAAGGGGTACTAGCATACGGGGGGTCAAGGAATCTTGGTGTGGATTAAGCAATAAAGGAGAAGACACTTGGATTCTCTCGTTATCCCGTTGATTGCTTGCTACAGCCGTTTTTAAGAAAAGGTAGTGAGGTATATTCAGCCATCTCCTTGTTCTTTTAAGTTGCAATTTAAGTTTTGTAGAAAGCTATCACTTTGGAACACGATAGGGACCCGTTTTGTACGGTTTTTAAAACTTTTGTTTTTGCTTCCGCTGTGTTTTACTCCATACAGTGTTCCAACAGTGGTATCAGAGCCAAATCTACAAACAAATTGCACTTTTTGGGCTTAAAAACCGAATCTGGACATTCTGTCCAGAATGTCTTCATGGGTCGTGAAGGCTTGTTCTTCACGGTCATGAAGGCTCACGACCAGTCTCGTGGGGTGCTTGGTCGTGAAGGGTTTTTCACTGGTCAAAGTCGTGGAACTCATGAGCTTCACGGGCCGTGACAGGCCGTGAAGGCTTATGAGTCGTGAAGGAGCTCGTGAACAGTATTTTTGTCCCTTTTGAAAAAGAAAATTGTTTTCGGTTTTAGCCTCCTTGCGATTCGGTTTTTCCAGAATTTTTCCAAAGTGTTTGGATTTTTGTAAAGCCCCATATGTGTCTTGATTCATGCATTTATATGTGTTGGGTGATTTTTGGTATGAAATGCACATATGCATATACTTGTATTGTGTATATATGAATCTGTATTCTCAAAGTGTTTGGGGGTACTAATGCATATGTACAAGGATTGCTCACTTTGTGCCTTGAGTGTTTTGCTAGGTTTGAAATATCTTAATCAAGATACGTTTTGCACGGTTTGGTTGTGGCACACCGTGTTTTTGTTTGTGGTTGTTGTTTGATCCGGTAACACCTTGCCCATTAGACATATGTGTTGGTTGTTTGGTTGTGTTTAATTATTCATTCATTTGGTGGTTTGTACCACAATTGGTTTGTAATAATTAAATTTATTCGGTCTTGTATTTTGTACTTTATTTTTGCTTGCATGCCGATTACTTTTCTTTGTAATTGTTAGATTTACTTAGATTAGCATTTCGCGGCTTGCACGCCGTTTCTTTTCAAATATTTTGTATGTATTTGTAAAAGAAGACCGAAGACAACCATCGAGAGTCGCGGAGGAGACGTCTCGGCTATGGTGGATCCGGAGGTTCATTGGAGATGACGGATTCAGTGGGAGCACTTCCAGCTGGGCCAAGTGGTTGTGTCCTTAGTTTGGCCTTGCTTTACTCGTTTGGCTCACGGGGAAGGCGCATAGGGTTTAAGGGCATGTTACCGGATATTGCATGTACGTGGTTGTTATTTTGTTTAGTTTCTTGCGTGGTTGTATAGGATCTTCGCTCACTTGAAAACTTTTCAAAATAATAAAACCAAGAGATTAATTGGTTTACAAACCTCGCGCGCCACAAGACCACTTGAAAAACAAAATCCCGTTTTTATCAATTGTAAATCACTTGCCTCCCGTAAGATGACACCACCCGAATCTAGTGAAACAAGATCGGTCGTCGAGCTTAGCCGAGATCGGTCTTGCGTACCTGTGTGGAAGTTGCGTGTGGCAACTCGCAAGGGTCGGTTGTCGAGCTTAGCCGAGCCGGCCATTGGGCTAGAGTAGCACCGTGTATCTTGACGGTCGATTTACAATTCCAAGACTTAAAATGCCTTGGTAGTTGTCGTGTCCATACCGAGCTATCAAAGTGGATTAATGAGGAATCGGTGAGAGAAGGGATCAAACATGCCAAATGGGTGCTATGAGTACCTAGGATCCCGCAAGTGTCTAATAGTTGTAATCTCGGATTGCAATTGGTAAAGCGTTTACCGGCCTAAGTAGCTCCATGAAGTGATCCGCGGCAAACCCGTCATGGATTGGGGTACTTTGAGGTTCTTAGCCCTGGTTAAGATAATTTGGTTTTCTTAATCAGCTGGGTAATTATTTTAACGAGGATAATATCGAATCTAACTAAAACGTGTACTCTTTTATAGATGGCAAATATTAATGACACAACACCAAACTTTAAACTTCGATTATTCCTAGAAAGGGAGAGCCTCACAGGAGTGAACTTCGCTGATTGGTATCGTGTATTGAGGATTGTCCTCCGTCACGAGTCAAAGTTGCACATCCTTGAGGAACCCTTTCCGGAGCCACCTGCTACCAACGCGAACTGGGCCACTCGATACGCTTTTGAGAAGCGTCTTAGAGATACACAAGATATTTCTTGTCTCATGTTATCGACTATGAGCTTTAAGTTGCGTCAGCAGCTTGAACAATTGAGTGCGTATGACATGATAAACCGGCTAAAGGACATGTTCCCACAGCAGGTTAGACAAGAACGGTTTGAGTGTATAAAGGCTTTCGTCGGTTGTAGGATGCAGGAAGGTGAGGATGTAACTGTCCATTTCCTTATGATGAAGGGATACATGGACCAATTTGAGAGACTTGGACATCCAATAGGGAGGGAGATTGCGGTGGATATGATCCCCAGTCCCTGCCCGCGTCTTTTGAGAAGTTTGTCAAGAACTTTCACAAAGACAATTTGGAAAAATCATTGATCGAACTTCAATACATGCTGAAGGTTGTTCAGTCTTACATGGTTTAGAAGGATCGTGTCTCGTCCACATCCACTATGGCTACTAGGAAACAAGTAAGCAAGAAGGAGAAACTGACCTCAAAAGGAAAGTCTAGTGTGACTAGGCTATCCGTAATTGTGGAGTCGGAGGACAATGAGATTGTGCCTCAAAGTAATGTTCCACATGGGGTAGTTTGCTACTTTTGCGGAGAAATTGGAAATTGACGCCGTCACGCCTGCCATGAGTGCCTTGAAGTGCTAAGTATCCTAAAGCGGAAGAACGTTAGCTCATCTTCAGGTACATTCATGATCAAACTCCATTTATCTTCTACTTCTAACGACTGGGTTTTGAACGCTAGTCAAAACGCTCACATTTGTCACAAACTTGTTTGTTGCAAACTGCAGGTGTTAATCAGAAGTAGGTAATGGATGCATGGAGAGCTGGATCTTAGAGAAGGGAAGAATGGTGCTTGTCCCTAACTAAAAGGATTGGAGGATGAGTCTTGCTATTCCATCCAGCTAAACTATTACTTCACTTAGATCTTTGTCTTACGCCGTGCGTGGCAAGAAGCATTGTATAATTTATGCATGTGATGACGATGAATATTACTTTGAACTATGTTATTGTGGGTTTTCGAGATTTATTTCAAAGTTTATTCATGTCTTGGCATTTATAATAATCTTTTGCTTAAAGAAGTAATGGAATGATTATGAATGATTATTGAATAGTTATCCTTATGAAATTGTTGATTTAACCATATAAACAAGACTTGAATCACCAAGCTCCATGTGGTTGGGAACTTGGAATCTTTTGACCATGGGTCAATTATTGATTGCAAATCTTGCTTATAAGGCTAAATAACTAACATATCCTTCACTTGTGAATGTGAGAGGAATACATGCTTGTTGGATTTCGTTTGCACGTTTGTGTAAAGACCGTTCAAGCAAAATCATAAGGATTAACTATGTATGATTTGTTACCTTTACCGATGATGGTAGAAGGAATGGGTAAGTCTAATTTATTAGACGAGTGTCTGAAACCTGTAAGGTGTTCAGGACTCACCCTTAACAAATTTAAGATGAAGAGGGTAAAAGGGAATAAAGATACTCAAATCTTGTGAGATGTTGAGCATCTACATTCTTAACCATCATAAGAATTGTGAGTTTGCCTCATAATTCACTTCTCCTAGGATACATGTTTTACATGGATCGCTTAGTGGAGGAATGGAATATATTGGTTATGGTTCCGTCTTGATGGATTAAACTTAAGTAACCTGCTGGATAGGTGTACTTGAGTAGTGACGGGCAATGTTCTTGTTTTTAAATCAACCATCATGGTCAAATTAGCATCTAAGGAGATTCGACTAGAAAGTGTTCTTTGCTTGTCTATCTCATAGATCAGAGTTATCCAGTCTACATTTAGTAGGAGATGGATGTACTTATAGGATGCTAATGTATTTAATAGTTCTTCTGAGTTTCAGATATTCATTTCATAACCTTTTGAGAACCGGTTTGGTTGCTCGAAAAGGGAAAGGAATAACTGAAGCATTCCAGTGGAAGAACGTGAGATTTAAATAAAAGACCTGATGTTGACACTAGCATTCAATCAGAAATGATTGAAACTCAACATGGCTATGTTGGAGAATCTGGCATAAAGTTATTACTTCTTCATATGTCTGGTAAGAGTCGTCATAAGACCAGAAGAATATAATTTATTATATCTGACGACGATAACTTATTGATGATACGTGATGTATGCATCAACTACCGGAAGCTGTAGTGGGCCCTTGAGTCTGCTAAGAAGAGGAGTGTAATAACATAAGATATATTCCATGCTGGATTTTCGAGTTTTGAACTTGGTTAATCCAACACCTAGGTTTTGACCTGATGGTGTATATAGATCTTTTGGATATAAGATCTGCATGGATTAGTTTGTAGATAACTTCAAATACTGACTGGAAGGAATTAGTTTCATGGTGACTGAGCATTGGGTAGGAATCACATGAAGACATTCTCCAAGTAGTTATGTTGAAGTTTAAGCGGATGCTTATGCCGTTTTTATGGCAGTATGATGCAAAGACCGGATTCCGTTATAAGAATTTTATGAGGAAGTGCTCACAACACTGTCCGAGGGTCTCTTACATCCTGAATATGCTTATGAAGTCTACAAAGGAGGAGTCCTTTTGGGCTTAGAATAAATCTAAGTTTTGGAATCTTTGCTAAGAAAATCATGTATTTAAGTTTTATGTAAGCAATGATGAAATTTGGATAAATGCCAGAGCTACTGGGAGCGCTGTTAATATCCTGTTTGGTATGTCTAGAACATACTATATTTTGGAGATAATGTCTTGATTTAGTTTGGTAACAAGCGTAAATTGAGAATTATACGTCCATAATAAATATTGGATAGTCAAAGAAGTTTGTGGAAAACAAGAAATATGAGTATATGTTCTTGTGGTGATGTAAAGAGAAGAAGCTTAAAGTGAGTTTTTACTATTGTGATGACTTCTACTTTAAAGGATAACCGCCGATCTTGATTGGGGTTTGTGATCCTTTTCTAAATATGGTGTTGTTAATTTACGTGTTTCTTAAAGCATCGTTGACTCTATTGGGTTCTTTTGAGGCAATGAGAGTACGATGGCTTATACACACTAAACTTTGTGAATCAAGCATTGTTTACCTTATTGGGTTCCTTTTGAAACAATGAAGGTATAACTGTTAGAAATATGCCCATTAATGCACGTACGCCATATGGACCGCTGCTGATGATGTATGTGCCTATTGGTTCATACACCGGGGTCTAACCTGACAGCAACTTAAGTTAAGGGACCAAATATGACAAAAATACAAAAGTTGACATCGTAGGCAGCGTTAGCGCCGCTAACTTTAAGGGGTTAGCGCCGCTAAGTCCTAAAGGTTAGCGCTGCTACGACTGCATGTACTTTTTGTCAAATCACTGACAGGGCGCGTTAGCGCCTCTAACTCTTTCGAGTTAGCGCCGCTAACTTATGGTTAGCGCCGCTAAACCCTGTCAGTGCCATTTGTCATATCCACCTCCAAAACTAGCCAATGCATGTAGATTTCTTAATCTCGAGGCATGGCCGGTTTGTGGGGTTTATTCACAAATTCTGGATACAAAAGAGAAGATATGAGCTCATTAGTTGGTTGTTGGTTTTCTTTTGCTCTCTCTTTTCTCTCTAATATACATATTATCTTCTTTGGTGCTACAAGAGGCCAAGAAAAGATTCAAGAGAGATTTTCCAGAAGTTGGTCTCGTATTGTTGCTATTCCAGAGTGTTTTTCATAGTGAAGAAAGACGAAGGCTCGCTAGCTCGTGCGGTTAGACGTGTTCCCAGGGTACTACCCATTAGTCGATCCGTGTTTCTCTCTTGGAGCTTCACCATCACTAGACAACAAGTGTTCTGGAGCATAGGAGAAAGGTATGATCACCTCTTTCCTTTCAAGTTGCATTTCTTTAACATAGAGTTTGGTACATTTTTGGGATTTCTTGTTTTAAGCTTTGATTGCATGTACATTGGGCTGTTTATGTTGTACCTTTGCTTCCGCTGTGTGCCCACGAAATCCCAACAGTGGTATCAGAAGCACCTCTATGTTAGATTTGCACTTGGTGGCTTGAAAAATCCCAAAATTGAAATGTTTGTTTTTTGTTCGAACAGGGTTAGCGGCGCTAACCTCGAGTTAGCGGCGCTAACTCACAAAACTTAGCGGCACTAACGCGCAGCTACGATTTTGGTTTCAAAGATAAAAACAGTTTTGGTCTCGGGAATTTTAGCCTTTTTGTTATTCTGGAAATTTGTTCCAGATTTGTTCTTGGTAATTTTGTTACCATATTATTTTGTTTGGTTGTATGTGATAGATTTAAAATTGGTAACCTTGCCTTTGACCTTGTGGTTGACTTTGTGTGTATGGATGCAATTTGGTGATTTTATATCACATTTGAGCTATAATATGTATTAATTCAGTTTGGTATGTAATAATATTGTGGCTTGCATGTCATTTCATTCATCCGTGTATTTGTACTAGATAAATAGGAAATTATTGTGGCTTGTACGCCATTTCAATTTCTATTGTATGTATTGTACAATTTGGATGAAGACACACAATTTGGAGTCGGAAGGAGATGGAGTGTGTCAATAGAAGCCGGTGAAGTACATTGGAGATGGCGGTTCTAGTGGGAGCTCGCATTGAAGATCTTCCGTCCCTTAGTTTACCACGTTCTACCCATTTTGGTTCACGGGAAGAACGCATAGTAATTATGGCATGGGTTACCAATTTATTTCGTATATATGCGTGTGATGTGATTTTATATTATTTCTTGCATGGTTTGCTTAGGATTCGCATGCTAGATAATTTTTCGAAAATTAATAAAATCACTAGAGATTTGGTAAAAATGGTTTACAACTTTCTCGCGCGTTCACATACAAGATTAACTCACCTAGTGAATAATAGGTTTTGTCACTAAACAAGTTAATCTGTAACCAAGCCGAAAACAAAAGCCCGTTTTTCATAAAACGTAAATCTTGCGCCTTCCGTAAGTCGATACCACCCGAATCTAGATTTATGAGTTTTGGTTGTCGAGCTTAACACGAGCCAACCCTCATAAAACTGTGTGGAAGGTGCGTATGGCAAATTCACAATTTTGGTTGTCGAGCTTAGCATGAGCCAATTTTGGTGGGTTTGACATCGTATATCTTGACGGACGATTTACAATTGCTAATTAAAATCCTTGAGTGATTGTCGAGCTTAGAACGAGTCAACCAAGAATTTTAATTTGGAATTGGTTTAAGTAGGGATCAAACATGCCAAACGACCGATGGTTGTCGGAGGACCACGCAAGTATCTAAGAGTTGCAATAGAGATTGCAATCGGTAAAATAGTTAACGCCCTAAATAGCTTCATGAAGTGATCCGCGGCAACCCCGTCATGGATTGGAGGGAAATATGGTTCTTAGACCTTGTTAAAATATTTTTCGAGACGATATGGGTAATTATTTTAACGAGGATTCAAATCAAACTAACTAATTCGTGTACTCTATTTTAATATAGGATGTCAAATCAAAACCACAACACGTCGAACTTTTCACTTCGTATGTTTCTACAAAGGGAGAAACTCACGGGAGTGAACTTTGTTGACTGGCTTAGGGAATTGAGGATTGTCCTATGTGCCGAGTCTAAGTTGCACATCCTTGAGGAAACCCTTCCTGAACCACCTGCTATCAATGCGGAATGGACTATCCGATACGCGTATGAAAAGTGTGTGCGGGATACGCACGATGTTGCTTGTCTCATGTTATCAAGTATGAGCTTAGAACTGCGAAAGCAATTTGAGCACATGACTGTGTATGACATGATTAACAAGCTGAATGATGTGTATTCCAACAGCAAGTTAGGCAAGAACATTATGAGTGTGTTAAAAGTCTAACCGGTTGTAAGATGCGGAAAGGCGGGAATGTTAGTGCCCATGTTTTGAAGATGAAATCTTACATGGACCAAATGAAGAGACTAGGATTTCCTGTAGGGAGGGAGCTTGGTGCAAATTTCATATACTTCAGTCTTTGCCCGCATCATATGAAAAGTTTTTCGAGAACTATCATATGAATGGAAAGGAAATATCCATAGATGAATTGCATGGAATGTTGAAGGATGTTGAATCTAACATGTCCAAGCATGAATCATCCTCATCCACTCCTATTTTTAGTTCTAAGGAACAACTTTTAGCCAAGAAGAAGAAATCGATCCCATCAAATGAAGAAGTTGGAGTATCAAAGCTTACTTCAAGCTTTGAGTCTATGGACATTGATGATGTGTCTAAAGAAACTCAACAAGGGGTGTTTTGCTACTTCTGCAGTAGATTTGGGGATTGGGGACGTCATGCCTGCCCTTCGTGCCGAGAGGATATAAAACTTCTCAGAGAAGAGAGAGTTAATTTTCCTACTTAAGGTACATTCATGATTATACTTCATTGATTTTCCTTTATAAGCTGGGTTGTTTACCCGAGCTATGAGACTCACGTTTGTCACAAATTTATTTTGTTGCAAAGTGTAGGTCTGCTCGTGATAAGAAGGAAAATCTTGAAGAACCGGATCTCTAAAGAAGAAATTTTGTTGATTGTCTTCTACAAGAGAATTGGGAGTGTTGGTCTCGCTATTAATTCAGGAATTATTTATTACTTTTGTTTTTATGCCCTGCGTGGCTAGACTTGCTTTATTGTATGTACTTTCCAAGATGATGGATGTTCTTGTATCTTGTATTTTTTATAAAAAGATTTTTCATATTAATAGTTTCGTTTCAATTTTGTTCCATGTCACTGCTTATGTGTTATTTTTGACCATTTATGCTGCTCAAATGCACATTTGATGACGATGGATATGACTTGGAATTGAAACATTTTGAAAAATTATTTTGAGATGTTTATCAAATCTTATCCATATCACTTCATACATAAAGGCTCGTTATAAGTAATAAGGAAATCATGAAATAATTGATTCTTAGATCCAAAAGTGGTTTGGATACATTAAGTATATGGCATAATCAAACTTGACCAAGTAAACAACATTTACATCGCTTAGATCCATGTGGTAAGGATCTTTGTAAAAGTTTAGCCTCGGGCTAAATGAAAGATATAAATATTGTTTATTGGACTAGAGTGATTAAGAAATCCTTCACCAGTATTGGAAGGAAGGATTATGACTTGTTGGATTTTGATCACACTTGTGTGGATAATCAGTTCAAGTATGCCATATAGAGTGACACTAGTGAAATTCTCCATCACCATCTTTATGATAGTTGTTGAGAGAATGTTTACTAGAGAAAAGGCTTGTGTCTGAAACCTAGTGGTGTTCGGAACTAACCTAAAGTAAACTAAGAATCAGTAAGGGCATATAGATATAAATTCTTAGATCTAGAATAGATGCTAAGTTTTCTTATCTATATTGGTTTAAACATGAAATGAATCATTGGTTTATCCCATAATTCGTTTTCTCGAAGAAACACATTTGTACATGGTGTTACTTTAAAGTAGACCGGATATCTTTGTTGATGATCTGGTAAAAGGCAGGCCTAAAACATGTATTCAATGTGATTGGTATACATTAATTTTATGAACCAAGTCCTCAATCTAAAGCACACAATTATGGTCACTTAAGCATCTAATGAGATTTTGACTAGAAAGAGTCCTTTGCTTGTCAATCTCATAACTTAAAATTATCCAGTCTACATTCAGTGGGAGGTGGATGAATTATAAGTTGATGCCTATCTATTTAAGTAGTTCATATGAGTTTTGGACAATTGTTTCTTAGACTTATGGGAACCATATTGGTTGCTCAAAGGAAGAAGACAATTTACAAAAGCATTCCAGTGAGAGAACGTAAAACTTAAATAAGAGACATAATGTTGTCACTAGCATTTAATCAGCATAGAGATGTTGGTAAAACCTAACAATATCAATTGCTTCTATAAATCAAGAAGGCTGTTTAGATATGACGTTGTCATATTTTAGTAACAACAGCTTGATGGTAAATCATTGTGATGTTACCATTCATCAGAAACATAGTGGGACCCTGAGTTCACTAGTGAATATAAGAAGATAATGGTATACATAGGTGTATCCCATTTGATGCATTCAAGTAATTGACTTGGGTTAATCCCACACCTAAGATGTAATCCGAGAAGGGTGAAGGGACTAACATATATGCAATTATGGACAACTTCAAATACCGACTAGAGACAAAGTGTTTCATATTGTTCAAATATGGAAATAAGTTCTAGTGGTTATGTTGAAGATAACTTAGAAAAAGTGAAATATTGTTGTCAGCTTGCGGGAACAAGATTAGTTCACTTGGATGTAAGAGACCTGTATCCTTCATAGGATTAAGTTGAGGAAATGCTTAAGGCACTTTCCGAGGGTCTTATTCATCCATAATATCCAGATTAGGTCTGGATTATGTGAAACATTGTTGTCACTTTGGGAAAACGAGTATGTTCACATGGAAATAAAATACCAAGATCCTTCGCGGGATTAAGTTGAGGAAATATTTGAAGAATGTTCCGAGGTCTAATATATCCATAATATCCAAGTTATGTCCATGACTAAAGTCATCAAAACTTGCATCTTGCGGCTGTAATCCTGCTTTGCAAGAAAGTCAAAGGAATGAGTTTTCTAGAAAGCATAGATTGAGCCAGATACCCTTGTCAGGGCTAGTGGGAGCTTCATGTGTTCCTAGTAAAATATGCTCAATGAAAATAATGTCCTAATTTAGGGTTGTTCTACAACGTAATGTTGGAATTATTGTTCTATGACTATAAATAGAGAATATGGAATCAAGTGGAGTTTAGATTTAAGAAATACTGATGTATGTTCTTGATGTTCGACGTAAATAGAGTTGTCTTGAGTAAGTTATTACTGCAAGCAAATCTATACTTGTGAAACTGTCGAGTTTTAATCGAAGTTTTGAATATTCAAATATGTGGTAAAGATACGACATTGAGATTCAATGAGTGTCACTTACCCTATTGTGTACTTCGGTAACATTAAGGGTATGTCGACTCTAATAAAAGTGAGTGTCAGTAACTCTATTGTAAACTTCGGTTACATTGAGAGTATGACGACTCTGATAATCATAAGTGTCATTAATCCTATTGTAGACTTCGGTAACATTGAGGATATGACGAATATGATAACCTTGTGTATGATCTCCTTGATAAACACTTTGCAAGTGGTTTAATAAGAGAATACAAAAGAATACAAAGGGATATCGTGTAGATGATCCCATAGTTAAGCCGTTGTCAAACACCGGTGAGGAATTTCATACTAGGTATATTAGCATTGTTAATGCTTATGACTAGGCTCGAATATCGTTTTAGTAAATGTTTGATTTACTTATAAGCTTTGGGAACTGTAAGAAGTACTTGTAACCGATGATTGTATCTATATATAGTGGGGACTATATATACGCATGATGCGGTTACCTTCATTGGTGTTTACTGTGTTCCATCTTAGCATGTTTAACCACTTCCAAGAATTTTTATACATTCTAAATTTCCACAGCCAGTCATTCTTCAAGGGAAGGAAGCTTGAATTAAGGCTGAGGTTAGGTGTTGGTTATGCATTAATCAAGGATTGAATGCATGAAACGCAACAGTAACCTATGCTTGAAAAGAGTTTCAAGTAACTGGAAGACCCGCACCCGAGTTCACTTCATGGATCATGGGCAAAGAGTGACTCGGAAGGATAATATCATTACGTCCTTCGACCCGAGATGTATGAATTGCTATAGCATGAAACTTTCTTACTTTAACCATTTCGAAATGTAGTTCATAACTGGCTACTATAAAGGGAATAGTTAAGTAAGATAAGGTTCACGCTATGGGGTTGTATAGTCAACGGAATTTGTTCCTCTGGTATGAGAGATATCCCTGGGCCCCTCGATGCTTGGGCGCTGACACCAAAATAAGCATGGCCATGCGCAAAGGAATATTGATTGAGAATCAGATATGTCCTTAAATTTTGGTCACCACCAATCAAGATCGAGTAACATAATCGTGAACGATCTGGAGATTGATATATCAATCCATGTCTCATGTTCACAAGGATATCGCGAACAAAAGGAGTATTGATCACTTATCAATAGGACCTCTACGTTCTTTTGTAGATTTTGGTTTTCTACTAAGAAGCGGAACCCATACTGACTTTGGGGCATTGATGCTTTTCCTAGAGGCCGCTCTTTGTCTGTGGTCACATGGGTACGATGCATTGTGTGCAAGTGGGAGTTTGTTAGAAATATGCCCATTAATGCACATACGTCATATGGACCGCTGCTGATGATGTATGGGCCTATTGGGTCGTACACCGGGGTCTAACCTGACAGTAACTAAAGTAAAGGGACCAAATATGACAAAAAGACAAAAGTTGACATCGCAGGCAGCGTTAGCGCCGCTAACTCTAAGGGGTTAGCGCCGCTACGGCTGCATGTACTTTGTGTCAAATCACTGACAGGGCGCGTTAGCGCCGCTAACTCTTTTGAGTTAGCGCCGCTAACTTATGGTTAGCGCCGCTAAACCCTGCTAGTGCCATTTGTCATATCCACCTCCAAAACTAGCCAATGCATGTAGATTTCTTAATCTCGAGGCATGGCCGGTGTGTGGGGTTTATTCACGAATTCTGGATACAAAAGAGAATATATGAGCTCATTAGTTGGTTGTTGGTTTTCTTTTGCTCTCTCTTTTCTCTCTAATATACATATTATCTTCTTTGGTGCTAAAAGAGGCCAAGAGAAGATTCAAGAGAAATTTTCCAGAAGTTGGTCTCGTATTGTTGCTGTTCCAGAGTGTTTTTCATAGTGAAGAAACACGAAGGCTCGCTAGCTCGTGCTGTTAGACGTGTTCCCGGGGTACTACCCATTAGTCGATCCGCTTTTCTCTGTTGGAGCTTCACCATCACGAGACAATAAGTGTTCTGGAGCTTAGGAGAAAGGTATAATCATCTCTTTTCTTTCAAGTTGCATTTCTTTAACATAGAGTTTGGTACATTTTTGGGATTTCTTGTCTTAAGCTTTGATTGCTTGTACATTGGGCTGTTTATGTTGTACCTTTGCTTCCGCTGTGTTCCCACGAAATCCCAATAATAACTGCATAGACAAAATGATCAAAATCCCATCAACGCACACTATGGAAGTGGTTGGTTGTAGTAGGGATATGATCACTGAGAATCAAGCATCGCTAACTCTATAGAGATCTTTGTGAAAACTATGAGGGTATGATGGCTTATGCACATTAAATTTGAGACTCTAGCGTTGTTTACCTTATTGGGTTCATTAGAAACAATGAAGGTATAACGGCTTGGATAAATGATCGAAATCCCATCAACGCGCACTTTGGAAGTGGTTGGTTAGAGTAGGGATATGATCAATGTCAGAGTACACACGGATAACATCGTGGATGGTCCGTTTACTGAGCTATAGTTGCAGTCTAGTGATGAATGTCATACTAAGGTCTGCATGAACTTGGCTTGAGTATGTTTTAATTAAAGTTTTGATATGCTTTACTTTAGGGAACATTAAGCAATATGGTGCTTCTGCTTGTATTGATTATCAAAGGAGTTTGGTAATGCGCGAATAGTGGGTACTCTCAGTAAGCCTTATTGTGTTCCAACTTTGCATGTTTTATCTCTTCCCTGAATGTGTTTACATTCTAAATGTCCACAGCCAGTCATTCTTCAAGGGAAGGAAGTTTGAATAAAGGTTGAGGGAAGTGATTGGTCAAGTGTCCAATGGTGATTGGGACACAGGGATGCAATACTTCGCCTGTACTTGAAAGGGGTTTCAAGTGACTGGACGACCCACACCTGAATTCACTTTGTGGTACTTGTCATGAGTGATTCAGGATGATAATAGCAGTTCATCCTCATACTGGAGATGCATGTGTCTGCATCACTTTGGTTTGCTTTGCTCTAGTTGCTTTCAAACGCACTCCGTAACTGGCTGTTATAAAGGGAATAGCTGATCAAAGTATGATCTCTGTGGTGGGCAATGTAGTCAAAGGAATTTGTTCCTCTATTCAGAGAGATATCCCTGGGCCCCTCGATGATTGGGCGCTGACACCAAAATGCATGGCCGTGCTCGAGTGTGCAATGATTTGGGTAATCAATTGCAACTTGTTTATTTTGGTCACCACCAATCTCGATCGAGAAACATAATAGTGAAGGACTGAGAATGACTTAGTACCATGTCTCATCTTCACATGGATATCGTGAACAAAAGGATGGTTGATCACATATCTATAGGGCCATTTCAAACCTTTGGGTTGTGAATTGGTACTTGTCCATGGGATGACATACCTCGTACTGACTTGGGGGCAGGGATGCCTTGCTAAAGGCCGCTCCCTGTCTGTGATACCTCTGGGTACATTGTGTCATGTGCAAGTGGGAGTCTGTTGGAGTCTGCCCACTGACACAAGTACATTGGTGTTACTGTTGATGAAGTGCGAGCCTATTGGGTCACACACCAAGGATTGATCCCGACAGCTTACTGATAAAGAGAGAAGGACCAAAAATTAAATTGTTTGATTTTAGGGATTCACGGCCGTGAGGGATGCTCCACGGGTCATGAAGCCCACTGCCCTCACGAATGGCTCAATGAATTTTACACGGCTCGTGGAGTCTTCACGGGTCGTAAAAGGTCGTGGAGGGGTCGTGAAGGACCATCTGCATGAAATTCTTATTTCTGATTGGGCCATCTTGTGGTCCAATAGAAATAAGTTTGCTACTCCGGCTTATACTGAGTTAGGAGGGCTGGAACAGTGAAGAACATGCAATAGACTCATTTTTCTACTCTCTTTTTCTCTCTTTGGTACCTACATGTTGTTCACACACATTATACACTAAGATGGTGAGTTCTTGAGTGTTGTGTGAGTAACTCGGTGCAAGAGGAGAAGCTCCAAGGCATACGGGGGTCAAGGAATCTTGGTGTGGATTAAGCAATAGAAGAGAAGACACTTGGATTCAGCCCTCTCCTAGTTCTTTTAAGTTGCAATTTGAGTTTTGTAGAAAGCTATCACTTTGGAACACGATACGGACCCGTTTTGTACAGTTTTTAAAACTTTTGTTTTTGCTTCCGCTGTGTTTTGCTCCATACCTTGTTCCAACAGTTCTTCACCGCTGTCCAATGTGCCTCACCAGGGTTGGCTTGATACCTACTTGTCATACTCAATGCACAAGAGACATCATGCCTAGTACATAGCATGGCATACATGATCGAGCCTATTGCCGAAGCATAAGGTACTCGTCTCATTACTTCCCATTCCTCAGGGGAACTCGGGCATTGAGTCTTGCTCAATACCAAACCATGTGACATAGGTATGAACCCCTTCTTGGAGTTCTCCATCCTAAATCTCTTTAGGACCTTGTCAATGTACGTGCTTTGGCTCAAACCAATCAACCTGTGAGATCTATATCTATAGATTTTAATCCCAAGAATATAAGTTGCATCTCCCAAATCCTTCATTGAGAAACAACTCCCTAGCCAGGTTTTTACACCTAGCAAAGTTGGGACGTCGTTCCCAATTAGCAGAATATCATCCACATAAAGGACCAGGAATACAACTATGCTCCCACTATCCATGATGTCTACGGATGGCTCATCCTTGCTTTTAGAGAAGCCAAACTCTTTGACCTTCTCATCAAAGCACAGGTTCTAGCTCCGAGAGGCTTGCTTAAGTCCATAGATGGACTTCTTAAGCTTGCAGACTTTATCCGGAAACTCAGGATCTACAAAACCCTCAGGTTGTGTCATATACACCTCCTCTGATAGTGTTCCATTAAGGAACGCGGTTTTGACGTACATTTGCCATATTTCATAATCATAAAATGCAGCAATGGCCATGAGTATCCAGATAGACTTCAACATAGCCACCGAGGAAAAGTTTTCCTCATAGTCTACACCATGCGTTTGGGTGAAACCCTTAACCACCAGTCGGGCTTTCAAGGTGTCTACCTCGCCATCTACACCGATCTTCTTCTTGTAGACCCACTTGCACCCGACGGGCTTACACCCCGGCACAGGATCTACCAAGTCTCAAACCTGATTATCGGCCATATATTTAATCTCGGATTCCATTGCCACTTTCCACTTGGCAGACTCAGGGCCCACCACAACATCCTGGTATTTGGCAGGTTCATCAGAAACAACTACCATGTCGGTGCCCTCAGATATGTAAAAACCATATCTCTCTGGCTCATGCCGACTTCTACCAGATCTTCTCAGAGGTAATGGATCTACATCATTATCTCCAGCATCATCTTGCTGAGACTCAACCGTTGCCGGTTGTGAGCTAGTTCCAACATCAGGTTCTACATTAGTAGGCTCTCGAATTTCTTCAAGATCAACCTTTCTCCCACTAGTGTTCTTGGATATCAGCTCCCTCTCAAGGAAGACTGCCCTTCGAGCAACAAACACCTTGTTCTCCGAAGGTTTGTAAAACAAATATCCCATAGACCTAGCAGGATAACCAATGAAGAAACACCATTCAGCCCGGGGCTCCAACTTGTCCTCCACCTCTCGTCTCACGTAGGCAGGACATCCCCAGACATTTAAATATGAGATGGATGGAATCTTTCCATGCCACATCTCATACGGTGTTCCCTTAACCTTCTTTGTTGGTACGCGGTTAAGGATTCTACCAGCCATCTCATTAGCGTAACCCCAAAATGTAATGGGAACCTCCGTGTGACACATCATAGACCGAACCATATCCAACAATGTTCGGTTCCTCCTCTCGGCGACACCATTTAATTGAGGCGTCTTAGGAGGGGTTAATTGCGAGACAATCCCACAATCTCTAAGATAGTCTCGGAATTCGGAACTAAGATACTCTCCACCTCTATCTGATCTAAGCATCTTAATCCTTTTCCCAAGTTGATTTTCCACTTCGCTTTTATAAGTCTTGAACACCTCAAAGGTTTCAAACTTTTGTCTCACCAAGTAGACATACCCATATCGACTATAATCATCAATAAAGGTAACGAAGTAGCGGGAGTGATCTCTAGTGGCATGCTTGAACGGACCACACACATCCGTGTGAACGATATCCAACAAGTCTTTAGCACTCTCACATTCACCCGTGAAGGGTGCTTTGGCCATCTTGCCCAATACACAAGATCGCATACTTCATTAGACCCGTGGACAAATGATTCCAAGATCCCATCCGCTTGGAGCTTGGCGATGCGTTTCATGTTTATGTGGCCTAAAAGACCATGCCAAAGAGACATTTTATCCAAAACACTTTTGGATCCCGAATCAACATTCATGATTGATCTATTGTTTCTCAAGCTTACGCTTGTTTCATATATGCCATGACATGGAGATGCTTTGAAATAAAAGGAACCATTCTTATAACATAAAATAGAACCATTTCTAAATTCAATGTCATAACCATCATCGTATAATGCATATAAAGAAATAATGTTCCTTGCCACGCATGGCGAATAACAAACATTTGATAAAACAATAGATAAGCCGGATTGAAAGGCAAGCTCCACACTTCCTATCTTCTCAACCGGGACAACCGCCTTGTTTCCGATGATGAGATCCAGCTCTCCATCAACTAGGTCCCTACTTCTTGTTAGTACATGCACATTATTACAAACATGAGTACCACACCCGCTGTAAAAACCCAGGCGTTAGAAGTAGAAGTGTTATGGAGTTCAATCATGTACTTACCGGAGGCAGCGGCACCTTTAGATCTCAATCTCTAGAGCTCCTCCATGTACTTGGGGCAACTACGCTGGTAGTGCCCCTTTTTCCAGCAGAAGAAGCAGGTTACCTCTTCCGGTGAGGTGGCAGTGGCAGCCACTTGTTTCCTCTTCGCCTCCGGGGTTAGGTTAGGCTTAGGCTTTGGCGTTGCCACCTTGGCCTTCCCCTTCCCCTTAGAGGCCGAAGCGGGTTGCTTCCGCTTCTTGCCACCCTATCTGATGGTAAGACGGCAGTGGAGGAAGTAGGCTTCGTCTTGGCCATATTAGACTCGGCGGTCTTCAACATGCTGTGTAGCTCCATTATGGTTTTATCCATATTATACATATGGAAGTTCACAATGAAGGGCCCGTAAGAAGGAGGCAAAGTTTGGAGGATTATTTCAACCGCCAACTCTTTCCCCATCGGGAACCCCAACATCTTCAATTGGTCCACATAGCCCTTCACACAAAGGACATGTGAACTCACGTTGCCGCCTTACTGCATCCGGCAACCAACAAAGGCTTTGACACATTCGTACAATTCTTGCCTAGCTTGCATCTGGAACATGTCCTTCAGCTGCGTTATCATGTCATACGCACTCACAGTCTCGAATTGACGTTGCAACTCGGGACTCATGGTCGTAAGCATGAGGCAAGTGACATCGTTTGTGTCACGGACACACTTTTCATACGCGTCCTTTGTAGCCCTTGGTGCGTTAACAGCCGGAGCTTCCGGAAGAGGTGACTCCATGACCTCAAGCTTCATTTCGTAGCGTAGGACAATTCTCAATGTCCTAAACCAATCCATAAAGTTAGGTCCTTGAAGTTTCTCCTTCTCAAGGAAAGGACGTAGCGACATGTTTGCGGTGTTGGTGTTGGTGCTAGAAGATGTCATGGCTGCCATCTATAAGAAAAATATGAAGTTTGGTTAGTATGACATATTAAATCCTTGTTAAATAATTACCTACTTGTTTATAAAACAAATTATATTAACAAGGGACAAGAACCTCAAAGTACCCCAATCCATGACGGGTTTTCCGCGGATCACTTCATGGAACTACGTTGGCCGGTAAACACTTTACCGGTTGCAATCCGCGATTGCAACTCTGAGACACTTGCGGGCTCCTAGGTACTTAAAGCACCCATTTGGCATGTTTGATCCCTCCATACCATTCCTCATTAATCCACCATGGTAGCTCGGTATGGGCACGACAACTACCAAGGCGTTTTAAATCTTGGAATTGTAAATCGACCATCAAGATACATGGTGGTACTCTAGCCCAATGGCCGGCTCGGCTAAAGCTTGACATTCCGACCTTGCGAGTTGCCACACGCACCTTCCACACAGTTACACAAAACCGATCTCGGCTAAAGCTCGACGACCGATCTTGTTTCACTAGATTCGGGTGGTGTCATCTTATGGTTGGTGTGTGATTTACTTTTGAGAAAAATAGGATTTTGATTTCTCCGGTTAAAACAAATTTTAACCAATTCTTGTTGTGGCGCGCGAGAGTTTGTTACCTAATTCAAAACTCTTGGTTTTAATTTATTTTGAAAAGTTATCAAGCTTGCCAAGAAACTAAACAACCAAGCGAGAAATACAAAATAAATAAAACAACCGAGCATAGCAAACACATCCGGTAACGAGCCAACCCTATGCGTCTTGCCCGTGAGCCAACAGACAAGACTAAGTCATCTAAGGACAAACTCCGAATGACTAGATGCGTGCTCCTCCCACTTGATCCATTGCATCTCCTACCGACCTCCGGATCCAAGATTGAGCAAAGACACCTTCTCCCGGTTCTTCTTTGGTTGTCTTTCGGTTCTCCTTTTACAATATACAAATTTTAAAGGAAATGGCATGCAAGCCACGATAACTATTCTAAGCTAATGCTAACAATTACAAACAATAGGAAATCGGCATGCAAGCCGTCAAATAATACAAACCGAATGAATTAATTAATTATTACAAACCAAATGTGGTATAAACCACCAAATGAATGAATAATAATCACAACCAACCAAAGCACATCACATAGGTCATAAGGCTCAATGTTACCGGATTTACAAACAACCACAACAAACATCACAAAACAACACGGTGTGCCACACCAAACCGTGTAAAATATCCCAACTAGATTTATTCCAAAACTACCTAAAACACTTAAGGCATGAGTGAATAAATCTTGTACGTATGTATTAGGAATTCCAAACACTTTGAAAATCCATATTCATACATACACAACACAAGTATATGCACGTGCGCGCTATCATGCCAAAACCACCCAATACATATAAATATGCGAGTTAGGATATTATGGGGTTTTCTAAATGGTCAAAAAGACCAATCAACACTGCTGGAAAAAATCCAGAAAATGGCCAAATCATTTTTATAAAGTTTTTCTTTTAAAACGGGTAAAAAAAACAATTTCCAGACGTCCTTCACGGCTTCTCACGGCCTGTGAAGCCAGTGAGTCTCATGACTCGTGAAAAATTTCATAAAATACTTTAACGACCTCAACCCCAGACTGAAGTCGTGGAGGATTCACGGCCATGAATAAAAACCTTCACGTCCGTGAACCTGGATTTTCACGACCGTGAAAAGAAACTTTCACGCCCGTGAACCTGGAGTTTCACGACCGTGAAAAAGAAACTTTCACGCCCGTGAAGAACACTTGGACATAATGTCTAGTTTTGCATAAAAATGATTTTCAGGACAAGATGGTGCATGCAAGGCATCAAGATGGCTCTGATACCACTGTAGGAGTTCACCAAAAACACAGAAACGCAACGGAAGCAAAAATAAATCGGATTTTCAAACAAAGAAAATAATGAACTCCATAATGGTATAAACTTGATAACATGTATGCAACCAAAAGAACAACTCAAGGAAGAAGTTTTATACCTTTCTCCTAAGCTCCTAGCTTCTAGAAAGGATTGTGTATTGTTGGAATGAACTAAACTTGAAGAAAATGCTTTCAAGCTCTTCCACCAAAGTGATACACCAACAACTTCACCCTTGTGCTAGCAAAGAAAGCAAATCACACACTCACTATGGTTGAGATTATGATTTCTAGCCCTCTAATTCCTGGAACACACAAGAACTCTCACAAAAACTCACTCTTTGAAGCTTCAAGTGTGTTTAAAGAGAAATTGGCAAAAGGTTCTCAAGCATCAAAGGCATAAGCCTTATAAAGAGCTCAAAACCTACCTGTTCTCTCCTCTAGCCGGCCAAGATCCTGATTCCCATTGGACCACCATGACTAAGCCAATGAGAATCAAGTGCCACTTAGAATTCCGAGCTTCACGACCTCTCACGGGCTCTTACGGCCCGTGAAGCTTAAAAGCATCACGGCACGTGCCGTGTTTCTTCAAGTCGTAAGGGTATCCGCGACGCATTTTATCCTTCACGGTCCCCTTCACGGCCCGTGAAGGACCGTGAAGCCACTCTGGTTCATGAGCCGTATGGCCCATGTAGGAACTTATGGGGACAGGTTGCTTCACGACCCGTGGAGCATCCTTCACGGTCGTGAAGCCTAGGTCAACTGGAATTTGACCATTTTGACCAGCTATTTCCAATTAGGGCTATTTGGGTAGAAGTTAGGTGTATGACCCAATAGGCCCGCACATCATCGGCAGTGACTCGGCATACGTGTGTCAGTGGGCATACTCCAACAATGATATGTTCATAATTATTAGTCTGATAAGTTCAGCTTGAATGAATAATTGATTAGTTCTTATTAATTAATGTGTTTAGTTGGTTTGTTCAACATTAAAGTTGTTATGTTCCACTTAAAATTGATAAGTTCAATTAAAATTGATATGTTCATGTTGAGAAAACGATCTCATCAGTTTAGATTTGATGAGACAAAGTTAAGTTTGTAAGATATGTTTTACATATAATTTAAACAGAATTATGAAGCTTAGTTAGACTGAACACTTATAGTGATTCAGACTGAGTATAAGCTGAGTGTAAGCTGTAAATATGTTTGATCAGCTTAGACTATATGTTAGTAAGATTATCAATATGTTTGATAAACTGTATGTGTCACCAAAGATATATATATTGAGTTTCAGCTTGATGAGTTTCAACCTGAGCGACTCAGCGTGTATACTGAGTCAGCTCAATAGAGTTGCTAAATATTTTTTGGTTAACTCTTTAGACTTCTAAGGATGAGTTAATAATTAGACGTGTGAATCCATGTTTGAATTCGGGTTTGTTCTCGAAGAACTCAGCTTGATGAGTTTCAAGCTGAGTAACTCAGCCTGACTAAAGAAGTCAGTTTAAAAGAATTCAAATATGTTTTTTAAATTCTATTTTAACTCTATATCTACGGGAAGGATAAGAAGACTTTAGAATCAAGATTGAAGATTGAAGACTCAAGATAAGAAGACTCAAGATTCAAGATTCTGAGTCATCCGGTAGTTAGTTAGGAAATTAGGATAAGTCCAATTTGTTAGGAACCGTAGGAACAGGATTATAAATACTTACCTCCTGATAAGTTTAGAAGTACGACTCAGATACGAAAACAACTTAGTGTTGCAGAGCCGAAAAACCTCACCTTACCGTATGTGTTACGATTCTTGAATCCCTGTTTGTCAGTTCAACGTGATCAAGATATTCACAGATTGCCAAGCTATTCGTGTGTTCGAATTCTCACATCAGTTGTGATATTGGTAAGCTATCAATCTATGTAAATCCTGTTTAGAGAGTCGTCGGTATCTATAATCATAAGTTGATTATTGATGGCTAAGTTTGAAAGATTGAGAGATTTATATTAAGTGTTTACATATCAAGATTTGCTTACTTGATAGAGTCTGTAATCATCTTCTTATTAATGAAAACAAAGCATTCGATTGTGGTTTGATTTACTTTGTGTAACACTTTTATTTGATTTGTTCAATTTCCGCAGAAAGTGTATTCAACCCCCCTTCTACACACCTGTTGCTTCTTGTTATTCTCACCAGGGGACCAACAACTGGTATCAGAGCAGGCTGAACGAATTCATAAGTTGAAAGTTTAAGATTCTGAGAAAGTTCAAAATGTCTACAAGCAACAATACATCAAACTTTCCACAGATGTCTGTCAAAGGCTGTCCCATATTTGATGGATCCGACTATCCTATGTGAAAGTTCGGAGCCATGCTACTCCTCAAGTCCATTGACAATCGTATGTTCGATGTCATTACAAAAGGACCTATTGTTGGAGTATGCCAACTGACGCACGTACGCCATGAGGACCACTGCCAATATAGTATGGGCCTATTGGGTCACACGCTGGGGATCAATCCTGACAGCAATGAAAGATGAGGGACTAAAAGTGTCAAAGTGGAGAAGTTGGTATGCAGGAGATTTACGCGACGCAGCTCCTGTTAGGATACGCGACGCGGAATGTCCGAGGCGCGGAATCCTACGGGTACGCGGCGCATAAATGTGTCAGATTGCATGCAACTTTTAGCTCCACCTTCCTTTTGGACCAATGGGAGGCCATGCTTTTTGGTGGCCGGCCTTGGGCATTTGAAGGGGCTTTTTAGAGATCATTTTCTGCATATCTTTTATCTCTCTCTCATTCATTCTATTCTCTCAAGATTTCATGGTTCTCTCACCCACTTAGAGCTCTTTGGAGAGTATCTTTTTAGAGTGTTTGTGAGTTGAGTCCAGGAGAGAAGGAAGGAGAGTATGCTGTTTTCTTTAGTGATTTCTGAGGTAGAAGATCATCAAGAACAAGCTAGTACTTGTGGATTGTGGAAACCCGGTGTGGATCAACGATAGAGAGAAGCTTCATTTGAGCTTCTTGTCATCACCATCGTTCTCTACAGGTTTCTGGAGCTAAGGAGAAAAGGTATAACCTTCTTCTCTTCTTTTTCCATGTTGCAAATATCATGTTATAGAGTTTGGTCCATTTTGGAGTATTATGCTTTGTTTGCTTGTACTCTTGCTTTGGATGTTGTTTCCTTGCTTCCGCTATGTTCATAGAACCCCAACAGTGGTATCAGAGCCACCTATATACTGTATTTGCACATGGTGGCCTGAAAAACCCGAGAATAAATTTTTTGTTTTCTATCCAGTAGGTTTCCGCGGCGCGGACCTTGCCTTGGTACGCGGCGCGGAATGTGACGGGACCAGATTTTGCTTTTTGTTCAGGGTGACTCCGCGGCGCGGACCCCATGGTGGTACACGGTGCGGAACTTGCCTGGGCAGAATCTGTTTTTTTTTTTTTTTTACTTTTTAAAAAAAAAATTATTTTTGGGTTTTTGGCACTAAATTTTGGTGTCTGGAATTTTTGTCCAGAAATTAAAATTTGGTTTTTGTAAGTTGCCTTGTATAATGGTTGGTGTATTTATATGTGGATTATTATTTTGGCATGAAAATGGTAATTGCATATAATTACATTATGTATTTATGAATATGTTTCATCAAAATATGTTTGGTGTTACTAATGCATAATTACATGGGATTTTTAGTGCCTTGAGTGTTTTGTAAAAATCTTAACCATTATACATAAGTTTACATGGTTTTGTATGGCACACCATGTTGTTGTTCATTAGTGAACTTGGTTGTTTGGTCTTGTGATGTTGGTAACCATTGAAATCCGAGAGGCTCAATGGAGGTAGAGGATTTAGTGACGTCTTGGCAAACACAAATCCGAGAGGCCCAATGGAGGTAGCGGATTTAGTGGGAGCACATCCGAAGTCAAGGTTTTTGGTTCTTAGATGACTTTGTTTTCCCGTAGTGGCTCACGGGAAAACGCATAGGTTTTAGGGGTATGGTTACCAATTTGTTGTATGCGTGTGATGGTTTTATTATATTGTTTACGCATGAGTTGTAGGACTATTGCATGCTAGACAATTTTTGTAAATAATAAAACCCAAGAGTTTTTAAAGATGGTTTAACAAACTCTCGCGCGCACACTTGATTAACAAACGGATTTAACGATGGTTTAGTATCCGATTAGTGAGAACATTTGGTTATTGTCACTTTTTGTTAATCATACTCATAATGGTTTTTTAACCGGAAAACAAAATCCCGTTTTCTAAAATGTAAATCGCACACCAGCCATAAGATGACACCACCCGAATCTAGCCGTGTAAGGGTTGATTGTGGAGCTCTAGCCGAGTTAGCCTTTGCATGAGCTGTGTGGAAGGTTCGTGTGGCAACTCGCAAGGTCGATTGTTGAGCTCTAGCCGAGTCGATTTTGGGCGAGAGCACCACCGTGTATCTTGATGGTTGATTTACGGTTTCAATGTAATATTTTGGATGATTGTCGAGCTCTAGCCGAGTTATGCAAAATATTAATTGAGAATCGGTGTAGAGGGGTCAAACATGCCAAACTTGGCACAATGGTTGTCAAGTAGGATCCCGCAAGGAACTAAGAGTTGCATTAATGGATTGCAATCGGTCAATGGTTGCCGGCCTATATAGCTTTGCCACGTGATCCGCGGAAAACCCGTCATGGTGCAAGGTGAAGTGAAATAAGGTTCTTAGCCCTTGTTAAAATAGTTGTTTTTCTTAAACACATGGGGTAATTATTTTAACGAGGATTTCAATCAAACTAACTAAAACTACTCTGCTTTCATAGATGACGTCGACTAGCATCAACAACACCAACTTCACGTTACGTACGTTTCTTGAGAAGGAGAAACTCGATGGGAGTAATTTTATGGATTGGTCTAGGCAATTGCGCATTGTCCTACGACATGAAGACAAGTTACACACCATTGAGGAACCCCTTCTGGAAGCCCCTACTACCAACGCAAGTAGGACTATTCTTGATGCGTATTATAAACGCGTTAAGGACACCAACGAGATCTCTTGTCTCATGTTAAGCATGATGATCCCTAACTTTCAAAGGCAATTAGAGGATCTAAATGCATACGAGATGATGCTTGAGTAGAAGGACATGTTCAAACAACAAGCTAGGCAAGAACGGTATGGGTGTTTAAATGAACTACTTGGTTGCCGGCTGTAGAATGGTGAGAGCGTAAGCATTCACGTGCTTAAGATGAAAGCACTTGTGGAACGCTTGGAGAGGCTAGGATTTACCATTGAAAGGGAAATGGTGGTGGATATTGTTCTCCGATCACTCCCACCATCATATGAGCAATTCATTATGAATTACCACATGCCTGGTATGGATAAATCCTTAATGGAGCTTCATGGCATGCAGAAGACTCTGGAGTCTAACATGGCCAAAAGTAAGCTCACCTCGTCCACTCTCGCTAAGGCTACTGGAAAGCGAGCTACCTCAAATTGGAAGCTTGGTTCTACTAAGCTCACCATGTTCATGGAGTCAAAGGGCAATGAGATTGCGCCTCAAGATGAGACTCCTAATGGGGAAGTTTGCTACTTTTGTGGAAAGCATGGAAATTGGCGCTGCCACGCCTGCCCTAAGAGCCTTAATGACCTGAGGATGCACAAGATGAGAAATATTGGCTCCAAAGCTTCGGGTACATTCATGATCAAACTCTACTACTTATCTACTTCTATGGGCAAGTTTTGGATACTAGCCACAACACTCACGTTTGTCACAAATTTGTTTGTTCCAAAGTGCAGGTGTTAGAGAGAAGTAGAAGATGTAGAGAGTTGGACCTCATAATGGGAAACAAGATGGTAGTCCCTATTTGAAGAGGATTGGAAGTCGGGATCTTGCCACTCCTTCCAGCTAATCTGTTACTTTGTTAGATCTATGTTTTACTCCCTGCGTGGCTAGAAACAATGTATCTTCTATGCCTTTTGATAACGATGGATTAACTTCTTATGAATTATGTATTTGGTGGCTTATTTGAAAGTTTATCCATGTTATGGCATTTATTATAAGTGTTTGCTTATGAAGTAATAGATTGATCGAGAATGATTTGAACATGTTACTCTTATTGCTAAATTCAATTTCACCATATAAATAAGACTTGCATCACCAAGCTCCATGTGGTTAGGAACTTGGATCTTTTGATCTAGGATCAATTAATGACTGTAAATCTTATTTATTAGGGTAGAATGACTCAAACATCCTTCACTTATGTATGTGAGAGGAATGAAGGCTTGTTGGATTTCGTTCACACTTTTGTGTGTTGACCGTTTAAGCAAAACCTAAGGAGTAACATTGGATACTTTGTTACCTTACCAGTGAAGGTAAAAGGATGAATATGTTTAATTTGTTAGACACTCGTCTGAAGCCTTGAGAGGTGTTCAAGACACATCCGCGACAAAGTACATGACTAAGAGGGCAAAAGACTATAATACTCAAATCTAATAGAGATGTTAAGGATATAGTTCTGAGTTCTGTGACCATCATAAGAATTATGATGGGTTTAACCAAAGTACCCTATTGTTTGGGGAGTACTTTGAAAGTAGCGGGAAATGTTCCAAAAGTCATACCAACAAAGATGGTTTAGTACGCATCTTAGATGATGATACTAGAAAGTATGTCTTTGCTAGTCCATCACAAAGTCTGAATTCCTCAACCTGTGTTTAGGGTGAATTGGAGGAAACCAGAATCTAGAGGTGCTACTCCATTAGGTATCAGTTGTGGCCATGGGATATTTGAACAAGAAGTGTGTTGTTCAAAAGGTTTTAGATATCTGCGGGTGCCAGTAGGATTAAAGTTTACCTTGAATGGAAAAACCTGATGTTGGCACTAGCAATCAATTGTGATTGAAGCTCAGCATGGCTATGCTGGAGCACCTGACATTAAGTCATTACCTCTTAAACATGGTAATAGTTGTCATAAGGCCGGAAAGATATAATTTTATATCTGAGGGAGACGACTTAATGATGTTTACATCAAACTACCAAAACAAGAGTGGGCCTAGAGTCCACTAGAAGGAAAGGGGTGATGAAAATGAGATGCAATCCATGTGGGATATCCAAGTATTGGACTTGGTAATTCCAACCCTTGGGTTAAAACTCGAAGGGTAAAAATGGTTTTTTGTTGAAAGAGACCAACATGGATAAGTGTACGATTTCGAATATCGACTGATAAGAAAGATCTATGATTGACCATGTGGAAGGTATCATATGATGACTTTCTCTCAGTGGTTATGTCGAATATTGAGTTCGTAGACAACTTCAAATACTGACTAGTAGGAGATAGTTGTACGATGATTGACCATGAGGAGGGTATCATCTAAAAATTCTCTACCGGTGGTTATGTTGAAATAAACTCGGATACTTGTGATTTTAGTGCATTTCATGGCTGCGACAACTTAATGCCCAAAGACCACATTCCTTAATAGGAATTCTGTGAGGAAGTGCTCATAACACTATCAGATGGTCTGTTACATTAAGTGTATCCTTGTAAAGTCTACGAGCAAAAGGAGTCCCATGGTGGACTTAAATAAGCATCTGAAGGTTACAACCTTTGCTTTAATATGAAAATCAATGTTTTGAGTTTTCAATGAGCAAGGATGAAACACATATAAATGTCAGGGCTAGTGGGAGTATTGATGTAATTCTATATTTACGATGAAGTGGAGATAATGTCCTTACCTTATATTGTTCAAAAGATAAAGTAAGGAATTATGCATCCATGACGACTATAGAATATACAAAACCTGTTTAGGGCATCAAGAAATATTTAGATATGTTCTTGGTACTCTGTGATAAAAGAAGCAAGAGTAAGTTGTTACTCTAGTGTTAGCTTCTGAATAGAGTGGGATAACTGCCGATCTCAATCGGAGTTCATGATCCTACAAAATATGGTGTTGTTGATCAAAATAGTTCGTGAAGCATCACTGACTCTATTAGGTTCTTCTGAGACAATGAGGGTATGATGGCTTTACTATAAGAACCAAAGTCTGAGTAATCATTTAACTTATTGTGTTCTTCTGAAACAATGAAGGTACAATGAATTGTAAAAGGCGTCATGGTCTTACCAATGCATACTTTATGAGTGATTGGTTGAGGTAGAGACATGATCGCTAGAAGAGTTTACACGGATGGCTTTATGGCAGATCCGTTGACTAAGCTGTTGTCACTGGCTAGTGATGTTTACCATACTAGGCCTAGGTGAACAAAGCTTGAGTTTGTTTTAGTTATATGTTTGGTATATATATATATATAATCTTGGGGAACGTTAAGCAGTATTGTACTTCATACTATATTGATTATTAAATGTGATTTAATAATGCCCCGTGGGGCGGATATTTTATGAATCCTTACTGTATTCCATCTTAGCATGTTTAACATTTCCCAGAATGCTCTTTTCATTCTAAATGTCCACTGTCGGTCATTCTTCATGGGGAGGAAGTTTGAGATAAGGCTGAGGGAAGTGGTTGGTTGCTATCTAATAATGGATTAGATAAAAGAGACGCAACACTTCGCCTGTGCTTGCAATGGTCAAGTGACTAGACGACCCGCACCTGAACTTACTTCATGGTTTCTGTCATGAGTAAGTCAGGATGATAATTGTTAGAAATATGCCCACTAATGCACGTGTAGGAGTTCAAGTACATCATAGAAATGCAACAAAAGCAAAGATTTACATCCAAAAAAAATTTGAACTCCATAGAATGGTATGAACTTGATACAACTTGCATGCAACCAAAACAAGCAACACTAGAGAAGAAATGGTGTTATACCTTCCTCCTAAGCTCCTTGCTACTGTGAGAAGGTTTTTTTTGGATGGGATGATCAAGAACTTGATGAAAACGCCTCCAAGCTTCCTACCAATGTTATACACCAAAAACTCTACCCTTGTGCTAGCAAGAAATGAGTCACCAACAATCTCCTAAAGATTTGATGCACTCAAACAGCCCTCAAGATTCTAGAACACACTTGACCTCACAAGAACACTCTCTCTTTGAAGCTCAAATGTGTGTGTTTGTTAAAGTAGCAAAAGGTCCTAAGACCAAATAAGCTCAAGACTTAAGGAACTCGTGGGGACACCATGCTTCACGACCCGTGGAGCATCCTTCACGGTCGTGAAGCTTAGGTCAACTGGAATTTGACCATTTTGACCAGCTATTTCCACTTAGGGCTATTTGGATAGAAGTTAGGTGTATGACCCAATAGGCCCGCACATCATTGGCAGTGACCCGGCATACGTGTGTCAGTGGGCATTCTCCAACAGACTCCCACTTTCACATGACACACCGTATCCTAAAGCATCACATACAGAGAGCGGCCTCTAGCAAGACATCTCTGTCCCCAAGTCTGTACGAGGTATGTCATCCCTGACAAGTACCAAATCACAACCTAACAGGTTTGAGATGCTCGTATAGATAAGTGATCAATCATCCCTTTGTTCACGATATCCATGTGAAGGCGAGACATGGTACTAAGTCATTCTCAGTCCTTCACGATTATGTTTCTCGATCGAGATTGGTGGTGACCAAAATATACAAGTTGCAATCGATTACTCAAATCATTGCACACTCGAGCACGGCCATGCAATTTGGTATCAGCGCCCAATCATCGAGGGGCCCAAGGATATCTCTCTAAACAGAGGAACAAATTCCTTTGACTACATTGCCCACCACAGTGATCCTACTTTGCCCAACTGCTCCCTTTATAACAGCCAGTTACGTACTGCGTTTGAAAACAATTAGAACAAAGCAAAAACAAAGTGATGCAGACACATGCATCTCCAGTCTGAGGATGAAATGATATTATCATCCTGATCCACTCATGACTAGTACCACAAAGTGGAGTCAGGTGTGGGTCGTCCAGTCACTTGAAACCCCTTTCAAGTACAGGCGAAGTATTGCGTCTCCGTGTCCCAATCACCATTGGACACATGACCAATCACTTCCCTCAGTCTTCTTTCAGACTTCCTTCCCATGAAGAATGACTGACTGTGGACATTTAGAATGAAAAACATTCAGGGAAGAATAAAACATGCTAAGTTGGAACACAGTAAAGATTTAAAGTAATATCTGCAACTTGCGCATTATCAAATCTCCGTTTAATAATCGATAAGTACAATAAATACAATACTGCTCAATGTTCCAAAAAAGGTAAATACATCAAATATAATAACCAAACAATATAAGATACAAACTCAAACCAAATCGCTAGCAAATCTAATACCAATAGCACGGGTGTGGACATCGTGCTTCGCTTGCGATAACGGTTTAGTGAACGGATCCGCAACGTTGCTATCCGTGTGTACTCTGCTGATGACAATATCTCAACTCTCGACCACGTCCCGGATATAATGATATTTCCGCGGAATATGTCTCGTGCGTTGGTGAGATCTAGGTTCCTTTGCTAACGCAACCGCACCCTCGTTGTCACAAAAAACCTCAACAGGGTCTGAAATGCTAGGAACCACTCCCAGATCAAGGATGAATTTCCTCATCCATACAGCCTCCATTGCAGCTTCACTTGCCGCAATGTACTCAGACTCGGTCGTGGAATCAGCCACCGTGTCTTGTTTGGAGCTTCTCCAGGAGATAGCACCACCGTTTAACAGGAACACGAACCCCGATTCAGATCGGCAGTCATCCCTGTCGGTTTGGAAGCTGGCGTCAGAGTAACCAGTTACCCTCAGCTCTTCTTCCCCACAATATACTTATAACATATCCTTAGTTCTCCGAAGATACTTAAGAATGTTCTTTACCGCTGTCCAATGTGCCTCACCAGGGTTGGCTTGATATCTACTTGTCATACTCAATGCACAAGAGACATCAGGCCTAGTACACAGCATCGCGTCATGATCGAGCCTATTGCTGAAGCATAAGGTACTCGCCTCATTACTTCCCGTTCCTCAGGGGAACTCGGGCATTGAGTCTTACTCAATACCAAACCATGTGACATAGGTATGAACCCCTTCTTGGAGTCCTCCATCCTAAACCTCTTTAAGACCTTGTCAATATATGTACTTTGGCTCAAGCCTATCAACCTGCGGGATCTATCTCTATAGATTTTAATCCCAAGAATATAAGCTGCATCTCCCAGATCCTTCATTGAGAAACAACTCCCTAGCCAGGCTTTTACACCTTGCAAAGTTGGGACGTTGTTCCCAATTAGCAGAATATCATATAGCCTTGATGTATACGCATGGCTCATCCTTGCTTTTAGAGAAGCCAAACTCTTTGACCTTCTCATCAATGCACAGGTTCCAGCTCCGAGAGGCTTGCTTAAGCCCATAAATGGACTTCTTTAGCTTGCAGACTTTATCCGGGAACTCAGGATGTACAAAACCTTCAGGCTGTGTCATATACACCTTCTCTAACAATGTTCCATTAAGGAATGCGGTTTTAACGTCCATCTGCCATATTTCATAATCATGAAATGCGGCAATGGCCATGAGTATCCGGATAGACTTCAACATAGCCACCGGAGAAAAGGTTTCCTCATAGTCTACACCATGAGTTTGTGTGAAACCCTTTGCTACCAGTCGGGATTTGAAGGTGTCTACCTCGCCATCTATGCCGATCTTTTTCTTGAAGACCCACTTGCACCCGACGGGTTTATACCCCGGTACAGGATCTACCAAGTCCCAAACCTGGTTATCGGCCATAGATTTAATCTCGGATTCCATTGCCTCTTTCCACTTGGCAGACTCAGGGCCCACCACAGCGTCCTGGTATTTGGTAGGTTCATCAGAAACAACTACCATGTCGGTGCCCTCAGATATGTTAAAACCATATCTCTCTGGCTCATGCCGACTTCTACCAGATCTCCTTAGAGGTAACGGATCTACATCATTATCTCCAGCATCATCATGCTGAGACTCAACCGTTGCCGGTTGTGAGCTAGTTCCAACATCAGGTTCTACATCGGTAGGCTCTCGAATTTCATCGAGATCAACCTTACTCCCACAAGCCCTCTTGGATACCAGCTCCCTTTCTAGGAAGACCGCCCTTCGAGCAACAAATACCTTGTTCTCCGAAGGTTTGTAAAACAAATATCCAATAGAAATAGCAGGATAACCAATGAAGAAACACCTTTCGGCCCTGGGCTCCAACTTGTCCTCCACCTCACGTCTCACGTAGGCAGGACATCCCCAGACCTTTAAATATGAAATGGATGGAAACTTTCCATGCCACATTTCATACGGTGTTCTATTAACCTTCTTTGTTGGTACGAGGTTAAGGATCCTACTAGCCGTTTCGATAGAGTAACCCCAAAATGTAAAGGGAACTTCCGTGTGACACATCATAGACCGTACCATGTCTAACAATGTTCGGTTCCTCCTCTCAGCAACACCATTTAATTGAGGCGTTCTAGGAGGTGTTAATTGCGAGACAATCCCACAATTTCTAAGATGGTCTCGGAATTCGGAACTAATATACTCTCTACCTCTATTGGATCTAAGCATCTTAATCCTTTTCCCAAGTTGATTTTCTACTTCGTTTTGATAAGTCCGAAACACCTCAAAGGTTTCGGACTTTTGTCTCACCAAATATACATACCCATATCGACTATAATCATCAATAAAGGTTACGAAGTAGCGGGAGTGATCTCTAGTGGCATGCTTGAACGGACCACACACATCAGTGTGAACGATATCCAACAAGTCTTTCGCCCTCTCACATTCACCGGTGAAGGGTGCTTTGGTCATCTTGCCCAATAAACAAGATTCGCATACTTCATTAGACCCGTGGTCAAATGATTCCAAGATCTTATCCGTTTGGAGCTTGGCGTTGCGTTTCTTGTTTATGTGGCCTAACCGACCATGCCAAAGAGACATTTTATCCAAAACTCTTTTGGATCCTGAATCAACATTCATGATTGATCTATTGTTTGTCAAGCTTACACTTGTTTCATATATGCCATGACATTGAGATGCTTTGAAATAAAAGGAACCATTCTTATAACACAAAATAGAACCATTTTTAAATTCAAAATTAAATCCATCGTCGTACAATGCATATAGAGAAATAATGTTTCTTGCCACGCAGGGCGAATAACAAACATTAGATAAAACAATAGATAAGCCGGATTGAAAGGCAAGCTCCACACTTCCTATCTTCTCAACCGGGACAACCGCCTTGTTTCCAATGATGAGATCTAGCTCTCCACCTACCAGGTCCCTACTTCTTGTTAGTACCTGCACATTATTACAAATGTGAGTACCACACCCGTTGTCAAAAACCCAGGTGTTAGAAGTAGAAGTGTTATGGAGTTCAATCATATAAATACCGGAGGCAACGGCACCTTTAGATCTCAATCTCTTGAGCTCCTCCGTGTACCTGGGGCAACTACGCCGGTAGTGACCCTTTTCCCCGCAGAAGAAGGAACTTGCCTCTTCCGGTGAGGTGGCAGCGGCAGCCACTTGTTTCCCCTTCGCCTCCGTAGTTGGGTTAGGCTTTGGTGTTGCCACTTTGTCCTTCCCCTTCCCCTTTCCCTTGGAGGATGAAGCGGGTTGCTTCCGCTTCTTGCCACCCTCATTGATCATAAGGACGGCGGTGGAGGAAGATGGCTTCGTCTTGGCCATGCTAGACTCGGCGGTCTTCAACACGCCATGAAGCTCCATTATGGTCTTATCCATATTATGCATATGGAAATTCACAATGAAGGGCCCATAGGATGGAGGCAAGGATTGGAGGATTATTTCAACCGCCAACTCCTTCCCCATTGGGAACCCTAACTTCTCCAATTGATCCACATAGCCCTTCATACGAAGGACATGTGAACTCACGTTGCCGCTCTCCTGCTTCCGGCAACCAACGAAGGCTTTGACGCATTCGAACAACTCTTGCCTCGCTTGCATCTGGAACATGTCCTTCAGCTGCGTTATCAAGTCATACGCACTCACAGTCTTGAATTGCCGTTGCAACTCGGGATTCATGGTCGTAAGCATGAGGCAGGTTACGTCATTAGTGTCCTTGACGCGCTTTTCATACGCGTCTCGGATAGCCCTCGTTGCATTGGTAGCAGGAAGATCCGGAAGAGGAGACTCCAAGACCTCCATCTTCATTTCGTGGCGTAGGAAAATTATCAATGTCCTAAACCAGTCCATAAATTTCGGTCCTTGAAGTTTCTCCTTCTCAAGGAAAGGTCGTAGCGACATGTTTGCGGTGTTGGTGTTGGTGCTAGAAGATGTCATGGCTGCCATCTATAAGCAAAATATGAAGTTTGGTTAGTATGACGTATTAAATCCTTGTTAAATAATTACCCACTTGTTTATAAAAACAAATTATGTTAACAAGGGCCAAGAACCTCAAAGTACCCCAATCCATGACGGGTTTGTCGCGGATCACTTCAAGGAGCTACTTAGGCCGGTAAACATTTTACCGATTGCAATCCGTGATCGCAACTCTTAGACACTTGCGGGATCCTAGGTACTCATAGCACCCATTTGGCATGTTTGATCCCTCCACACCATTCCTGATTAATCCACCATGGTAGCTCGGTATGGGCACGACAACTACCAAGGAGTTTTAAGTCTTGGAACTGTAAATCGACCATCAAGATACACGGTGGTACTCTAGCCCAATGGCCGGCTCGGCTAAGATCGACAACCGACCTTGCGAGTTGCCACACGCATCTTCCACACAGTTACACAAAACCGATCTCGGCTAAGCTCGACGACCGATCTTGTTTCACTAGATTTGGGTGGTGTCATCTTATGGTTGGCGTGTGATTTACTTTTGAGAAAAACGGGGTTTTGATTTCTCCGGTTAAAACAAATTTTAACCAATTCTTGTTGTGGCGGGCGAGGTTTGTTAACCAATTCAAAAAACTTGGTTTTAATTTATTTTGAAAAAAAATTTCAAGCTTGCGAAGAAACTAAACAACCAAGCAAGAAAAACAAAATAAATAAACAACCACGCATGTAAACATATCTGGTAACGAGCCAACCCTATGCGTCTTGCCCGTGAGCCAACGGACAAGACTAAGTCATCTAATGACTAACTCCGAATGACTTGATGCGTGCTCCTCCTACTTGATCCATTGCATCTCCCACCGTCCTCCGGATCCAAGATTGAGCAAAGACACCTCCTCCCGGTTCTTCTTTGGTTGTATTCGGTTCTCCTTTTACAATTTTACAAATTTAAAAGGAAATGGCGTGCAAGCCACGAAATCTATTCTAAGCTAATTCTAACAATTACAAAGAATAAGAAATCGGCATGCAAGTCGTTAAATATTACAAACCGAATAAATTAATTAATTATTACAAACAAAATGTGGTACAAACCACCAAATGAATGAATAAATAATTACAACCAACCAAAACACATCACAAGGGTCTAAAGGGCTCATAGTTACCGGATTTACAAACAACCACAACAAACATCACAAAACAACACGGTGTGCCACACCAAACCGTGTCAAAAAATATCCTAACTAGATTTATTCCGAGACTACCTATAACACTCAAGGCACGAATGAATAAATCTTGTACGTATGTATTAGGAATTCCAAACACTTTGAAAATCCATATTCATACATACACAACACAAGTATATGCACGTGCGCGTTATCATGCCAAAACCGCCCGACACATATAAATATGTGAGTTAGGATATTATGGGGTTTTCTAGATGGTCAAAAGACCAAGTTAATCTACTGGAAAATCCAGAATATTGGGGAAATTATTTTTATAAAGTTTTTATTTTAAAATTGGTCAAAAAACAATTTCCAGACGTAGTTCTGTTAGAACTGTATTATTGTAATAGAATAGAAGTTATAACAATAGTTTAGGGTGCTTATTGTAAATATACCTTATAGGTATATAAGCCTTGTGCTAGACAAGGAAATGTAAGGATTGCCACACTTATATGAAATAAAGTATGTGTGTTTTGAAGGTGAAACGAGATTCTCTCTCTATCTCTTCATACTTATCTTAGCAATCCTTCAATCTACCGCTTGTTTATCACAAACAAGTGGTATCAGAGCTTGATTAGGATTGATTTGAGTTGTTTTTTTATCAAGATTTCAAAGTTTTTTCGAAATTTTTCGTCACTTTATGAGCTGAGAATTTCAGAAAATTATAGAAAAATCATACGAGCTCCGTTTGAGCTGATTTTCGGATATGTTGTTTATAATGATGAAAGAAACATTGTGTAAAAGTTTCATGTTCAAACTCCAAGCCGTTTCAGAGAGATCTGAAATTTACTTTTCGGGTTTTTCTTGGTGTTCTTGAAGAATTTTGCTCAAAATCGTTGGTTTTAATGTTTGTTTTTAAGTTTTGAGTAGATAAAAAGTGTTTGTGGAAGTGGAGAAGTGTAGATCTGAAGAGTAAAATCCATTTTGATTACTTTTTAAAAATCGTGTTCTTTGTGTTCTTGTGAGTTCTTGATGAAGAAGATGAAGTTCTTGAGAGTTTGATCCAAAAAGTTTGAGTAAAAAGGTGTTTTTGGTGTTTGTGTGTGTTTTGGATGAAGATTCTGATTAAAAATACTCGGAATTGAAAAGAGACGGAATTGAAAATGCTAGGAATTGAAAATTCTCGGAATCCGAGTTTTATTGAAATTATGGTCGGAATCCGAGTTTAATCGAAATTGTGGTCGGAATCCGAGTTTAATCGAAATTTGTGGTCGGAATCTGATTTTATTCGGAATTGTGTACCCGGTTTTTGCGATTTTTGGCGTGTGTGTCACACAGCTCGAGACACGCAACAGACCGGCACCAGCTATCTCCTTTAATCAATTTATGTACTTTATTTTTTGAAAACAGCTGTACATCGATATTACATCACATCCACGGCAACTTTATTTTAATTCTTGTATGCATTTATTGCAATTGAGAATTGAAACAGCACAACAACCCATTCGATTTGAACTAGCACAATATCCATTCCAATTAAACAACTGTTCCATTCAACTAAATCCCACGACCATTTGAATATCAAATTGCAAAATTGTCTTCACGATTAAAATTCCAATATAATTCATTTGAACTAATTCCAATATAATTCATTTGAATTAATTTCGATTAAAATTTTCAAGCCGTCATTTGAATTTCGTAATTAATATCGCACTTATTGATAAATCATTGTTGTTATTGATCAAAATTCTCGCGCTTATTGCTAAATCATTTTTGTTGCGTTTAATCAATTCGAAATAAATTGATTTTAAAATCATTTTAGTTAATTAAATTTTTGATCAAATCAAATCATTCCTAAACGATCATTTTTTTCAGGTATCACAATGGATTATTCATTGACATATTTTTCAAAAGCAACCATTGAGAATGAAATTAGGAAATGGCGGAAGGAAAGATATAATTTTACAAAAGAGGAGGTATTTATCCTTCAAATGTTTGATAGCATGTTTTCCTTGCATGATAAAGCTTGTGCTGGATGGAGCAGAGAGACTGCAAAACTAAAAGAGCTTACACAGGAAAATTCTGATTTAACTGCAAAACTCAAAGAGTTTGAACAGAATTTTGAAAACTTACATTCTGAGAGAAAGAGAGCAGATGATCTGTCTACAGCCAATGCCAAGCTTAATGATCAGATTTTCGAAATGTCTGAGGAAATACAATCTCTGAAAAAGGAAAATCATCGTTATGATTTAAGGATTGAGCATATATTAGATAATATGAGCAAAAAGGAAAAGCAAAAAGAAGTGGATATTCGAATATAGCAGAAAAAGTCACAAACTTTGAGGGAAGAAAACTCAATTCTTAAAGAACAGATTAAGATTGACAAGAAACGAGCAAGTGAATTGCACGAAGAAACTGCAAAGTTGAAAGAGCTTACACAAGAGAAAGCTACGTTGAAAGAAAAAGTCAAAGGACTTGAGGAAAAGCTCCATGTGTCAATTCAATCATATGTTCCTCGTTCAATCTTGGAGAGGAAAATATCTGAACTGCAAAAGACACTTAACACTGATAGAGTGCATTTTGAGAAAGAGAAAAAAAAGTTAATGGCTAAAATTCTAAATGATGAGCTTAGCGCTGCAAAACTTGCTTAATCAATCAAGACTTCCGCTGAGAATCTCAATTTTGATTCAGTTTCACATTGTAGTAGCCAATCTGATTCTTATTTCTCTGTTACAGCAACTGAGCTTTCAGATAAAGATTTCACAAACGCATCAACTGCTGCGAAGCATCCTAAGATCACAGAATCTGTCGGATCTTCCTATCGAGTGAAATCACCTTCAGCTGCAATGACTTACTCTCCGAAACAAAACCCTAAATACAAACAAGCTGCATTTAATTGTACACATAATATTTGTTCTTCAAGTAATTCTAATTCTGCTTGTTCTGTAATTACAGATGAAACTGCGTCTAAACAAAAATGGATTTTGAAGAAAAATCTAGATGGCGCGATTGCAAAGGTTTCATCTTTATTCACTTCAAAGCCGACGAAATCATCATGGATCGAAAAGAAGAAACCTTTTGAATCTGCAGCAAATACATCAGAGGTTCCAAATGATGATTTATCGTCAACCACAACAACAACGAGGATTCCAAAGAAAGAGAATAGAGCTGCTATGCTAAATTTTTCATCCGAAATGCATTTTCTGATATAACGATATTCTTTATTTTTCAGCTCGACCCCAGCCAGGGGCTCTGCCCCTTGGACCCCGCCAAGGGTTGCCACCCCTTGGACCCCGCTATCAGGGGAGCTGCCCCCTAACCCCCATCGTCATTCTGACTGATTTATGTTGCCACCTCGATTTCTAAGTCAAGTGTTTGGATTTTTTGACTGAGTCAGGAGTTCTCAAAGTTTCAGTTATCATTCTGATGTTTCTAGATTTGGGTTAGCTTTGGGTCTTTACTACCATGTACTTAATTCCTAATACCCTGTGTCTAGTCATCCTGCCCTTTCCTAACTGATTTTTTGTTCTTCTTTCTTAGTGTCACCAATATCTGGTCTCAAAATCAGATTTTGGTCATCAATTCCTTGTTTCTTTAGAATCTTGGTAGTCTTTTATCAGTCAGTTCTGAATTCTATTTTGTCATTCTTATCTTTCAGAATTCGTGTATCGTTACTTGATCGTCTTAACCAACATCCGTTACTACATGTTTTCGAGAGTTTGTTAGATTTGTGTGTGCTTTCGAATATGGATGTATCCGACTCCCTGTTCACGTTATGCGTTCAGAGTCACCCTTCTATAGCTGTACAGGTTGAATTCCCTTCAATATTAGTTCAAGCTCCCTGTGTTCCTTAATGCTCAAATCATTCTATAGAATCCTTATCCGTCTCAAGTTCGTTTGCATCTACTTGTCTTTCGTTCTCTTTGTCACTTGTTGTGATCTGGACTAGGTTGATACTCTTGTGCGAGAATTCTCAGATTTTTGATTTGGTTGATGTATTCACTTTTGATCTACATTCACTCCTCAACGATCCATTTTGGCTCACAAGTGGTAGAAGATAATAGACTGATATTTCTCAACTGAAACATTTTTCATCATGACCACCAGTAAAGACTTTGGACATCATGAGGGGGAGATATAAAGATTTATTCAGTTGGTTACTGCTTGAGACATATTTTAGCAGGTATTCAGTCTAGGGGGAGAAGTACTCAGATGAAAAAGCAAGTCATATTCTCGTCCCAAATTTTGTCAAGGATCAAGAGCAACATTGTAGGGGGAGGGTTTCCACGTTCGTGATTCAAGGGGGAGTAAGCAACATATTCTCTCCTGTTGATGAATCCTTATATGCTTCCGCTGATGCTACCAATGCTCAAGGATCCAGATGCTGAAAACCTCTATATGCTAAATTGATTATATAACCGAAGGCGATCAATGCCTTAGGTTACTGGAGCGCTACAAGACAATAAGCACAAGACCCTCAAGATGCTGAAGAGATCAAGACTCCTGTTCATTTTATTCTACAACTCCTATTACATTCCAAAGGGGGAGATTGTTAGAACTGTATTATTGTAATAGAATAGGAGTTATAACAATAGTTGAGGGTGCTTATTGTAAATATACCTTATAGGTATATAAGCCTTGTGCTAGACAAGGAAATGTAAGGATTGCCACACTTATATGAAATAAAGTATGTGTGTTTTGAAGGTGAAACGAGATTCTCTCTCTATCTCTTCATACTTATCTTAGCAATCCTTCAATCTACCGCTTGTTTATCACAAACAAGTGGTATCAGAGCTTGATTAGGATTGATTTGAGTTGTTTTTTTATCAAGATTTCAAAGTTTTTTCGAAAATTTTCGTCACTTTATGAGCTGAGAATTTCAGAAAATTATAGAAAAATCATACGAGCTCCGTTTGAGCTGATTTTCGGATATGTTGTTTATAATGATGAAAGAAACATTGTGTAAAAGTTTCATGTTCAAACTCCAAGCCGTTTCAGAGAGATCTGAAATTTACTTTTCGGGTTTTTCTTGGTGTTCTTGAAGAATTTTGCTCAAAATCGTTGGTTTTAATGTTTGTTTTTAAGTTTTGAGTAGATAAAAAGTGTTTGTGGAAGTGGAGAAGTGTAGATCTGAAGAGTAAAATCCATTTTGATTACTTTTTAAAAATCGTGTTCTTTGTGTTCTTGTGAGTTCTTGATGAAGAAGATGAAGTTCTTGAGAGTTTGATCCAAAAAGTTTGAGTAAAAAGGTGTTTTTGGTGTTTGTGTGTGTTTTGGATGAAGATTCTGATTAAAAATACTCGGAATTGAAAAGAGACGGAATTGAAAATGCTAGGAATTGAAAATACTCGGAATCCGAGTTTTATCGAAATTATGGTCGGAATCCGAGTTTAATCGAAATTGTGGTCGGAATCCGAGTTTAATCGAAATTTGTGGTCGGAATCCTAGTTTAATCGGAATTGTGGTCGGAATCTGATTTTATTCGGAATTGTGTACCCGGTTTTTGCGATTTTTGGCGTGTGTGTCACACAGCTCGAGACACGCAACAGACCGGCACCAACTGTCTCCTTTAATCAATTTATGTACTTTATTTTTTGAAAACAGCTGTACATCGATATTACATCACATCCACGGCAACTTTATTTTAATTCTTGTATGCATTTATTGCAATTGAGAATTGAAACAACACAACAACCCATTCGATTTGAACTAGCACAATATCCATTCCAATTAAACACCTGTTCCATTCAACTAAATCCCACCTACCATTTGAATATCAAATTGCAAAATTGTCTTCACGATTAAAATTCCAATATAATTCATTTGAACTAATTCCAATATAATTCATTTGAATTAATTTCGATTAAAATTTTCGAGCCGTCATTTGAATTTCGTAATTAATATCGCACTTATTGATATATCATTGTTGTTATTGATAAAAATTCTCGCGCTTATTGCTAAATCATTTTTGTTGCGTTTAATCAATTCGAAATAAATTGATTTTAAAATCATTTTAGTTAATTAAATTTTTGATCAAATCAAATCATTCCTAAACGATCATTTTTTTCAGGTATCACAATGGATTATTCATTGACATATTTTTCAAAAGCAACCATTGAGAATGAAATTAGGAAATGGCGGAAGGAAAGATATAATTTTACAAAAGAGGAGGTCTTTATCCTTCAAATGTTTGATAGCATGTTTTCCTTGCATGAAAAAGCTTGTGCTGGATGGAGCAGAGAGACTGCAAAACTAAAAGAGCTTACACAGGAAAATTCTGATTTAACTGCAAAACTCAAAGAGTTTGAACAGAATTTTGAAAACTTACATTCTGAGAGAAAGAGAGCAGATGATCTGTCTACAGCCAATGCCAAGCTTAATGATCAGATTTTCGAAATGTCTGAGGAAATACAATCTCTGAAAAAGGAAAATCATCGTTATGATTTAAGGATTGAGCATATATTAGATAATATGAGCAAAAAGGAGAAGCAAAAAGAAGTGGATATTCGAATAGAGCAGAAAAAGTCACAAACTTTGAGGGAAGAAAACTCAATTCTTAAAGAACAGATTAAGATTGACAAGAAACGAGCAAGTGAATTGCACGAAGAAACTGCAAAGTTGAAAGAGCTTACACAAGAGAAAGCTACGTTGAAAGAAAAAGTCAAAGGACTTGAGGAAAAGCTCCATGTGTCAATTCAATCATATGTTCCTCGTTCAATCTTGGAGAGGAAAATATCTGAACTGCAAAAGACACTTAACACTGATAGAGTGCATTTTGAGAAAGAGAAAAAAAAGTTAATGGCTAAAATTCTAAATGATGAGCTTAGCGCTGCAAAACTTGCTTAATCAATCAAGACTTCCGCTGACAATCTCAATTTTGATTCAGTTTCACATTGTAGTAGCCAATCTGATTCTTATTTCTCTGTTGCAGCAACTGAGCTTTCAGATAAAGATTTCACAAACGCATCAACTGCTGCGAAGCATCCTAAGATCACAGAATCTGTCGGATCTTCCTATCGAGTGAAATCACCTTCAGCTGCAATGACTTACTCTCCGAAACAAAACCCTAAATACAAACAAGCTGCATTTAATTGTACACATAATACTTGTTCTGCAAGTAATTCTAATTCTGCTTGTTCTGTAATTACAGATGAAACTGCGTCTATACAAAAATGGATTTTGAAGAAAAATCTAGATGGCGCGATTGCAAAGGTTTCATCTTTATCCACTTCAAAGCCGACAAAATCATCATGGATCGAAAAGAAGAAACCTTTTGAATCTGCAGCAAATACATTAGAGGTTCCAAATGATGATTTATCGTCAACCACAACAACAACGAGGATTCCAAAGAAAGAGAATAGAGCTGCTATGCTAAATTTTTCATCCGAAATGCATTTTCTGATATAGTGATATTCTTCATTTTTCAGCTCGACCCCAGCCAGGGGCTCTGCCCCTTGGACCCCGCTATCAGGGGCGCTGCCCCCGAACCCCCGTCGTCATTCTGACTGATTTATGTTGCCACCTCGATTTCTAAGTCAAGTGTTTGGATTTTTTGACTGAGTCAGGAGTTCTCAAAGTTTCAGTTATCATTCTGATGTTTCTAGATTTGGGTTAGCTTTGGGTCTTTACTACCATGTACTTAATTCCTAATACCCTGTGTCTAGTCATCCTGCCCTTTCCTAACTGATTTTTGGTTCTTCTTTCTTAGTGTCACCAATATCTGGTCTCAAAATCAGATTTTTGACATCCATTCCTTGTTTCTTTAGAATCTTGGTAGTCTTTTATCAGTCAGTTCTGAATTCTATTTTATCATTCTTATCTTTCAGAATTCGTGTATCGTTACTTGATCGTCTTAACCAACATCCGTTAATACATGTTTTCGAGAGTTTGTTAGATTTGTGTGTGCTTTCGAATATGGATGTATCCGACTCCCTGTTCACGTTATGCGTTCAGAGTCACCCTTCTATAGCTGTACAGGTTGAATTCCCTTCAATATTAGTTCAAGCTCCCTGTGTTCCTTAATGCTCAAATCATTCTATAGAATCCTTATCCGTCCCAAGTTCGTTTGCATCTACTTGTCTTTCGTTCTCTTTGTCACTTGTTATGATCTGGACTAGGTTGATACTCTTGTGCGAGAATTCTCAGATTTTTGATTTTGTTGATGTATTCACTTCTGATCTACATTCACTCCTCAACGATCCATTTTGGCTCACAAGTGGTAGAAGATAATAGACTGATATTTCTCAACTGAAACATTTTTCATCATGACCACCAGTAAAGACTTTAGACATCATGAGGGGGAGATATAAAAATTTATTCAGTTGGTTACTGCTTGAGACATATTTTAGCAGGTATTCAGTCTAGGGGGAGAAGTACTCAGATGAAAAAGCAAGTCATATTCTCGCCCCAAATTTTGTCAAGGATCAAGAGCAACATTGTAGGGGGAGGGTTTCCCCGTTCGTGATTCTAGGGGGAGTAAGCAACATATTCTCTCCTGTTGATGAATCCTTATATGCTTCCGCTGATGCTACCAATGCTCAAAGATCCAGATGCTGAAAACCTCTATATGCTAAATTGATTATATAACCGAAGGCGATCAATGCCTTAGGTTACTGGAGCGCTACAAGACAATAAGCACAAGACCCTCAAGATGCTGAAGAGATCAAGACTCCTGTTCATTTTATTCTACAGCTCCTATTACATTCCAAAGGGGGAGATTGTTAGAACTGTATTATTGTAATAGAATAGGAGTTATAACAATAGTTGAGGGTGCTTATTGTAAATATACCTTATAGGTATATAAGCCTTGTGCTAGACAAGGAAATGTAAGGATTGCCACACTTATATGAAATAAACTATGTGTGTTTTGAAGGTGAAACGAGATTCTCTCTCTATCTCTTCATAGTTATCTTAGCAATCCTTCAATCTACCGCTTGTTTATCACCAACACCTTCATGACCACTAACCTTCACGGCTTCTCACGGCACGTGAAGCCAGTGCGTCTCACGACTCGTGAAAAATTTCAAAAAACCCTTTTCACGACCCCAACCCCACACTGAAGTCGTGTAGGCTTCACGACCCGTGAAGATAAAACCTCCACGGCCCCTGAAGACCTTCTTGACAGAATGTCCAACTTTGCATAAAAATAATTTTCAGGCCAAAATGTTGCATGCAATGCATCAAGATGGCTCTGATGCCACTGTAGGAGTTCAAGTACATCATAGAAATGCAACGGAAGGAAAGATTTACATCAAAAAAAATTTTGAACTCCATAGAATGGTATGAACTTGATACAACTTGCATGCAACCAAAACAAGCAACACAAGAGAAGAAATGGTGTTATACCTTCCTCCTAAGCTCCTTGCTACTGTGAGAAGGTTTTTTTTGGATTGGATGATCAAGAACTTGATGAAAACGCCTCCAAGCTTCCTACCAATGTTATACACCAAAAACTCTACCCTTGTGCTAGCAAGAAATGAGTCACCAACAATCTCCTAAAGATTTGATGCACTCAAACAGCCCTCAAGATTCTAGAACACACTTGACCTCACAAGAACACTCTCTCTTTGAAGCTCAAATGTGTGTGTTTGTTAAAGTGGCAAAAGGTCCTAAGGCCAAATAAGCTCAAGACTTTAATAATCCTCAAGAACCGATTCTGGAACATTCTAGCCGGCCAAGATTTGAATCCCCATTGGACCATTTTGAACAAGCCAATGAAATTCAAGTGCCACTTAGTTTTCCGAGCTTCACGACCCCTCACGGGCTGTTACGGCCCGTTAAGCTTAAAAGCTTCACGGCCTGTGCCATGTTTCATCCAAGTTGTAAGGGTATCCGTGGCGCATTTATCCTTCACGATCCCCTTCACGGCCCGTAATGGACCGTGAAGCCACTCTGGTCACGAGCCGTATGGCCCATGTAGGAACTCGTGGGGACACCATGCTTCACGACCCGTGGAGCATCCTTCACGGTCGTGAAGCTTAGGTCAACTGGAATTTGACCGTTTTGACCAACTATTTCCACTTAGGGCTATTTGGGAAGAAGTTAGGTGTATGACCCAATAGGCCTGTACATCATTGGCAGTGACCCAGCATACGTGTGTCAGTGGGCATTCTCCAACAGCATGTACGCTATATAGACCACTGCTGATGATGTATGGGCCTATTGGGTCATACACCGGGGTCAAACTTCACAGCAACTTAAGTAAAAGGACCAAAAATGACAAAATACAAAATTTGACATCGCAGGCCGCGTTAGCGCCGCTAACTCTAAGGATTAGCACCGCTAAGTCCTAAAGGTTAGTGCCGCTACGGCTGCATGTACTTTGTGTCATATCACTGACAGGCCGCGATAGCGCCGCTAACCTTAATGGGTTCGCGCCGCTAAACCCTAAAAGTTAGCGCCGCTACGTCTGCCATGTGACATTTGTCAAAACACCTCCCAAGCCAACCAATGCATGTGTGACATGTATATTCCACTATGGCCGGCTTTGGAAGATTAAAAACGAATTCTGGAACATTTTGTATGAGGCTTCCTTTATTCTCTATGTGTAAAAACACACACACACACACACACCATAATTCTCTCTAAAGTGCACTTGAGACTTTGAGAGAGATTTGAAGATCAGGAGAGGAAGGATAGTTCCAGGAGTTTTGGTCTCATCTAGTTGCTGTCCCGGAGTGGTTTTCATGGTGAAGAACCACAAAGGCTTATTAGCACTCGTGGTTTGACGTGTTCCCGGGGTACATCCCATTAGTTGATCCGCATTTCGTTCTTGGAGCATCACCACAACGAGATTTGAAGACTTCTGGAGCTAAGGAGAAAGGTATAACCACCTCTTTCTTTTCCTTGTTGCATTTCTTGAACATAGAGTTTGGTCCATTTGTGGGATTTCGGTTTTTATTCTTTATGTGCTTGTACCTTGGACTTAAAAACTTGTACCTTGCTTCCGCTGATTGCCCACGAAATCCCAACAGTGGTATCAGAGCCACCTCTATGTTACATTTGCACTTGGTGGCCTGAAAAATCCCGAAATCAAAATGTTTGTTTTCTGTTCGAACTGGGTTTGCGGCGCTAACTCTTAATAGTTAGCGGCGCTAACGAGCTGTGACAGTTTTGGTTTCAAGTTAAAAACAGTTTTGGTCTCGGGAATTTTGGCTATTTTGTGATTCTGGAAATTTGTTCCGGATTTGTTTTTGGTAATTTTATTACCATTTTGTTATGTTTGGTTGTATGTGAAAGATTTGAAAATGGTAAACCTTGTCTTTGACCTTGTGGTTGATTTTGTGTGTTATGGATGCATTTGGTGATTTTAATCACATGGGCTGTAATATTTATTAAAATTGTTATATTTGTAATAATATTGTGGCTTGCATGCCATTTCATTCATCCGTGTATTTGTACTAGATAAATAGGAAATTATTGTGGCTTGTACGCCATTTCAATTTCAATTGTATGTATTGTACAATTTGGATGAAGACACACAATTTGGAGTCGGAAGGAGATGGAGCGTGTCCATAGAAGCCGGTGAAGTCCATTGGAGATGGCGGTTCTAGTGGGAGCTCGCATTGAAGACCTTCCGTCCCTTAGTTTGACTACGTTCTACCCGTTTTGGCTCACGGGAAGAACGCATAAGAATTATGGCAAGGGTAACCAATTTATTTCGAATATATGCGTGTGATGTGATTTTATTATTCTTGCATGGTTTGCTTAAGATTCGCATGCTAGATAATTTTTCGAAAATTAATAAAATCACAAGAGATTTGGTAAAAATGGTTTACAACACTCTCGCACGCTCACATACAAGATTAACTCACATAGTGAAAAATAGGTTTTGTCACTAAACAAGTTAATCTGTAACCAAGCCGGAAACAAAAGCCCGTTTTCATAAAACGTAAATCTTGCACCATCCGTAAGTCGATACCACCCGAATCTAGATTTATGAGTTTTGGTTGTCGAGCTTAGCACTAGTCAACTCTCATAAAACTGGGTGGAAGGTGCGTGTGACAAATTCACAATTTTGGTTGTCGAGCTTAGCACGAACCAATTTTGGTGTGTTTGACATCGTATGTCTTGACAGCCGATTTGCAATTACAAATTAAAATCCTTGAGTGATTGTCGAGCTTAGCACGAGTCAACCAAGAATTTTAATTTGGAATTGGTGCTAGTAGGGATCAAACATGCCAAACGACCAATGGTTGTTGTAGGATCCCACAAGTGTCTAAGAGTTACAATAGAGATTACAATCGGTAAAATGGTTATCGGCCTAAATAGCTCCATGAAGTGACTCGCGGCAACCCCGTCATGAATTCAATATGGTTCTTAGCCTTTGTTAAAATATTTTTTCGAGACGATATGGGTAATTATTTTAACGAGGATTAAATCAAACCAACTAATTCGCGTACTCACTTTAATTAATATAGGATGTCGAATCAAAACAACACCATGTCGAACTTTTCACTTCGTATGTTCCTACAAAGGGAGAAACTCACGGGAGTGAACTTTGTTGACTGGCTTAGGCAATTGAGAATTGTCCTACGTGCCGAGTCTAAGTTGCACATCCTTGAGGAACTCCTTCCTGAACCACCTGCTGTCAATACGGAATGGACTATCCGATACGCGTATGAAAAGCGTGTTCGGGATACGCACGATGTTGCTTGTCTCATGTTATCAAGTATGAGCTTAGAACTACGAAAGTAATTTGAGCACATGATTGTGTATGACATGATTAACAAGCTGAAGGATGTATTCCAACAGCAAGTTAGGCAAGAACATTATGAGTGTGTTAAAAGTCTAACCGGTTGTAAGATGCGGGAAGGCGGGAGTGTTAGTGCCCATGTTTTGAAGATGAAATCATACATGGACCAAATGGAGAGACTAGAATTTCCTGTAGGGAGGGAGCTTGGTGTGAATTTCATACTTCAGTCTCTGCCCGCATCATATGAACTATCATATATATGCAAAGGAAATATCTATAGATGAATTGCATGGAATGTTGAAGGATGTAGAATCTAACATGTGCAAGAAGAAATCGATCCCATTAAAAGAAGAAGTTGGAGTTTCCAAGCTTGCTTTAAGTTTTGAGTCTATGAACATTGATGATGTGCCTAAAGAGACTCAACAAGGGGTGGTTTGCTACTTCTGCAGAAGATTTGGGGATTGGGGCCGTCATGCCTGCCCTTCGTGCGGAGAGGATATAAAACTTCTCAGAAAAGAGAGAGTTAATTTTCCTACTTGAGGTACATTCATGATTTACTTCATTGATATTCCTTAATAAGCTGGGTTGTTTACCCGAGCTATAAGACTCACGTTTGTCACAAACTTATTTTTGTTACAAAGTGTAGGTCTGTTCGTTGCAAGAAGGAAGAGCTTGAAGAACCGGATCTCTGAAGAAGAAATTTTGTTGATTGTCCTTTACAAGAGAATTGGGAGTGTTAGTCTCGCCATTATTTCCTGATTAATTATTACTTTTGTTTTATGCCCTGCGTGGCAAGACTTACTTTATTGTATGTTCTTTTGAAGATGATGGATATTTTGTATCTTGTATTTTATGAAAATATTTTTCATATTGATAGTTTCATTTCAAATTCGATCCATGTCTATGCTTATGTGTTATTTTTGACTATTTTTAGTGCTTAAATACACCTTTGATGACGATGGATATTACTTGGAATTGAAACATTTTTGAAATTTTATTTTTGAGATGTTTTATAAAAACTTATCCATATCATTCCATAAATAAAGGCTTGTTATAGCTAATAAGGAAATCATGAATAATTGATTCTTAGATCCAAAAGTGGTTTGGATACATTAGCTCTATTTCATAATCAAACTTGACCAAGTAAACAACATTTACATCGCTTAGATCCATGTGGTTAGGATCTTTGTAAAAGTTTAGCCTCGGGCTAAATGAAAGGTATAAATATTGTTTATTGGACTTGATTGATTATAAAATTCTTCACCAGTGAAAGATTATGACTTGTTGGATTTTGATCACACTTGTGTGGATAATCCGTTCAAGTATGCCACAAAGAGTGACAGTAGTGAAATTCTCCATCACCATCTTTATGATAGTTGTTGAGAGAATGTTTACTAGAGAAAAGGATTGTGTCTGAAACCTAGTGGTGTTCGGAACTAACCTGAAGAAAACTAAGAATCAGTAAGGGCATATAGATATAAAATTCTTAGATTAAGACAAGATGCTATGTTTTCTTATCTATATTGGTTTAAATATGAAATGGAACATGGGTTTAACCCATAATTCGTTTTCTATAAAAGAAAAATTTGTACATGGTGTCACATTAAAGAAAACTGGATATCTTTGTTGATGATCTGGTAAAAGGTAGGCCTAAAAATATGTATTCAATGTAATTGGTATACATTAATTTTATGAACCAAATCCTCAAACCTAAAACACAACATTATGGTCACTTAAGCATCAAATGAGATTTTGACTAGAAAGAGTCTTTTGCTTGTCAATCTCATAACTTAATTTTATCCAGTCTACATTCAGTGCGAGATCGATGAATTATAAGTTGATGCCTATATATTTAAGTAGTTCATCTGAGTTTTGGATAATTGTTTCTTAGACTTATGGGAACCAAATTTGGTTGCTCAAAAGGAAGAAGACAATTTACAAAAGAATTCCAGTGGAAGAACGTAAAGCTTAAATAAAAGACCTAATGTTGACACTAGCACTTAATCAGCATAGAGATGCTGACAAAACCTGACAATATCCATTGCTTCTTTAAATCTGATGGAAATCAAGAAGGCTGTTTAGATATGAGGTTGTCATATTTTAGTAACACCAACTTGATGGTAAATCATTGTGATGTTACCATTCGTTGGAAACATAGTGGGACCGTGAGTTCACTAGTGAATAGAAGAAGATAATGGTGTAACCCATTTGATGCATCCAAGTACTTGACTTGGGTTAATCCCACACCTATGGTGTGATCCAAGAAGGGTGAAGGGACTAACATATATGCAATTATGGACAACTTCAAATACTGACTAGAGACAAAGTGTTTCATATCGATTATATGGAAACATGTTCTAGTGGCTATGTTGAAGATGACTTGAATAAAGTGAAATATTGTTGTCACCTTGCGGAAACAAGTTAGTTCACTTGGACGTAAGAGACCTGCATCCTTCATAGGATTACGTAGAGGAAATGCTTAAGGCATGTTCCGAGGTTCTTACACATCTATAATATCCAGATTAAGTCTAGATTATGTGAAGCATTGTTGTCGCCTTAGGGAAACAAGTATGTTCACATGGAAATAAGAAGACCTTGATCCTTCGCAGGATTAAGTTGAGGAAATGTTTTGAAGCATGTTCCGAGGTCTTATATATCCATTACGTCCAAGTTGTGTCCATGACTAAAGTCAGTAAAACTTGCATCTTGCGGCTGTAATCCTGCTTTACGAGAAAGTCAAAGGAATGAGTTTTCTAGAAAGCATAGATTAAGCCAGATACTCTTGTCAGGGCTAGTAGGAGCTTTATGTGTTCCTAGTAAAATATACTCAAATGAAAATAATGTCCTATTTTAGGGTTGTTCTCAACCTATTGATGGAAATTATTGTGTCAAGAGTATAAATGTGAACATGAAGTAAAGTGGATACTAAATTCAAGAAATACTGAAGTATGCTATTAATGTTCGACGAAAATAGAGTTGTCTTGAGTAAGTTATTGCTGCAAGGAAATCTATACTTGTAAGACTGTCGATTTTAATCAAAGTTTTGAATATACAAATATGTGGTGTAGATACGACATTTAGATTCAAATGAGTGTCATTGGCCCTATAGTGTACTTCGGTAACATTGAGGGTATGTCGACTCTAATAAAAATGAGTGTCAGTGACTATATTGTGAACTTCGGTTACATTGAGGGTATGTCGACTCTAATAATCATAAGTGTCATTAATCCTATTGTAGACTTCGGTAACATTGAGGATATGACGACTATGATAATATTATGTATGATCTCTTTGATAAACACTTTGCAAGTGGTTTAATAAGAGAATACAAAAGAGTACAAAGGGATATCGTGTAGATGATCCCATAATAAAGCCGTTGTAAAATACTTGTGATGAATTTCATACTAGGTATAATAGCATTGTTGATGCTTATGACTAGGCTTGAATATTGTTATAGTAAATGTTTGATTTACTTATAAGCTTTGGGAACGGTAAGCAGTACTGCTCACTAATGATTGTATCGATATATAGTGGAGACTATATATACGCATGATGCGGTTACCTTCATTGGTCCTTCGACCTGAGATGTATGAATTGCTATAGCATGAAACTTTCTTACTTTGGCTATTTCAAAACGTAGTTCGTAACTGGCTATTATAAAGGGAATAGTTAAGTAAGACAAGGTTCACGCTATGGGATTGTACAGTCAACGGAATTTGTTCCTCTAGTAAGAGAGATATCCCTGGGCCCCTCTATGATTGGGCGCTGACACCAAAATAAGCATCGCCATGCGCAAAGGAATATTGATTGAAAATCAAATATGTCCTTAAATTTTGGTCACCAACAATCAAGATCGAGAAACATAATCGTGAACGACCTGGAGATTGACATATTAATCCATGTCTCGTGTTCACAAGGATATCGCGAACAAAAGGATGTTTGATCACTTATCTATAGGACCTCTACGTTTTTGTAGGTTATGGTTTTCTGTGAGTAGGCGGAACTCATACTGACTTGGGGGCATCGATGCTTGGCTAGAGACCGCTCTTTGTCTGTGGTTTATGGGTACGGTGTGTCATGTGTAAGTGGGAGTTTGTTGGAGTATGCCCACTGATGCACGAATGCCATGAGGATCACTGCGAATATAGTATAGGCCTATTGGGTCACACGATGGGGATCAATCCTGACAGCAATGAAAGATGAGGGACAAAAAGTGTCAAAGTGGAAAAGTTGGTATGCAGGAGATTTACGCGACGCGGTTCCTGTTAGGGTACGCGACGCGCAATGTTTGCGGCGCGGAATCCTACGGGTACGCGGCGCGTAAATGTGTCAGATTGCATGCAACTTTTAGCTCCATCTCCCTTTTGGACCAATGGGAGGCCATGCTTTTTGGTGGCCGGCCTTGGGCATTTGAAGGGGCTTTTTAGAGATCATTTTCTGCAGATCTTTTATCTTTCTCTCATTCATTCTATTATCTCAAGATTGCATGGTTCTCTCACCCACTTAGAGCTCTTTGGAGAGTTTCATTATAGAGTGTTTGTGAGTTGAGTCCAGGAGAGATTGAAGGAGAGCATGCTGTTTTCTTTGGTGATTTCTGAGGTAGAAGATCATCAAGAACAAGCTAGTACGTGTGGATTGTGGAAACCCGGTGTGGATCAACGATAGAGAGAAGTTTCATTTGAGCTTCTTGTCATCACCATCGTTCTCTATAGGTTTCTGGAGCTAAGGAGAAAAGGTATAACCTTCTTCTCTTCTTTTTCCATATTGCAAATATCATGTTATAGAGTTTGGTCCATTTTGGGGTTTTATGCTTTGTTTGCTTGTACTCTTGCTTTGGATGTTGTTTCCTTGCTTCCGCTGTGTTCATAGAACCCCAACACCTATCATCCCCAAGATTCCTGCTATTGTCAGTGATACGTCTCCTGGAAAAACTGAAAAGGAAACAAGAAAGCCTGCTGCATCCTGGACTGATGAAGATTGCAAACTCTACAATCTGGATGACAAGGCAAAAAGTGTTCCGGCAAATGCCCTGACCAACGAAATCTTGCGTACTGTGACTGGGTGTCAATCCGCAAAAGATATATGGGATACGCTGAGTGTTACATATGAGGGCACAGATCTGGTTAAGCAGCAAAAGAAGAATAACTTGAATAGATCTTATGAAAACTTCTTTTTAAAGAAGAATGAAACCTTGCCAGATTTGTTCACAAGCTTTCACTGCTTGATAAATGACCTACTAAGTGTGGGTATAAAGAAAGATGAGGCTGAACTCGTGATAAAATTTCTGGATGTGTTACCAGAAAAGTTTAATGAAGTAACCACGGCACTGAGGGCTGGAGGAACATTGCATATGTACAACCTACAGTCCATTTATGGGTTCTTGCTAAATCATGAACAGATCACTGAACACAAAAGAACTTCTCAACAACAACTCAAGGAGTCTCTGGATAAAACTGAAGTTGCATTGGTTGCATAGAAAAAGAAGAAAAGTTCTAAGGCACTGGTTGTTGAATCTGAGACTGACTCAGAATCTCAAGCTGACTACTCAGACTGAGACTCAAGTGATACTGATGATGTTCAAAATATCACTAAGCAAATGGTAATGTTAGACAGACGTTTTAGAAGAGCTCAAAGGGGAAGAGGAAGATCTGATAGGGGCAAAGGGAAACGTTCCTTTTAACCCAAGAATGTTGTGTGCTTTAACTGTCAGAAGAAGGGACACATTGCTGCTGAGTGCAGATCAAAGAAGGTGGAATCAACATCAGTTGTTGATAAGAATGCTTATAGAGATGACAAATACAAAAAGAAATATATTCAGCTCAAGAAAGGAAAGCCCGAAGACAAACCCAGTGCAAAAGGACTATATGCTGAAACCTGAGATACATAATCATCTACCTCAGATGATGATGTATGTCTGATGGCTAAAGAAGATGAAGAGTTGGAAATAGATGAGGTTGATTATGGTTTGTCCGAATCAATCTTTGAAGCTAACATGAAGGAAGCTGAGGAAAACAGCAAGCTCAGTGATTGGGATCTTGCTTCCATGTATAAGGTTAGTAATTTCAACTCTTACACCGATGAAGAAAAGGGTCTTGCCTTTGACTATTTGCTGAATGATTTCAAGACCATCCTTAAGTCTTAAAAATACCTCAAAGCTGAGATAGCTAAACTAAAAGACGAGATTAAGGAAAATCAATCTCTCATTGATGTTGGTAAGAAAGCACAATGTGATCTTGAATACCAAAGACACATTAACAAACTTTTAAGTGAAGAACTTCAGGAAGCTAAAGACAAAGCTGACCAACTTCAAAAGGTCCCTGAGTCTTGGTGTAAGTCATCAAAGCTTGCTGAAAAGTGTGTAAACCAACAAATTCCTAAACAGGTACAAGCTGTACTTGGAGGTGACTATTAAACAGCAGCTTATGTAACTGATGATGAGATAGCAAGTACAAATTCTGAGGAGGATAGACAACTGATTGAGTCTCAGAAGTCATCCTCAGAGAAAAGACATGATCCAAACTTGAAAAACAATATGTTTGTGAAGGCTAAAGATCATGGAAATGAGTGCTTAACATCCAAATAACATGGTAAGTCTGTGCTGGAAAGCTTAAGCACTCAGCCTATTCAAAGAACTTCAGTCATAGAAAGGCTTAATCCAAATCCTTTCAAAAGACAACATCCTTCTTGTGAAGATCAACATCCTTTCTAGAAGATCAACAGTGGTAAGTCCAAACCTGTTGAAACTGGTGAGTCCCTATTATGAAACCTTATTTTATTCCCAATCTGTTCCTAAGCTGAGTTAATTATGGCATAAACGTTTATCTCATCTAAACTTTAAATATATAAATATGATGTCCAATAAAGAGTTAGTCTCTGGATTACCAAAGATCACATTTTGTCAAAGACAAATTGTGTTCAGCTTGTGAAAAAGGGAAACACCATAAAGGGTCCTTTAAATCAAAGAAATTTTTTTCAATAACAGACCCACTGCATATGTTGCATACAGATCTGTTTGGACCCATAAGTACTCCAAGCCTTAGTGGCAAGAAGTACACACTGGTGATAGTAGATGAGTTCTCAAGATTCACCTGGGTAATATTCCTTAAAGCCAAAAGTGAGGCTGCCCTGGAGATAATCAGTTTTATTAAACAGGAAGAGTTGCACAAAGGTTTGTCTGTAAAGCAACTCAGAAGTGATCATGGGACTGAGTTCAGAAACTCAACCCTTGAAAGCTTCTGTGAACAAAAAGGGAGATTACAAAATTTCTCATCTGTCAGAACTCCACAACATAATGGAGTTGCTGAAAGAAGAAATATAACCCTAATTGAGGCTGCTAGAACAATGCTATGTGAGGTAGGATTGAAACTCTATTTTTGGGATGAAGCTGTTAGTACAGTCTGCTATACCCAGAATAGATCAATCATTGTGAAAAGACATGGAAAGACTTCATATGAGATGTATAAGTCTAGACAGCCCAATATAGGTTATTTCTATATCTTTGGTTCAAAATGCTATGTGCTGAATCAAAGAGATTAGCTCCATAAGTTGGAACCTAAAGTTGATCTTGGAATATTCGTTGGTTATTCCTCAATCTCCAAGTCTTATAGAATATATAATACAAGGAGAAAGGCCATAGAAGAATCAATTCATTTATCTTTTGATGAAGACTGTTTTGATCAAGCTGATAAAAGTCAAGCTGACTTGGTCAGTCTGAGTGAACTTGAAAGGCCTAAGGAAACCAACTTATCAAATCCTATGTATGTCATAGGAGATGATAGTGATGATGATGTGTGTCCATCAATGAAATCATCACATGCTCAAATGGATTCTCAAGCTGAGAAAGATGATGAGTTCGTCAATCCGTTTGGAGCTGACATTCCTCAGACTGAAGATCTTGGTGATCAACAGTTTGTTGACAATGTTGTTGTTGAGACTGAGGAGATAAGTTCACCTCAGGGCACTCAACATCACTTAGATTCTGAACCAGACTCTCCAACTACAACATTTAAATTCCTCAAATATCATCCTTAAGATCAGATAATTGGAAATGTCCAAGACAAGGTTATGACACGATCCAAGGCAACAGCTAACTATGCTGCTCACTTTGGTTTCCTATCTCAGATGGAGCCAAATAGGAATGAAGAAGCCTTAGAGGATGAGGATTGGATTGATGCTATGCAAGAAAATTTAAATGAGTTTGAGAGAAACAAAGTCTGGAACCTTGTCCCTGCCCCCGAAGATCATACAGTTATAGGCACTAAGTTGGTCTATAGAAATAAAATGGACAAGGATGGAGTGATAGTTAGGAACAAAGCTAGGCTGGTAGCACAAGGGTATAAGCAAGAAGAAGGAATCGATTATGATGAGACCTTTGCCCATGTTGCTAGAATTGAAGCCATAAGGTTGTTCTTAGCTTATGCAGCATATAAAGTCTTCAAAGTCTATCAAATAGATGTGAAGAGTGCTTTCCTGAATGGAAAACTTCAGGAGGAAGTCTATGTGAAACAACCTCCTGGCTTTGTATGTTCAAAGTTTCCACATCATGTCTATAAGTTGGACAAGGCTTTGAATGGTCCTAAACAAGCTCCAAGAGCTTGGTATGATACTCTGTCCACTTATCTACTATTAATGGACTTCATCAGAGGTAGTATAGATAAGACACTCTGTATTAAAAAGTGTAAAGGGCAGGTGATTTTTGTACAAATCTATGTGGATGACTTTATCATTGGTTCTACCAATGAATCTCTGTGTGAGTGGTTCTCCCAAATAATGTCACAAAAGTACAAGATGAGTATGATGGGTGAGATGACTTATTTCCTGGGCCTACAAATTCAACAAAAGCCTGATGAAATATTCATCCATTAAAGCAAGTATGTTCTTGATTTGATAAATAAATATGTTTTTGATTCAAGTTCAACCATGACAACACCCATGTCACTAGCTGTCAAGCTGAGTAAAGACTCAGATGGTAAATCTGTGTGTTAGTCTACCTATAGAGGAATGATAGGTTCATTGCTCTATTTGACAACTAGTAGACCTGGTATCATGTTTGCTACATGTGTTTGTGCAAGATATAAAGCAGATTCTAAAGAATCACATCTTCAAGCTATGAAAAGGATCTTTAGGTACCTTAAAGGTACACCAAATCTAGGACTTTGGTATCCAAAGGACTCTGGGTTTGAGTTAGTTGGTTTCTCTGATGCTGACTATGCTGGGTGCAAATTATATAGAAAATCAACTACTGGAGGATGTCAATTGTTTGGAGGGAAGCTAGTAAGCTGGACCAGTATGAAACATAACTCAGTGGCTACTTCAACTGGTGAAGCTGAGTATGTTGTAGCAGGAAGCTGTTGTGCTCAAATCCTGTGGATGCAGCATCAGCTTCAAGACTTTGGCATAAGTTTCAAGAAAACTCCTATCTTCTGTGATAACCAAAGTGCAATAGCTATAACTTATAATCCAGTCTTCCACTCAAGAACCAAGCAAATTGAAATTAGACATCACTTCATCCGGGACATTATGGAAAAAGGTAAAGTTGACATTAAATTTATTTCCACTAATGACCAATTAGCCGATATCTTTACTAAACCACTTAATGAAAAGAGGGTTATGTATCTGCTAAGTGAATTGGGTATGCTCAACCCCTGGCTTAGTGTCTAAAATCTAAGTTTTTAGTTTGACAAAGACTAAGTGTCTTAAGCTGAGTGCACAATTTATAAATAAGTTTTCATAAACTGAATAACCTGTCAAGCTGAATGATGAGGTCACATGTTTGGTGTGTTCCAAACATACTTTAACTACTCAGTGTAGTTAAAATATAAGTTTGAGTAAGTCTAAAACATAAATGACTAAGTGTCATTGAGTCTGAGCTATGTGCTTAACTCAAGCTGTGTGATTGGTTCACACGTTTGGTGCGTTCCAAACTTAGTTTAACTACTCAGTGTAGTTAAAATGTAAGTTTGAGTTAGTCTCAAACGATAATAACTAAGTGTCATTGAGCCTGAGCTGTGTGCTCTACTAAAGCTGAGTTTCATTCTCAAGCCGAGTACTCAATTCAAGCTGAGTGCATGATTTAGGCTGAGTGATTAGTTTACTCAGCTCGGTGTGTCCAAAATATGATTTAATTACTGAGTGTAATTAATTCATCTATACATGTGTATTTGAATACGTTTCAAATCGCATCGTATATCAATTGTGTATTGGTATACTTTACCAGTGTTTATAATATTATTATGAGTTAATCATATTATGTTACACTTGTATCCGTTGGAAGATGATGTGTTTCTACCCTCTCACTGTTACATCAAGCTGTAAATTTTTTTTACGGTGTAACGGATAAAAAGGGACTTCAACGGTAACTTTTCTCTCTCCTAAGAAAGGTATATATATCAATCATAACCGGTTTAGAGAAGTTTACGCTTACAAAACTGACTTCTCACCTTCTAAAATACCTTTCGCGAACATTGCTCAATGCATACGTCCGTTCAAACCCTAAATTGCTAAGTGCTATTTTCAACTCGCTCATTGCGAATTTTTATCTGCTACGTGCTTCTTCACAAAATTACTCTGTGGAATTAAACGATAATGGACGGAACCATTCTCATTTTTAGTGATAGGATGGCCAGAGGTGTTGCGCTCAATAACAACGTGATGCCGGTACTCAAAATCAATAATCAACGTGCCTGTTTGGTAATCCGAGAACACAAAAGGATAAGAGGCTTTGAAGCCTGGGTGAACTACATCAGCAAATGCCTATTGGCATTTGCCTTTACTAGTGCACCACTCCATATAGTTCCACAACATTTGCTGGAGTTCTGGTACACCTGTACATACAACCAGGACAGGGGAGATATCAGTGGCACTGTTCTAAATGGAAATATAATAGTTGTTATTACTGTCCAGAGGCTGAGGGATGTTCTTCGACTCCCTGCTAATGATGTTTTCGAGCCTGCTGTGATAAGACAGGTGGCAAGGTCTGTCCTACCCCGTATGGGACACCCACAAATAGAGGGTGTAATAAAAAAGGCCACCTTCCCAACGAATTGGGGCTTTATGGTTTCTACGGTTATTCGTTCACTCGGAACAAAGGTGGGAGGCTTGAACCAAGTAAATGAGTTCGAGATGCAGCTACTGTACAACATGTTCTTTGCCAGAAATCTCGACTATGCACTGCTCTTCTTCAATGAGCTCAAGGTCAAAGTGTTAAAGACACCAAGGGATCTTCATGTGCCTTTTATAAGGTTCTTTTCCTTGGTGATTAAAGCTGAGTTGGGAGACTAACTATATGAAGCTGGACAAGATTTGTTCCCTGCTCTAGAACTCGGCTCCAAGATGTTAAACAATGACATCTTTCCAGAGCAAGAAGGTCTGAGTGACCCAATACGATGGATAGCTGAGCAAGCTTCATCAGAAAGTGAAGCAGAGGGATCCACTAAAGGGGGAGCTTCTCACGCTGACAGTGAAGTTCAAGCTGAGTATTTTGTTCAAGTTGAACCAGTATATAATGAAGCTGCTTCCGGTAAACCTCTCCACTTTCTCTTTCTTCTCATTATTCTCCATCTACTTTTGAAGATAAGGCTGTGGTAAACCCAACCCAGTCTAACACATCTCCTCCACCTTCCATTCAAATTCAATCTCCTCCACCCATCTCCTCCATCTTCAAACCAAAGTGATTCACAGGGTCCAGACTCTGGTGCAATTGAATTTGAAGGTAAACACCAACCTTTGGATGATGCACCCAAAGACTCTCCTTACACTGACGCTACCTCCTCAGGCATCCAGCAGCTGAAAGACTATGTTCCTGCTCAGTTTGGTTTGTTCCATCTCAAGCAGGAGAAGCACAAACGTAAAATCTATCAAAGGGTTGAGAAGCTGACCATGGATGTTAAGCAGATTGCCTCTGCAGGTGCTGCACTCCAACAACAAAAGACTTCAACCCCTAGTGATGATGATAAAAAGGGGGAGAAGGTTCAAGCTGATACTTCAGCTGAGCTAGTTCGAGCTGAAGCTGAAGCTCTACTAGTACTAGCTAAAGGAGTAGAGAGGAAGACTCAGGCTGAGGGGGAGTTGAAAATGAACAAAGAGGAACCTGTAGCTAAGAGACAAAAGGTTGAAGAATCTGAACATGAAGCTGACAGTGTTTTTGAAACTGAGGAAGAAACAGAAGAGGATAAAGCCACAAGGCTTATGATTCAAATGCTCGAACAAGAGGAAGCGAATGAGTTAGGTATTTCACTTGAACAGCTGAGAAAGAGAAAAGAGAAGGAAGTAAAAGACCAAGAAAAGGAAAAGTAAAGAAAATCTTTGGCAGAAGCTGAAGCTACATACACTAGTCCAAGACCTGATCTAATCTCATTCTCAGATGAAGAACTGCAGGAGTGTTACTTCAGAAGAAGCTTCAACAAAGAGATCATAGGAATGACTCTGAGCAGAGTAAATGGAGCTGTCATTCTCACTTTTGAACTTAGTGACAAATCAACAGTGGGAATGGATCTGAGATACGTTCACAGGATGGGCTACATTGAACGACAAAGAATAATGATGATGCTCAAGAAGTTCAAAAGGAGTAAAATTAAACAAGAAATTCTATCTGACGTCTCCAAGTTGATTGCTCGAGCTGAAGAACTGAAATATGTTCCAGTTCCTGGTCTGCAGTGGGAAAATCTGTTCAGAATGCCTTGGGGTGTATAATTGAAGGAAAATCAAAATGTGAACACACCTATTCAAGGCTTTATGTTTAAGGATCGGGCACGCAATCCTAGCTTTATCAAACTGAATGAAGTATGTTATCTGAAAGCTGAGGATGTCTTGAGATAGAAAGTGTTGTGGTGATGATGCTTCGAATCAACTAACGAAATATAGACTGAACAAGATCATCAGGGTACAACAGATGGAACTCAGTGGGAGTGAAGAAGCTGAAAGACTGTTAGATGCGATCAACAACGAGATTAGCATCTGGGAGCTTCAACATCCTGAGTTCATAAGATAAACTGTATAATAGATTAGTTCTATTGTAAATATTAGATTAGTTCTAATATTTATGTAAGCACTAAGTGTGCATGATCTATGTGATCAACATTTTTATATTATGATATGTTCAATTAATACAAAATATTTGTTTGCTATGTTCAACTGTGTTGTGATGTGTTCATCAAATAGGGGGAGTTTGTTGGGAAGATGATCTCATCAGTTTAGATTTGATGAGACAAAGTTAAGTTTGTAAGATGTGTTCTACATATAACTTAAACAGAATTATGAAGCTTAGTCAGACTGAACACTTATAGTGATTCAGACTGAGTATAAGCTGAGTGTAAGCTGTAAATATGTTTGATCAGCTTAGACTATATGTTAGTAAGATTATCAATATGTTTGATAAACTGTATGTGTCACCTGAGATATATATATTGAGTTTCAGCTTGATGAGTTTCAAGCTGAGTGACTCAACGTGTATACTGAGTCAGCTCAATAGAGTTGCTAAATATGTTTTGGTTAACTCTTTAGACTTCAAAGGATGTGTTAAAAATTAGACGTGTTAATCCATGTTTGTATTCGGGTTTGTTCTCGAAGAACTCAGCTTGATGAGTTTCAAGCTGAGTAACTCAGCCTGACTAAAGAAGTCAGTTTAAAAGAATTTAAATATGTTTTAAATTCTGTTTTAACTGTCTATATCTACGGGAAGGATAAGAAAACATCAGAATCAAGATTGAAGATTGAAGACTCAAGATAAGAAGATTCAAGATTCAAGATTCAAGATTCCGAGTCATCCGGTAGTTAGTTAGCAAATTAGGATAAGTCGAATTTGTTAGGAACCGTACGAACAGGATTATAAATACTTATCTCCTGATAAGTTTAGAGGTACGACTCAGATACGAAAACAACTTTGTGTTGCAGAGTCAAAAAACCTCACCTTATCGTATGTGTTACGATTCTTGAATCACTGTTTGTCAATTCAACGCGATCAAGATATTCACAGATTGCCAAGCTATTCGTGTGTTCAAATACTCACATCAGTTGTGATATTGGTAAGTAATCAATGTGTGTAAATCCTGTTTAGAGAGTCGTCAGTATCTGTAATCTTAAGTTGAATATAGATAGCTAAGTTTGAAAGATTGAGAGATTTATATTAGGTGTTTACATATCAAGATTTGCTTACTTGATAGAGTATGTAATCATCTTATTATTAATGAAAAGAAAAGCATTCGATTGTGGTTTGACTTACTTTGTGTAACACTTTTATTTGATTTGTTCAATTTCCGCATAAAGTGTATTCAACCCCCCTTCTACACACCTGTTGCTTGTTGTTATTATCACCAGGGGACCAACAGTTCAATTACTATTTGATTAGTTGAAACATAAAATCTTAATAAGTTTTAGATTTAAACCATAATTCTTTTAAACAAACTTAAGAACTGTTTGGTGGTTTTGTCATCATCAAATAGAGGGAGTTTGTTGGGAAGATGATCTCATCAGTTGAAATTTGATGAGACAAAGTTAAGTTTGTTGGATATATTCTAGATATAACTTAAACAGAATTATGAGGCTTGATCAGGCTGAACACGTATAGTATTTCAGACTGAGCATAAGCTGTATATAGGCTGAGCATAATTTCGATCAGCTTATACTATATCTTAGTAAGATTATTAGTATCTGTGATAATCTGTGTATGTCACCTAAGATATATATTGAGCTTTCAGCTTGATGTGTTTCAAGCTGAGTGACTCAGCGTATATATTGAGTGGGATCAACAGAGTTGCTAACTAAGTTCTGGCTATCTCTTAGGACTTCAAAGGATGAGTTTATTAATATACGTGTTAGTTCATGTTGATTTTCGAGTGTGTTCTCGAAGAACTCAGCTTAATGAGTTTCAACCTGAGTAACTCAGTCCGAGTAAGAAGTCAGCCTAAAGAAAATTTATATATGTTTTAAATTTATCTTTTTAACTCTCTATATCGATGGGAATGATAAGAAGACTTCAGAATCAAGATTGAAGATTGAAGACTCAAGATAAGAAGATTCAAGATTCCAAGTTATCCGGTAGTTAGTTAGCAAATTAGGATTAGTCCAGTTTGTTACGAACCGTAGTTAGTTATAAATACTTATCTTCCTGATAAGTTTAGAGGTACGACTACAACGACGATTACAACTAAGTGTTGCAGAGCCAAATACCTCACCTCAACCGTATGTGTTACGATTCTTGAATCACTGTTTGTCAGTTCAATGCGATCAACATATTCACATATTGCCAAGCTATTTGTGTGTTAAATCCCACTCTGAAGCCACCCCTAGTATGCCCACTGCTAATAGGGAGAATTTCCAAACCTACACCAGGAAAACAGCCAAAGTTGGTGCCATCTCTAAAGGCATCACTAGAGCTGAGATCATACTGATCCCTCCACCCGCAGGATTTGAGGGGGAGACACCTACTCTTCAGGTGTCAACCTCGAGGCTCATTACAACCCAAAAGCCTAAGCAGGGTGTGGTGTATACTCAACCCACACTCTCCAGAGCCATGGGAGAGCCTGTTACTGTGCCTAAACAGACACACTTAGGTAACATTGAAAAAAATGACCATCCCAGGGTCAATCACCCCCCTCCAAACCAATAAGCCAACCACCTACCCATACACTTCACGTTTCTAGCCCAGTTACTTCTCTTCACTTCTCACACCCACTTGCACGACCTGTCAATGTTTCATCTCAACACCAAGATGAATCACAGGGTCTACACTCTGGTGCAAATGAGTTTGAGGGTATACACCAACCCTTAGATGATGCACCCACATACTCACCTACTGTTGTTCTTGACTCTTTTTCATCATAGGATAAACTTTTTGAGTCTAAGGACAAGGCTCCTCAGGCGTTCAACAGTTAAAGCAGTATTTAGCAGCTCAGTTTGGTCTGTTCCATCTCAAACAGAAGAAGAACAAACGCAAAATCTATCAAAAACTTGATAAGCTGACTAATGAAGTTAAAGATATTGCCTCTGCGGTTGCTACCCTATCTGAAAGAAAGACTTCAACCCCTGGTGATGATGACAAAAAGGGGGAGAAGAGTCAAGCTAGCGCTGATTTGGTTCAAGCTGAAGCTTTACTGGAATTAGAAAAAGGAGTAGAGAGGCAAGCTCAGTTTGAGGGGGAGCTGGAGATAGAGAAAGAGGAACATGCAGCTAAGAAACAAAAAGTAACATCATCTGAGTCTGAAGATGAAGCTGACAGTGTTCCTGAGACTGAGCAAGAAACAACAAGGCTTATGATTGAAATGCTCGAGCAAGAGGAAGCCAATGAGTTAGGCATGTCACTTGAAGAGCTGAGAAAGAGAAAATAGAAGGAGTCAAAGGACCAAGAAAAAGAAAAATAGAGAAAATCTTTGGCTCAGGCTGAGGCTGACTACACTGGTCCAAGACCTGATTTTGTCCCATATATTTATGCAGAAATTCAGGAATGTTATTTCAGATGGAGATTCAGTGAAGAGATCAAAGGCATGACCTTGAGCAGAATCGATGGAGCCATCATCCACAACTTTTAATTTGAATAAAAATCTACAATGGGGGTGGACCTGAGATATGTTCACAGGATGGGTTACATAGAGTGGAATAGATTTCTGATGATGCTCAAGATGTTCCAAAGAAGTCAAATCAAACAAGAGATGTTTGCTGAAGTTTCTAAGCTAATAAATTGAGCTGAGGAGCTGAGATATGTTCCTGTTCCTGGTCTGCAATGGGAGAAATTATTCGAGGTACCTGAAGGTGTGGAGTTCAAAGAAAATCAATTTATTGATGCACCTGTTTAGGGATTTATGTTTAAGGATCGGGCAGGAAAACCTAGTTTAATCAAGCTGAATGAAATTTGCTACATAAAAACTAAGGATGCCATACATATTCTAAGCTGTTGTGGTGATGATAGTTCAAATCAATTTGTTAAGTACAAACTAAACAAGATCATCAAAGTCTAACATAAGGAACTTAAAGGGAATGTAGAAGCTAAGAGGTTGCTATATGAAATTACCAAAGAAATCATCAACTGGGAACTTCTACATCCTGAGTTCATAAGATAATAGATTAGTTCTACTGTATAAATTAGATTAGTTCTAATTTTGTAAGCACTAAGTGTGCATGATTTGAGTGATCAAAACTTTTGTATTATGATATGTTCAAGTAATACAAGTGTTAGTTTGATATGTTCAATTGTATTATGATATGTTCAAAATTATTATTCTGATAAGTTCAGCTTGAATGAATAATTGATTAGTTCTTATTCATTAATATGTTTAGTTGATTTGTTCAACATTAAAGTGTTGGAGTATGCCCACTGATGCACGTATGCCATAAGTATCACTACTGATAATGTATGGGCCTATTGGGTCACACACCGGGGACCTATCTCGACAGCCTAATAAGTGGAGGGCCCAATGGTACAAAATGGTAAGATTGGTGTGCTGGCGAATACTGCGACGCGGAGCACTTAAGGACACGCGGCGCGGAGTTTCCGCGGCGCGGAAACTTACGGGCCCGCGGCGCGGAATTTTATCTGACAGCATGCAGCTTTTTGCTTTTCACCTCCACTCTTGCCCAATGGGTGGGCTAACGTGTGCAGAAGTCGGAGGCCGGCTTTGGGGAGAGGAAGTGGCATTTTAGAGTTTATAAAACACCCTCATTTGTCCTTCTCTTCAATCTTTGCAAAAACCCACATATACACTTAGTCTTGAGAACTATAAGAGTGTTCTTGTGAGTTCAAAAGGGCCATCCGAATTTCTGCTATCAAGGGCTGTTCTTGTGGTGATTTCTACTGGAAGAAGATCATCCAAGCTTGCTAGTAAAAGGAGAAAGGACCATACCCGGGGTGGACTTCGATAGAGGAGAGCTTCTTTGCTCTCTTGTTCATCATCACCTCACATCCGATTTTCTGGAGCTTAGGAGCAAGGGTATAACCTCTTCTCTTTCTGTTTCACATGTTGCTTAAGTTAGCTATAGAGTTTGGTCCATGGTTTGGGGTTTTATGCTTTGATTACTAGTACTTTATGCTTTGTATGTTGTACCTTGTTGCTTCCGCTGTGTACATAGAACCCCAACAGTGGTATCAGAGCCACCTCTATACTACTTTAGCACATGGTGGCCTGAAAAACCCGAAAATAATTAGTCTTGTTTTCTGTTCGTCAGTTTCCGCGGCGCGGAACCCTTGTGGAACCGCGGCGCGGAATGTCGCTGTACAGACTGTTTGTTTTTTAACTTTGTTTTAAATAGAAAAATTATTTTTTGGGTTTTTGGCACTGATTTTTGGTTTCTGGATTCTGTCCAGAAATTAAAAAAATTTGTTTTGAAGTTGCCTTGTATAATGGTTGGTGTATTTATATGTGGATTATTATTTTGGCATGAAAATAAATAATTGCATATACTTACATTATGAATTTATGAATATGTTTCACTAAAAATGGTTTGGTGTTACTAGTGCATAAATACATGGGATTATTTTGTGCCTTGAGTGTTTTAAATAATCTTAACCATTATACATAAGTTTATATGGTCTTTGTGTGGCACACCATGTTGTTGATGTTGTTGTTGTAATTGTTCACTAGTGAACCTGTTTTGTTGGTAACCCTAGAAAAATGCCCTAGACCTTGTGGATGTTTGGTTATATGTTTTATTATTCATTCATTTGGTGAATTTGGGTCACAATGGTTTCTAATAATAATTTATTTATTTATTTGGTATGTAATTGTTTTGTGGCTTGCATGCCATTTAAATATTCCATATTATGTAATTGTACTAGAAAATAGGATTTGTGGCTTGCATGCCATTTATTTAATTTTCTATGTAATTGTAATATGGAGTAACCATCGGGAGTCCATGGAGTGAATTCTTGGCGAACACGTAATCCGGAAGGCCCAATGGAGGTGGCGGGTTTAGTGGGAGCACATCCAAGTCAAGGAGTTTTTGTCCTTAGATGACTTGTTTTTCCCGTAGTGGCTCACGGGAAAAACACATAGGTTTTAGGGGCATGGTTACCAACCTTATGTATGCGTGTGATGGTTTTATTAAATATTGTTTATGCATGAGTTGTAGGACTATTGCATGCTAGACAATTTTTGACAAATAATAAAACCAAAGAGTTTTAAAAATGGTTTAACAACTCTCGCGCGCACACTTGATTAACAAACGGATTTAAATTGGTTTAGTACCCGACTAGTGAAAACTTTTGGTTATTGTCACTTTTGTTAATCAAACTCAAAATGGTTTTTTAACCGGAAAACTAAAATCCCGTTTTCTAAATGTAAATCGCACACCACCCATAAGATGACACCGCCCAAATCTAGTCGTGTAAGGGTTGATCGTCGAGCTCTAGCCGAGATTGCCTTTGCCATGAGCTGTGTGGAAGGCGCGTGTGGCAACTCGCAAGGTCGATTGTCGAGCTCTAGCCGAGTCTGCCATTGGGTCGTCGAGCTCTAGCCGAGGTTGATTTACAATTTCAAATTAATCTTTCATATGGTCGTCGAGCTCTAGCCTAGGTCATGTAAAATATTAATTTGGGATTGGTGTGGAGGGATCAAACATACCAAACTTGGCACAATGGTTGTCAAGTAGGATCCCGCAAGGAACTAAGAGTTGCAATAATGGATTGCAATCGGTCAATGGTTTCCGGCCTAAATAACTTTGCCACGTGATCCGCGGAAAACCCGACACGGTGCAAGGTGAAATAAGGTTCTTAGCCCTTGTTAAAATAGTTGTTTTTCATTAAACATTTGGGGTAATTATTTTAACGAGGATTTCAATCAAACTAACCAAATCTACTTTGCTTATTATAGATGGCATCAACTAGCACCAACCACACCACGTCAAACATATCCTTAAGAGTGTTTCTCGAGAAGGATAAGCTCGATGGGACCAATTTTATGGATTGGTCACGGCAACTACGGATTGTCCTCCGTCATGAGTACAAGTTGGCCACCATTGAGGAACCCATCCCCGAGGTCCCTGCATCCAATGCGAGTAGGGTCGTTAGAGAGGCTTATGAAAAACGCCTCAAAGACATCACCGAGGTTACTTGCCTCATGCTTAGCACTATGAGCTCCGACTTGCAAAAGTCGATGGAGCACTTGAGTGCTTATGACATGATGCGCGAGTTGTCGGACATGTTCCAACAACAAGCCAAGCAAGAACGGTATGGTTGTCTCAACGACCTTCTCGGTTGCCGGTTGCATGAGGGCGGGAACGTGTCCCACCACGTTCTAAAGATGAAAGCGTTGGTGGAACGCCTCGAGAGGTTGGGATTTGCCATATCGAGAGAGATGGCGGTAGACTTGATTCTACTGTCTCTCCCACCGTCATATGATCAATTTGTTGTGAGTTATCATATGCATGGGATGGAAAAATCCCTCATGGAATTGCATGGTATACTGCGGACCGCTGAGTCAAACATGACCAAGCAAAATCCATCTACCTCCGTTCCTGTCTTGGCCATCAAGGAGGGTGAGTCCAACAGGAGGAAGAAACCGGTCTCTACCCCGAAAGGGAAAGGCAAGGGTAAGGTTAGGGCTCCCAAGCCGAACCCTGCCCCGGAGCCGAAGCCGAAGGGACTTATCCCTCAAGCTAAGACTCCGGAGGAGGCGATTTTCTTATTCTGCGGGGCTAAAGGACACATGCGCCGGAGCTGCCCTAAGTACCTAGAGGGCCTGAAGAAGCTACGAGCTTCGGGAGCGGGCGCTTCTACTTCAGGTACGTTTGTGATTGAACTCCATCATACTTCTACATCTAATGGCTGGGTTTTAGATACCGGCTATGGCACTCACATTTGTAATATGGTGCAGGTGCTTAAGGGAAGTAGAAGGCTGAGAGATGGGGAGCTGGAGCTAACAATGGGAAACAAAGAGGTTATCCCGGTGGTAGAGAAAGGAAGTGTGGAGCTTACTTTCAAGACCGGCTTATCTATTATTTTGAAAGATGTATGGTATTCGCCACTTGTGGCAAGAAACATTTTATAATTTTATGCTTTGTATGACGATGGATATTTGTTTAAATTTGAAAATGGTTTTATCTTATGCTTTAAAAATGATGTTTGTTATTTTAAAGCTTATCCATGTCGTGGTATATACGAAGCCGATGCATACATAGAAAATAATAGAGCAATCATGAACATTGATTCTGGATCCAAAAATGGTTTGGATAAGTTTTCCTTATGCCATAGTCGTCTTGGCCATATAAACGAGAAACGCATCACCAAGCTCCAATCGGATGGGATCTTGGAATCCTTTGACCTCGGGTCAAATGAAGTATGCGAATCCTGTTTATTAGGCAAGATGACTAAGTCACCCTTTACCGGTGTGGGTGAAAGGGCTAAATGCTTGTTGGAAATAGTGCATACGGATGTATGCGGTCCGTTCAAGCATGTTACAAGGAATAACTGAAGATACTTCGTTACGTTTACTGATGATTTCAGTAGATATGGATATGTCTACTTGATTAGGCAAAAGTCTGAGGCCTTTGAGGTCTTTAAGACATTCCAAAACGATGTCCAGAATCAATTGGGCAAGACTATCAATGTACTCCGCTCCGATAGGGGAGGCGAGTACTTGATCTCGGAGTTCCGTGATCATCTTGTTAGTTGTGGGATTATTTCACAACTAACTCCTCCTAGGACGTCACAATTGAATGGTGTCGCCGAGCGGACGAATCGGACATTGTTAGATATGGTCCGGTCGATGATGAGTCGCACGGAAGTACCTATTAGCTTTTGGGGGTACGCTCTCGAGTCGGCGGTAAGGATCCTTAACCTCGTACCGACAAAGAAGGTCCAAAAGACACCTTATGAGATGTGGCATGGAGTTGCTCCAAAGATAGCATATCTCAAGGTTTGGGGATGTCCTGCCTTCGTGAGACGAGACTTCATTGGGTATCCAACCGGAGGCATGGGATATTTATTCTACAAACCTTCCGAAAACAAAGTGTTTATCGCGAGAAGGGCTGTGTTCCTTGAAAGGGAACTCATATCCATGCAATCAGGTAAGAGGATTGATCTTGATGAAATTCAAGAACCCAATGAGGAAGGGACAAGTGTCGGCACTAGCAATCAACCTAAAGTGGTTGAAACCGAGCAAGAGAATGCGTCGGTACCTGACAACACTTCATTAATTCCTCGTAGGTCCGGTAGACCACGTCAAGATCCAGAGAGATATGGGTTTCTCATATCTGAGGGCAATGACTTATTGGTGGATCATGATGAACCGACCAACTACCGGGAAGCCGTAGCGGGCAGTGAGTCTGCTAGGTGGAGGGAAGCAATGGAGAGTGAGATGCAATCCATGTCGGATAACCAAGTATGGGAATTGGTTGATCCTATACCCGGGTATAAGACAGTGGGATGTAAATGGGTCTTCAAGAAGAAGACCGGCATGGATGGAACTGTAGATACCTTCAAAGCCCGACTGGTGGCTAAAGGTTTCACGCAAACTCATGGGATTGACTATGAGGAAACCTTTTCACCAGTGGCCATGTTGAAGTCTATCCGAATACTCATGGCCATATCTGCGTTTTATGATTACGAGATATGGCAAATGGATGTAAAAACCGCCTTCCTTAACGGGAAGCTAAATGAAGAGGTGTTTATGACACAACCCGAGGGTTTTGTACATCCTGAGTATCCTGATAGAGTCTGCAAGTTAAAGAAGTATATTTATGGACTTAAACAAGCATCTCGTAGCTGGAACCTGTGCTTTGATGAGAAAATAAAAGAGTTTGGATTTTCGAAAAGCAAGGATGAACCATGCGTATATGTCAGGGCTAGTGGGTGCGCTGTAGTATTCCTTGTCCTATATGTAGATGATATTCTACTTATTGGAAACGACGTCCCAACCTTGAAAGAGGTTAAGACTTTTCTTGGGAGTTGTTTTTCTATGAAGGACTTGGGAGATGCGGCGTATATCTTGGGCATAAAGATCTATAGAGATAGATCTAAAAGGCTAATAGGGCTTAGCCAAAGTGCATATGTCGACAAGGTCTTGAAGCGATTCAAGATGGAGGACTCTAAGAGGGGTAACACCCCTATGTTGCATGGAGTGACTTTGAGCAAGTCTCAATGTCCTTGTTCCAAAGAGGAACTTGACGTAATGAAGAGGGTTCCAAATGCTTCGGCAGTGGGATCAATCATGTACGCCATGCTATGCACTCGTCCTGATGTATCGTGTGCCTTGAGCATGACGAGTAGATATCAGGCTAATCCCGGGCAAGCCCATTGGACTGCGGTCAAGAACATTTTCAAGTATATTCGGAGGATAAAGGAGATGTTCTTGGTATATGGTGGTAAGGAAGAGCTTAGAGTACATGGTTACTCTGACGCTAGCTTCCAAACTGATAAGGACGACTGCCGATCACAATTGGGATTCGTGTTCCTTCTCAATGGTGATGCTATAAGTTGGAGGAGCTCCAAGCAAGACACCGTAGCTGATTCAACTACCGAGTCGGAGTACATTGCGGCTAGTGAAGCAGCTAAAGAGGCGGTTTAGATGAGGAAGTTCATCCAGGATCTTGGAGTGGTTCCTAGCATATCCGACCCTATTGAGATCTTCTGTGACAATGAGGGTGCGGTGGCTTTAGCTAAGGAACCAAGGGCTCATAAGCGGATGAGGCACATTCCTCGCAAATACCACTTCATCAGAGATGTTATTGAGAGTGGTGATATTGCCATCAGCAGAGTAGCATCGGAGGGCAATTTGGCTGATCCGTTCACTAAACCGTTGTCACAAGCTGTACATGATTCTCACACTAGAGATATAGGTGTTAGATTCGCAAGTGACTTGGTTTGAGTGTAATGTTTGGTTTATGTTTGATTTGTATTTGTACTTTGGGAACGCTAAGCAGTATTGTATTTCATTCTATATTGATTATTAAATGTGATTTAATGATACGCCGAGGGCGAATATTTTATGAATCCTTACTGTGTTCCATCTTAGCATGTTTAATACTTCCCAGAATGCTTTTTCATTCTAAATGTCCACAGTCGGTCATTCTTCATGGGGAGGAAGTTTGAGATAAGACTGAGGGAAGTGGTTGGTCGCTATCTAATAATGGATTAGATAAAAGAGACGCAACACTTCGCCTGTGCTTGCAATGGCCAAGTGACTGGATGACCCGCACCTGAACTTACTTCATGGTTTCTGTCACGAGTAAGTCAGGATGATAATATCATTTTGTCCTTAGACTGGAAATACATGTGTTCCAAAGCATGGATCTGCTTTGCCTTAATTGCTTTCAAACGCAGTTCGTAACTGGCTGTTATAAAGGGAGCTTTTAGGTAAAGTATGGTGTATGTAGCAGAGCAATGTAGTCGAAGGGATTCGTTCCTCTAGTTTTAGAGAAATATCCTTGGGCCCCTCGATGATTGATAGCTGACGTAAAATGCATGGCCATGCTCAAGTTGCAATGATGTTTGATCGATTGCAACTAGTTTTTGGGTCACCATCAATCAAGATCGAGAAACATAATCGTGAACGATCTGGAGATTGACATTTAACCATGTCTCGTGTTCACACGGATATCGCGAACGAAGGGATAAATGATCACTTATCTATAGGACCATTTCGTAACTGATTCTGGATTTGGTTTTTGACAAAAACCTATACTGACTTGGGGGCAGAGATTCCTAGCTAGAGGCCGCTCTTTGTCTGTGGTCTTAGGGTACGGTGTGTCATCTGCAAGTGGGAGTTTGTTGGAGTATGCCCACTGACGCACGTACGCCATAAGTATCACTACTGATAATGTATGGGCCTATTGGGTCACACACCGGGGACCTATCTCGACAGCCTAATAAGTGGAGGGACCAATGGTGTCAAAATGGAAAGATTGGTGTGCTGGCGAATACCGCGACGCGGAGCACTTAAGGACACGCGACGCGGAGTTTCCGCGGCGCGGAAACTTACGGGCCCGCGGAGCGGAATTTCATCTGACAGCATGCAGCTTTTTGCTTTTCACCTCTACTCTTGCCAAATGGGTGGGCTAACGTGTGCAGAAGTCTGTGGCCGGCTTTGGGGAGAGGAAGTGGCATTTTAGAGTTTATAAAACACCCTCATTTGTCCTTCTCTTCAATCTTTGCAAAAACCCACATATACACTTAGTCTTGAGAACTATAAGAGTGTTCTTGTGAGTTCAAAAGGGCCATCCGAATTTCTGCTATCAAGGGCTGTTCTTGTGGTGATTTCTACTGGAAGAAGATCATCCAAGCTTGCTAGTAAAAGGAGAAAGGACCATACCCGGGGTGGACTTCGATAGAGGAGAGCTTCTTTACTCTCTTGTTCATCATCACCTCACATCCAATTTTCTGGAACTTAGGAGCAAGGGTATAACCTCTTCTCTTTCTGTTTCACATGTTGGTTAAGTTAGCTATAGAGTTTGGTCCATGGTTTGGGGTTTTTTGCTTTGATTACTAGTACTTTATGCTTTGTATGTTGTACCTTGTTGCTTCCGCTGTGTACATAGAACCCCAACATAAAGTTGGTATGTTTCACTTATAATTGATAAGTTCAATTAAAATTGAAAAGTTCAATTAATATTTGATTAGTTCAAATGTAAAATCTTAATAAGTTTGAGATTTAAAACATAATTCTGTTAAAAAAACATAAGAACTGTTTGGTGGTTTTAGCATCATCAAATAGGGGGAGTTTGTTGGGAAGATTATCTCATCGGTTGAGATTTGATGAGACAAAGTTAAGTTTCTTAGATATGTTCTAGATATAACTTAAACAGAATTATGAGGATTGATCAGACTGAACACTTATAGTGTTTCAGACTGAGCATAAGCTGAATATAAGCTGAGCATATTTTCGATCAGCTTATACTATATCTTAGTAAGATTATCACTATGTATGATAAGTTGTGTATGTCACCTAAGATATATATTAAGCTTTCAGCCTGATGTGTTTCAAGCTGGGTGACTCAACGTATATACTGAGTCAGCTCAACAGAGTTGCTAAATAAGTTCTAGCTAACTCTTAGGACTTCTAAGGATGAGTTTATTAATATACGTGTTAGTTCATGTTGGTTTTCGAGTTTGTTCTCGAAGAACTCAGCTTGATAAGTTTCAAGCTGAGTAACTCAGTCCGAGTAAGAAGTCAGCCCAAAGAAAATTTAAATATGTTTTAAATTTGTCTTTTTAAGTCCCTATATCTACGGGAAGGATAAGAAGACTCAAGAATCAAGATTGAAGATTGAAGACTCAAGATAAGAAGATTCAAGATTCAAGATTCCGAGTTATCCGGTAGTTAGTTAGCAAATTAGGATTAGTCCTGTTTGTTAGGAACCGTAGGAACATGATTATAACTGCTTATCATCGTGATAAGTTTAGAGGTACGACTACGAAACGATTACAAAGCCAAATACCTCACCTCAACCGTATGTGTTACGATTCTTGAATCACTGTTTGTCAGTTCAACGTGATCAAGATATTCACAGTTAGCCAAGCTATTCGTGTGTTTGAATACTCACATTAGTTGTGAGATTGGTAAGTTTTCAATTTGTGATTAAATCCTGTTTAGAGAGTCGTCCAGTATCTACAATCATATGTTGATTATAGATAGCTAAGTTTGAAAGATTGAGAGATTTATATTAGGTGTTTACATATCAAGAGTTGCTTACTTGATAGAGTCTGTAATCATCTTCTTATTAATGAAAAGCAAAGCATTCGATTGTGGTTTGATTTACTATGTAACACTTTATTTTGATTTGTTCAATTTCCGCAGAAAGTGTATTCAACTTCTACACATCTGTTGCTTGTTGTTATTCTCACCAAGGGACTAACAGTGAGCACACGAGGTATGCTGTAATATGACTTGATATGTTGTATTATTTGTTGAATATGATGCATGCATGCAACTTGACCTGAATGGGTTGTATATGTTAATTGTAGCTTGTCCGGACATTGATTGGTTCATGATTGAGGTCAGTCGGTCGGGCTAGATTCCAGGGCTCCATCGGGACACGAAATGGGGAATTGACGGGGTTCTTGGTGTAAGCCAGAACTGGTTGTGTTGATCTGTCTCCTTTACCCGTTGGGTAGTGTTAGGGTTCGTGGTTCATCGCATCGGAAGCATGCAAGTCCAAAATCGGAAATTTCAAAACAAATCGAAAACCACAAAGTGAACCCCACAAGTGAATCAATCTCTAAAGCTAAGAAATGCAACAAAAGGAAGAAGAGAAGAGAGAGATTATACCCAGCAAGATCCTCTGGAGTTGATGAAGAAAACGAATCCGAGCAATGGCAACTTCTTCTCTATCAAAGTCCACCCCGAGAAAACCGTGATCTTCTTGTACTAGAAAGCCATGAGCATTCCTTCACTTATGAAGAATGCCTCCTGGAACAATAACCAAATAACTCCAGGAACTCTCACTTGTGATCTCCCTCTCAAACACTCACAAGAACAACCAAGTGTTTTCTTATGTGTGTGTATTTTCACCTTAACCTCTAGAGAGAAATTAGAGAGTTTACATGTGTTTTTAATCTGCCTCTACAGTCCCCTGGAGTTACCCAAGCCCGGACCTAGAAGACCCCAATTAACCACACATGCATTGGTGGAGCATGGAGGTGGAGGGAATAAAGTTGTAAACTGTCAGATGGGTTAGTGCCGCTAACCGCCCAAACATAGCGCCGCTAACCACTTAAGGTTAGCGGCGCTAACGCGGCTGAGTTAGCGACAACAGGGGTTAGCTTCGTAACCCTTCCAGATTACCAACTCTTCTTTAATTATTCATTTCCAACCCTCCCTTTTAGGTTGTTGTCAAGATCAACCCCCGGCGTGTGACCCGATAGGCCCATACATCATTGGTTGTGATCATTTGGCGTACGTGTGTCAGTGTGCATACTCCAACAGGTAGACTGCTCTTCGCACCCCCAAGTGCGATTGGTTGCGGCTGATTCCCCGGCTAGGCTTGTTGAGCAGGGCTCGCTACCCTACGATACATGACACTTGCTGACATGATTGGCGATCCGCGATATGATAGGATAGCCCTGTGTGCTGTTCCTATATGTGATAGCCTGCTTGTTGACGCATATGTGTAATCTATGCTCACTAGCTAGTTGTAGCTACGGTGCATGTTTTCCCTTTTTTGAAGCTTGATGTTATATGGCCTGGTATGGCGGGCACTGATGGTAGGTTGTTGTATATATCTTTTGGGGAACAAACATGTTGTCTTTTTGGTATCCGATGGTCTGTTTAGATGGTAACGCTTGTCAATTTCAAACTTGGTATATTCTTTTGACGTAAATAGCAGCCAAGTCAACTAACGATACTTTTTGTAAATGGAGTTTACTTCCGCTGCATGCTTTAGATAATCCTGGTTTAAAAAGTTTAAATTAACCCTAATTTTAAGCTCGTGAAGGTCGGCGTTACAAGTAGGTATTAGAGCCTAAGTTTGAGCAATTAGGTACTCGTTGAAGTTTTCAATCTCAAGCTCGGGCCCGACCATCGTTAAGTGTTCCAATTGGGGTAATTGGGGATGAGTTGAGCGTTATGTTACTATCGTATGTGGTAGACTAACTGTAGTGTTAGTAATTGTTGAATAAATGGTGTACTAAATGTGGTTTACGTGTATATTAAGTTAAGTAGAAAATGGCAAAACGACGAGCTATAACTGAGGATGCTCTTAAGCATATGGAGGATGAGGCCTCTCGTACTCATCCGGAAGCTAAGGATGAATCTTCCCAAGATAATACCGAGGCTCCGAGGCATGACCCAGATTAGGCGGCGTATGTTCGACACCTGGAGGAAGAGCTTCGACTGACAAAGGAGCTTTTGTTGGAAGCGGTCAAAAGAATGAAGCAGAAACAATGTTCCTACAAGAAGTTTCTTTCTTGCTGTCCTAAGGAGTTCTAGGGTAGTGATAATCTTTCGGATACCATATGATGGCTTTGTAAGACTGATCAGGTGTTCGAGTCTTGCGAGTGTGAACCGGAATACCGTGTCAAGTATGCGGTAAGGTTGTTAATGTTAGAGATATGCCCACTAATGAACGTATGCCATAGACTGCTGCTGATGATGTATGGGCCTATTAGGTCATACACCGGGGTTAAACCTGACAGCAACTTAAATTAAGGGACCAAATATGACAAAAGACAAAAGTTGACATTGCAGGCCTCGTTAGTGCCGCTAACTCTTAAGGGTTAGCGCCGTTAAGTTCTAAAGGTTAGCGCCGCTATGGCTGCATGTACTTTGTGTCAAATCACTGGCAGGCCCCGTTAGCGCCGCTAACCATTTTGAGATAGCGCCGCTAACTCTAGGTTAGCGCCGCTAACCCTGCAGCTGGCTTTTTGTCAAATCACCACCCAAAGTGGCCAATGCATGTGGGACTCATGGAATCTACTATGGCCGGCCTTTGAGGGGTTATTTGAGTCTGGAGGCAGTAGAGACACTAAAAAGGGGAGAATTTTTTTTGTTCATGTTCTTCTCTCAACTTTATCTCTAAGTGTTCTACACACACTACACTCTCTTTGGTGCTACCAAGACCAAGAGAGAACTCTAGAGAAGGTAACTCCAGATTTGGTCTCCATTGTTGCTGTTCCTAAGTGATATTCAAGTTGAAGTATCACAAGGCTTGCTAGCACTCGTGGTTTGGCTTGCTCCCGGGGTATACCTCAATAGAAGATCCATGATTTCGTTCTTGGAGGATAACTACCACGACTATTGGGAGAATTCTGGAGCTAAGGAGAAAGGTATAACAACCTCTTTCCTTTTCAAGTTGCATTTCTATACATTAGAGTTTGGTCCATTTTGGGATTTCTTGTTTTCATGTTTTATTGGCTTGTACTATGGGCTGTTTTTGTTGTACTTGCTTCCGCTGCTTTGCCCACGAAATCCCAACAGTGGTATCAGAGCCACCTCTATGTTAGATTTGCACTTGGTGGCTTGAAAAACCCCGAAGTCAAAAAGGTAGTTTTCTGTTCGAACAAGGTTAGCGGCGCTAACCTCGGGTTAGCGGTGCTAACTCATAAATGTTAGCGGCGCTAACGCGCTGGAACAGTTTTGGTTTCAAAGTTAAAATCAGTTTTGGTCTCGGGAATTTTTAGCTTTTTTTGTGATTCTGGATTTGTTTTCCAGATTTGTTTTGGTAATTTTATTACCATCTTGTTTGGTTAGTTGTATGTGATAGATTTGAAATTGGTAACCTTGCCTTTGACCTTGTGGTTGACTTTGTGTGTTTGGATGCAATTTGGTGATTTAATATCACATATGGGCTGTAATATTTATTAAAATTGTTATATGTGTAATAATATTGTGGCTTGCATGCCATTTCATTAATCCGTGTATTTGTACTAGATAAATAGGAAATTATTGTGGCTTGCATGCCAATTCAATTTCTATTGTATTTGTTGTACAATTTGGATGAAAACACACAAGATGAAGTCGGAAGGAGATGGAGCGTGTCCATAGAAGCCGGTGAAGTCCATTGGAGATAGCGGTTCTAGTGGGAGCTCGCATTGAAGACCTTCCGTCCCTTAGTTGACCACGTTCTACCCGTTTTGGCTCACGGGAAGAACGCATAGGATTTATGGCAAGGGTTACCAATTTATTTCGTATATATGCGTGTGATGTGATTTTATTTAATTCTTGCATGGTTTGCTTAGGATTCGCATGCTAGAAAATTTTTCCGAAATTAATAAAATCACAAGAGTTTTGGTATAAATGGTTTACAACTCTCGTGCGCGCTCACATACAAGATTAACTCACCTAGTGAAAATAGGTTTTGTTACTAAATAAGTTAATCTGTAACCAATCCGAAAACAAAAGCCCGTTTTCATAAAAACGTAAATCTTGCGCCATCCAAAAGATGACACCACCCAAATCTAGTGAAGCATGGAGTGATTGTCGAACTTAGCACGAGTTATTCCATGTAGATCTGTGTGGAAGGTGAGTGTGGGATCTTGAAATTAACGGTTGTCGAGCTTAGTACGAGCCGGTAGTCGAGGTATCACCGTGTATCTTGTTGGACGATTTACAATTGCAAATTAAAGTCCTTGAGTGATTGTCGAGCTTAGCACGAGTCAACCAAGAATTTTAATTGGGAATTGGTGCAAGTAGGGATCAAACATGCCAAACGACCGATGGTTGTCGTAGGATCCCGCAAGTGTCTAAGAGTTGCACTAGAGATTGCAATCGGTAAAATAGTTATTGGCCTAAATAGCTCCATGAAGTGATCCGCGGCAACCCCGTCATGAATTGGAGTGAAATATGGTTCTTAGCCCTTGTTAAAATATTTTTCGAGACGATATGGGTAATTATTTTAACGAGGATTCAAATCAAACTAACTAATTCGTGTACTCTACTTTAATATAGGATGTCGAATCAAAACCACAACACGTAAAATTTTTCACTTCGTATGATTCTACAAAGGGTGAAACTCACGGAAGTGAACTTTGTTGACTGCCTTAGGCAATTGAGAATTGTCCTACGTGCCGAGTCTAAGTTGCACATCCTTGAGGAACCCCTTCCTGAACCACCTGCTATCAATGCGGAATGAGCTGTCCGATATGCGTATGAAAAGCGTGTTCGGGATACGCACGATGTTGCTTGTCTTATGTTATCAAGTATGAGTTTAGAATACGAAAGCAATTTGAGCACATGACTGTGTATGACATGATTAACAAGCTGAAGGATGTTTTCCGACAGCAAGTTAGGCAAGAACATTTTGAGTGTGTTAAAAGTCTAACCGGTTGTAAGATGCGGGAAGGCGGGAGTGTAAGTGCCCATGTTTTGAAGATGAAATCATACATGGACCATATGGAGAGATTAGGTTTTCCTATAGGGAGGGAGCTTGGTGTGAATTTCATACTTCAGTCTCTGCCCGCCACATATGAAAAGTTTGTAAAGGACTATCATATGCATGGAAAGGAAATGTCAATAGATGAATTGCTTAGAATGTTGAAGGTTGTAGAATCTAACATGTCCAAGCATACATCATCCTCATCCACTCCCATTCTTGGTTCTAAGGGACAACTTCTAGCCAAGAAGAAGAAATCGATCCCATTAAAAGAAGAAGTTGGAGTTTCCAAGCTTGCTTCAAGTTTTGAGTCTATGGACATTGATTACGTGCTTAAGGAGACTCAACATGGGGTGGTTTGCTATTTCTGCGGTAGATTTGGGGATTGGGGCCGTCATGCCTGCCCTTCGTGCCGAGAGGATATAAAACATCTCAGAAAAGAGAAAGTTAATTTTCCTACTTGAGGTACATTCATGATTTTTACTTCATTGCTATTCCTTAATAAGCTGGGTTGTTTACCCGAGCTATAAGACTCACGTTTGTCACAAATTTATTTTGTTACAAAGTGTAGGTCTGTTTGTTGCAAGAAGGAAGAGCTTGAAGAACCGGATCTCTGAAGAAGAAATTTAGTTGGTTGTCTTCTACAAGAGAATTGGGAGTCTTAAGTCTCGCCATTGATTCCGGAATTATTTATTACTTTTGTTTGTATGCCCTGCGTGGCTAGACTTGCTTTATTGTATGTTCTTTCAAAGATGATGGATGTTTTTGTATCTTGTATTTTGATAAAAGTTTTTTCAAATTCATAGTTTCATTTCAAATTCGATCCATGTCTATGCTTTTGTGTTATTTTTGACTATTTTAGTGCTTAAATACACATTTGATGATGATGGATATGACTTAGAATTGAAACAATTTTGAAAAATTATTTTGAGATGATTTTATCAAAACTTATCCATATCATTGCATACATAAAGGCTTGTTATAAGTAATAAGGCAATCATGAACAATTGATTCTTAAATCCAAAAGTAGTTTGGATACATTAGCTATATGGCATAATCAAACTTGACCAAGTAAACAACATTTACATCGCTTAGATCCAAGTGGTTAGGATCTTTGTAAAAGTTTAGCCTCGGGCTAAATGAGAGATGCAAATTTTGTTTATTGGAATATGATGATTAAGAAATCCTTCACCAGTATTGGTAGGAAGGATTGTGACTTGTTGGATATGATCACATTTGTGTGGATAATCCTTTCAAGTATGCCACAAAGAGTGACACTAGTGAAATTCTTCATCACTATCTTTATGGTAGTTGTTGAGAGAATGTTTACTAGAGAAAAGGCTTGTGTCTGGAACCTAGTGGTGTTCGGAACTAACCTAATGAGAATTAAGAATCAATAAGGGCATATAGATATAAATTCTTAGATATAGAATAGATGTTAAGTTTTCTTATCTATATTGGTTTAAACATAAAATTAATCATGGGTTTAACCCATAATTAGTTTTTTTTAAGAAACACATTTGCACATGGTGTTACTTTAAAGAGAACCGAATATCTAAGTTGATGATCTGGTAAAAGGCAGGCCTAAAACATGTATTCAATGTGGTTGGTATACATTAATTTTATGAACCAAGTCCTCGATCTAAAACACAACATTATGGTCACTTAAGCATTGAATGAGATATTGACTAGAAAGAGTTCTTTGCTTGTCAATCTCATAACTTAAATTATCCAGTCTACATTCAGTGGGAGATGGATGAATTATAAGTAGATGCCTATATATTTAAGTAGTTCATCTGAGTTTTGGATAATTGTTTCTCAGACCCATGGGAACCATATTTGGTTGCCCAAAAGGAAGAAGACAATTTACAAAAGCATTCCAATGGAAGAACGTAAAACTTAAATAAGAGATATAATGTTGACACTAGCATTTAATCAAGAAGGCTGTTTAAATATGATGTTGTCATATTTTTGTAACAGCGGCTTGATGGTAAATCATTGTGATGTTACCATTTATCGGAAACATAGTGGGACCCTGAGTTCACTAGTGAATATAAGAAGGGAATGGTATACATAGATGTAATTTATTTACTGCATCCAAGTACTTAACTTGGGTTAATCCCACACCTAAGGTGTAATCCAAGAAGGGTGAAGGGACTAACATATATGCAATTATGGACAACTTCAAATACCAACTAGAGACAAAGTGTTTCATGTTGAACATATGGAAACATGTTCTAGTGGTTATGTTGAAGATAATTTGGATAAAAGTGAAATATTTTTGTCACCTTGCGGAAATAAGTTAGTTCACATGGACGTAAGAGACCTGAATCCTTCATAGGATTAAGTTGAGGAAATGCTTAAGGCACTTTCCGAGGATCTTACACAAGATCTGGATTAAGTCTGGGTTATGTGAAGCATTGTTGTAGCTTTTTGGGAAAACAAGTAAGTTCACATGGAAATAAAAGGCCAAAATCCTTCGCAGGGGTAAGTTGAGGAAATGTTTGAAGCATGTTCCGAGGTCTTATATATCCATTATGTCCAAGTTATGTCCATGACTAAAGTCAGTAAAACTTGCATCTTATGGCTGTAATCCTGCTTTACGAGAAAGTCAAAGGAATGATTTTTCTAGAAAGCATAGATTAAGCCAGATACCCTTGTCAGGGCTAGTGGGAGCTTCATGTGTTCCTAATAAAATATACTCAATGAAAATAATGTCCTAATTTAGGGTTGTTCTCAACCAATTGATGGAATTACTGTTACATGAGTATAAATAGAGAATATGAAATAAAGTGAATCCTAAAATTCAATAAATACTGGAGTATGTTCTTGATGTTCGACGAAAATAGAGTTGTCTTGAGTAAGTTATTACTGCAAGCAAATCCATACTTGTAAGACTGTCGATTCTAATCGAAGTTTTGAATTTACAAATATGTGGTGTAGATACGACATATAAAATTCAAGGAGTGTCATTGACCCTATTGTGTACTTCGGTAACATTGAGGGTATGTCGACTCTATTAAAAGTGAGTGTCAGTGACTCTATTGTGAACTTTGGTTACATTGAGAGTATGTCGACTCTGGTATTCATAAGTGTCATTAATCCTATTGTAGACTTCGGTAACATTGAGGATATGACGACTATGATAATATTATGTATGATCTCTTTTGATAAACACTTTGAAAGTTGTTTAACAAGAGAATACACAAGAGTACAAAGGGATATCGTGTAGATGATCCCATAATTAAGCCATTGTCAAATTCTAGTGATGAATTTCATACTAGGTATTATAGCAATTTTTATGCTTATGATTGGGCTTGAATATCGTTTTAGTAAATGTTTGATTTACTTATAAGTGTTGGGAACGATACAGACAGTCTTGTAACTTATGCTTGTTTCGATATGCGTGTGATACGGGTACATTCATAATACTTTACTGTGTTCCATCTTAGCATGTTTAACCACTTCCCAGAATGTTTGTACATTCTAAATTTCCACAGTCAGTCATTCTTCAAGGGAAGGATGTTTGAAATAAGGCTGAGGTTAGATGTTGGTTATGCATTAATCAAGGATTGAATGCATGAAACGCAACAGTAACCTGTGCTTGAAAGGAGTTTCAATTGACTGGATGACCCGCACCTGAGTTCACTTCATGGATCATGGTCACAAGTAACTCGGGATGATAATATCATTACGTCCTTCGACCTGAGATGTATGAATTGCCATAGCATGAAACTTTCTTACTTTGGTTATTTCAAAATGTAGTTCATAACTGGCTATTATAAAGGGAATAGCTAGGTAAGACAAGGTTCATGGTATGGGATTGTACAGTCAACAAAATTTGTTTCTCTTGTATGATAGATATCCTTGGGCCCCTCGATGATTGGGCGTTGACACCAAAATAAGCATGGCCATGCGCAAAGGAATATTGATTGAGAATCAGATATGTCCTTAAATTTTTGGTCACCATCAATCTAGATCGAGAAACATAATCGTGAACGATCTGGAGATTGACATATTAATCCATGTCTCGTGTTCACAAGGATATCGCGAACAAAGGAATGTTTGATCACTTATCTATAGGACCTCTACGTTTTATGTAGGTTATGTTTTCTGCAAGGAGGCGGAACCCATGCTGACTTGGGGGCATCAATGCTTTGCTAGAGGCCACTCTTTGTCTGTGGTTACATGGGTACGGTGCATTATGTGCAAGTGGGAGTATGTTAGAGATATGCCCACTAATGTACGTACGCCATAGACCGCTGCTGATGATGTATGGGCCTATTGGGTCATACACCGGGGTCAAACCTGACAGCAACTTAAGTTAAGGGACCAAATATGACAAAAGGCAAAAGTTGACATTGCAGGCCTCGTTAGCGCCGCTAACTCTTAAGGGTTAGCGTCGCTAAGTCCTAAAGGTTAGCGCCGCTACTGCTGCATGTACTTTGTGTCAAATCACTGGCAGGCCCCGTTAGCGCCGCTAACCATTTTGAGATAGCGCCGCTAACTCTAGGTTAGCGCCGCTAATTCTAGGTTAGCGCCGCTAACCCTGCAGCTGGCTTTTTGTCAAATCACCACCCAAAGTGGCCAATGCATGTGGGACTCATGGAATCCACTATGGCCGGCCTTTGAGGGGTTATTTGAGTCTGGAGGCAGTAGAGACACTAAAAAGGGGAGAATTCTTTTTTGTTCTTGTTCTTCTCTCAACTTTCTCTCTAAGTGTTCTACACACACTACACTCTCTTTGGTGCTACCAAGACCAAGAGAGATCTCTAGAGAAGGTAACTCCAGATTTGGTCTCCATTGTTGCTGTTCCTAAGTGATATTCAAGTTGAAGTATCACAAGGCTTGCTAGCACTCGTGGTTTGGCTTGTTCCCGGGGTATACCTCAATAGAAGATCCGTGATTTCGTTCTTGGAGGATCACCACCACGACTATAGGGAGAATTCTGGAGCTAAGGAGAAAGGTATAACCACCTCTTTCCTTTTCAAGTTGCATTTCTATACATTAGAGTTTGGTCCATTTTGGGATTTCTTGTTTTATTTGCTTGTACTATGGGCTGTTTTTGTTGTACTTGCTTCGTTTGCTATGCCCACAAAATCCCAACAGTTAAAGGGCCGTGCTATATTCTGGTGGGATACTGTGAGTAAGGAGGTGATTGCTGCCTTGACTTGGGAACAATTCTCTGAGAAAATGACTTGGAAAAGATGTAGAGATAGTTCAACGGTCTCCGCAAGGGACACAAACCAGTGGAGGATCTTCTGAATGACTTTACCGACAAGGCCTCATCCTTAATTTATAAAACTAGTGGAGGATCTTCATAATTTATAAAACTAACTGTTTTATAATCAAAACTTCATAAGAACCCCCTGTCTTATGATCGGGTATACTTTAGGCTTTTCCCTCTACATCACGACGTTTCGCTTGTGAGTGTGAGCATGGTGTGAGTCAACTCTGAAAACTCAGAACCATTTCTCGACTATCCAATTTCGACTGAGTGATAAATGATAAAGAACAAATCAGTTTGTTTGGGCATTGTCATGCACTTCTATTGCCTACATCAGTCGAGGGGCACGAAAACTTCTCTCGTCAACGGGGTTCTCGGTGTAAGCCGGAACTGGTTGTGTTGATCTGACTTCGTGATGCGCTTGGTAGATTACTCTTCGCTCCCCTCCAGTGCTATTGTATGCGGCTGATTCACCGACTAGGGTTGTTGAGCGGGGCTCGGTAACCTATGATACATGACTCTTGCTGACATGATTGGTGCTCCGCGATATGATAGTATAATCTTGTGTGTTGTTTCTATATGTGATAGCCTTCTTATTGATGCATATGTGTAATATGTTCTCACTAGCTAGTTGTATCTACGATGCATGTTTTCCCTTTTTTGTAGTTTGATGTTAGATGGCCTGGTGTAGCGGGCACTGATGGTAGGTTGTTGTATATATCTTTTGGGGAACACACTTGTTGTATTTTTAGGATCAGATGGTCGGTATAGATGCTAACGCTTGTCTGTTTGAAACTTGGTATAGTCTTTTGACGTAAATAGCAGCCAAGTCAATTAACGATACTTTTTGTAGATGGCGTTTACTTCCGCTGCATGCTTTTGATAATCGTGGTTTAAAAAGTTTAAATAAACCCTAATTTTAAGCTCGTGAAGGACGGCGTTACAAGTAGGTAATAGAGCCTATGTTTGAGGAATTGGGTACTCGTTGAAGTATTCAATCTCAAGCCCGCGCCCGACCATTGTTAAGTGTTCCTATTGGGGTAATTGGGGATGAGTTAAGCGTTATGTGACTGTCGTATGTGGTAGACTAACTGTAGTGTTAGTAATTGTTGAATAAATGGTGTACTAAATGTGGTTTTCGTGTGTATAGTAAGTTAAGTAGAAAATGGCAAAACGACGAGCTATAACTGAGGAAGCTCTTAAGCAGATGGAGGATGAGGCCTCTCGTACTCATCCGGAAGCTAAGGATGAATCTTCCCAAGAAAATGCCGAGGCTCCGAGGCATGACCCAGATTAGGCGGCGTATATTCGACGCCTGGTGGAAGAGCTCCGACTGAAAAAGGAGCTGGTGTTGGAAGGGTCAAAAGAAAGAAGCAGAAGCAATGTTCCTACAAGAAGTTTCTTTCTTGCTGACCTAAGGAGTTCGTGGGTAGTGATAATCTTTCGGATACCATACGATGGCTTTGTAAGCCTGATCAGGTATTCGAGTCTTGCGAGTGTGAACCGGAATACCGTGTCAAGTACGCGGTAAGGGTGTTAAAGGGCCGTGCTATGTTCTGGTGGGATACTGTGAGTAAGGAGGTGATTGCTGCCTTGACTTGGAAGCAATTCTCTGAGAAAATGACTTGGAAATGATGGAGAGATAGTTCAACTGTCTCCGCAAGGGAGACAAACCAGTGGAGGATCTTCTGAATGACTTTACCGACAAGGCCTCATCCTTAATTTATAAAACTAGTGGAGGATCTTCATAATTTATAAAACTAACTGTTTTATAATCAAAACTTCATAAGAACCCCCTGTCTTATGATCGGGTATACGTTAGGCATTTCCCTCTACATCACGACGTTTCGCTTGTGAGTGTGAGTATGGTGTGAGTCAACTCTGAACACTCAGAACCATTTCTCGACTATCCAATTTCGACTGAGTGATAAACGATAAAGAACAAATCAGTTTGTTTGGGCAATGTCATGCACTTCTATTGCCTACATCAGTCGAGGGGCACGGAAACTTCTCTCGTCAATGGGGTTCTCGGTGTAAGCTGGAACTGGTTGTGTTGATCTGACTTCGTGATGCGCTTGGTAGATTACTCTTCGCTCCCCTCCAGTCCGATTGTTTGCGGCTGATTCACCGACTAGGGTTGTTGACCGTGGCTCGCTAACCTACAATACATGACTCTTGCTGACATGATTGGCGCTCCGCGATATGATAGGATAACCCTGTGTGTTGTTTCTATATGTGATAGCCTTCTTATTGATGCATATGTGTAATATGTTCTCACTAGCTAGTTGTAGCTACGATGCATGTTTTCCCTTTTTTGTAGTTTGATGTTAGATGGCCTGGTGTAGCGGGCACTGATGGTAGGTTGTTGTATATATCTTTTGGGGAACACACTTGTTGTATTTTTGGGATCCGATGGTCGGTATAGATGCTAACGCTTGTCAGTTTGAAACTTGGTATAGTCTTTTGACGTAAATAGCAGCCAAGTCAATTAAAGATACTTTTTGTAAATGGCGTTTACTTCCGCTGCATGCTTTTTGATAATCGTGGTTTAAAAAGTTTAAATTAACCCTAATTTTAAGCTCGTGAAGGACAGCGTTACAAGTAGGTAATAGAGCCTAAGTTTGAGGAATTGGGTACTCGTTGAAGTATTCAATCTCAAGCTCGGGCCCGACCATTGTTAAGTGTTCCTATTGGGGTAATTGGGGATGAGTTAAGCGTCATGTGACTGTCGTATGTGGTAGACTAACTGTAGTGTTAGTGATTGTTGAATAAATGGTATACTAAATGTGGTTTATGTGTGTATAGTAAGTTAAGTTGAAAATGGAAAAACGACGAGCTATAACTGAGGAAGCTCTTAAGCAGATGGAGGATGAGGCCTCTCGTACTCATCCGGAAGCTAAGGATGAATCTTCCCAAGATAATGCCGAGGCTCCGAGGCATGACCCAGATTAGGCGGCATATGTTCGACGCCTGGAGGAAGAGCTCCGACTGACAAAGGAGCTGTTGTTGGAAGCGGTCAAAAGAAAGAAGCAGAAGCAATGTTCCTACAAGAAGTTTCTATCTTGCTGACCAAAGGAGTTCGAGGGTAGTGATAATCTTTCGGATACCATATGATGGCTTTATAAGACTGATAAGGTGTTCGAGTCTTGCGAGTGTGAACCGGAATACCGTGTCAAGCACGCGGTAAGGTTGTTAAAGGATGGTGCTATGTTCTGGTGGGATACTGTGAGTAAGGAGGTGATTGCTGCCTTGACTTGGGAGCAATTCTATGAGAAAATGAATTGGAAAAGATGGAGAGATAGTTCAGTGGTCTCCGCAATGGACACAAATCAGTGGAGGATCTTCTGAATGACTTTACCGACAAGGCCTCATCCTTAATTTATAAAACAAGTGGAGGATCTTCATAATTTATAAGACTAACATTTTTATAATCAAAACTTCATAAGAACCCCCTGTCATATGATCGGGTATACTTTAGGCTTTTCCCTCTACATCACGACGTTTCGCTTGTGAGTGTGAGCATGGTGTGAGTCAACTCTGAACACTCAGAACCATTTATCGACTATCCAATTTCGACTGAGTGATAAACGATAAATAACAAATCAGTTTGTTTGGGCATTGCCATGCACTTCTATTGCCTACATCAGTCGAAAGGAACGGAAACTTCTCTCTTCAATGGGTTTCTCGGTGTAAGCCGGAACTGGTTGTATTGATCTGACTACGTGACGCGCTAGGTAGATTGTTCTTCCCTCCCCCCAGTGCGATTGGTACGGCTGATTCCCAGACTAGGGTTGTTGAGCGGGGCTCACTACCCTACGATACATGACTCTTGCTGACATGATTGGCGCTCCGCGATATGATAGGATAACCCTGTGTGTTGTTTCTATATGTGATAGCCTTCTTATTGATGCATATGTGTAATATGTTCTCACTAGCTAGTTGTAGCTACGATGCATGTTTTCCCTTTTTTGTAGGTTGATGTTAGATGGCCTAGTGTAGCGGGCACTGATGGTAGGTTGTTGTATATATCTTTTGGGGAACACACTTGTTGTATTTTTGGGATCCGATGGTCGGTATAGATGCTAACGCTTGTCTGTTTGAAACTTGGCATAGTCTTTTGACGTAAATAGCAGCCAAGTCAATTAACGATACTTTTTGTAAATGGCGTTTACTTCCGCTGCATGCTTTTGATAATCGTGGTTTAAAAAGTTTAAATTAACCCTAATTTTAAGCTCGTGAAGGACGGCGTTACAAGTAGGTAATAGAGCCTAAGTTTGAGGAATTAGGTACTCGTTGAAGTATTCAATCTCAAGCTCGGGCCCGACCATTATTAAGTGTTCCTATTGGGGTAATTGGGGATGAGTTAAGCATTATGTGACTGTCGTATGTGGTAGACTAACTGTAGTGTTAGTAATTGTTGAATAAATGGTGTACTAAATGTGGTTTTCGTGTGTATAGTAAGTTAAGTAGAAAATGGCAAAACGACGAGCTATAACTGAGGAAGCTCTTAAGCAGATGGAGGATGAGGCCTCTCGTACTCATCCGGAAGCTAAGGATGAATCTTCCCAAGATAATGCCGAGGCTCCGAGGCATGACCCAGATTAGGCGGCGTATGTTCGACGCCTGGAGGAAGAGCTCCGACTGACAAAGGAGCTGTTGTTGGAAGCGGTCAAAAGAAAGAAGCAGAAGCAATGTTCCTACAAGAAGTTTCTTTCTTGCTGACCTAAGGTGTTCGAGGGTAGTGATAATCTTTCGGATACCATACGATGGCTTTGTAAGACTGATCAGGTGTTCGAGTCTTGCGAGTGTGAACCGGAATTGCCTTGACTTGGGAGCAATTCTCTGCGAAAATGACGAAGAAATATTGTAGGGAATATGGCTTGGAAAAGATGGAGAGATAGTTCAACAGTCTCCGCAAAGGACACAAACCAGTGGAGGATCTTCTCAATGCCTTTAACGACAAGGTGAGGTTTATTCCGCATCTTATTACATAAGAACGTGCAAAAATTCGCAAGCTTGTTGGCATGGTACCAATGGAGTATCGGCCACATGTTAGAGCCGCTATTACGTTAAATCGAGCGTTCGAAGTAGCTTGACAATTAGAGGGAGATAGATTACAGTCTAGAGGTGACCAAACTGGTGAGGGTCACAAGAGAAAGTTTTAGCAGTCTTCCAAGACTGGTCCTTCCAAAGGGCAGTCTTCAACAGGTGGAAAGTGTGATTCTTCGAAGAAGGCTAAGTTTGATGGTCCGTGGTGTTGGGTCTTACAGGTCACAATTCTTACTTGAGTTGTCCTGATTCATAACCAAACTGTTTTGAACCAACTTAGAATTGTACAAATATAATACAGTTATTATTCATTAAAGTGGAAACAGAATAATAAACATAATCCTAAAACCCTAAAGGATTAAAGATGTTGGCTTATCATAAGTGTGTATGCCATGTATATGGTTTTTGAAAAACATAAGTATATATATATATATATATATATATATATATATATATATATATATATATATATATATATATATATATATATATATATATATATATCCACCCGTAATGAGGTACACCAAGTGCCTGCTAGAAAGGCTTGATCCACACTTTAATATTTTTGATTCTTTGTTGCTTGAATCACCAAAATCGACAACCTCCCTTGGGATAGGGGGTTTGGCCGCCGATTTCAAGGAGAGTGAAAGAGAGAGAGAGTTTTCTTTTTCTTGTTCAAAGTGATTAACCTAATTGTTTAGGTTTAAACCCCTATTTATAGATAACTACATAGTTATCTTTAATTAGGTAACTTTATTTAAACTTTTTTATTATTAATATAAAATATAACAATGTGTATATATATATATGTATATATATATATATATATATATATATGTGTGTGTATATATATCCCTATAATATATTTTATACCTTTAATAATAATAACAATTAGTAATAATAACATTTTTAGAAAATATCCAAGATATTAATCAAATAATTAACAATATATGTTTATTTACCAATAAATATATATATTCTTGTTAATTATATTAATCTGGTTATTTCACAACTCTCAATACTGGTTTATGACCAACTGTCATAACACTTATATCCCATTGTGTGAATTTTTCCTTCTTGAATTACGTACCCTCACAAGTGTGATCCTTATTTGTCTTATAGCATTAGGCGTGTCATCAGGGTTCGTTGGTTTTGCACACAAATCCTATCAGACTCCCACTTGTGCTTACTATTAACCCGTGGTCTTGATGTTACTGGCCTAAGGGTGCATCTAGACAAGTTCTTAGGACGACCAAGAAAATAAGAACTCTTATACCCAGGTGTATAATCAAATTTTTAGAAAACAAATTGTTTCATAATTTATAAAACTAACTGTTTTATAATAAAATTTTCATAAGAACCCCCTGTCTTATAATCGGGTATACTCTAGGCTTTTCCCTCTGCATCACGACGTTTCGCTTGTGAGTGTGAGCATGGTGTGAGTCAACTCTAGACACTCACAACCATTTCTCGACTATCCGATTTCGACTGAGTGATAAACGACATAGAACAAATCAGTTCGTTTGGGCATGGCCATGCACTTCTATAGTCTACATCAGTCAAGGGGCACGGAAACATCTCCCCTCAAAAGGAGGTGCACAATGCTTCTCGCATACTTGCAATTGGCAACACGATTTCCGCTGACACAAGATATGCCCGTTATTACTACCTAGTTACGGCATAGCGTTAGGTGCGACCCAAATGCCAGAAGTCCACGCACCCCAAACCAAATACCTTAGTCTTGAGGACAACCTATGTGACGAATACCTTTGACTCTTTAACCATGTGGAATTCTTCACGATGTCACAATCCGATATCCACACCCCTGTTGAATACCCGTACATCCTTGGCCTACACTCCTGGTAGCTATATTCAATCACTATGAATCTCCACCAATGATTACAATGACTTTATTATCTCCCTAATCGAGGTTACCACCAAGATAGGTAGTCACGGACAAGATTTTTGAATAATAACCCTATTATTCATGGATATTACCAAAACATACAAAATCTGTGAAGAGTAATGGGATTAATAATGTACTCTCCATATTCACCCTTCCGGAATATAGTCTAGATTTAATAATGGTCCACCGTCTCGATTCTCCGCGTCTATTTGTATTATTATGTTGGTTCAAGTGGACTTAACACGGATCACTTCTTGATATCACAACATTACTATGAACTAAAAATGAGTTTGCACTAACTACTGCTCCCACTCATTTTGTTAGACAAATTGTTTTCCGCAAATCCTGAAAAACAAGTCTAGTCTTTCTAATTTTATCATATTATCTAAACTTGGAGAACTGGATCAACTCCTCGTTTCTGAATATATAAAATTATTCCATAACCACACTTGGTTATATTGTAGATGTATAGATACTTTTCTATTCCAAGAAATAGACTGAAATAATAAACCTTTTTAGATATCCAGTGCAAAAAACACTTATCTAATAATCTGTTTATTATTCTCAACACATAACTCTTTTAATATGCTTAATATTTGTGACATTCAATTTCAATATATAATTATGACCTCCTGGGAGTAGTCCATTTACCTGGACACATTTTGTAGCCTCAAATTTCCCGTCATTAAAATTATACACGTACTTGAATTTCAATAAGCTAATAATTTCCGTGCTTTTCTAAGCACTTATTCGCTTCTACACCAATATACATACATGTATATCAATTTATCAAAACCCGATAAATACCTTGGCGTAGGTCAATTGCTCCCACTGACTATTATGAAAACACAACATTACTTAAAATACCTTATTGACTTGGTCAAACTTGATACAAATGTCAAAAACACTGATTTTAAGTATAAATGTAAAACTTAGATTTCGAATAAGAATATTAAAGTTAATGAAACCTTAAACTTGGATTTTCGAATATCCACCATTTCCTATTACAGAAATTGGTTTCGAAAACTTTACATTACTACAACTATGAAAAACACTTGTATAGATTCTTATTTAAAACAAATGAGTTATTCTTGATTATAATAACTATTATAATCAAACTCATAAGTGTTTTTCCCTTAAACACAACCTTAGAAATAATGACTATTATTTCAAGTGTTCAATTCTAGTTCAAAACTTGAACTTGTTTTCATAAACGCTTATAATTATTTGATTAGATAACCTTTCTAATATATATAACATCCGCTGTTTTACTTCAAGTAATTTCATAGGTTATAGTCAAGCAACAATATTAATCATATTACTCAAATGGCAACCAATGCTTAAAGACTAAGCTACTAATAAGTCAACACTTTGACTTGTTAGTTATCCTCTACTCATAGTTGACTAGATATAATCATAAGGTGCGTGCAATGATATATCAACCAATAACTCATAATAGTTTAAATAAAATGTCTTCAAAAACATTACAAGTTTCAAATTAAAAGTTCAAAAATAAGTAAACTATGAATTGTGAAAATCTTTTTTCCGCACACATCGTTCCTTAGCATTCCCAGGCATCCTTTTGCTTCTTATTGACCTATTTGCGATAAACGATCACAAAATTCAAAATACACCACATATACAATAACTTGAAAAAAAAAATACTAATGTTAGTCAACGAAAGTACTTGTGGCGTTTCCACCACCCTCGCGACGCTTCGGCCAGTTGGCCTTATAATGGCCAACTTCACCGCATTTGAAGCACCGGATCTCGGCCCTTGCTTTGTTCGGTTTAAAATTCTTGCCCTTTCCCTTGCCTTTGCCTTTGCCATTTACCTTGGCCTTGGGTTCAGATGGTCCTGGCTCGGTTTTACCAGTGCCCCTGCCATTGCTCCCCTTCCTCTTCTTCACAGCTCCGCTCTCCACCACTAGGACATCCTTGGACTCGTTACCCAGATTTGACTCCGCTCTCTTAAGCATGGAATGCAACATAGCAATGGATTTCGAGTTGAGAATCAGGTCCGTTGCGAGCTGCAATGAAACCGGGTGTCTGAGCCTTTCTAGGTGGTCCATGTACCCTTTCATTTTCACGACATGGGTACTAACCGAAGTGCCCTTGGACATCTTGCAAGTATTAAGAGCTTTTATAACATCGTAACGTTCTGAACGAGCCTGCTCTTGAAACATGTCCCTCAGCTGACGGATCATGTCATATGCCGATGTATCGATCATGCTTGTTTGACACTTTGGACTCATAGTCACAAGCATGAGGTAGCTTACATCTAGCGGCATTGACCCTCTTCTAGTAAGCCTCCCTAACATCTACCCCCGTATTATTGGCCAGGGCATTTCGCATTGGTTCTTCCAGGAAATCCCACTTCCTCTCTTGCATGAGCACAATCCGCAGATTGCGCTCCCAGTTGAGGAAATTAGGTCCTGTGAGCTTATCCTTTTCTAGGATGGAGCGGAGTGAGAGGTTGTTTGTGTTGGTAATGTTTGCCATCTAAAATTTCATCATGTAGTACAAGTAGTAAAGCAAATAAGTCTTTGCTAAATACAAATTCATAAAAACCCTTAAATGATCAAGTATTAGCCCTAGGATCCTTATTTCACACGTGCACTGCTGCATGGTTTGGGCACGACAACACCAACCCAGTGCTATATCTGCTAGGTAGGTTCCTTTACCAATCGTATCTTAACTTGATACGACTCCTAGACTTTGTAGAGATTTTTAGATAAAAATGTCTAAGTATGTTTATCTCTACACTAAGTGCATGTTGGGCCTGACACATCAGGGAATCACCAAAATAGACCGCCCCAACTAGGACGAGGTGAACTCTAGCCCGTCACATTAGGTAATTGCAAAATCTTTCACCCCCTCCCCATATCGGTTTGAACCCGGGTGTGCACGGTTTGGGCACGACAACACACCATGGTAGCAGGAAAGGTGTACCACTAGATGGGTAGCACTACTGGTCTAAGATTTTTGTGGGTTTTATCCAAGTTTGAACAACATGATTTCCAGTTTTATAAAACCATTTTAAAACTATCTGTTTTAAAATCCGTATATCTTAGTATACCTCCAACTAGGTACACAATACGTCTTATGATAAAATCATTTTGAAAAAACAAACTGTTTTTAAAAAATGCTCTTACGACAATCATAAAATATTAAATTTTATAAAACTGTTGTTGTATACCAATTTTATCATATTAGTGGTTTTACTTCTTGATTAATAAAAAACATTGTTAGTCACATCAATTTTATAGTCGCATAAAAGGAATAAAATTAAAGCACAACCACGTAGTTAATAATATGTTATAGTTTTGCCAACTATGTCCTAGGGGGTTAATCTAAGGACAACTAAAATAGACAGATCCTGTGGCCGGATCTAACGAATGTGCTCCTTGCTCCCACTGCCCTTGACACCTCCGGTCTTAACCCGAGCAACTCCGTTTGGTTTCTCCGCCTTGTAAAGTCCTTTATCTTCGGTTTTGGTTACAACTAATCTAAACTAGAATACATACACCTATTTTATTACAATTACATTATAGAAAGGGGTTGTAAGTGCCACGCAGGCCTCCCCGAAATACTTTTACATTATAAAAGGGAGCTTGAATTTGAAAGCAGGCCTCCCAAAAAATAAAAGAAACGAAAAAAAAACATCACAACCACAGGTCTAAGTTGGCAAAACCTAACAAGAATATACTATTGACTTGTCCAAAAATATAATAAGAACTTATATTTTAACTTAACTAGTTAAAATAAAACCTTAACCATAATATATATATATTGCACCTTGTATTATTATTATGTCCGAATTATTATAAAAAATTAACCATTCAAAACCTATGGGCCTAAGCCTATTTTTAGATCTTCAAATTGGGCCACTAAGCCTATTAAGTTCATTAAATACCTTTGAGTCCATATAGGCCCATTTTAACTTAAATAAAAACATTTTAAATTAAAAACACTTGGGCTTCTATGAAACTAAATTAATTAACTATCCAGATTAACCCTAACTGGGCCATAAACTTGCTTGGGCTGCCAGGCCACCGCAATGGGGCCTGGGACTTGGCCAAGATGACCATTGGGCTGAGGTCCAATTCTGGTCGTGCCTAGGGATTCATGTTGTGAACTGGCCTGGGCCATCGGATATGGGCCGTGAGCCCTTAGGCCGAGAATCACATTGGGCCGTGGGCCCTCTTGGCCGAGAACCCCTTAGGCTCGTGGACCCCTTGGGCCGAGAACCCATTGGGCTCGTGGACCCCGAGGGCCGGTTAACATTTATTCGAAACATTTACGTATTAAATATATATATATATATACATATATATATATATATATATGTATATATATTATTTATTCCAGAAATTCCCCTTTTTATCCAAAAATTCAAATTTTAAAACAAAACTTATTTCATCATTCAAATTTTAAAAATCAAATTTATCAACATAGAACTTATTGATAAAGATGGAATTTCTTAGTTTTAAGGTTTATCCTTTAATCTTAAAACTTAGCTAGTTTTTGATTAAAAACCTTCAACAATCCATATTAACACAACTGGTTAATATATATATTTCAATACATAAAATTTAATCTTTTATAGTTTAACCTAAAAAAACTATCTGGTTTAACTTTTCTGATTAAAAAATAGAAAAACTATAAATATACAATTTAAACGACAAACTTAGACTGACACAAGGCCAATCCCAAGAATTCAAAAATATATGTATAAAATAGATAATCATATAACTTAAAAAAAACTATATATAGTTTTAATCCTTTTACCAGTTAATCCTAACTAGTTTACCTTTCTGATCAAAGGTTTAAATCTACATACCTTATCCAAAAATCAACTGTTTTTCGACAAACTAGGATTGACATGAACTTGTCTTATCCTTGTGATTTTCGAAAATCACCATACACAATAATTATCAAAGAACACAATAATAACATATATACCAACACACTGTGATAAACTGAGCCGAGGCCTTGATACCACTGTTGGGTTTTACAGGTCACAATTCTTACTTGAGTTATCCTGATTCATAACCAAACTGGTTTCAACAACTCAGAATTGTACAGATATAATACAGTTATTATTCATTAAAGCGGGAACAGAATAATACACATAATCCTAAAACCCTAAAGGATTAAAGTTCTTGGCTTATCACAAGTGTGTATGCCATGTATATGGTTTTCGAAAAAGATAAGTGTGTATATATATATATATACATAGCTTTTTTCGAAAAAGTAACCATAACAAACTAGGATTGGATTAATATTAAACAAAGCATGTAACCAATCCTACAAACAATACTGGAAATCGATCCATGTATATATACATGTATAACCATTGATTTCACTATAGGAGTCAACAACACATTAGATGAAGATCATACCTAGATTGCTCAACGTTAATCCACCCGTAATGAGATACACCAAGTGCCTGCTAGAAAGGATTGATGCACACTTTACTGTTCTTGTTTCTTTGTTGCTTGAATCACCAAAATCGACAAACCTCCCTTGGGATAGGGGGTTCGGCCGCCGATTTAAAGGAGTGAGAGAGAGAGAAATTTTTTTTTCTTATTCAAAGTGATTAACCTAATTGTTTAGGTTTAAACCCTTATTTATAAATAACTAACTAGTTATCTTTAATTAGGTAACTCTATTTAAACATTTATGTTATTAATATAAAATATAACAATATATATATATATATATAATATATATATCCCTTTAATATATTTTATACCTTTAATAATAATAACAGTTATTAATAATAACCTTTTTAGATAATATCCAAGATAGTAATCCAATAATTAATAATATATATTTATTTACTAATAAATATATATATTCTTGTTAATTATATTAATCTGGTTATTTCACAACTCTCAATACTAGTTTATGACCTACTGTCATAACACTTATCTCCCATAATGTGAATTTTTCCTGACCTACTGTCATAACACTTATCTCCCATAATGTGAATTTTTCCTTCTTGGATTACGTACCCTCACAGGTGTGACCCTTGAGTGTCTTATGGCATTGGGCGTGTTATCAGGGTTTGATGCTCTTACTGCCTTAATTACCATACTAGGGAATGTTCGAAGGCCACTACCATATGTTTCAGGTGTAGTCAGAAAGCGCACTCGACGGCATAGTGTGATTTTAAAGAGAATGTCTGCTACAATCGCCACAAGCTGGGGCACAACATTTTTTATTGTGGATCCAATTAGGATACAAAAGCGGGAAGGTCTGCATCCGGACATAAGAAAGAAGGCACCCCTCGGGAAAAGGGGTGAGCGTTTGAAATGACTGCCGAAGAGGCAAAGGGGGTTGGGGACGTGATTACAGGTACTTTTCTTATTAACACTAGCCTAGCATGCGTATTGTTTGATTCTGGAGCTACTTATTCCTTTGTGTCTATATTTTTCTGTGATAAATTGTAAATGCATGTATCATTACTATCTGAGCCGCTCAGAGTAGAAACTGCTAGCGGTAAAGTAGTTCAAGTTGTTGATAATGTCCCACAAGTTGTTATTGATATTGATGGGAATAGTTTTCCTTTTTCCTTCCTTCTTATGCCAATTGTGGGATTCGATATGGTGGTTTCGATGGATTGGCTCAGAAAGTTGAATGCTGAGATTCTCTATTCCAAGAAGTTGATTAAAGTCCTTATACCCAACGGATTATATGCAATGGGTTGAGGTAAAAGAGGAAAGTCTGAAATTTCTATCATTTCCATGATAAAAGCTCGGAAGACATTTAGAAAGGTTGAGATTCTTATCTAGCCTATGTGATTGATGCTAAATTGTAGAAACGTGTTGTTAGAGATATTCCGGTGGTGACCGATTATTCAGAGGTATTTCCTGACGAGCTAACTGCGTTACCGCCAATTAGAGATGTAGAGTATTGTATTGATCTTGTTCCGGGGACTACCCCTATGGCTAAAGCTCCGAATCGTCTTGGTTCATCCGAGGTTCGTGAGATGATGACGCAAACTCAGGAGTTTCTTGACAAAGGCTTTATTCGCTAGAGTTCTAGTCCTTGGGGTGCTCTGATGCTTTTCGTGAAAAAGAAAGATGGAACGATGAGAATTTGCATCGATTACTGGGAGCTTAACAAGCGAACATTAAAGAATATATATCATCTTCCTCGCATAAATGATTTGTTTGATCAATTGCAGGGGGCGACTTGCTTCTCTAAGATTGATCTCCGGTCGGGGTACCATCAAGTTCGTGTTGCTGATGATGTTCCTATGACAACTTTCCATACTTGTTACAGACATTATTAGTTTTAGGTGATGCCATTAGGCTTAACCAACGCTCCTACCATTTTTATGGATCTCATGAATCGGGTTTGTCGTCCTTTTCTTGATAAATTCATCATTGTGTTTATTGACGATATTATCGTTTACTCAAAAACTGAAGCTGGTCATAAATTGCATCTACGTCAAGTTCTTGGGACCCTTAAACGGGAAAAGCTTTATGCTAAATTCACGAAATGTCAATTCTGGCTATGAGAAGTGCATTTTATTGGTCACGTGATCTTCAGGGATGGCGTGAAAGTTGATCCAGCAAAAGTTGAGGCGGTGATGAATTGAGGAGTTTCTTGAATCTGGAAGTTAGAAGTTTCCTTGGCCTAGCTAGATATTGTGGGAGGTTTATCCGTGATTTTTCTAAACTTAAAGGTCCCTTGACTAAACTTACTCGCAAAGTTGTTGCATTTGTGAGGTAAGAAGCTCAGGAACAAGCATTTCAATCTCTAAAACGGCTATTGTGCGAAGCTCCAGTTCTTTCCTTACTAGAAGGATCTGAAGACTTTGTTCTTTATTGTGATGCTTTGGGGTGTGTATTGACGTAACGCGATAAAGTAATTTCCTACGCTTCACGACAATTGAAACCTCATTAAGAAAATTATCCGACCCATGATCTTGAGTTAGTAGTTGTGGTATTCGCATTGAAATTGTGGCGGCATTATCTTTACGGCACCAAATGTGTGGTCTGCACGGATCACAAGAGCCTACAATACATTTTCATGCAGAAAGAGCTCAATATGAGACAACATAGATGTCACAAGTCTAGGCTGTCGGTTCATCCGGGCAGCACAAAGATGTATCATGACTTGAAGGTATTGTACTGATGTCCTACTTTGAAACAAGACATTTCTTCCTTCGTGGAGAAATGTCAGAGCTGCGCACAAGTTAAGAAAGAATATTAGAAGACGTATGGTAGTCTGCAACAACTTGAGATCCCTGAATGGTAGTTGGACCACGTTACGATGGAAGTTAGACGTATGGTAGTTGCTACCATTGAAACTGCTTCATTGGAACGGCTAGCACCGTTGTAACAACACTCTCGTTATGCTTGTTTTGTGTCTGCTTGATGAAATATATGATCGTTGGAGCAGCTTCGTCTTCAAATCGCAAAAATATGAGCCAAGTATATCGATAGTAGTCATCCACCATGACGAGAATATACTTTTTTCCATTCTGCGACTGTACCCTCATCGGACCACATAAGTGCATTTGTAGGAGTTCCAAAGGCTTTGTCATGTTGGACATGATGGGGTTCATTTTATGGTTGATTTTTTCTTTGAAAATTGTTATTTGTACTTGCATGCTAAACTCCCACTTGCACATGACTCACCTTAACCAATGCATCTCAGACAAAGAGCGGCCTCTAGTAAGACATCTTTGCCCCCAAGTCAGTATGGGTTTTGTCTTTAGCACAAAAACCAATCTGCAACCCATGTGAAATGGTCCTATAGATAAGTGATCAATCAACCTTTTGTTCGCACTATCCAAGTGAACACGAGACATGGTACTAAGTCATTCTCCGTTCGTTGACTATTATGTTTCTCGATCTAGACTGGTGGTGACCAAAATATACAAGTTGCAATCGATCATAAATCATTGCAAGCTTTGAGCATGGCCATGCATTTTGGTGTCAGCGACCAATCATCGAGTGGCCCAAGGATATCTCTCTAAACAGAGGAACAAATTCCTTTGACTTACACTGCCCACCACAGTGATCATACTCTGCCCAACTACTCCCTTTATAACAGCCAGTTACGGACTGCGTTTGAAAACAATTAGAACAAAGCAAACCAAAGTGATGCTGCCACGTGCATCTCCAGTTTGAGGATAAACTGATATTATCATCCTGATTTACTCATGACATGTACCATAAAGTAAAATCAGGTGTGGGTCATCCAGTCACTCGAAACACTTTCAAGTACAGGCGAAGAATTGCGTCCCCGTGCCCCAATCCCCATTGGACACATGACCAATTACTTCCCTTAGTCTTAGTTCATACTTACTTCCAGTGAAGAATGACCGACTGCGGACATTTAGAATGCTTACACATTCAGGGAAGAGCAAAACATGCTAAGTTGGAACACAGTAAAGATTTAAAGAAATACCCGCAACTTGCGTATTACTAAATCTCATTTAATAATCGATAAATACAATGAATACAATACTGCTTCATGTTCCCAAAAGGGTAAATACATCAAATATACAAACCAAATACATAATCAAACCAAATCACTAGCAAATCTAATCCCAATAGCACGTGTATGAGCATCATGCTTTGCTTGTGATAAAGGTTTGGTAAACGGATCCGCCACATTGCTATCCGTGTGTACTGTGCTGATGACAATGTCTTCACATTCGACCACGTCCCGGATGTAATGATACTTCCGTGCAATGCTAGGAACCACTCCTAGATCTTGGATGAACTTCATCATCCATATAGCCTCCTTCACTGCTTCACTGGCCGAAATATACTCCGACTCGGTAGTAGAATCGGCCACAGTGTCTTGCTTGGAGCTTCTCTAGGAAATAGCACCACCATTAAGTAGGAACACAAACCCCGATTGAGATCGGCAGTCGTGCCGATCGGTTTGGAAGCTAGCATCGGAGTAACCAGTTACCCGAAGCTCTTCCACACCTACATACACCAAGAACATTTCCTTTGTCCTCCGAAGATACTTGAGAATGTTCTTTACTGCCGTCCAATGTGCCTCGCCAGGGTTGGCTTGATATCTACTTGTCATACTCAATGCACAAGATACATCAGGCCTAGTACATAACATGGCGTACATGATCGAGCCTATAGCCGAAGCACATGGGACTCGCCTCATTACTTCCCGTTCCTCAGGGGAACTCGGGCTTTGAGCTTTTCTCAACACTAAACCATGTGACATAGGTATGAACCCCTTCTTGGAGTCCTCCATCCTAAATCTCTTTAGGACCTTGTCAATGTACGTACTCTGGCTTAATCCGATCAACCTGCGGGATCTATCTCTTTAAATTTTAATCGCAAAATTGTAAGCCGCATCCCCAAGATCTTTCATTGAGAAACAACTCCCTAGCCAGGCTTTTACCCCTTGCAAAGTTGGGACGTCGTTCCCAATTAGTAGAATATCATCTACATAAAGAACTAGGAATACAACTACGCTCCCACTAGCTCTAATGTAAACGCATGGCTCATCCTTGCTCTTAGAGAAGCCAAACTCTTTGACCTTCTCGTCGAAGCACAGGTTCCAGCTCCGAGAGGTTTGCTTAAGCCCATAAATGGACTTCTTAAGCTTGCAGACTTTATCCGGAAACTCTGGATGTACAAAACCCTCAGGCTGTGTCATATACACATCCTCTGAAAGTGTACCATTAAGGAACGCGGTTTTGACGTCCATTTGCCAAATCTCATAATCATGAAATGCGGCAATTGCCAAGAGTATCCGGATAGACTTCATCATAGCCACCGGAGAAAAGGTTTCCTCATAGTCTACACCATGAGTTTGAGTGAAACCTTTAGCCACCAGTCCGGCCTTGAAGGTATCTACCTCGCCATCGATGCCAATCTTCTTCTTGAAGACCCACTTGCACCCTACGGGTTTACACCCTGGCACGGGATCAACCAAGTCCCAGACTTGATTATCCGTCATGGATTGAATCTCAGATTCCATTGCTTCCAGCCACTTGGCAGACTCAGGGCCCACCACAGCGTCCCGGTATTTGGTAGGGTCATCAGAGACAACTACCATGTCGGTGCCCTCGGATATGTTAAAACCATATCTCTCTGGCTCATGCCGACTTCTACCAGATCTTCTAATAGGCAATGGGTTTACATTATCTCCAGCATCATCATGCTGAGAATCAACCCTTACGGGTTGTTAGCTAGTCCCAACATCAGGTTCTACATTGGTAGGCTCTTGAATTTCTTCAAGATCAACCTTTCTCCAACTAGCGTATTTGGATAGCAGTTCCCTCTCAAGGAACACTACCCTCCGAGCAACAAATACCTTGTTCTCCGAAGGTTTTTAAAACAAATATCCCATAGACCTGGCGGGATAACCAATGAAAAAGCACCTTTCGGCCCTGGGCTCCAATTTGTCCTCAGCCTCACGTCTCACGTAGGCAGGACAACCCCAGACCTTAAAATATGAAATGGATGGAACTTTTCCATGCCACATCTCATACGATGTTTTCTTAACCTTATTTGTTGGTACGAGGTTAAGGATTCTACCAGCCGTTTCAATCGCATATCACCAAAACGTAACGGGAATGTCCGCACGAACCATCATAGATCGAACCATATCTAACAATGTTCGGTTCATCCTCTCGGCGACACCATTTAATTGTGGCATCCTAGGAGGGGTTAATTGCGAGATAATCCCACCTCTATTAGATCGTAGCATCTTAATCCTTTTCCCTAGTTGATTTTCCACCTCGTTTTGATAAGTCTTGAACACCTCAAAGGTATCCGACTTTTGTCTCACCAAGTAGACATACCCGTATCGACTATAATCATCAATAAAGGTAACGAAGTAGCGGGAATGATCTCTTGTGGCTTGCTTGAACGGACCACACACATCCGTGTGAACGATATCTAACAAGTCTTGCGCCCTCTCACAACCACCGGTGAAGGGTGCTTTGGTCATCTTGCCCAATACACAAGATTCGCATACTTCATTAGACCCGTGGTCAAATGATTCTAAGATCCCATCCACTTGGAGCTTGGCGATGCGTTTCTTGTTTATGTGGCCTAACCGACCATGCCATAGAGATAATTTATCCAAAATATTTTTGGATCCCGAATCAACATTCATGATTGATCTATTGTTTTGCAAGCTTATGCTTGTCTCATATATGCCATGACATGGAAATGCTTTAAAATAAAAGACATGATCTTTGTAACATTCAACGCTACCATTCTCAAATTTAAAGTTAAATCCATCGTCATACAAGGCATACAAAGAAATAATGTTTCTTCCCACACAGGGCGCATAGGATACATTTAATAAAATAATAGATAAGCCGGAAGGAAAGGCGACCTCCACACTCACAATCTTCTCAACCAGGAGAATGGCTTTGTTTCCCATGATGAGATCCAGCTCTCCATCAACCAAATCCCTACTTCTTCTTAGTACCTGCATATTATTACAAACGTGAGTACCACACCCGCTGTCTAAATCCCAGGCGTTAGAAGTAAAAGTGTTATGGAGTTCAATCATGTACGTACCGGAGGCAGCGGCACCTTTAGCTCGTAGCTTCTTGAGCTCCTCCGTATACTTGGGGCAACTACGCCGGTAGTGACCCTTCTCCCCGCAGAAGTAGCAGGTTGCCTCTTCCGGAGTGGTGGCAGCGGGAGCCACTTGCTTACCCTTCGGCTCCGGGGTTGGGTTACGTTCGGGCTTTGGCCCTTGGTCCTTGGCCTTCTTCTTTCCCTTCCCCTTGGAGCCCGAAGCGGGTTGCTTCCGCTTGTGCCCACCTTCGTTGATGGTGAGGACGGCAGTGGAGGTGGAGGGCTTTGCCTTGGCAAGCTCGGACTCAGTAGTCTTGAGGATGCCGTGCAATTCCATAATGGTTTTATCCATACTATGCATATGGAAGTTCACAATGAACGGTCCATATGACGGAGGCAAAGATTGGAGGATTGTTTCAACCGCCAACTCTTTCCCCATGGGAAAGCCCAACTCCTCAAGCTGATCCACGTACCCTTTCATCTTAAGGACGTGGGAGCTGACATTGCCGCCCTTCGGCATCTTACAACCGACAAAAGCCTTGACACACTCATAAAGCTCTTGCCTTGCTTGCAGTTGGAACATGTCCTTAAGCTGAGAAATCATCTCAAACGCACTCACTTTCTCGAATTGCCTTTGCAATTCGGGACTCATGGTCGTTATCATTAGGCAAGTGACATCATTAGTGTCACGGACACGCTTTTCATGCTCTTCCTTCACGGCTCTTGGCGCATTGATTGCTCGCGCCTCCGGAAGAGGTGACTCAAGGACCTCTAGCTTCATCTCTTGACGTAGGACAATTCTCAAAGTCTTATGCCAATCAATGAAGTTTGGCCCCGTGAGTTTCTCCTTTTCCCGAATGGACGGAGTTACATGTTGATGGTGTTGGTGTTGCTAGTAGATGCCATATACAAGCAAAGTACGAAATTGGTTAGTTATGACGTATTAAATCCTTGTTAAAATAATTACCCACTTATTGTAAAAACAAATTATAATAACAAGGGCTAAGAACCTCAAAATACCCTAATCCATGACAGGTTTTCCGCGTATCACTTCATAGAGCTATTTTAGGCCCGTAATGTTGGGGTTCTATGAGCACAGCGGAAGCAACATGCAACAAGCAAAAGCAACAGTACAAGCAAACAAAGCATAAAACCCCATTAATGGACCAAACTCTATAACTAGTATTTGCAACATGGAAAAGGAAGAGAAAGAAGATATACCTTTCTCCTTAACTCCAGCAACTTGTAGAAGATGTGGATGACTAGAAAACAAAGAAGTTTCCCTCTATTGCAAGTCCACCCCGGGTTTCTTCAATCCTCAAGTACTAGCAAGCTTGGATGAACTTCAAAGCCTTGAATTCATCACAAGAACAACAATCCTTCTCCCTATATCTCCTGGAACTTGCTCATAATCATTCTCATGTAAAACCCACCATTGGAGCTCTTAAGAGAGTGAGAGAGAAAACCAATTCTAGAGAGAGATTGTCAAGAGAGAAAGGACTTAAGTTGAATCTGGAAAAATGAGGCCAAAACGGACATATACAGCCCCCAAGACCGGCCACATGCATTTTCATAAAAGCTTGGCCATGCATTGGTCAATAGGGGAGGTGGAGCCAAAAGTTGCATGCTGTCAGACGAATTTCCGCGCCGCGTACCCGTAAGTTTCCGCGCCGCGGACACTCCGCGTCGTGTTAACTATCAGGAGCCGCGTCGCGTAAATCTCCTGCATTCCAACCTCTCCACTTTGACACTTTTAGTCCCTCATCTTTCATTGCTGTCAGGATTGATCCCCGGCGTGTGACCCAATAGGCCCACACTATATTGGCAGTGATCCCAATGCGTATAAATCTCCTGCATACCAACCTCTCCACTTTGACACTTTTAGTCCCTCATCTTTCATTGCTGTCAGGATTGATCCCCGGCGTGTGACCCAATAGGCCCACACTATATGGGCAGTGATCCCAATGCGTATGTGTGACAGTGGTCATACTCCAACAAACTCCCACTTGCACATGACACACCGTACCCATAAACCACAGATAAAGAGCGGCCTCTAGCAAGGCATCTCTGCCCCCAACAAGCATGGGTTTTGTCATCAATAACAAAAACGAAATCCAGAATCAGAAACGGAATGGTCCTATAGATAAGTGATCATTCATCCCTTCGTTCGCGATATCCGTGTGAACACGAGACATGGTTAAATGTCAATCTTCAAATCGTTCACGATTATGTTTCTCGATCTTGATTGATGGTGACCCAAAATCTAGTTGCAATCGATCAAATATCATTGCAACTTGAGCATGGCCATGCATTTTACGTCAGCGCTCAATCATCGAGGGGCCCATGGATATCTCTCTAAGACTAGAGGAACGAATCCCTTTGACCACATTGCTCCGCCACATACACCATACTTTACCTAAAAGCTCCCTTTATAACAGCCAGTTACGAACTGCGTTTGAAAGCAATCAAAGCAAAGCAGATCCATGCTTTGGAACACATGTATCTCCAGTCTAAGGACAAAATGATATTATCATCCTGATTTACTCGCGACAGAAACCATGAAGTAAATTCAGGTGCGGGTCGTCCAGTCACTTGACCATTGCAAGCACAGGCGAAGTGTTGCGTCTCTTTTATCTAATACATTATTAGATAGCAACCAACCACTTCCCTCAGCCTTATCTCAAACTCCCTCCCCGTGAAGAATGACCGACTGTGGACATTTAGAATGTCAAGAGCATTCTGGGAAGTGTTAAACATGCTAAGATGGAACACAGTAAGGGTTCATAAAATATCCGCCCTCGGCGCATTATTAAATCACATTTAATAATCAATATAGTATGAAGTACAATACTGTTTAATGTTCCCCAAGATAATATATACCAAACATATAACTAAAACAAACTCAAGCTTTGTTCACCTAGGCCTAGTATGGTAAACATCACTAGCCCGTGACAACATCTTAGTCAACGGATCTGCCATAAAGCCATCCGTGTAAACTCTGCTAGCGATCATGCCTCTACCTCAATCAATCACTCATAAAGTATGCGTTGGTGAGACCATGATGCTTCTTACAACTCATCATACCTTCATTCTTTCAGAAGAACCCAATAAGGTAAATGACTACTCGAGACTTCGGTTCTTATAGTAAAGCCATCCTACCCTCATTGTCTCAGAAGAACCCAATAGAGTCAGTGATGCTTCAAGAACTACTTTGATCAACAACACCATATTTTGTAGGATCATGAACTCCGATTAAAATCGGTAGTTATCCCATTCTATTCAGAAGCTAACACTAGAGTAACAATTTACTCCTGCTTCTTTTATAATAGAGTACCAAGAACATATCTAAATATTTCTTGATGCCCTAAACCGGTTTTGTATATTCTATAGTCGTTATGGATGCATAATTCCTTACTTTATCTTTTGAACAATATAAGGTAAGGACATTATCTCCATAATTAGATATAGAATCACAACAATGCTCCCACTAACCCTGACATTCATACACGTTTCTTCCTCGCTTATTGAAAACTCAAACAATTGATTTTCACATCAAAGCAAAGATTGTAACCTTGAGATGCTTATGTAAGTCCTTCAAGGGACTCCTTTTTCTTGTAGACTTTACAAGGATACACTTAATGTAACAGACCATCGGAAAGTGTTATGAGTACTTCCTCAGAGAATTCCTATTAAGGAATGTGGTCTTTGCATTAAGTTGTCTTAGCCATGAAAGGCACTAAAAATACCAGTATCCGAGTTTACTTCAACATAACCACCGATAGAGGATTTGTAGATGATACCCTCCTTATGGTCAATCATCGTAAAACTATCTCCAACTAGTCAGTATTTGAAGTTGTCTACGAACTCAATATTCGACATAACCACTGAGAGAAAGTCATCATATGATACCTTCCACATGGTCAATCATAGATCTATTCTATCAGTCGGTATTCGAAATCATAAACATATCCATGCTGGTCTCTTTCAACAAAGAACCATTTTTACCCTTCGATTTTCAACCTAGGGGTTGGAATTACCAAGTCCAATACTTGGATATCCCTTATGGATCGCATCTCATTTTCATCGCCCCTTCCTTCTAGCAGACTGTAGGCCCACTCTTGTTTTGGTAGTTTGATGTAAACATCATTAAGTCGTCTCCCTCAGATATAAAACTATATCTTTCCGGCCTTATGACAACTATTACCAAGTTTAAGAGGTAATGACTTAATGTCAGGTGCTCCAGCATAGCCATGCTGAGCTTCAATCATAATTAATTGCTAGTGCGAACATCAGGTTTTTCCATTCAAGGTAAACTTTAATCCTACTGGCACACGCAGATATTTGAAACCTTTTGAACAACACAATTCTTGTTCAAATATCCAATGGCCACAGCAGAATACCTAATGGAGTAGCACCTCTAGATTCCGGTTTCCTCCAACACACCATAAACACAGGTTGAGGAACACGGACTTTGTGATGGACTAGCAAAGACACACTTTCTAGTATCATCATCTAAGGTGCATACTTAACCATCTTTGTTGGTTTGGCTTTTGGAACATTTCCCACCACTATCAAAGTATTCCCAAAAAATAGGGTACTTTGGTTAAACCCATTATAATCGGACCATAACTAGAATGTCCGGTTCCTCCACTTAGTGACCATATGTAACAATATGTCCTAGGAGGATTGAATTATGAGACAAAGCCATAATTCTTATGATGGTCACAAAACTCAGAACTTCATCCTCAACATCTCTATTAGATTTGAGTATTTTAGTCTTATGCCCTCTTAGTCATGTACTTTGTCACGGATGTGTCTTGAACACCTTTCAAGGCTTCAGCCGAGTGTCTAACAAATTAAACATATTCATCCTTTTACCTTCACTGGTAAGGTAACAATGTACCTAATGTTACTCTTTAGGTTTTGCTTGAACGGTTTACACACAAAAGTGTGAACGAAATCCAACAAGCCTTCATTCATCTCACATACAAAAGTGAAGGATGTTTGAGTCATTTTATCCTAATAAATAAGATTTACAATAATTAATTGATCCTAGATCAAAAGATCCAAGTTCCTAACCACATGGAGCTTGGTGATGCAAGTCTTATATATATGGTTAAATTGACTTTAACAATACGAGTAACATGTACAAATCATTCACGATCAATCTATTACTTCATAAGCAAACGCTTATAATAAATGCCACAACATGGATAAACTTTCATATAAGCCACCAAATACATAATTCATAAGAAGTTAATCCATCGTTATCAAAAGGCATAGAAGATACATTGTTTCTAGCCACGCAGGGCGTAAAACATAGATCTAACAAAGTAATAGACTAGCTGGAAGGAGTGGCAAGATCCCAGCTTCCAATCCTTTTCAAATAGGGACAACCATCTTGTTTCCCGTTATAAAGTCCAGCTCTCTACAGCTTCTACTTCTTTCTAACACCTGCACTTTGCACCAAACAAAATTGTGACAAACGTGAGTGTTATGGCTAGTATCCAAAACTTGCCCATAGAAGTAGATAAATAGTAGAGTTTGATCATGAATGTACCTTAAGTTTGATCTTGTGCATCCTTAGCTCATCAGGCACTTAGGGCAGGCGTGGCGGCGCCAATTTCCATGCTTTCCACAAAAGTAGCAAACTTCCCCATTTGGAGTCTCATCTTGAGGCGCAATCTCATTGCCCTTCAACTCCTTGAACATGGTGAGCTTAGTAGAACCAAGCTTCCCATTTGAGGTAGCTCGCCATTTTGTAGCCATAGCGAGAGTGGACGAGGTGAGCTTACCTTTGGCCATGTTGGACTCAAGAGTCTTCAGCATGTCATGAAGCTCCATTAAGGATTTATCCATACCATGCATGTGATAATTCATAATGAATTGCTCATATGATGGTGGGAGTGATCGGAGAACAATATCCACCACCATTTCCCTTTCAATGGTAAATCCTAGCCTCTCCAAGCGTTCCACAAGTGCTTTCATCTTAAGCACGTGAATGCTTACGCTCTCATAATCCTGTATCCGGCAACCAAGTAGTTCATTTAAACACCCATACTGTTCTTGCCTTGCTTGTTGTTGGAACATGTCCTTCAATTCAAGCATTATCTCGTATGCATTTAGATCCACTAATTGCTTTTGCAAGTTAGGGATCATCATGCTTAACACGAGACAAGAGACCTCGTTGGTATCCTTAACGCGTTTATTATACGCATCAAGAATAGTCCTACTTGCGTTGGTAGCAGGGGCTTCTGGAAGGGGTTCCTCAATGGTGTGTAACTTGTCTTCGTGTCGTAGGACAATGCACAATTGCCTAGACCAATCCATAAAGTTACTCCCATCGAGTTTCTCCTTCTCAAGAAACATACTTAACGTGAAGTTGGTGTTGTTGATGCTAGTCGACGTCATCTATGAAACAGAGTAGTTTTAGTTAGTTTGATTGAAATCCTCGTTAAAATAATTACCCCATGTGTTAAATAAAAACAACTATTTTAACAAGGGCTAAGAACCTTATTTCACCTTGCACCGTGACGGGTTTTCCGCGGATCACGTGGCAAAGCTATTTAGGCCGGCAACCATTGACCGATTGCAATCCATTATTGCAACTCTTAGTTCCTTGCGGGATCCTACTTGACAACCATTGTGCCAAGTTTGGCATGTTTGATCCCTCCCCGCCGATTCTCAATTAATATTTTGCATAACTCGGCTAGAGCTCGACAATCATCCAAAATATTACATTGAAACCGTAAATCAACCATCAAGATACATGGTGGTACTCTCGCCCAAAATCGACTCGGCTAGAGCTCGACAATCGACCTTGCGAGTTGCCACACGCACCTTCCACACAGCTCATGCAAAGGCTAACTCGGCTAAAGCTCGACAATTAACCCTTACACGACTAGATTCGGGTGGTGTCATCTTATGGCTGGTGTGCGATTTACATTTTAGAAAACGGGATTTAGTTTTCCGGTTAAAAAACCATTTTGAGTATGATTAACAAAAAGTGACAATAACCAAAACGTTCTTACTAATCGGATACTAAACCGTCGTTAAATCCGTTTGTTAATCGAGTGTGCGCGCGAGAGTTGTTAAACCATCTTTAAAACTCTTGGGTTTTATTATTTACAAAAATTGTCTAGCATGCAAAAGTCCTACAACTCATGCATAAACAATATAATAAAACCATCCCACGCATACAACAAATTGGTAACCATGCCCCTAAAACCTATGCGTTTTCCCGTGAGCCACTACGGGAAAACAAAGTCATCTAAGGACCAAAAGCCTTGACTTCGGATGTGCTCCCACTAAACCAGCTACCTCCATTGGGCCTCTCGGATTCGTGTTCGCCAAGACGTCACTCCATTGACTCCCGATGGTTGCTCCATATTACAATTACATAGAAAAAGAAATAAATGACATGCAAGCCACAATTCCTAACTTCTAGTACAAATACATAATATGGAATATTTAAATGGCATGCAAGCCACATATAAAAAATTACATACCAAATAAATAAATTTAATTATTACAAACCATGTGACTTAAAGTCACCAAATGAATGAATAATTAAAATACAACCAAACATCCACAAGGTCTAGGGCATATCTATGGTTACCAACATCACAAGAACAAACAACCAAGTTCACTAATGAACAACAACATGGTGTGCCACACAAAACCATGTAAACTTATGTATAATGGTTAAGATTTTTACAAAACACTCAAGGCACTAAAAATCGAATGTACTTATGCCTTAGTAACAACAAACCATTTTTGATGAAACATATTCATAAATACATAATGTAAGTATATGAAATTACCATTTTCATGCCAAAATAATAATCCACATATAAATACACCAACCATTATACAAGGAAACTTACAAAAAACAAATTTTAATTTCTGGACAAAAAATCCAGAAACCAAAATTTAGTGCCAAAAACCCAAAAAACAATTTTCTTTAACAAAAAGAAAAACGGATTCTGCCCAGGTAAGTTCCGCGCCGCGGACCCAACAACAGGACCGCGCCGCGTAAAAACAGTGGCAGAAACCAAATTTCGTCCCGTCATTTTCCGCGCCACGTGACCACAAGAGTTCCGCGCCGCGGAAATCCACTAGACAGAAAACTAAAATCTTATTTTCGGGTATTTCAGGACACCATGTGCAAATACAGTATAGAGGTGGCTCTGATACCACTATTGGGGTTCTATGAGCACAGCGGAAGCAACATGCAACAAGCAAAAGCAAGAGTACAAGCAAACAAAGCATAAAACCCCATTAATGGACCAAACTCTATAACTAGTATTTGCAACATGGAAAAGGAAGAGAAAGAAGATATACCTTTCTCCTTAGCTCCAGCAACTTGTAGAAGATGTGGATGACTAGAAAACAAAGAAGTTTCCCTCAATTGCAATTCCACCCCGGGTTTCTTCAATCCTCAAGTACTAGCAAGCTTGGATGAACTTCCAAGCCTTGAATTCATCACAAGAACATCAATCCTTCTCCCTATATCTCCTGGAACTTGCTCATAATCATTCTCATGTAAAACCCACCATTGGAGCTCTTAAGAGAGTGAGAGAGAACACCAATTCTAGAGAGAGATTGTCAAGAGAGAAAGGACTTAAGTTGAATCTGGAAAAATGAGGCCAAAACGGACATATACAGCCCCCAAGACCGGCCACATGCCTTTTCATAAAAGCTTGGCCATGCATTGTTCAATAGGGGAGGTGGAGCCAAAAGTTGCATGCTGTCAGACGAATTTCCGCGCCGCGTACCCGTAAGTTTCCGCGCCGCGGACACTCTGCGTCGTGTTAACTATCAGGAGCCGCGTCGCGTAAATCTCCTGCATACCAACCTCTCCACTTTGACACTTTTAGTCCCTCATCTTTCATTGCTGTCAGGATTGATCCCCGGCGTGTGATCCAATAGGCCCACACTATATTGGCAGTAATCCCAATGCGTACGTGTGACAGTGGGCATACTCCAACACGTAAACACTTTACCAATTGTAATCCGTGATCACAACTCTTAGACACTTGCGGGATCCTAGGTACTCATAGCACCCATTTGACATGTTTGATCCCTCCACACCAATTCCTCATTAATACACTTTGATAGCTCGGCTAAAGCTCGACAACTACCATGGTGTTTAAGTCCTGGAATTTGTAAATCGTCCGTCAAGATACACGGTGCTACTCTAGCCCAATGGCCGGCTCGGCTAAAGCTCGACAACCGATCTTGCGAGTTGCCGCACGTACCTTCCACACAGTTACGCAAACCCGATATCGGCTAGAGCTCGACGACCAATCTTGTTTCACTAGATTTGGGCGGTGTCATCTTACGGGTGGTGTGCGATTTACTTTTGAAAAAAAGGGTTTTTGTTTCTCAGGTTAAAACACTTTGAACCAATTCTTGTATACGTGGCGCGCGTAGTTTGTAAACCGATTTAAAACTCTCTGATTTTATTATTTTGAAAAATTTTCTAGCATGCGAAGATCCTAAACATCCATGCAAGAAAAAGTACAAAATAAAATCAACCACACAAGTAATACATATCCGGTAACGAGCCAATCCTATGCGTCTTGCCCGTGAGCCATCGGGCAAGACTAAGTCATCTAAGGACTAGACCGAATGACTTGATGTGTGCTCATCCCACTTGATCCATTGCATCTCCACGCCGACCTCCGGATCCAAGTATGCCAAGACACCCTCCAAGGTCCTTGTTGGTTGCTTCGGTCCTCCTTTTACAATTTACAAATTTAAAAGGAAATGGCATGCAAGCCACAATTTACAATTCTAACCTAATACTACAAATTACAAAGAATAGAAATTCGGCATTCAAGCCGTTAAATATACAAACCGAATAAATAAATTAATTATTACAAACCATTGTGGTACAAACCACCAAATGAATGAATACATTAATTTAAACAACCAAACACATCACATAGGTCTTATGGCTCATATTGTTACCGGATTCTAATATCACAACCACATACAAGAAATTTAAAACTACACATGGTGTGCCACACAAAACCATGTAATCTTATATGTTTTGGTTAAGATTATCTAATCACTCAAGGCACAAATAATCCTATGAACATATGCATTAGGAACCTTAAACAAGTCAAAATTCCATAGTCATATGTACACAATGTAAGTATATGTAATTAACCATTTTCATGCCTAAATTTTAATCCACATATAAATACATCAACCAAGACATAAGTCAACTTAGAACTAATCACATCCCAAATTCTGGAATAATTCCAGAAAGTACAACAAGCCTAAAAATCCAACAAAAGTGATTTTAAACACAAAACTTGCATTCTGCCAGAAGGGTTAGGGCCGCTAACTATAAAAGATAGTGTCGTTACCTCTAGGTTAGCGCCGCTATCGCGAGACGGCTTAGCGGCCGCTACGGAAGGTTTAGTGCCGCTAACATGGAAAAGTTAGCGCCGCTAAACCCTGAACAGAACCAAAAATCACATTTTTCGGATATTCCAGGCCATCTAGTGCATAACCTGTGTAGAGATGGCTCTGATACCACTGTTGGGGTTCGTGGTTGAACACAACGGAAGCATGCAAGTATAAATAACAATTTTCAAAGAAAAAATCAACCATAAAATGAACCCCATCAATGGATCTAGCTCTACAACAAGGTAATTCAACAAAACAGAAAGGACAAAGAGATTATACCCTTGATGTCTCTGGAAAGTTGTTGAATGCTAGCTTCCAAGCTTGATCTTTGATCCTCTTGAGCTATCCAAGTCCACCCAAAGAGAAAATGTGACCCAAGTGTACTAGCACTCCAAAAGCCCAATCCTTGTTTGAAGAAGACTTCTGGAACAGCAACCAAACTTCTCTCCAGGGACTCTAGCTCTAGTACTCTCTCTTTCACTTAGCAACACCTCAAAGTTCTAAGTGGGTTTTCTTTATCAAATGACCAAGAGTATTTTAGAGACAAGAGAAGCATGTGTATATAATCCCCAAGTTGCCCCCTGAACTCCCCAAGCCGGCCATGAGGTAATAATGAGGCTTAACATGCATTGGTGGATAAAGGAGGTGAAAAGAATAAAGTTGTTTATGTCAAGCAGGGTTAGCGCCGCTAACCACTTAAGGTTAGCGCCGCTAACGCGGCTAAGATAGTAATGCCAGGGTTAGCGCCGCTAACCCCTGCCAGGAAACCAACTTACATTATTTACCCTTTCTCACCCTCATCTTTTAGGTTGTTGTCAGGATCAAACCTTGGCGTGTGACCCGATAGGCCCATACATCATCGGTAGCTATCATTTGGCGTACGTGTGTCAGTGGGCATACTCCAACAGGACACTTGTTTCGATTTGTGAGAATCCTTGATCATCTTTCCTTTCTCGCAGTGTGCACACAGATGGTCTTTATTTAATCTTCACTTGGGCAGGCATCTATCTAAGTTACCATTGACTAATTTCATGATATTGTGAAAATTCAGGGGAGAGAGTTTCTTGTGTCACTGCCAAGTCAGATCTGATCAGGGGTTGGACAGTAGACAGATTAATGAAGGTGAATCGAAATTGTTCAGGTCAATGGAGTAGTAATTCGACTTGCGAGTTCCAGACCATAGTAAATCTCCATTCTCAGTTTTAACCGAACATGTATTCTTTTTTAATGTCACCTCCAAGTCTTTGTCCCAAAACTGACCAATACTGAACAGGTTGTGGCCTAACCCTTTCATATAGGATACTTTTCTTATTTTTTATGCTTTTCTTCTCAACGTCACCATACCCGGGATTGGGCTACGTTGTCGTTTCCAAACCGTATATTTCGTGTATACTTCGAAACATAGTTCTGGAGCAAACTCCGATCGCCTGTCATGTGCTTGGTGCATCCAGAGTCTAGGTACCAAAGATTAGGTGCCTGCATAATGGTAACAGAGAAGTTTTAGGTCCCCATGTATAAATGGGTCATTGATTGTTGGAAACAACTGTGTGGCCTATACTTGTTTGACCGGGTGTAGTAACATCAGTTTCAGTTGTAACTTTTTGTTTCCAAATTTTATTGGATTTCCTCGCTGGAGGATGAGTCGCTGGACTCTGCCCAACAATGTTTGGGTGAACAAAGATGTTCTGAAAATTGGCCTTTTGGTAGCCACATTTGAATAATCTTCTTTATAACGGATGAAGTCCTGGATTTCTTCTGGTTCACCCTTTTATTTCTTGAGACGGAGGTTTGAAATTTGTAGGGGCGGAAGCGGTACAGTTGGAAATCCATCGTGAAGCAGATTTCTTTGGATTGGAGTTAGATCCCTAAACCTCAACATTTGAGTTTGGAACTAGAGCTTTGGGCTTTGTAGTTTTAACAACCCACTATTGGGGTGAGTGGCTAACTGAGCTAGTTGGCTTGGATTGTTTAGTCTTGAATCTTTTAGATTTAGACTGCTTCTTCGGGTTGACTTTAGTTTCATGTGCAATCTATACTTCGTGAAATCCAGTGTATCCACCCCATCAGTAGGCTTCTAGTTCTTTGATTGTCAACAAACGACGTGATTGATTGAAGTGTTTTAGTGCATACACTGTTCGTTTGGAAATCCATTGATAGATTATGATGCCCTTTGAGGTGACAAATGGGACATGAACTTGGTTTGCATAAGAAATTGGTCCATCGCTTACATGGTTTAATGCCTATTGATTTTATCATTTTATCATACACGTAATTAAATTCTCAATTACCATGAAGACACCAATCACTGAGACAAAACATTTTAGAAGCTACTTTTTCATTAGAATTCGAAAAGTTAGAAATACGACCGAACACGAAAATGTTTTGACACTTTGAGTTAAAATTCATACACAACCAAGAGGATCTAGGGAATACTCTTCTCCAATTTGCTTTTAATTTACTCTCTTGCGCAAACGATGCTGTCTTCTTCAAATCTGCAACACAAGGAAATGTGTTAGAAGTTTGTCGTGGACGACTTGCTGTAGCAGCAGATGTTTCAAGTATGTCTTTATGTGCAAAAGGTGTGTGATGGTGTCTTGGAATATTTGTTGATTTGAAAATCTATTGCTTTTTATATTTTGAAAATTTTGATTTGTTAAGAGATTGACGTTCATTATTGCAAACTTGAGATGAAGTGGAAACTTGTGGTTTTGGAGCATATGTGAACGAGTTATGAATGGTTTCCTGTTGTTCTAATGTGGACGGAGATGAATCGTTAGGCATGGAAGAAAAGAATTTGGATATAGTTTGGGCGAGGTCAGGATGCATTCCTCGAGTGAGTGGATCTGAATCGGATATTGGTTGAGACTAATTCAAAAGAAACTAATGTTGAGGAAAACATGCATGAAGTATGGACATTGTAGTCAAATATGTTAGCACTAGAGTTGTGAGCAATACTCCTGCAAAGTTTGAAATCGTTGTTGTAATTCCTTGTGAGTGATATACATAATAGGGGATCTGGGTACAACAACAGCATATAGTTCCTCATCCGTATACACTAGAGAAGAATTAGCATGTTTTTAAGTTTTTGAGGCTGAAACAAATACGACTCCTGGTAGTTGAACGGGAATTTCAGTTTTCAGCTTGAGGCTTTGTTTGACATCTTCCTTAAGTCGTTTTTCCGCTTGACCCACCAATTTCATTCTGGATGTAATGCCTTCTCCCATTAGATTGAAATCGTAAAGTGATGTAGTTGTGATTTTATCCCTCATTTTTTGATTTCCAAATCCAAGTCCTTCATACGTCCATCGGGAAAATTTCCGTTCCGTTTTTATGTATAAAAAATTGGTTTGCTTGTTTTGGCCACGCATGATAAACAAGTTTCCGACTCCTTTATTTTTTAGGAGAGCTCACACACTTCATGGCGAGGAAACTCTAAATCTTACTCTGCACTTACACATTTTGCATTGAGATCATGTATCGTTGTGCTTGTCGTAGCAATTAAATTCAAATGTTTCTTTTCTTTATCAGCCTTTTTAAGTTTAGATTCAGATATCTCATTTTCTAGGTGTGTGATTATCAGGTAAGATTTCTCATCTTGTGTTTTTATTAATTCTTTCAATATCTGGTTCTTACTGGTTAATTTATTGATTTTTAGTTCTAGTTTTTTCATTTGTGCAATGATGAGTTCGATGTGTTCCATGTTAATACATGCACAAGAACCAACATTAGAATTTACCTTTTCATTCTCTCCGTCCAGCTCTTCCTCAGACTGATCAAAGGAAGGGTGATCTGTATCTTCATCATCTGAACAACTTTCTTCAACCCCGGCCATCAGGCAAAATTGGACCTAGACATCAGCATCCAGGTCGCTTTCTACATCAGTATCAGAGAGTAATTTATCCTCTTCCACCATCATTACCTTACCAACAGTCTTCTTCTTGGAGAGACGATATTTTTGCCGGTAGTATATAGCTTTTTATCCACCTTCTTCTCTTCCCTCACAAAGCTAGGTCTTTCAGCAGCTTTGATTACTTCAGGTCATCGGGAGCCAGAGGTTAACCGCTTTTTGTTATTAGTCATTGAGAAGCGCTTCCTAAAGGTTTTTATCACAAATGATAAGACTTAAATTGCAGCTTCAACAGTATCCTCGTCATCCTCATCTGGTTCAGATTCAACGATAACTACCTGTTAATACTTCATTGATTTGGAGGACTCCCGTGAGCTCTTTCAGCAACCACTAAGGCTAAAGGATAATTGACTGTTTGGGCATGGATTTGGCAACTTCATTCTCCTACTAATGGAGATCCTCATAGATATTATAGTATGTGACCATTGTGTGGTTCCAAGTGACGTGTTTATAAAGCTTAACATGCTCTTTCCACTCTGGGACAAGTGCTCGCAAGAATACACAGTTAATATCAAGGTCGGTGCGAGCAATCTTGTTTCCTCACAGCTCATCTGCAATTTACCAAAACGGCTATATGTGTCAGGGAAAGGCTCATTCTCATAAGCAGAGAATTCGTGGAAGCTGTTGACAAGTTGAGTGCACTTTATAAACTCTCCTTGGTCTGTACCGTGTAGCTGCTTCTTTATCTCATCCCAAATATCTTTGGAAGTTTCAAGGTTGTCTACCTTCATATACATTTCGGAAGATAGTCCTTGTTTTAGATAGTACTTTTCCAGTTTCTCCGCTTTCTTCCTTTCCCTATCACCTGCTGTCAACTCATTGATGCCTTTTCTCTTTCATGTGCATATATTGGAGGATTATTGTCGAGTTGAGATTCTATTCTTTTGTTGAACTTTTGGTTCCCATTGAAAATGCAATCAATCATCTTAGTTCCATAGACTTCGTTGAGTTCAAGGAAGTCCATGAACCTTCCTTTCCAGACAAGATAGTCATTCTGAACAAAACAGGAGGTTTTGTATCAGTTCCGGTTGCAAGCATCTCATTAGAGCTACACATGATTTCACTTGATTGATAATGGATTGTTAACTTGTTGAAGTGGAATGATTGACTAAAACTGTTCTTATCAAATACGAATGAGAACTAATTCTAATTTGATGTCCTTAAAGATTGGTTTCAAATATGTTGGAGTTTGTGGTAAGGGTCAATCAAAGCAAACAAGGAAAAACACGAATTTTAAAAGCATAAAGAACCAGATACATTAACCCGAAATGAAGTACCTATCTCAACAACTAGAAATACAACTTAAAAACAAAAGAAGAGAGAAGAGTATACCCTAGATTTCTCTGGTGGTAACGAAAAGCAAAGCTCCAAGCTTGAATCTTTCTACTTCGGCTATCGTGGTCCACCCCGGGAAAACCGAGACCTTTGTCTACTTTCACCCCTTTGAGCACACTTCAAAACTCGAATGAACTCCTGGAACAACAGCCCTTGAACCACCAGAATTCTTTCTACAACTCTCTCTCTCTAGAACTTAGACAACTTACCAAATGTTTCTAAGTGTTTAAACTCAAGTTATGCAAGAGTATTGGAGAGACTGATAAGCATGTATTTTGTAGACTCAAGAGTTCCTCCAGGACTCCACAAAGTCGGCCAAGAAACAATCATTAAGTTGACATGCATTGGTGGTGAGTGGAGGTGAAACGAATAAAGGTGCATGCTGTCACTTGGGTTAGCGCTGCTACCCGCCCAGGGATAGCGCCTCTAACCTCCCAAAGTTAACGCCGCGATCGCGGCAGAGTTAGCGACAACTTGGTTAGCGCCGCTAACTCTGTCCAGAATGCCAACCATCATTTAATTATTCTTTCTCACCTTCCATTTTTGGTTGTTGTCAAGTTCAATCCCCGGCGTGTGACCCGATAGGCCCATATATCATCCGTTGTGATCAATTGGTGTACATGCGTCAGTGAGCATACTCCAACAAACTCCCACTTACACATCACTGACCGTACCCAATGCATCACAGAAAAAGAACGGCCTCTAGTAAGACATATTTGCCCCTAAGTTAGTATGGGTTTTGTCTTCAGCACAAAAACCAATCTGCAGCCCTTGTGAAATGGTCCTATAGATAAGGTATCAAACATCCGGTTGTTCGCGATATCCAAGTGAACACGAGACATGCTACTCAGTCATTCTCCATTAGTTTTTGATTATGTTTCTTGACTAAGATTGGTGGTGACCAAAATATACAATTTGCAATTAGATACTTAAATCATTGAACACTTGAGCACGGCCAGGCATTTTGGTGTCAGCAATAAATCATCGAGAGGCCCATGGATATCTCTCTAAACAGAGGAACAAATTGCTTTGACTACATTGCCCATCACATTGACCATACTCTGCCCAATTACTCCCTTTATAACAGCCAGTTACGGACTGCGTGATGCAGACACATGCATCTCCAGTATAAGGATGAACTGATATTATAATTCTGATTCACTCATGACAAGTACCACAAAGTGAACTCAGGTGTGGGTCGTCCAGTCACTTGAAACCCTTTCAAGTATGTGCAAAGTATTTTGTCCCCGTGTCCCAATCCTCATTGGACACCTGACCAATCACTTCCCTCAGTCTTTATTCAGACTTCCTGTTGGGGTTTCTAGGGCACGCAACGGAAGCAAAGGTACAACATTTATAGCCCAATGTGCAACAAAACAAAGCATATTAAGTGAATCCTCAAAAGAGGACCATACACTATGTGAAGAAATGCAACATAAATGAAAGGTAAGGAGGTTATACCAGCCTCCTAAGCTGCTGAAAACGTGTAAGAAGTGGTGATGACTTTAGAAATTGAATGCCAAGTTCTCTCTATCGCAAATCCACCCCGGGAACATGTCAAACTCCAAGTGCTAGCTTGCTCATGTGATTCTTCTCTTATAAAACCACTCAAGCATAACAACTTGATGATGAGATTTCTGGAACCTTTTGTGTATACTCACTCTAAGTCTTTTGAAACACCTAAGGGAGTATGTGTGTTAATGTGTGTTAAGCCTCTTTTAGGAACTCGTAGATGCCATTTGATCTTCACATGCATTGACCAACCCTAGAGCTGATTTGACAAAAAGTCACATGCAGCCGTAGCGGCGCTAACCCTTTAAGGTTAGCGGCGCTATCGCGGCCTGCCAAGTAACATGACACAAAGTACATGCAGCCGTAGCGGCTCTAACCCTTAAGGGTTAGCGGCGCTAACACCTTAAGGTTAGCGGCGCTAACGCGGTCTGCGATTTCAACTTTTGTGTTTTGTCATTTTTGGTCCCTATACTTTAGTTGCTGTTAAGTTTGACCCCGGTGTGTAACCCGATAGGCCCATACATCATCGGCAGGGATTCAAATGGCATGCATGCATCAGTGTGCATATTCTAAGAAACTCCCACTTGCACAAGATGCACTGTATCCTCAAATCCCAGCAATGAGCGGCCTCTAGCAAAGCATGAGTATGGGTTTCATCATCATGAACAAAACCAATTCAAAAGAAATGGTCATATAGATAAGTGTTCTTAAACATCCTTTTGTTCGTGATATCTGTGTGAACAGGAGACATGGATTAAATGTAAATCTCCTGATCGTTCACGATTATGTTTCTCGATCTTGATTGGTGGTGACCAAAAGTTAAGGACATAAATGATTCTCAATCAATATTCCTTGCGCCCGGCCATGCATAATTTTAGTGTCAGCTCCCAATCATTGAGGGGCCCATGGATATCTCTCATATCAGAGGAACAAATTCCTTTGACTGTATAACCCTATACCATACTTCTTGGCTTACCTAGGAAGAAATATGATATAGGGATTCATACATCTTAGGTCTAAGGACGTAAGATATTATCATCCCAAGTTACTTGTGATTATAAAGAAAATTGGAGAGCCGTATAGAACATTCTCAAATACCTTAGGCGTACGAAAGAGATGTTCTTAGTATATGGTGGGGAAGAAGAGCTGAGAGTAAAGGGTTACTCGGATGCTAGCTTTCAAACAGATAGGGATGACTGCCGATCACATTCGGGGTTTGTATTCCTATTGAATGGTGGTGCTGTCAGCTGTAGGAGCTCGAAGCAAGAGTCGGTGGCTGAGTTGACTACCGAATCGGAGTACATTGCGGCAAGTGAAGCCGCAAAGGAGGCCGTGTGGATGAAGAAATTCATCCATGATCTAGGAGTGGTTCCAAGCATCGCTGACCCTATTAAGACTTTTTGTGACAATGAGGGTTCGGTGGCTTTTGCAAAGGAATCAAGAACTCACAAGAGGACAAGACACATATTTCGTAAATACCACTTTATACGAGATGTAATTGAAAGTGGTGAAGTCGTGATTAGCAGAGTAGCATCGGATGGAAACCTGGCGGATCCATTCACTAAGCCGTTATCGCAAGCAGCTCATGAATCTCACACTAGAGCAATAGGTGTAAGATTTGCTAGCGATTTGCCTTGAGTTTTGTATTTAGGTTGTTTGATATGTAATTTTATTTTGGGAACGATAAAGACAGTATTGTAACTTATGCTTGTTTCGATATATAATAGAGATTATATATGCGTGTGGTACGGTTACATTCATAAGACTTTACTGTGTTCCATCTTAGCATGTTTAATCACTTCCAGAAAATTTTTACTATATTTCAAACTTTCCATAGTCGGTCAATCTTATGGAAGAAAGATTGAATTAAGACTGAGATAAGCATATGACCTTGAATTCAAAATTGTTGAATTAAGGTGCAATGCCTATCTATGCTTGAAAAGAGTTTCAAGTGACTGGAAGACCCACACCCAAGTATAATTCATGGATTATAAGCACGAGTAACTTGGAATGATAATACCTTACATCCTTAGACCTGAGATGTATGAACCGCTAAATCATAGTTCTTCCATGCTTTAGCCATTTTCAAAAGCAGTTCGTGACTGGCTGTGATAAAGGAAATGACTAGGTAAGCCAAGAAGTATGATATAGGGTTATACAGTCAAAGGAATTTGTTCCTCTGATATGAGAGATATCCCTGGGCTCCTCGATGATTGGGAGCTGACACCAAAACTATGCATGTCCATGCACAAGGAATATTCATTGAGAATCATATATGTCCTTAAAATTTGGTCACCACCAATCAAGATCGAGAAACATAATCGTGAACGATCTGGAGATTGACATTTAATCCATGTCTCATGTTCACATGGATATCGCGAACAAAAGGATGTCTAAGATCACTTATCTATAGGACCATTATTTGGGATTTGTGGTTGAGCACAACGGAAGCAAACAAGTACGAAATCAAATTTTAAAAGCATGAACAAGAACCACATGATGAACCCCAAATGAAGTACCAAACTCTACAACTAAGATTTGCAACTAAAACAGAAAAGAGAGAAGAGTTATACCCTTGATGTCTCTGAATTTGTTGTGTGCTAAGCTCCAAGCCTTTGTAACGTCCTTCTTGAGCTATCGAAGTCCACCCCGAGAAACTTGGTGACCTTGCTGTACTAGCACCCCTTCAACCAAATCAACACTTGATCTTGGCTTCTGGAACAACAACAAAAACCGCCAGGAACTCTCACAAGGAACTCTCTCTTATTTTGCATAGACAACTCACAAATGTTTCTAAGTCTCTCAAACTCAAGTTAGGCAGGAGTGATAATAAGAGAGAGTTATATCTCTTTTATAGAGGTCAACATAACCCCAGGACTCCCCAAGGTCGGCCCAAGGCTGAATGATGAGAAAGCCATTCATTGGTGGATTGTGGAGGTGAAAAGAATAAAGTTGTAATCTGTCAGAGGGGTTTGCACCACTAGCCGCCCAGGGATAGCGCCGCTAACCGCCCAAAGTTAGCGCCGCTAACGCGGCTGAGTTAGCGACGGTAGAGATAGTGCCGCTAACTCTGGCCAGATTACCAACTATCATTATTTATTCTTTCTCACCCTCATCTTTTAGGTTGTTGTCAATATCAACCCCCGGCGTGTAGCCCGATAGGCCCATACGTCATCGGCAGTGATCATTTAGCATACGCGTGTCAGTGGGCATACTCCAACAAACTCCCATTAGCACATGACTCACCGTACCCAATGCATCACAGACAGAGAACGACCTCTAGTAAGACATATATGTCCCCAAGTCAGTAAGGGTTTTGTCTTTAGCAAAAAAACCAAACTGCAGCCCGTGTGAAATGGTCCTATAGATAAGGCATCAAACATCAAATTTTTTGTGATATCCGTGTGAACACGAGACATGGTACTTAGTCATTCTCCATTCGTTCACGATTATGTTTCTCGATCTAGATTGGCGGTGACCAAAATATACAAGTTGCAATCGATAAGAGGAACAAATTCCTTTTGACTACACTACCCATCAAAGTGATCATACTTTGTCCAATTACTCCCTTTATAACAACCAGTTACGGACTGTGTTTGAAAGCAACAAGAACAAAGCAAACCAAAGTGATGCAGACACATGCATCTCCGGTATAAGGATGAACTGATATTATCATCCTGATTTACTCATGACGTGTACCATGAAGTGAAATCAGGTGTGGGTCGTCCAGTCACTTGAACAATTGAAGTACAGGCGAGGTATTGTGTCCCGGTGTTTCAATCCCTATTGGACACATGACCAGTCACTTCCCTCAGTCTTAGTTTAGACTTCCTTCCCTAGAAGAATGACCGACTGTGGACATTTAGAATGTTTAACACATTCAGGGAATAATAAAACATGCTAAGTTGGAACACAGTAAATATTTAAAGAAATATCCGCAACTTGCGCATTACTATATCTACATTTAATAATCGATAAATACGATAAATACAATACTGCTGAATGTTCCCAAAAAGGGTAATTACATCAAACATAGTAACCAAAATATAAATGCATGATCAAACTAAATCGCTAACAAATCTAATCCCAATAGCACGTGTGTAAGCATCATGCTTTGCTTGCGATAATGGTTTGGTGAATGGATCCGCCACGTTGCTATCCGTGTGTACTCTGCTAATGACAATGTCTCCACTATCGACCACATCCCGGATGTAATGATACTTCCACGGAATGTGTCTTGTGCCTCAGTGAGACCTTGGTTTCTTCGCTAGAGAAACCGCACCCTCGTTGTCACAAAATACCTCAACTGGATCGGCAATACTAGGAACCACTCCCAGATCTTGTATGAACTTTCTCATCCACACAGCCTCCTTCGCAGCTTCACTGGCTGCAATATACTCCGGCTTGGTAGTAGAATCGGCCACAGTGTCTTGCTTGGAGCTTCTTTAGGATATAGCACAACCATTTAGGAGGAACACGAACCCCGATTGAGATCGGTAGTCGTCCCGATTGGTTTGGAAGGTGGCGTCGGAGTAACCAGTTACCCGAAGCTCTTCCGCACCTCCATACACTAAGAACATCTCCTTTGTTCTCCTAAGATACTTGAGAATGTTCTTCACTGCCGCCCAATGTGCCTCACCAGGATTTGCTTGATATCTACTTGTCATACTCAATGCACAAGATATATCAGGCCTACTACATAACATGGCGTACATGATCGAGCCTATTGCCGAAGCATAAGGGACACGCCTCATTACTTCCCGTTCCTCAGGGGAACTCGGGATTTGAGCCATGCTCAACACTAAAGCATATGATATAGGTATGAACCCCTTCTTGGAGTCCTCCATCCTACACCTCTTCAGGACCTTGTCAATGTATGTACTCTGGCTTAAGCCGTTCAACCTGTGGGATCTATCTCTATAGATCTTTATCCCAAGGATATAAAGCGCATCCCCTAGATCTTTCATTGAGAAACAACTCCCTAGCCAGGCTATTACACCTTGTAATGTTGGGACGTTGTTCCCAATTAGTAAAATATCATCCACATAAAGAACAAGGAATACAACTATGCTCCCACTAGCTCTAATGTAAACGCATGGTTCATCCTTGCTTTTAGAGAAGCCAAACTATTTGACCTTCCCATCGAAGCACAGATTCCAGCTCCGAGAAGCTTGCTTAAGCCCATAAATGGACTTCTTAAGCTTGCAGACTTTGTCCGGAAACTCTGGATGTACAAAACCCTCAGGTTGTGTCATATACATTTCCTCTGAAAGTGTTCCATTAAGGAACGCGGTTTAGATGTCCATTTGCCAGATTTCATAATCATGAAATGCGGCAATGACCATGAGTATCCGGATAGACTTCAACATAGCCACCGGGGAAAAAGTTTCCTCATAATCTACACCATGAGTTTCAGTGAAACCCTTAGCCACCAGTCAGGCTTTGAAGGTGTATACCTCGCCATCCACACCAACCTTTTTCTTGTAGACCCATTTGCACCCTACGGGTTTGTACCCAGGCACATGATCTACCAAGTCCCAAACTTGGTTATCGGACATGGATTTTTATCTCCGATTCCATTGCTTCTTGCCACTTAGCGGACTTAGGGCTCACCACAGCATCCTGGTATTTGGTAGGCTCATCAGAGACTACCACCATGTCGGTACCCTCAGACATGAGAAAACCATATATCTCGGGCTCATGACGACTTCTACCAAATTTTCTAAGAGGCAATGGGTTTACACCATCTCCAACATCATCATGCTCAGAATCAACCTTTGCAGGTTGTGAGCTAGTGCCAACATCAGGTTCTACATTGGCAGGTTCTTGAATATCTTCAAGATCAACCCTTCTCCCACTAGCGTCTTTGGATAGCAGTTCCCTCTCAAGGAACACTGCCCTTCGAGCAACAAATACCTTGTTCTCCGAAGGTTTGTAGAACAAATATCCCATAGAACCAGCAGGATAACCATTGAAAAAGCACCTTTCGGCCTTGGGCTCCAATTTTTCCTCAACCTCACGTCTCACGTAGGTAGGACAACCCTAGACCTTTAAATATGAAATAGATGGAACCTTTCCATGCCACATTTCATATGGTGTTTTCTTAACCTTTGTTGTTGGTACGAGGTTAAGGATTCTACAAGCGGTTTCAATTGCGTATCCCCAAAATGTAATGGGAACGTCCGAATGACACATCATTGACCAAACCATATCTAATAATGTTCGGTTACTCCTCTCGGCGACACCCTTTAATTGCGGTGTCCCAGGAGGGGTTAATTGCGAGACAATCCTGTTGAGATTTCGAGGGCAAGTAGCGGAAGCAAAAGTACAACAAAAATATCCCAACGTACAACACAACAAAGCACAAAACGAGAAATCCCAAAAGAGGACCAAATTTTATGTAAAGAAATGCAACATGCAATAAGGAAAGAGGGTTATACCTTTCTCCTTAGCTCCAGAAATGATGGGTGTTATGATGGTGATCCTCCAAGAACGAAAAACGCGGATCTTCTATTGAGGTATACCACGGTAACACGCCAACCTCGAGTGATAGCTCGCCTGTATAGTACTACAACTTGAATACCACTTCTGGAACAACATCTTGTGAGACCAAATTTCTGGAACTCCCTCCTACAAACTTTGTCAAAGTCTCTATGGCACTTTTGAGGGTTAAGTGTGTATGTTTTCACCTTGAGAGAAAAACAACAACAAACTCCATCTATGTAAGATCCAGATACACATATATCTCTCCTTAGCTGGCCAAAGACTTGATGAAGTGATGCACATGCATTGGCTAGCATTGGAGGTGATTTGACAAAAAACACATGCAGCTATAGCGGTGCTAACCCCTTAAAGTTAGCGGCGCTAACGCGGCCTGTCAGTGACATGACACAAAGTACATGCAGCCTTAGCGGCGCTAACCGTTAAGGTTTAGTGGCGCTAAACCCTTAACATTAGCGGCGCTATCGTGGCCAGCGATGTCAACTTTTGTCTTTTGTCAAGTTTGGTCCCTTAACTTTAGTTGCTGTTAGGTTAGACCCCGGTGTATGACCCAATAGGCCCATACATCATCAGCAGCGGTCTATATGGCGTACGTGCATTAGTGGGCATATTTCTAACAAACTCCCACTTGCACATAATGCACCGTACCCATGTAACCACAGACAAAGAGCGGCCTCTAGAAAAGCATCGATGATCCCCAAGTCAGTATGGGTTCCGCTTCCTTGCATAAATCCATAACCTACAAGAACGTAGAGGTCTTATAGATAAGTGATCAAACATCCTTTTGTTCGCGATATCCTTGTGAACACGAGACATGTATTAATATGTGAATCTCCAGATCGTTCACAATTATGTTTCTCGATCTTGATTGGTGGTGACCAAAATTTAAGGACATATATGATTCTCAATCAATATTCCTTTGCGCATGGCCATGCTAATTTTGGTTTCAGCGCCCAATCATCGAGGGGCCCAGGGATATCTCTCATATCAGAGGAACAAATTACGTTGACTGTACAATCCCATAGCGTGAACCTTATCTTACTTAACTATTCCCTTTATAATAGCCAGTTACGAACTACGTTTTGAAATAGCCAAAGTAAGAAAGTTTCATGCTATAGTAATTCATACATCTCAGGTCGAAGAACGTAATGATATTACCATCCCGAGTTACTTGTGACCATGATCCATGAAGTGAACTCAGGTGTGGGTCTTCCAATCACTTGAAACTCCTTTCAAGCATAGGTTACTGTTGCGTTTCATTCATTCAATCCTTGATCAACGCTCAACCAACACCTAACCTCAACCTTAATTCAAACTTTCTTCCCTTGAAGAATGACTGACTGTGGAAATTTAGAATGTATAAACATTCTGGGAAGTAGTTAAACATGCTAAGATGGAACATAGTAAAGACCAATAATGATAACCGCATCATGCGTATATATAGTCTTCACTATATATCGATACAACCATCGGTTAGCAGTACTGCTTACTGTTCCCAAAGCTAATATGTAAATCAAACATTTACTAAAACGAAATTCAAACCTAGTCATTAGCATAAACAATGCTATTATACCTAGTATGAAATTCATCACTAGTATTTGACAATGGCTTAATGATGGGATCATCAACTCAATATCCCTTTGTACTCTTTTGTATTCTCTTATTAAACCACTTGCATAGTGTTTATCAAAGAGATCATACATAATGTTTTCACAGTCGTCATATCCTCAATGTTACTGAAGTCTACAATAGGATTAATGACACTTATGATTATTAGAGTCAACATACCTTCAATGTAACCAAAGTTCACAATAGAGTCACTGACACTCATGTTTATTAGAGTCGACATACCCTTAATGTTACCGAAGTCCACAATAGGTTCAATGACACTCATTGGAATCCAAATGTCGTATCTACACCACATATTTGTTTATCCAAAACTTTGATTAAAATCGACAGTCTTATTTAATATAGATTGGCTTGCAGTAAAAACTTACTCAAGGCAACTCTATTTTCGTCGAATATCAAGAACATAATTCAGTATTTCTTGAATTTTAGAATCCACTTTGCTTCATATTCATTTTTATTCTCGTAGAACAATAACTCCATCAATAGGTTGAAAACAACCCTAAATTAAGACATTATTTTCATTTGAGTATATTTTACTAGGAACACATAAAGCTCCCACTAGCCCTGACAATAGTATCTGGCTTATTCTATGCTTTCTAGAAAACTCATTCCTTTGACTTTCTCGTAAAGCAAGACTACAGCCACAAGATGCAAGTTTTGTCGACTTTAGTCATGGACACAACTTGGATATAATGGGTATGTAAGACCTCAGAACATTCTTCAAACATTACTTCAACTTAATCCTGTGAAGAATCTAGGTCTTTATATTTCCATGTCAACTTACTTGTTTTCCCAAAGCGACAACAATGCTTCACATAATCCAGACATAATCTGGATATTATGGATGTGTGAGACCCTCGGAAAGTGCCTCAAGCATTTCCTAATTTAATCCTATGAAGGATACAGGTCTCTTACGTCCAAGTGAACTAACTTGTTTCCTCATGGTACAACAATACTTCACTTTATCCAAGTTATCTTCAACATAGCCACTAGAACATGTTTCCATATAATCAATATGAAACACTTTGTCTCTAGTCGGTATTTGATGTTGTCTATGATTGCATATATGTTAGTCCTTTCCGCCTTCTTGGATTACACCGTTGGTGTGGGATTAACCCAAGTCAAGTACTTGGATGCAGCAAATGAGTTACATCTATGTATACCATTCCCTTCTTATATATACACTAGTGAACTCTGGGTCCACTATGTTTCCGATGAATGGTGACCTCACAATGATTCACCATCAAGCTGATGTTACTAAAATATGACAATATCATATCTAAACAGTCTTCTTGACCTCCATCAGATTTAAAGAAGCAATGCATATTGTCAGGTTTTACCAGCATCTCTATGCTGATTAAATGCTGGTGTCAACATTAGATCTCTTATTTAAGTTTTACGTTCTTCCACTGGAATGCTTTTGGATATTGTCTTCTCCTTTTTGAGCAACCAAACATGGTTCCCATAAGGTCAAGAAACAACTACCCAAAACATAGATGAACTACTTAATTATATAAGCATCAACTTAGTTTATAATTCACCCATCTCCCACTGAATGTAGACTGGATAATTTTAAGTTATGAGATTGACAAGCAAAGGACTTTTTCTAGTCAAAATCTCATTGGATGCTTAAGTGACCATTATGTTATGTTTTAGATTGAGGACATGGTTCATAAAATTAATGTATACCAATCACATTGAATACATGTTTTAGGCCTGCCTTTCACCAGATCATCAACAAAGATATCCGGTTTTTCTTCAATGTTACACCATGTACAAATGTGTCTCTTAGAGAAAACGAATTATGGGTTAAACCCATGATCCATTTTATGTTTAAACCAATATAGATAAGAAAACTTAGCATCTATTATGGATCTAAGAATTGATATCTATATGCCCTTATTGATTCTTAATTTTCTTTAGGTTAGTTCCGAACACTACTAGGTTTCAGACACAAACCTTTCGTCTAGTTAAACATTCTCCTAACAACTATCATTAAGATGTGATGGAGAATTTTTACTAGTGTCACTCTTTGTGGCATACATGAACGGATTATCCACACAAGTGTGATCAAGATCCAACAAGTCTTAATCCTTCCTACCAACACTGGTGAAGGATTTCTTAATCACCCAAGTCCAATAAAAAAGATTTGCATCTTTCATTTAGCCCGAGGAAGTTAGCAACTTCCACTTTTGCCATTTTTGGTCCCTCAACCTTATTTGCTGTCATGTTAGACCCCGGGGTGTGACCCATATAGGCCCATACATCATCGGCAGTGCTCTAAGGCGTACATATATTATCGGGCAGATTCTAACAAACTCCCACTTGCTAATAATATACTGTACCCTGGCAAGCTGAGACAAAGAGCGGCCTCTAGCAAAGCATCAATGTCCCCCAAGTCTGTATGGGTTCTGAATACCTGCATAAAACCATCATACTAAAAGTAGTGGTCCTAGATAAGTGATCTTAGACATCCTTTTGTTCGCGATATCCTTGTGAACACGAGACATGGATTAGTAAATGTCAACCTCCAGATCGTTCACGATTATGTTTCTCGATCTTGATTGGTGGTGACCAAAAGGTAAGGACATATCTGATTCTCAATCAATATTCCTTGTGCATGGCCATGAAATATTTTGACGTCAGCTCCCAATCATCGATGGGCCCAGGGATATCTCTCCTACAGGAGGAACAAATCCCTTTGACTGTATAATCCCATACCATACCTCTTGATTTACCTAGTCATTCTCTTTATCACAGCCATTTACGAACTGCTTTTGAAAATGGCTAAAGCAAGTAAGAACTATGATATAGCAATTCATACATCTCGGGTCTGAGGATGTAAGATTTTATCATCCCAAGTTACTCGTGACTATAATCCATGAAGTAAACTTGGGTGTGGGTCTTCCAGTCACTTGAAACTCTTTTCAAGCACAGGTTACTGTTGCGTTTCATGCATTCAATCCTTGATCAATGCATAACCAACACCTAACCTCAACCTTATTTCAAACTTCCTTCCCTTGAAAAATGACTGACTGTGGAAATTTAGAATGTATAAACATTGTGGGAAGTGGTTAAACATGCTAACATGGAACACAGTAAAGTCTTATGAATGTAACCGAATCACTCGCATATCGAAACAAGCATAAATTACAATAATGTTTGTATCGTTCCCAAAATAAATTAATACATGTCAAATAAACTAATATATACAACTCAAGCCAAATCGCTAGCAAATCTTACACCTATCCCTCTAGTGTGAGATTCATGAGCTGCTTGCGGTAACGACTTAGTGAATGGATCTGCCAAGTTTCCATTCGATGCTACTCTGCTAATTCTGACTTTACCACTTTCAATAACATCCCGTATAAAGTGGTATTTGCGCGAAATATGCCTTGTCCTCTTGTGAGCTCTTGGTTCCTTTGCCAAAGCCACCGCACCCTCATTGTCACAAAAGATCTCAATAGGGTCAGCGATGCTTGGAACCACTTGTAGATCTAGGATGAATTTCTTCATCCACACGGCTTCCTTTGCTGCTTCACTAGCCGCAATGTACTCCGATTCGGTAGTCGAATCAGCCACCGTGTCTTGCTTTAAGCTCCTCAAGGTGACAGCACCACCATTTAACAGGAACACAAACCCCGATTGAGATCGGCAGTCATCCCTGTCAGTTTGGAAGCTAGCATCCGACTAACCCTTTACTCTCAGCTCTTCTTCCCCACCATATACTAAGAACATCTCCTTTGTACGTCTCAGATACTTAAGATTGTTCTTTACTACCCTCCAGTGAGGCTCTCCTGGGTTCGCCTAATATCTACTAGTCATGATTAAAGCACATGACACATCAGGACGAGTGCATAGCATGGCGTACATGATCGAACCCACAGCCGAAGCATATGGTACTCGCTTCATTACTTCTATCTCCTCCTTGGAGGTAGGACATTGAGTTTTACTCAAAGTCAAGCCATGCAACATAGGGAGGTTTCCTTTCTTGGATTCCTCCATCTTAAAGCGTCTCACGACCTTTTCTATGTATGCACTTTGAGAAAGCCCTAACAGCCTTCTAGATCTATCTCTATAGATCTTTATTCCGAGAATACAGCTCGCATCGCCTATGTCCTTCATTTAAAAGCAATTCCCTAGCTAAGCTTTGACACCCCTTAGGCTTGGGATATGATTTCTCATGAGTAGAATATCATCTACATATAGAACCAAGAGGACTATTGTGCTCCTATTAGCCCTGACATACACGCAAGGTTCATCTTTACTTTTTGAAAATCCAAACTCTTTGATTTTCTCATCAAAGCAAAGATTCCAGCTTCGAGATGCTTGCTTAAGTCTATAAATGGACTTCATAAGCTTACAAACCTTGTTTGGATACTTTGGATGTTCAAAACCGTCAGGCTGTCTCATATACACCTCTTCATGAAGCTTCCCGTTAAGGAAGGCGGTCTTTACATCCATTTGCCAAATTTCATAATCATGAAATGCAGCTATGGCAAGTAGTATCCGGATTGACTTCAACATGGCCACTGGGGAGAAGGTTTCATCATAATCAATTCCTTGAGTCTGAGTGAAACCCTTTGCCACCAGTCGGGCTTTGAAGATATCCAAGGTTCCATCTATGCCGGGTTTCTTCTTAAAAACACATTTACACCCAACAGGTTTTATTCCTAGTTTAGGATCAACCAGTTCCCAGACCTGGTTATCCAACATAGATTGCATCTCGCTCTCCATCGCCTTTCTCCACTGAGCAGACTCAGGGCCTACCATGGCTTCCTTATAGGTAGTAGGTTCATCATGATCCACCAATAACTCGTTGCCATCAGATTTGAGAAACCCATATCTCTTTGGCTCAAAACGAGTCTTACTGGAACGCCTAGGAGTAGACGTTGCAAGAGTGTCAGGTACCGCAGCATTATCTTGCTCGGTATTTTGGCTAGTGCCAACCTCAAGTCCTTTATCGGCCGACCCTTGATCTTCCTCAAGGTCAACTTCCTTACTACCATGTTTGGATAGCAACTCCCTTTCAAGGAAGAATGCCCTTCGAGCAACAAATACCTTGTTCTCTGGAAGTTTATAAAATAAATATCTAACACCGTTAGGAGGATATCCGATAAAATAACACCTCTCTGAACGAGGTTCAAGTTTGTCTTCGGCCTCACGTCTCACGTAGGCTTGACAATCCCAAACTCGTAGGTATGAAAGTGTCGGCTTCTTACCATGCCACATTTCATAAGGTGTTTTAGCAACTTTCTTGGTTGGTGCGAGGTTAAGGATTCTTACCGCAGTTTCTAAGGCATATCCCCAGAAACTAATAGGTACCTCCACTCGACTCATCATAGACCTTACCATATGAAGCAAAGTTCGGTTCCTCCTCTCAGCAACCCCATTTAATTGTGGAGTCCTCGGAGGTGTTAATTGTGAAATAACTCCACAATTCTTAAGATGATCGACAAAATCGGTACAAAGATACTCTCCACCTCTATCAGACCGGAGTATCTTTATAGTCTTGCCCAACTGATTCTGAACTTCGTTTTGGAATGTCTTCAACACCTCAAAGGTTTCATTCTTGTGTTTAACAAGATAGACATACCCGTACCTACTATAATCATCTATAAAGGTTACCAAGTATCTTGAATTATTCCTCGTGACATGCTTGAAAGGTCCACATACATCCGTATAGATTATGTCTAAAAGGTCCTTTCCCCTCTCACTTGTTCCCGTGAAGGGTGCCTTTGTCATTTTGCCCAATAAGCAAGATTCGCATACTTTATTCAATCCTTGATCAAATGATTCCAAGATCCCATCCGCTTGGAGCTTGGTGATACGAGTGTTGTTTATATGGCCAACACGACTATGCCACATAGAATATTTATTCAAACCATTTTTGGAGTCAGAATCAATATTCATGATAGATTGTGTTGATTCAATGTATGTATTTGCCTCATATATGCCATGACATGGTAAAGCTTTAAAATACACAACTTCATTATTAAAGCAAATGATTGTACCACTAATAAATTTAAAATCAAAACCATCGTCATACAATTTGGGAAAAGAAATAATGTTTCTAGCCACATTGGGCGAATAGCATACATTCTTTAACAAAATAGAAAAACCGGTCTTGAATGAAAGCTTCAAGTCTCCTTTAGCTTCCACTGGGACAACCTTTGAGTTTCCCATGACAAGATCCAGTTCTCCCCGCTCCAAGCTCCTACTTTCCCTTAGCACCTGCACCATATTACATATGTGAGTGCCACAGCCAGTATCCAAAACCCAGCCTTTAGAAGTAGAAGTATGGTGGAGTTCTATCATGAACGTACTTGACGTATCCGAAATGCTCATTGCCTTGAGCTTGCTGAGTCCCTCCAGGTACTTCGGGCAAGTACGGCGGTAATGGCCCTTGCCCCCGCAGAAAAAGCACTCCGCATCCTCCGGAGCCTTGGATTGGGGAAGTTTCTCCTTGCCCTTTCCCTCGGAGGCCGGGTTAGGCTTGGTCACGCCAACCTTTTCCTTACCCTTCCTCTTGTTGGAAGGGGCGGCCTTCTTCTTCGTGATGCGGCCTTCCCGGATGGCGAGAACTTGAGAGGTGGAGGAGGATGGCTTGTTCTTGGTCATGCTAGACTCAGCGGTCTTCAACATGCCATGAAGTTCCGTCAAGGTCTTATCCATGTTGTGCATATGATAACTCATAACGAATTGATCGTATGCACCGGGCAGGGATTGGAGGATAAAATCAACCGCCATCTCCCTCCCTATGGTAAAACCCAACTTCTCTATGCGCTCGATGTTTGCTTTCATCCGCAACACATGCGCGCTTATGTTCCCTCCTTCTTGCATCTTACAAGTAAGGGTTGTCTTGAGGCACTCGTACCTCTCCTGCCTCACCTGCTGCTGGAACATGTCCTTTAGCTGCACGAGCAGGTCGTAAGCACTGAGATGATCCATTTGCTTTTGCAAATCTTGGTTCATCGTGCTTAACATATGGTAGGTGATTTCCTCAGTCTCCTTGAGGTGTTTTTCATACGCCTCACGGGTAGCCCTTGTTGCACCGGCAGGAGGCGCCTCGGGTAGGGGTTCCTCTATGGTATGCAATTTTTCTTCATACCGCAAGACCAACCTCAGTTGTCTATGCCAGTCCATGAAGTATCTTCCATCGAGTTTCTCCTTTTCTAGGAAAACTCATAGAGAAACACTGGTGGTGGTGTTTGTTGCCCTTGTTGATGCCATCTAAAATATTGCAAAGTAGATATTAGTTAGTTTGATATTTTATCTTGTTAAATAATTTACCCATTTAGAATTTAAATTAACAAGGCTAAGAACCGTATTTCATCCTACCATGTGACGGGGTTACCGCGGATCACATGATAAAACTATTTAGGTCGTCAACCATTTTGCCAATTGCAATCTCCATTGCAATCCTTAGCACATGCGGGATCCTACGACATCCAATGGTCGTTTGGCATGTGTGATCCCTTCTTGCACCAATTTTAAGTCTTGAAATTTTGGTTAACTCATGCTAAGCTCGACAATTAACCAAGATTTCAACCTAAAATTGCAAATCGTCCGTCAAGACATAAGGTAACAAATCCACCAAAATTGGCTAGTGGTAAGCTCGACAACCAAAGTTGTGAATTTGCCATACTCAACTTCCACACAGTTTCATGAGAATTGGCTCGTGCTAAGCTCGACAACCAAATCTAATAAGACTAGATTTAGGTGGTATCGACTTACGGATGGTGCATGATTTACGTTTTGTGGAAAAACGGGCTTTTGTTTCCGGTTTGGTTTTGATTAGCTTGTTAGTGACAAATCTCAATGTATGTGATCGCGCGCGAGAGGAAACCAATTTTATCAAAACTCTTGTGATTTTATTAATTTTATCAAAAAAATTTCGAGCATGTGAAACCTACACATCCATGCATAGAATAATAAAATCACATCACACGCATTATACAACATAGTCGGTAATCATTGCCAATAAACCTATGCGTTCCTCCCCTGAGCCAAAACGGGAAGAACTCGGTCAAACTAAGGGACAAAACAATCTTGATGCAAGCTCCCACTAGAACCATCATCTCCATGGACTTCATTGGCTTCTAAGGGCATCAAACTCCATCTTGTTTTGCCTCCTTCTTGTGTCTTCATTCCTCCATCATACAAATTACAATACAATAGAAAATAAATGGCATACAAGCCACATAATTTTTCTATTTATCTAATACTTGTACATGGATGAATGAAATGGCATGCCAGTCACAAATTATTACAATCAAACTGAATTTAATAAATTTACAGCCATCATATGTGGATCAAAACCACCAAATTACATGCACAACACAAATCAACCAAATGGGCCAAGGCAAGATTACCAACTCATGTTAACACATACAACCAAACATATCATGCCACTACTAGAACAACATGATAAACACCTTTTGAACAAAATTCCAGAAGGTGTAAGTGCCAAAAATCCCGAGACTAACACTGTTTTATTCAAAATTTTCGAAAAACAATTTCCAGTAACGTTAGCGCCGCTAACGCGTGAGACTTAGCGCCGCTAACCTCGGCGTAGCGCCGCTAACCCTTACGGCAGAATACAAACATTTTGATTTCAGGTTTTTCAAGCCACCAAGTGCTATTCTAACATAGATGTGGCTCTGATACCACTGTTGGGATTTCAAGAACACGCAACGGAAGCGAGAACAACAAGAAACATGCATACAAGTGTTCAAAACAATGAAATTCCAATTGTGGATCTACTCTATGTACAAAATAGCAACAAAACAAGAAGGATAAAGAGTATACCAGCTCCTAAGATCTAGTTATCTTCTTGTTGGTGGCTGAACGTGGTGGTAGAAGCAAGATCCTTCTTCTTCTTCCTTGTCCTTAAAAATCGCACCCCGAGAACTAGTCCAACAACGTGTGCTAGCAAGCTTGGTGATATCTTCTTGTTGAAATATCACTCAAGGACAGCAAAAGGAACTCTGGAACCCGAGATTACCCTCACTTGATCACCAAACTTAGTATCAATGTGTGTAAGAGAGAAATGTATGATTGAGAGAGAAATTGGCCAAGAATAGCTCAAGTCCAGGCATCAAGTCTTTTAAAGACTCTGGAGTGTCACTTGAACTACCTAAAACCGGCCAAGAAATCTCGAGAAGCTTTTTCTCATTGGCTACAAGTGGAGGTGAATTTGACATAAAGCCCATGCAGGGTTAGCGGCGCTAAACCTTAACCCGTAGCGGCGCTAACGCGGCCTGACTTCGATTTGACATAAAGCACATGCAGACGTAGCGGCGCTAACTTTTAACAGTTAGCGGCGCTAACTCGTTAAATTAGCGGCGCAATCGTGGCCTGCATTGCTAACTTCCACTTTTGCCATCTTTGGTCCCTCAACCTTATTTGTTGTCATGTTAGACCTCGGTGTGTGACCCATATAGGCCCATACATCATCGGCAGTGCTCTAAGGTGTACATATATTATCGGGCAGATTCTAACAAATCCGGGAATAATGACGAGACTAACACTCCCAATACTCTTGTAGAGGACAATCAACAGGGTTTCCTCTTCAGAGATCCGGTTCTTCAAGCTCTTCCTTCTTGCAACGAACAGACTTACACTTTGTAACAAAAATAAATTTGTGACAAACGTGAATCTTATAGCTCGGGTAAACAACCCAGCTTATTAGGGAATAGCGATGAAGTATAATCATGAATGTACCTCAAGTAGGAAAATTTACACTCTCTTTTATGAGAAGTTTTATATCCTCTCGGCAAGAAGGGCGGGCATGACGGCCCCAATCCCCAAATCTTCCGCAGAAGTAGCAAACCACTCCTTGTTGAGTCTCCTTAGGCACATCATCAATGTCCATAGACTCAAAACTTGAAGCAAGCTTTGAGATTCCAACTATTCTGATGGGATCGATTTCTTTTTCTTCATAATGTGTTGCCCCTTAGAACCAAGTACAGGAGTGGATGAGGATAATGCATGCTTGGTCATGTTAGATTCTACATCCTTCAACATTCCATGAAATTCATCTATAGATATTTCCTTTCCATGCATATGATAGTCCTTTACAAACTTTTTATATGAAGTGGGCAGAGACTGAAGTATGAAGTTCACACCGAGCTCCCTCCCTATAGGAAATCCTAGCCTCTCTATTTGGTCCATGTATGACTTCGTCATCAAAACATGGGCACTTACATTCCCTCCTTCCCGCATCTTACAACCGGCTAGATGTTTAACACACTCATAATATTATTGCCTAACTTGCTGTTGGAATATATCCTTCAGCTTGTTAATCATGTCATACACAGTCATGTGCTCAAACTGCTTTCGCAGTTCCGAGCTCATACTTGATAACATGAGACAACAAACATCATGCGTATACCGAACACGCTTTTCATATGCGTATCCGATGGTCCATGCCGCATCGATAGCAGGTGGTTCAGGAAGGGGTTCCTGAAGGATGTATAACTTGGACTCGGCACGTAGGACAATTCTCAATTGCCTAAGCCAGTCAACAAAGTTCACTCCCGTGAATTTCTCCCTTTCTAGGAACATGCGTAGTGAAAAGTTCGACGTGGTGTGGTTATGATTTGACATCCTATATTTAAAGAGAGTACGTGAATTAGTTAGTTTGATTTAATCCTCGTTAAAATAATTACCCATATCGTCTCGAAAATTATTTTAACAAGGGCTAAAACCATATTTCACTACAATTCATTACGGGGTTGCCGCGGATCACTTCATGGAGCTATTTAGGACGATAACCATTTTACCGATTGCAATCTCTATTGCAACTCTTAGACACTTGCGGGATCCTACGACAACCATTGGTCGTTTGGCATGTTTGATCCCTACCTGCACCAATTCCAAATTAAAATTGTTGGTTGACTCGTGCTAAGCTCAACAATCACTCAAGGATTTTAATTTGCAGTTTTAAATCGTCTGTCAAGACATACGATGTCAAACCCACCAAAATTGGCTCGTGCTAAGCTCGACAACCAAAATTGTGAATTTGCCATACACACATTCCACATACTTTTATGAGAGTTAGCTCGTGCTAAGCTCGAAAACCAAAACTCATAAATCTAGATTCGGGTGGTATCGACTTACGGATGGTGCAAGATTTACGGTTTATGAAAAGGGGCTTTCGTTTCCGGTTTGATTACAGATTAACTTGGTTAGTGACAAAACCTATTTTCACTAGGTGATTTAATCTTGTATGTGAGCGCCCGCGAGAGTTGTTAACCATTTTTATCAAATCTCTATTGATTTTATTAATTTCGAAAAATTATCTAGCATGCGAATCCTAAGCAAACCATGCAAGATATAAAATCACATCACACGCATATAAACGAAATAAATTGGTAACCCTTGTCAAAATCCTATGCATTCTTCCCGTGAGCCAAAACGGGTAGAACGTGGTCAATCTAAGGGACGGAAGGTCTTCAATGCGAGCTCCCACGAGAACCGCCATCTCCAATAGACTTCACCGGCTTCTATGGTCATAATACTCCATCTCCTTCCGACTCCTTGTTGTGTGTACACCCATCCAAAATTTACAATGCATACAAATAGAAAATAAAAGGCTTGCAAGCCACAATTTTCCTATTTAATCTATTACAAATTACACGGATGAATGAAATGGCATGCAAGCCACAATATTATTACAAACAAATCTGAATTAATACATATTATAGCTCATATGTGATTAAAAAAACACCAAATGCATCCAAACACACAAAGTCAACCACAAGGTCAAAGGCAAGGTTTACCAATTTCAAATATACCACATACACATACAAAATGGTAACAAAATTACCAGATCGAAATCTGGAACAAATTTCCAGAATCACAAAATGCCAAAAATACCCGAGACCAAAACTGTTTTTAACTTGAAACCAAAATCTGTAACAGAGCATTTAGCGCCGCTAACACAAGGTTACCGCCGCTAACTTGGTTCGAACATAAAACAAACATTTCGATTTTGGGATTTTTCAGGCCACCATTTGCAAATCTAACATTGAGGTGGCTCTGATACCACTGTTGAGATTTCGTGGGCAGACAGTGGAAGCAAAAGTACAACAAAAATAGCCCAACGTACAACACAACAAAACACAAAATGAGAAATCCCAAAAGAGGACAAAACTCTATGTAATGAAATGCAACATGCAAGAAGGAAAGAGGGTTATACCTTTCTCCTTAGCTCCAGAAATGACGGGTGTTGTGGTGGTGATCCTCCAAGAACGAAAAACGCAGATCTTCTATTGAGGTATACCCCGGTAACACGCCAACCTCGAGTTCTAGCTCGCCTCTATTGTACTAGAACTTGAATACCACTTCTGGAACAACAACTAGTGAGACCAAATTTCTGGAACTCCCTCCTACAAACTCTCTCAAAGTCTCTATGGCACTTTTGAGGGTTATATGTGTGTGTTTTCGACTTTAAAGAAAAACAACAACCAACTTCATCTATGTAAGTTCCAGATACACATATATCTCTCCTTAGCCGGCCAAAGACTTGAAGAAGTGATGCACATGCATTGGCTAGCTTTAGAGGTGATTTGACAAAAAAACACATGCAGCCGTAGCGGCGCTAACCCTTAGGGTTTAGCGGCGCTAACCCCTTAAATTTTGCGGCGCTAACGCGGCATGTCAGTGACATGACACAAAGTACATACAGCCTTAGCGGCGCTAACCGTGGTTGCTGTCAGGTTAGACCCCGGTGTATGACCCAGTAGGCTCATACATCATCAATAGCGGTCTATATGGCGTACGTGCATTAGTGGGCATATTTCTAACAAATCCCACAATTTCTAAGATGTTCACGGAATTCAGAACTAAGATACTCACCGCCTCTATCAGAACGTAGTGTCTTAATTCTTTTCCCTAGTTGATTCTCTACTTCATTTTGATAAATTAAATACCTCAAAGGTATCCGACTTTTGTTTCACTAAGTAGACATACCCGTATCGACTATAATCATCAATAAAGGTAACAAAGTAGTGGGAATGATCTCTTCTAGCATGCTTGAATGGGCCAAACACATCCGTATGTACAATACCCAACAAGTCTTGTGCCCTTTCACACACACCGGTAAAGGGTGCTTTGGTCATCTTGCCCAATACACAAGATTCGCATACTTCATTAGACTAGTATTCAAATGATTCCAAGATCCAATCCTCTTGGAGCTTGGCGATTCGTTTCTTTTTTATGTGGCCTAACTGACCATGCCATAGAGATAATTTATCCAAAACATTTTTGGATCCCTAATCAATGTTCATGATTGCTCTATTGTTTTGCAAGCTTACGCTTGTCTCATATATGTCATGACATGGAAATGCTTTAAAATAAATGACATGATTCATGTAACACAAGATGCTACCATTCTCAAATTTAAAATCAAAGCCATTGTCATACAAAGCAAAGAAGGAAATAATGTTTCTAGCCACATGTGGCGAATAAGATACATCATACAAAACAATAGATAAGCCGGATGGAAAGGCGTGCTCCACACCCCAATCTTCTCAACCGGGATAACTGCCTTGTTCCCCATAATGAGATCCAGCTCTCCATCATCTAAGTCCCTACTGCTTCTTAGTACCTGCACATTATTACAAACGTGAGTACCAAACCCGATGTCTAAAACCCAGGCGTTAGAAGTAGCGGGGTTACGGAGTTCAATCATGTACGTACCGGAGGCAGCGGCACGTTTTGCTTGCAGCTTCTTGAGCTCCTCCAAGTACTTGGGGAAACTACGCCCGTAGTATCCCTTCTCCTCGAGGAAGAAGCAGGTTGTCTCTTCCGGTGAGGTGGCAACGGTAGCCACTTGTTTCCCCTTTGGCTCAGGGGTCGGGTTAGGTTTGGGCTTCTGCCCATTGGCCTTGGCCTTCCCCTTCCCTTTGCCCTTCGAGCCCGAAGCGGCTGCTTCCGCTTCTTACCACCTTGGTTGATGGCTTGGACGGCTGCGGAGATGGAGGGCTTTGCTTTGGCAAGCTCGGACTCGGTAGTCTTGAGCATGCCATGCAGTTCCATAATGTTTTTATCCATACTATGCATATGGAAGTTCACAATGAACGGTCCATATGACGGAGGCAAAGATTGGAGGATTGTTTCAACCGCCAACTCTTTCCCCATGGGAAAGCCCAACTCCTCAAGCTGGTCCACGTACCCTTTCATCTTAAGGATGTGGGAGCTCACATTGCCGCCCTCCGGCATCATAAAACCGACAAAAACCTTGACACGTTCATAAAGCTCTTGCCTTGTACGCACTCACTTTCTCGAATTACCTTTGCAATTCGGGACTCATGGTCGTAAGCATTAGGCTAGTAACATCATTTGTGTCTTTGGCACGCTTTTCGTGCACGTCTTTCAAGGCCCTTGACGCATTAGCTACCGGAGCCTCCGGAAGAGGTGACTCAAGGAATTCAAGCTACATCTCTTGGCAAAGGACGATTCTTAAAGTCCTATGCCAATCCATGAAGTTCGGTCCGGTGAGTTTCTCCTTCTCCAAAAAAGGACTGAGTGATATGTTTGTGGTGTTGGTGTTGCTAGTAGATGCCATCTTCAAGCAAAGTACGAATTTGGTTAGTTATGACGTATTTAAATTCTTGTTAAATAATTACCCACTTGTTATAAAAACAAATTATATTAACAAGGGCTAAGAACCTCAAAATACCCTAATCCATGATGGGTTTGCCGCGGATCACTTCATGGAGCTATTTTAGGCCTGTAAACATTTTACCAATTGTAGTCCGTGACCACAACTCCTAGACACTTTCGGGATCCTAGGTACTCATAGAACCTATTTGGCATGTTTGATCCCTTCACACCAATTCCTCATTAATCCACTTTGATAGCTCGGCTAGAGCTCGACAACTACCAAGGTGTTTTAAGTCTTGGAATTGTAAATCGTCCGATAAGATACACAGTGGTACTCTAGCCCAATGGCTAGCTCAGCTAGAGCTCGACAACCGACCTTGCGAGTTGCCACACGCGCCTTCCACACAGTTACGCAAAACCGATCTCGGCTACAGCTCGACGACCAATCTTGTTTCACTAGATTCGGGCGGTGTCATCTTACGGGTGGTGTGAGATTTACTTTTGAAAAACGGGTTTTTGTTTTTCCGGTTAAAACTTTTTTAACCATTTCTTATGTATGTGGCGCGAGGAGTTTGTAAACGAATTTAAAACTCTTTGGTTTTATTATTTTTGAAAAGTTTTCTAGCATGCGAAGATCCTAAACAAGCATGCAAGAAAGGAACAAAATAAAACAAACCACACATGCAATATAAGTCCGGTAACGAGCCATATAACCCTATGCATCTTGCCCATGAGCCAATGGGCAAGACAAAGTTTACTAAGGACAAAAATCCAAGACTTTGATGTGTGCTCTCCCATTTGATCCATTGCGTCTCCCACCAACCTCCGGATCCAAGTTCGCCAAGACACCCTCCATGGTCCTTGTTGGTTGCTTCGGCCTTCCTTTTTACAATTTACAAATTTAAAAGGAAATGGATTGCAAGCCACAATTTACTATTCTAAGCTAATACTACAAATTACAAAGAATAGAAATTGGCATGCAAGCCTTCGAAAATACAAACCGAATAAATTAATTAATACAAACCAATGTGGTACAAACCACCAAATGAAGGAATACATTAAATTAATCAACCAAACACATCATATAGGTCTAAAAGGCTCAAAATTGTTACCGGACATAAATATTACAACCACATACATCAGATATAAATTCTAAGGCATGGTGTGCCACACAAGACCATGCAAATTATATATGTCTTGGTTAAGATTATTTAAACACTCAAAGAACCTATAATCCTATGTACATATGCATTAGGAACCTTAAACATTTTAAAATTCCATAGTCATATATACACAATGTAAGTATATGCAATTAACCATTTTCATGCCAAAATGTTAATCCACATATAAACACACCAACCAAGACATAAGGCAACTTAAGCTAATAATATCCGAAATTCTAGAACAATTCCAGAAAGTACAAGTTGAGCCAAAAATCCAACAAAATTGATTTAAGGCATAAGATGCATTCTGCCAGAAGAGAGTTAGCGCGGCTAACCATAAAGGGTTAGTGCCGCTAAACCTAAGTTAGCGCCGCTAAATCCAGACGGCTTAGCGACCGCTACAGCTGGTTTAGTGCCGCTAAACCCTGGACAGAACCAAAAACAACATTTTTCGGATTTTCAAGCCACCAAGTGCAAAACTAGTGTAGAGGTGGCTCTAATACCACTATTGGGATTCGTGGTTGAGCACAACGGAAGCAAACAAGTACAAAATCGAATTTTAAAAGCATGAACAAGAACTACATGATGAACCCCAAATGAAGTACCAAACTCTACAACTAAGATTTGCAACTAAAACAGAAAAGAGAGAAGAGTTATACCCTTGATGTCTCTGGATTTGTTGTGTGCTAAGCTCCAAGCCTTTGTAACGTCCTTCTTGAGCTATCGAAGTCCACCCCGAGAAACTTGGTGACCTTGCTGTACTAGCACCCCTTCAACCAAATCAACACTTGATCTTGGCTTCTGGAACAACAACAAAAACTACCAGGAACTATCACAAGGAACTCTCTCTTATTTTGCATAGACAACTCACAAATGTTTCTAATTCTCTCAAACTCAAGTTAGGCAAGAGTGTTAATAAGAGAGAGTTAATTGTATTTTATAGAGCTCAACATGACCCCAGGACTCTCCAAGGTCGGCCCAAGGCCGAATGATGAGAAAGCCATGCATTGGTGGATTGTGGGGGTGAAAAGAATAAAGTCATAATATGTCAGAGGAGTTAGCGCCGCTAGCCACCCTGGGATAGCGCCGCTAACCTCCCAAAGTTAGCACCACTAACACGGCTGAGTTAGCGACGGTAGTGATAGCGCCGCTAACTCTGGCCAGATTACCAACTATCATTATTTATTCTTTCTCACCCTCATCTTTTAGGTTGTTGTCAAGATCAACCCCCGGAGTGTGACCCGATAGGCTCATACATCATCGACAGTGATCATTTGGCGTATGTGTGTCAGTGGGCATACTCCAACACATTCTTTATGAATTGGTTTTGTTCTTGATAACGAAACTCATACTGACTTGGGGGCCAAGATGCTTTGCTAGATGCCGCTCATTGTTAGTGATTTAAAGACACGGTGCATCGTGTGCAAGTGGGAATTTGTTGGAATATGCCCACTGATGCGTATACACCATTTAAATCACTACCGATGATGTATGGGCCTATTGGGTCATACACCGGGTCAAACCTGACAGCAACTAAAGAAAAAGGATAAAAAATGACAAAAGACAAAAGTTGACATCGCAGGCCGCGTTAGCGCCGTGAACTATAAGGTGTTAGCGCCGCTAACTTATGGGTTAGCGCCACTACTTATGGTTAGAGCCGCTACTTTGTGTCAAATAACCTCACAGGCCGCAATAGCGCTGCTAACTATAAGTTCTTAGCGCCGCTAACTTTTAAGGGTTAGCGCCGCTACGGCTGCATGTGCTTTTTGTCAAATCACCTCAAGAGCTGACCAATGCATGTGAGATTCATCATTGAGTCTTTGGCCGGCCAAGGGGTATACACCAATAGTGACGTTCGGTTCTTGGAGAATCACTACCTCAACACTTGAAGGTTTCTGGAGCTAAGGAGACTAGTATAATTACATAGAGTTTGATCCATGTATGGGGTTTCATATTTTGTGCTTTGTATGCTTGTACCTTGGGTTTTATATGTTGTACTTTGCTTCCGTTGCGCGCCCTAGAAACCCCAACCAAAGAGTATCCGGATAGACTTCAACATTGCCACTCCGGAAAAGGTTTCATCATAGTCTATTCCATAAAGCTTCCCGTTAAGGAAGGCGGTTTTAACATATATTTGCCATATTTCATAATCATGAAATATCCAGATAGATTTCAACATCACCACTGGGGAAAAGGTTTCATCATAGTCTATTCCAGGCGTCTGAGTGAAACCCTTAGCCACCAATCGGGCTTTGAAGGTATCCAAGGTTCCATCCATGCCGGTCTTCTTCTTGAAGACCCATTTACACCCTACGGGTTTAACCCTGGGTATGGGATCAACCAGTTCCCAAACCTGGTTATCCGACATGGAATGCATCTTGCATGCCATTGCTTCTCTCCACTTTGTAGACTCAGGGCCTGGCATGGCTTCCTTGTAGCTGGTGGGCTCATCATGATCCACCGTTAACTCGCTGCCCTCAGATATGTGGAAACCGTATCTCCGTGGCTCATAACGAGCTCTACTGGAATGCCTTGGAGTAGGTAATGGAAGAGAGTCAGGTACGGCAGCATTTGCTTGCTCAGTTTCAACCATCTCAAGTTGAGTTCTAGTGCCTACCTCAAGTTCTTTATCGGTTGACCCTTGATCTTCCTCAAGGTCATTTTCCTTACTACCGCTTTGCTTGGATAGCATTTCTCTTTCTAGAAAAAATGCCCTTCGAGCAACAAATACTCTATTCTCATAAGGTTTATAGAATAAATATCCAACACCGGCCAGATGATATCCCATAAAGTAACACCTTTCCGAGCGAGGTTCAAGTTTGTCTTCGGCCTTACGTCTCACGTAGGCTTGGCAACCACAAACTCGTAGGTATGAAAGTGTCGGCTTCTTATTATGCCACATTTCATAACGTGTTTTCACAACTTTCTTGGTTGGTACGAGGTTAAGAACTCTTACCGCTGTTTCTAGAGCATATCCCCAGAAACTAATAGGTACCTCCGTTCGACTCGTCATTCACCTCACCATATCTATTAAAGTCCGGTTCCTCCTCTCAGCGACCCCATTTAATTGTGGAGTCCTTGGAGGTGTTAATTGTCAATTAATTCCACAATTTCTTAGATGATATTGAAACTCGGTACTTAAATACTCTCTACCTCTATCAGACCGGAGTATCTTAATCGACTTGCCCAATTGATTGTGTACTTTATTTTGGAATGTCTTCAACACCTCAAAGGTTTCATGCTTGTGTTTAACAAGGTAGACATACCCATACCTACTATAATCATCTACAAATGTTACGAAGTATCTTGAGTTATTCCTTGTGACATGCTTGAAAGGTCCACATACATCGGCGTGAATAATATCCAAAAGGTCCTTTCCCCTCTCACTTGTTCCCGTGAAGGGTGCTTTTGTCATCTTGCCTAACAAGCAAGATTCGTATACATTACTTGACCCGTGATCAAATGATTCCAAGATCCTATCCACTATGAGCTTGGGAATGCGAGTCTTGTTTATATGACCAAGACGACTTGTCCAAACCATTTTTGGAATCAGAATCAATATTCATGATAGATTTTTTAGATTCAATGTATGCATTTGCCTCATATATGCCATGACACGGTAATGATTTAAAATAAACAACAACATTTTTAAATCAAATAATTGTTCCATTAACTAATTTAAAATCATAACCGTCGTCATATAAAGCATCGAATGAAATAATGTTTCTAGCAACATGGGGCGAATTGTTGGGATTTCGTGGGCTCACAGCGGAAGCAAGGTACAAACAAAATAGCCCAATGTACAAGCAATCAAAGCATAGAAACCGAAATCCCTCAAATGGACCAAACTCTATGTTCAAGAAATGCAACTTGAAAAGAAAGAGGTTATACCTTTCTCCTTAGCTCCAGTAATCTTCAATCCTCGTGGTGGTGATCCTTCAAATGCAAAAACCCGATCTTCTATTGGGATATACCCCGGGAACAAGCCAAACCACGAGTGCTAGCTCGCCTCTAGTGGTACTTCAGCTTGAATACCACCTTGGAACAGCAGCTTGAAGACCAAAAACGTCTGGAGCACTCTCTCGAATCTTCACTTGGCCTTAGTAGCACCAAAGAAGATAGAATATGTGATAAACTTAGAGAGAGAGAAGAGAGAGAACCCCAATCTCAAATATGAGTTCCATCCTCTCTCTAGTGACCCCAGATTCGGATATTACCACCTCCCACCGGCCAAGCCTCGAGATGTTAAAAAACACATGCATTGGCTGATTAATGAGGTGGAAATGACAAATGTCATCTGGCAGGGTTAGCGGCGCTAACCTAAAATTAGCGGCGCTAACTCACTAAAGTTAGCGGCGCTAACGCGGCCTGTCAGAAATGTGACACAAAGTACATGCAGCCGTAGCGGCGCTAACCTTAAGGACTTAGCGACGCTAACCCCTAATAGTTAGCGGCGCTAACGCGGCCTGCGATGTCAACTTTTGTCTTTTGCCATATTTGGTCCCTTAACTTAAGTTGCTGTCAGATTTGACCCCGGTGTATGACCCAATAGGCCCATACATCATCAGCAGCGGTCTATGGCGTACGTACATTAGTGGGCATATCTCTAACAGACTCACACTTGCACATAATGCACCGTACCCATGTAACCACAGACAAAGAGCGGCCTCTAGCAAAGCATCGATGCCCCCAAGTCAGTATGGGTTCCGCTTCCTTGCAGAAAACCATAACCTACATAAAACGTAGAGGTCCTATAGATAAGTGATCAAACATCCTTTTGTTCGCGATATCCTTGTGAACACGAGACATGGATTAATATGTCAATCTCCAGATCGTTCACGATTATGTTTCTCGATCAAGATTGGTGGTGACCAAAATTTAAGGACATATCTGATTCTCAATCAATATTCCTTTGCGCATGGCCATGCTTATTTTGGTGTCAGCGCCCAATCATCGAGGGGCCCAGGGATATCTCTCATACAGGAGGAACAAATTCCGTTGACTGTACAATCCCATAACATGAACCTTGTCTTACCCAGCTATTCCCTTTATAATAGCCAGTTACGAACTACGTTTTGAAATAACCAAAGTAAGAAAGTTTCATGCTATGGCAATTCATACATCTCGGGTCGAAGGACGTAATGATATTATCATCCCGAGTTACTTGTGACCATGATCCATGAAGTGTACTCAGGTGTGGGTCTTCCAGTCACTTGAAACCCCTTTCAAGCACAGGTTACTGTTGCGTTTCATGCATTCAATCCTTGATTAATGCATAACCAACACCTAACCTCAGCCTTATTTCAAACTTCCTTCCCTTGAAGAATGACTGACTGTGGAATTTTAGAATGTATAAACATTCTGGGAAGTGGTTAAACATGCTAAGATGGAACACAGTAAAGTCTTATGAATGTAACCGAATCACTCGCATATCGAAACAAGCATAAATTACAATACTGTCTGTATCGTTCCCAAAGCTTATAAGTAAATCAAACATATACTAAAACGATATTTAAGCCCGGTCATAAGCATGAACAATGCTTTTATACCTAGTATGAAAGTCACCACTAGTATTTGACAATGGCTTAATTATGGGATCATTTACCCGATATCCCTTTGTACTCATTTGTATTCTCTTATTAAACCACTAGCGAAGTGTTTATTAAAGAGATCATTTACAAAGTTATCATAGTCATCATATCCTCAATGTTACAGAAGTCAACAATAGGTTTAATGACACTTATGATTATCAGAGTCGACATACTCTCAATGTAACCGAAGTTCACAATAGAGTCATTGACACTCATGTTTATCAGAGTCGACATACCCTCAATGTGACCGAAGTCCACACTAGGGTCGATGACACTCATTTAGGTCTAAATGTCGTATCTATACCACATAGTTGATTAATCTAAACGTCGATAAAATTGACAGTCTCATAAGCATAGATCTGCTTGCAGTAATAACTTACTCAAGACAATTCTACTTTCGTCGAACATCAAGAACATACATCAGTACTTCTTGAATTAGAAAATCCACTTGATTCCATATTTTCTATTTATACTCATAGAACAACAATTCCACCATTAGGTTGTAGAACAACCCTAAATTAGGATATTATTTTCATAGAGCATATTTGACTAGGAACACATGATGCTCCCACTAGCCCTGACAAGGGTATTTGGCTTAATCTATGCTTTCTAGAAAACTCATTCCTTTGACTTTCTCATAAAGCAGGATTACAGCCACAAGATGCAAGTTTTGCTGACCTTAGTCATGAACACAATTTGGACATAATGGATATATAAGGCCTCGGAACATGATTCAAACATTTCCTCAATTTAATCCTGCAAAGGATCTTGGCCTTTTATTTCCATGCGAGATTACTTGTTTCCCCATAGTGACAACAATGTTTCGCTTAATCCAGACTTAATCTGGTTTTTATGGATGAATGAGACCCTCGGAAAATGCCTTAAGTATTTCCTCAACTTGATCCTATAAAGGATTCAGATCTCTTTTGTCCATGTGAGCAAACTTGTTTCCACAAAGTGACAACAAAATTACTCTTTATCCAAATTATCTTCAACATAACCACTAGAACTTGTTTCCATAAAATCAATATGAAACACTTTGTCTCTAGTCGGTATTTGAAGTTGTCCATTATGGCATAAATGTTAGTCCCTTCATCCTTCTTGAATTACACCTTAGGTGTGGGATTAACCCAAGTCAAGTACTTGGATGCAGCAAATAGGTTACACCATTATCTTCTTCTATTCACTAGTGAACACAGGGTCCCACTATGTTTCCGATGAATGGTAACATCACAATGATTTACTATCAAGCTGCTGTTAGTAAAATATGACAACCTCATATCTAAACAACCTTCTTGATTTCCATCAGATATAAAGAAGCAATGGATATTGTCAGGTTTTACCAGCATCTCTATGCTGATTAAATGCTAGTGTCAACATTAGGTCTTTTATTTAAGTTTTACGTTCTTCCACTGGAAAGCTTTTGTAAATTGTACTTTCCCTTTTGCGCAACCAAACATGGTTCCCAAAAGTTCAAAAAACAATTATCCAAAACTCAGATGAACTACTTAAATATGTAGGGATCAACTTATAATTCATCCATCTCCCACTGAATGTAGACTGGATAATTTAAGTTATGAGATTGACAAGCAAAGAACTCTTTCTAGTCTATATCTCATTCGATGCTTAAGTGACCACAATGCTGTGTTTTAGATCGAGGACTTGGTTCATAAAATTAATGTATACCAACCACATTGAATACATGTTTTAGGCCTGCCTTTTACCAGATCATCAACACAGATATCCGGTATTATTTAAAGTAACACCATGTGCAAATGTGTTTCTTCGGAAAAACGAATTATGGGTTAAACCCATGATTCATTTTATGTTTGAACCAATATAGATAAGAAAACTTAGCATCTATTCTAGATCTAAGAATTTATATCTATATGCCCTTATTGATTCTTAATTCTCTTTAGGTTAATTCCGAACACCACTAGGTTTCAGACATAAGCCTTTTCTCTAGTAAACATTCTTTCAACTACTACCATAAAGATAGTGATGAAGAATTTCACTAGTGTCACTCTTTGTGGCATACTTGAACGGATTTTCCACACAAATATGATCATATCCAACAAGTCACAATCCTTCCTTACCAATACTGGTGAAGGATTTCATTAATCATCCTATTCCAATAAACAAGATTTGTATCTTTCATTTAGCCCGAGGCTAAACTTTTACAAAGATCCTAACCTCCTGGATCTAAGCGATGCAAATGTTGTTTACTTGGTCAAGTTTGATTATGCCATAGAGCTAATATATCCAAATCACTTTTGGATTTAAGAATCAATTGTTCATGATTGTCTTATTACTTATAACGAGCCTTTATGTATGCAATGATATGGATAAGTTTTGATAAAATCATCTCAAAATAATTTTTCAAAAATTGTTTCAATTCTAAGTCATATCCATCGTCATCAAATGTGTATTTAAGCACTAAAATAGTCAAAATAACACAAAAGCATAGACATTGATCGAATTTGAAATGAAACTATTAAAATGAAAAATCTTTATAAAATACAAGATTCAAAAACATCCATCATCTCCAAAGGAGCATACACTAAAGTAGTTCTTGCCACGCAGGGCATACAAACAAAAGTAATAATAAATCCGGATTTAATGGCGAGACCAACACTCCCATTTCTCTTGTAGAATACAATTAACAAAATTTCTTCTTCAGAGATCCGGTTCTTCATGTTTTTTCCTTTTTACAACGAATAGACCTACACTTTGCAACAAAAATAAATTTGTGACAAACGTGAGTCTTATAGCTTGGGTAAACATCCCAGCTTATAAGGAATAGCAATGAAGTATAATCATGAATGTACCTCAAGTAGGAAAATTAACTCTCTCTTGTCTGAGAAGTTTTATATCCTTTCGGCACGAAGGGCAGGCATGACGGCCCCAATCCCCAAATCTACCGCAGAAGTAGCAAACCACCCCTTGTTGAGTCTCTTTAGCCACATCATCAATGTCCATAGACTCAAAACTTGAAGCAAGCTTGGAAACTCCAACTTCTTCTTTTAATGGGATCGATTTCTTCTTCTTCATGTTATGTTGTTCCTTAGAACCAAAAACAAGAGTGGATGAAGATGATGCATGCTTGGACATGTTAGATTCTACAACCTTCAACATTCCATGCAATTCATCTATAGACATTTCCTTTCCATGCATATGATAGTCCTTTATAAACTTTTCATATGTGGCGGGCAGAGACTGAAGTATGAAATTCACACCAAGCTCCCTCCCTATAGGAAAACCTAATCTCTCCATCTGGTCCATGTATGATTTCATCTTCAAAACATGGGCACTTACACTCCCGCCTTCCCGCATCTTACAACCGGTTAGACTTTTAACACACTCAAAATGTTCTTGTCTAACTTGCTGTCGGAAAACATCCTTCAGCTTGTTTATCATGTCATACACAGTCATGTGCTCAAATTGCTTTCGCAGTTCAGAGCTCATACTTGATAACATGAGACTAGCAACATCGTGTGTATCCCGAACACGCTTTTCATACGCATATCGGATAGCCCATTCCGCATTGATAGCAGGTGGTTCAGGAAGGGGTTCCTCAAGAATGTGCAACTTAGACTCAGCACGTAGGACAATTCTCAATTGCCTAAGCCAGTCAACAAAGTTCACTCCCGTGAGTTTCACCCTTTGTAGAATCATACGAAGTGAAAAATTCGACGTGTTGTGGTTTTGATTCGACATCCTATATTAAAGTAGAGTACACGAATTAGTTAGTTTGATTTGAATCCTCGTTAAAATAATTACCCTTATCGTCTCGAAAAATATTTTAACAAGGGCTAAGAACCATATTTCACTCCAATTCATGACGGGGTTGCCGCGGATAACTTCATGGAGCTATTTAGGCCGATAACCACTTTACCGATTGCAATCTCTATTGCAACTCTTAGATACTTGCGGGATCCTACGACAACCATCGGTCGTTTGGCATGTTTGATCCCTACTAGCACCAATTCCAAATTAAAATTCTTGGTTGACTCGTGCTAAGCTCGACAATCACTCAAGGATTCTAATTTGTAATTGCAAATCGTCCAACAAGATACACGGTGATACCCCGATAACTACCGGCTCGTGCTAAGCTCGACAACCAATAATTTCAAGATCCCACACTCACCTTCCACACAGATCCACATGGAATAACTCGTGCTAAGCTCGACAATCACTCCATGCTTCACTAGATTTGGGTGGTGTCATCTTTTGGATGGTGCAAGATTTACGTTTTTATGAAAACGGGCTTTTGTTTTCGGCTTGGTTACTGATTAACTTGTTTAGTGACAAAACCTATTTTCACTAGGTGAGTTAATCTTGTATGTGAGCGCGCGAGAGAGTTGTAAACCATTTTTACCAAATCTCTTGTGATTTTATTAATTTCGAAAAAAAATTTCTAGCATGCGAATCCTAAGCAAACCATGCAAGAATAAAATAAAATCACATCACACACATATATACGAAATAAATTGGTAACCCTTGCCAAAATCCTATGCGTTCTTCCCGTGAGCCAAAACGGGTAGAACGTGGTCAACTAAGGGACGGAAGGTCTTCAATGCGAGCTCCCACTAGAACCGCTATCACCAATGGACTTCACCGGCTTCTATGGACACGCTCCATCTCCTTCCGACTCCATCTTGTGTGTTTTCATCCAAATTGTACAACAAATACAATAGAAATTGAAATGGCGTACAAGCCACACTAATTTCCTATTTATCTAGTACAAATACACGGATGAATGAAATGGCATGCAAGCCACAATATTATTACAAATATAACAATTTTAATAAATATTACAGCCCATGTGATTAAAAATCACCAAATGCATCCAAACACACAAAGTCAACCACAAGGTCAAAGACAAGGTTACCAATTTCAAATCTATCACATACAACCAAACAAACAAGGTGGTAACAAAATTACCAAACACTAAACTGGAACAAATTTCCAAAATCACAAAAAGGCTAAAAATTCCCGAGACCAAAACTGATTTTAACTTTGAAAATTAAAACTGTTACAACGCGTTAGCGCCGCTAACATTTATGAGTTAGCGCCGCTAACCCGAGGTTAGCGCCGCTAACCCTGTTCGAACAGAAAACAACCATTTTGATTTCGGGATTTTTCAAGTCACCAAGTGCAGATCTAACATAGAGGTGGCTCTGATACCACTGTTGGGATTTCGTGGGCTCACAGCGGAAGCAAGGTACAAACAAAATAGCCCAATGTACAATCAATCAAAGCATAGAAACCGAAATCCCTCAAATGGACCAAACTCTATGTTCAAGAAATGCAACTTGAAAAGAAAGAGGTTATACCTTTCTCCTTAGCTCCAGTAATCTTCAATCCTCGTGGTGGTGATCCTTCAAATGCAAAAACCCGATCTTCTATTGGGATATACCCCGGGAACAAGCCAAACCACGAGTGCTAGCTCGCCTCTAGTGGTACTTCAGCTTGAATACCACCTTGGAACAGCAGCTTGAAGACCAAAAACGTCTGGAGCACTCTCTCGAATCTTCACTTGGCCTTAGTAGCACCAAAGAAGATAGAATATGTGATAAACTTAGAGAGAGAGAAGAGAGAGAACCCCAATCTCAAATATGAGTTCCATCCTCTCTCTAGTGACCCCAGATTCGGATATTACCACCTCCCACCGGCCAAGCCTCGAGATGTTAAAAAACACATGCATTGGCTGATTAATGAGGTGGAAATGACAAATGTCATCTGGCAGGGTTAGCGGCGCTAACCTAAAATTAGCGGCGCTAACTCACTAAAGTTAGCGGCGCTAACGCGGCCTGTCAGAAATGTGACACAAAGTACATGCAGCCGTAGCGGCGCTAACCTTAAGGACTTAGCGACGCTAACCCCTAATAGTTAGCGGCGCTAACGCGGCCTGCGATGTCAACTTTTGTCTTTTGCCATATTTGGTCCCTTAACTTAAGTTGTTGTCAGATTTGACCCCGGTGTATGACCCAATAGGCCCATACATCATCAGCAGCGGTCTATGGCGTACGTACATTAGTGGGCATATCTCTAACACGAATAACATACATCTTTTAATAAAATAGAATAGCCGGTCTTGAATGAAAGCTCCAAGTCTCCCTTTAGATTCCACTGGGACAATCTCTGAATTTCCCATGACAAGATCCAGCTCTCCGCGCTCCAAGCTCCTACTTGTCCTTAGCACCTGCACCATATTCCATATGTGAGTGTCACAGCTGGTATCTAAAACCCAGCCTTTAGAAGTAGAAGTTTGATGGATTTCTATCATGAATGTACCTGAAGAGTCGGGTCCCGATTTGCTCATCGCCTTGAGCTTATTAAGCCCCTCAAGGTACTTTGGGTAGCTTCGGCGGTAGTGCTCCTTGCCCCCGAAAAAGAAGCATTGAGTATCCTCCGGACTCTTGGTTTGGGGAAGTTTCGCCTTACCCTTACCATCGGAGGTAGGGTTAGGCATGGATTCACCAACCTTCCTCTTTTCCTTCCCTTTGGAAGAGTTGCCCTTTTTCTTCTTCTTCGTGAGGCGGGCCTCCCGAATAGCCAAGACGGTGTTAGAAGAAGATGGCTTGTTCTTGGTCATGCTCACTTCTGCAGTCTTGAGCATGCATGGCAACTCCAAACCATGCTATGCATATGATAACTCATAACGAATTGATCATACGCACTGGGTAAGGATTAGATGATCAAATCAACCGTCATCTTCCTCCCTAGGGTAAAACCTAGCTTCTCCATACGCTCAATGTTTGCCTTCATGCGCAAAACATAAGCACTTACATTCCCGCCTTGTTGGAGCTTGCACGCAAGGACGAACTTGAAGCATTCGTACCTTTCTTGCCTCGTCTGCTGTTGGAAAATGTCCTTCAGCTGCACTATCAAGTCGTAAGCACCCAAATGCTCCATTTTCTTTTGCATATCGGAGCTCGTGGTTCTCAACATAAGGCACATAACTTCCTCGGTCTTTTTGACACGTTTATCATGCGCCTCTTTGACCGCCCTTGAGGCATTGCTCGCACGTGCCTCGGGTAGGGGTTCCTCAATGGTGTGCAATTTTCCTTCATAGCATAGGATCAGCCTTAGCTGCCTATGCTAATCCATGAAAATGCTACCATCGAGTTTCTACTTCTCAAGGAAAAGTCGTAGAGAAACGTTGGTGGGGTTGTTGTTTGCGCTTTTTGATGCCATCTAAAATTGCAAAGTGCGATGTCTTAATTTGTAGCATTAATCAAGCATTTATTATTCAATAACAAATAATCATAACTATGTAAGTGTGAAATTTTGTTACTTTAAAAATGTCAGATAACCTATTAAAGAAAAAATAACATGAGCCCTCTTTTTGTCGAGAAGAAACCGAAGCTTCAAAAACCGTTTAACAATGTCGAAATCAAAAAGGAAATATACAAATATCAATAGACCATAAAATAAATATGTACAATATCAAAAGCTTGAAAAATCATTACCTTACGTTGTCCTGTTCCCGTCGAGAAGAAGCCGAGCAAAAAAACGAAGATGAATGACCGGTTAATACTTGGTCATGACGGAATTGAGAAGCAAATGGAAGAAGGACCTTAAGATACACGATTTAATCTTCAATCTGCCATCAATTTTGTGGCTATTCATCAATCGAAGCAAGAAAGTAAGGGGCGGTAGAATGTTTGGGTCAAAATTGAAGAGGAAAGCAGCGGTCGGCGACAATTAGCATCGGCCGACGACGGACAAAGGCGATGGAACGGATTTTCGATAATAGGCGCCGTGATGGAGATAACGACGGATGATGGGGCTCTAAAAACTGATCGATGGCGATCGTAGGAAGGGAATACGAGAAAGGGGTGGTAACTGAACCAGGATAAAACTCAAATTTGTGAATAACCGCCTATGTCTAAAATCTGTTTAAAATTTTTTCAATTACCCAAGTTGAAAATTTTGAATAAGTTTTATACATTATTATAAAATATAATTAAGTATAGAATTAATTTCTAACTTAAAAAATCAATATATAATCTATATTTTTACTTTATAATTATTTATTTAATAAAGTATTTTAGTTTTATTAAGTTAATAAAAGTATTATAAAATAAAAGGTTAATAATATAACACTTATCATTAATATATAAAAGACTAATGAGAGAAAAATTATTAGATAATCTCAACCATTCACTAAAAAAATTAAATCTTAGCTATATCTATTTATTTAGTTTTAAGAAATCAATTTTTATTTTTGTAAAGTCAAACTAATATTTAACTATTCATGATATAAATAAATAAACATGAACGATTTATCTTATTAGAATATTTTATGGTCAACAAATAAATATATTAATCAATTCATCTATCCTATACATGTTTTAAATGTGCCATATATTAGAATATATATTTAAAAGTTAGTTTTAAATTTTAGCCATTGTTTTAAATTTGACGCATTTGTTATTATTTTAAAATATTTTATAATTAATTTAAATATTTTATAATTATAACTAATAAATTATTGACCTTATTGCTTACAATTGTAACAAGTAATGATAGATGAGTTTCACAAACAAGAAATATAAACAACCACAAGGTGATCCACTAGGTTTTAGGCGTTTGGCTTAAAAGTAATAAACAATCAATTACGTATCCAAAATAAAATAATAATAATACACGCATTATAACCATCATACAAATTTACATAATATAATTATGATCAACTTGTTCCCCACCGAGCCTAGATGATGGCTCTGATACCACTGTAGGGATTTATAGGGTACAACAAGCACAACGGAAATAAACATGTAAATCCTGTTCCGAGGATCCCAACTGGATCAGGTGGGGAAACAGAACAATAATCATAATCAAACAGATATATCATGAATATATGTAGCCCATAATAGTTATAAACTAAAGGATAGAAAAATTATACCCTAAAACTGCTAAAGGTGGATACACAGCTACTGCACCCTTGAACTGGCTGCTAGACCGCCAAAACAATAACAATACGCGAGTGTCTGTGTTAACCGGCAACAACTACCCGGTTTTTCCCTATCACCACCAACAAGGAGCCCTGCTGCAAAGGGGGGTTTATCCTCGGTTTCGCGCCGCTAACCACAGGCTGCCGTTGCTGGCCGCCGCCGTGTGCCGCCTTTCTTCCGCGGGTAACTGGCCGGAAAAACGAACCACCGAAGGGTGGTACTATTCGTCGGCCGAGATCGAGACAGAGGGAGAGAGCTAGGGTGTTTTGTTTCTAATGAGTATTAGTATTAATAAACTAGGTTTAATCCCTTTAAATATCAATTTAAATGGATTAAGCCTTTCGACCTTAAACCCGACCAGTTGACCAATAACTTTGGTCTTTTAACAAAACAAACCCTCTTAGTTTAGTTTAATATTAATTAATAAACCATTAATTAATATTTTCCAACCAAACTTTTATTAATATTTAACTAATATTATATATTCCCTTTTTTCAATAATAATTATCTATTTCTTATTTCTTCCTTTCTCTATAATTAATCAACTGTTAATTATAATCTTTACACATATAGTATTGTTTCCTGGTTCATTAGTTGAGTGTGGATCTGTGTGACCCTTTAGTGACTCATATTGACTGCTTGCATTTGAGAACACGCCGTCCGCTGCACCCAGATACGCCCGTTATAGTTACCTTGTTACGGCATAATGTTAGAATGTTCCAAAGTGATGAAGTCCTCGTGCCCCAAACCAAACATCTCAGGTTTAAGGACAACTAATCAGCTAACTCATGTGAAATACACCATGAAGTTAGTCTGATGCGGATCACCTCTAATATTTGTACCTCTGACAAATATCTATAAACACTTGGTCACAAAACTAGTGTTGTTATTCTCTACACGAATAATCCATCAAGTGTTAATAATAGCGTTAATATCTCCCTCATGTGGCTCCCACCGCATCAAGTAGCTACTGAGTAATTTTGATATATTAAGACTTGTATATCATGGATAAATAAATATGCTAAAAATGGAGAATTTTAAAACGATTATATTAAACCTTCTATTTTCATCACACACAAATGTTTAATACATAATCATAAGTATTAAAAATCAATCCATACATTTTAATTAAATTCTAAAAAACAAGCTGATAGGTCCCATGTACTGCATTCCAATAGAACTAGCATGTCTCTCATGCTTATCTCTAGGAAGCGCTTTAGTCAACGGATCAGCCACGTTGTCATCTGTTGGTATCGTGCATATCCTCACATCTCCCCTTCTGATGATCTCTCGGATGATGTGATACTTTTCAAGTACGTCTCTGATCCGCTGGTGATCTCTTGGTAATTTTGTTTGCTCTAAAGGTCTCATGTTATCACATAATATATCAATCGGTCTAGAGATACTAGCGACAACTCTTAGATCAAAGATAAAATTCCTCATCCAAACAGCTTCCTTTGCCGCATCATTTTCCGCAATGTACTCAGCATCAATAGTTGAATCTGCTATCGTATCTTGCTTCTGACTTTTCCAAGATACAGCTCCTCCATTTAGCGTAATGACAAACCCTGACTGCGACTTAAAGTCGTCTCTGTCTGTCTGGAAGCTCACATCTGTGTAACCAGTTACACTGATTTCATCCGTGCTTCCCCCAAAGACCAAGAACATTTCTTTTGTCCTTCTCAAATCTTGAGAATGTTCTTGACAGCCGCCCAATGGGATTCACCTAGATTTTGTTGATATCTACTCGCAAGGCTTATGGAGTAAGCAACATCGGTTTACAAACTCCGCGCGCCACATAGACAAAAATTGGTTAAAAACAGTTTAACGAGAAAAACTAAATCCCGTTTTTCAAAAGTAAATCTCACACCACCCGTAAGATGACACCACCCGAATCTAGTAAAACAAGATCGGTCGTCGAGCTTTAGCTGAGGTCGTTTTAGTGTAACTGTGTGAAGGGTGCGTGTGGAACTCGCAAGGTTGGATGTCGTGCTATAGCCGAGCCGGCCGTTGGGCTAGAGTACCACCGTGTATCTTTATGGTCGATTTACGATTCCAAGAGTTAGAACGCCTTGGTAGTTGTCGTGCCCATACCGAGCTACCAAAGCGGATTAATGAGGAATCGGTGTGGAGGGATCAAACATGCCAAATGGGTGCTATGAGTGCCTAGGATACCGCAAGTGTCTAAGAGTTGCGGTCACGGATTGCAATTGCTAACATGTTTACTGGTCTAAATAGCTACATGAAGTGATCCGCGGCAAACCCGTCATGGATTTGGGTATTATGAGGTTCTTAGCCCTTGTTAATATAATTTGTTTCATAACAAGTAGGTAATTATATAACAACGACTTAATACATCATACTAACCGAATCCGTACTTTGCTTGTAGATGGCATCTACTAGAAACCCCACCACCACGAACATGTCACTTCGTCCTTTCTTGGAAAAGGAGAAACTCACGGGGCCAAACTTTATGGATTGTAATAGGACTTTGCGAATTATCCTACGCCATGAGATGAAACTATAGGTCCTTGAGTCACTTCTTCCGGAGGCTCCTGCTACCAACCCGGCGAGGGCTGTAAAAAAGGCATATGAAAAACACCTTAAAGACACGAAGGATGTGACTTGCCTAATGCTCACGACCATGAGTCTCGAATCGCAAAGGCAATTGGAGAAAGCGAGTGCGTATGAGTTGATTACTTAGCTGAAGGACATGTTCCTACAGCGAGCAAGGAAAGAGCTCTACGAGTGTGTCAAAGCCTTCATCGGTTACCGGATGCAGGAGTGCGGCAATGTGAGCTCCCACATCCTTAAAATGATCATGTATTTGTGTTTTGGTTAATATATTTGATGTATTTACCCTTTTGGGAACATTCAACAATATTTTATTTATTGCATTTATCGATTATTAAATGGAGATTTAGTAATACGCAAGTTGCGGGTATTTCTTAAAATCTTCACTGTGTTCCAACTTAGCATGTTTTATTATTCCATGAATGTTTTAACATTCTAAATGTCCACAGTCAGCCATTCTTTTAGGGAAGGAAGTATGAATTAACACTGAGGGAAGTGATTGGTCATGTGTCCAATGAGGATTGGGACACGGGGACACAATACTTCGCCTATACTTGAAAGGCTTTCAAGTGACTAGATGACCCACACCTGATTTCACTTTATGGTACTTGTCATGAGTGAATCAGGATGACAATATAACTTCATCCTTATTTTAGAGATGCATGTGTCCGCATCACTTTGGTCTACTTTGTTCTAGTTGCTTTCAAACGCAGTCCGTAAATGGCTGTTACAAAGGGAGTAATTGAGCTGAGTTTGGTCAATGTGGTGGGCAATGTAGTCAAAGGAATTTGTAATTCTGTTTAGAGAGATATCCTAGGGCCCCTCGAAGATTGGTCGCTGACACCAAAATGCATGGCCGTGCTCAAGTGTGCAATGATTTCTGTAATCGATTGCAACATGTGTATTTTGGTCACCACCAGTCTCGATCGAGAAGCATAATCATGAACGACGGAGATTGACTTAGTACCATGTCTTGTGTTCACTTGGATATCGCGAACAAAAGGATGTTTGATCCCTTATCTATAGGACCATTTCATACGGGTTGCAGTTTGGTTTTTGTGCTGAAGACAAAACCCATACTGACTTGGGGGCAGAGATGTCTTACTATACTACGACAAAACAAAGCTAATGCAACCTCGGTAAAAGGTTGCATTATGCATAATGCAACCTTTTAACAAGGGCTGCATTAGGTTGAGTTGCATTAGACTTAATGCAACCTTTTTATTAGAAAATTCAACTCTTTATGAAAGAGTTGCAATTATTATTTAAATGCAACCTTTTAAGTTGCAACCTTTTTTAATCTTAATCGCAACCTTTGTTATAGTTTTATTTATAACAATGCAACCCTTTATATGCTCATATGCGACCATTATTATTTTTTATAACTTCCAAATGCAACATTTTTTTAATAGAAATTAGGTAATTTTTTAATCTAAAACAACAAACTTTTTAATTGTAATCCTAAAACAACATTTTATTCTACTAATTCAACTATCCCATAACCAGCATAAATCTTTAGTCAACAAGGTTGTTAATTACAATAAGAAAAAGTATTGAAAACTTTGTACAATTGTCCTTTAGTTAATACAAGATAATTGTTGAACTTAATCATATATTCAAAAGGTCCCTCGTAAATCATACACCCAAAAAATAGATAAAAACATCTAATGAAATTAAGGTAGAAGCTTCTATGTTGGTCCATGTCCTTCCGCATCTTAGCTTCCAAGTTTTCTTGTTGGTTCAAGATATCTTTTTGCATAACTTTCAAGTTCTCTCGTTGGTTGTAAATATCTTGTCTCAAAGCTTCTAAACAGTTCAACACAATCATAAAAGGATCTATCAAAACACTTTCATCTTCTAGAGGTTTGTAGTTCTTCATCTGCTCCTACAAACATAAAAAAGCTATTATAAATTTTTGAAAAAACTGTTATAAATTTTTTAAGACATCCAAATTTTATTAAAAAACGCTACTATAAACTTCAATAGTATTCCAACAATTCAAATGATCACACCACACCGCAAAGGGAATACAAACTGAAATTAAACTTTAACAATAATTCACTATTAGCTATCAAGTATCTTAGTTTATTTGTTTACTATTAATATTCAAACAATATTATGATATTCGCATAATGTCTACCATTTATTACCAATTTGATCATTTTTGTTTCTAAGGTAAAATGTAGCATACCTTTTTTTTAAAAGAAAAGAAAGTGTAACCAAGTTTCTTTTAGTCATTTCATGGAGCACATTATGGGCAGTCATAAAGTCGGCAACAAAAGAACTAAATAAGGAACAACTACATCAAGTACACATCACCAAAGAAATAAAATAAGAAACAAATACATTAAATACATGCATACATTGTGAACATCCAAAATTAGAACCAATTCACAAACAAACATATACATCCGCCGTAAACATATATTTTGACTATATTGCTTAAGGCAAATAGAGTGGGTGTGGAAGTGGTTTTTCGGGTTGGTTCTCAAGAAGGGTAAAGGTCAAATTACATATGTAACTCACATATAATATTAACCAAACACACTAATATATACAAGAGGTGCATCATGAAAATACATCAAAAACAATAATTTTTCGGTTTCGACTCTCAATTGGATAGAACATGCATACGAGATCAATATAAGATAGAGTTGAACAATCGAATAAGGAGCGTAAGCAAAACAATTGAGATCTAGAAGAAAACCACAAGTTGAATCTCATCAAGATATCATAAGTAACAAAGTCAATTTGCAATCAAATTGCTAAATTAGTAATCAAATTACTAAAGATGAGAAGCAAACCATAACAAGTGTAATAAAACTAATGTTGACAACCTCTTTCAAGAAATCAGCCCTCGATGTCCTAATTTGTAACATTAAGCAAGTATTTATTATTCAATAACAAATAATCATAACTATGTAAGTGTGAAATTTTGTTACTTTAAAAATGTCAGACAACCTATTTAAGAAAAAAAAACATGAGCCCTCTTTTGGTCGAGAAGAAACCGAAGCTTCAAAAACCGTTTGACAATATCGAAATCAAAAAGGAAATATACAAATATCAATACACCATAAAATAAATATGTACAATATCAAAAGCTTCAAAAATCATTACCTTACGTTGTCCTATTCCCATCGAGAAGAAGCCGAGCAAAAAAACGAAGATGAACGACTGGTTATTACTTGGTCATGACGGAATTGAGAAGCAAATGGAAGAAGGACCTTAAGATACACGATTTAATCTTCAATCGGGCATCAATTTTGTGGCTATTCATCAATCGAAGCAAGAAAGTAAGGGGCGGTAGAATGTTTGGGTCAAAATTGAAGAGGAAAGCAGCAGTCGGTGACAATTAGCATCGGCCGACGACGGACAAAGGTGCTGGAAAGGATTTTCGATAATAGGCGCCGCGATGGAGAAAACGACGGATGATGGGGCTCTAAGAACTGATCAATGGCGATCGTAGGAAGGGAATATGAGAAAGGGATGGTAACTGAACCGGGATAAAACTCAAATTTGTGAATAACCGCCTATGTCTAAAATCTGTTTAAAAATTTTCAATTACCCAAGTTGAAAATTTTGAATAATTTTTATACATTATTATAAAATATAATTAAGTATAGAATTAATTTCTAACTTAAAATATCAATATATAGTCTATATTTTTACTTTATAATTATTTATTTAATAAAGTATTTTAGTTTTATTAAGTTAATAAAAGTATTATAAAATAAAAAGTTAATAATATAACACTTATCGTTAATATATAAAAGACTAATGAGAGAAAAATTATTAGATAATCTCAACCATTCATTAAAAAAATTAACTCTTAGCTATATCTATTTATTTAGTTTTAAGAAATCAATTTTTATTTTTGTAAAGTCAAACTAATATTTAACTATTCATGATATAAATAAATAAACATGAACGATTTATCTTATTAGAATATTTTATGGTCAACAAATAAATATATTAATCAATTCATCTATCCTATTCATGTTTTAAATGCGCCATATATTAGAATATATTTAAAATTTAGTTTTAAATTTTAGCCATTGTTTTAAATTTGACGCATTTGTTATTATTTTAAAATCTTTTATAATTAATTTAAATCTTTTATAATTATAACTAATAAATTATTGACCTTATTGCTTACAATTGTAACAAGTAATGATAGATGAGTTTCACAAAAAATAAAAGTACTTCTCTTTGTATCATAATATCAAGTTCTTGTCATCACATCTGCCTTCCCCTTCACGTCGACACTTCCACCGATTGTCTGCACGTTCACGTCCCGTGTCATCGTTTTTTTAAATCTCATTTCTTGCGTGTTTATAACCATTTAATACGTTTTTAAACTAATCCGTGTATATCACACAAGCATTTAACTAGTATATTAATATTTTACTTAAAACATAAATATGAAATAAGCTTTTATTTATGCAACCTTTTAAATTAAGAGTTGCCTTTATGTTATAGTAATGTAACCTTTTGAACTAAAAGTTGCCTTTAAGTTATAGTATTGCAACCTTTTAAATAAAAGTTGCAATTTTTAATAAAAATTTGCAACTTTAGATAAAAAGGTTGCATATTGTATCCAAATGCAACCTTTATACTAAACAAAGTCATTTTATAATCAAAAGCAACTCATTTAAAAAGGTTGCTTCTAAAAGGTTGAATTAAGCTCGTTTTGTAGTAGTGCTAGAGGCCACTCTTTGTCTGTGATACATTGGGTATGGTGAGTCATGTGCAAGTAGGAGTTTGTTGGAGTATGCTCACTGACACACGTACGCCAATTGGTCACTGCCGATTATGTATGGGCCAATCGGGTCACACGCAGGGAGTTGATCTTGACAACAACCTAAAATAGAGGGTATGAAAGAATAATTAAATGATGGTTGGCAAGCTGGATAGGGTTAGCGGTGCTAACCATACTGTCGCTAACTTTGTCGCGATAGCGGCGCTAACTTTTGAAGGTTAGCGGCGCTAACACTTCAAAGTTAGCAGCACGAACCGGTCTGACAACATACAACTTTATTCTTTTCACCTCCCCTTTCCACCAATGCATGGATACCCCATCATTAGGTCTTGGCGGACCTTGGGAGATCTGGGGTCACCTTTGGGTCTTTAAAACACATGCATATCTATCTCTCACACTCTTGGTCAAGTGAGTTCAAACACACACATAAGAAAACTTCAAGTGGTGGTTCTTGTGTGTTCTAAGAGAGTTCAAGAGAGAGTTTTCATCGTGAAATAAGGGTTGTTGTTCAAGAAAGGTATCTTCATAGAGTGAAGGATACTTTGGTGTGCTAGTACACCAAGATCTCGTTAAGCTCGGGGTGGACTTTGGTGGTTCAAGAAGGAGGATCTTGTTTGCATCAACATTCACCAACAACTCCACAGATTTGAAAGGGTATACTCTCTTTTCTCTCTTCTTTTAAGTTGCATTTGCTAGTTGTAGAGTTTGGTACACTCCTTGGGGTTCAAATGGGGGTTTTCATGGTTTTAAAATTCGTTTTTGCTTCCGTTGTGCTCTACCACGAACCCCAACAAGTTCTATATTAATCCCGAATGTAGCCTGAGAAAACAAGTTCCTACAACTTCAGCACCAATGATGGAGCCTTCGCCTGCCTATAGGTCCATGTCCCCATTCTTTAGTCTCCTACTCCTCTTGAATCCCTTCAAGTGATTGCAAATGTGATGTCCACATCCAGTAATGAGTACCTGTGATTCAAATGAAGTAACTAAGCAATCTATCATAAAGATACCTGACGACATCCAGCTAATCAATGTCGAGTGAGTGCTCGCACAAATCCTTGCTACCACAAACTAGGAAACAAATGTGTAGTAGCTTATCAATCCAATCATCTTCTTCCATTGATTCAACTACCGTTGTATCAGGGAAGTTTGGGTGCATCTCGTCATCCATGCACATTAGAAACTCGTGCATACCAACTACTATTGATTCCGGTTCTCTAAACTTATCCACTACCTTTGCCTGAAAGTGGTCTGTTAAAGATCTGACCAAAAGCATCCCAAGTTCATGTTTACTGTTTTGTGATCCTAGAGTCATTAAACGATCAAACAACCTTCTCATGTTAATGATATGATCACTCAAAGACTGGCCTTCTTTCATCCCGTGTGAAACAATATCCTTCATGAGCAGAAAGCGTCAACAACGCTCACTGTTCTTGCAATGCTCCTTTAGTTCCTGCACGACCTCAAAGGTAGACTTATTCTTGAGTTCATCTGATAACTCAGATTTTGTGGAGAGTATTAGAATTGACGTGACGTACGATGTTGCTCAGTAGAAAAGTCGGGTCGTGCTAGAGGGGGCTTATCAACTCTTCATACTCTTCATACAGATACTTATAATATGTATGTTGGGGAGATAGCAATAACAAACCTTAATCAAACCTGTCTATTAATTAAAATAGGATTTGAAGTTAACAAAACCACATATTCAGTTTTGGACTTAGATTAATGAAAAACATGTGTTGTTTTTCATATTAGACTTAAAGAATTTCTAAGTAAGAAATGTCAGCTGACGAGCCAAAGTGTCAGCTGAACACTAAGTATTAGCGAAATGACCAACTTCGAAAAGATCAGCTAAGAAAAAAAGACAAGTCAAGAAGCATCAGCTACATCTACAAAGCATCAGCTGATGATTCAGCTGAGGATTCCTCAAGGATGAGCTGCGCAGTCAAGGATGAGCTGACAGTATCTCATTGATCAGCTGATACCTCCTACATGTCAGATAAGGTATTCTACACTTATTCGTTCTTTTCTCAATAAGCTGATCATACTCAAATGGTTAGCTGAGCCCTTGGGATCAGCTGAGAGTTTGTTTTGATTAGCTTATTAGCTGTACCCTAATTATATTGATTAGCTGATCAGTTTGTTCAGCTGAGCATATATAATTAGCTGAGTCTGTTGCAATTGTCCTTAGCTGAGCAAAATTATGTTAGCTGTTCAGTGTCTGTTAGCTGAGTCTTTATATCATCTAATAGTTTTTCATTGTAATATTTTCTTAAGTCAAAACGCAGAACATGTGTTGTTCTTGTTGGATAATATGCCCACTAACACACGTAGATTAGTAACTCTACTGATAATACACGAGCCTATTGGGTCACACGCCAAGGATTGATCCTGACAGCACACAACACAAACGAGAGAAAATGAAATCTGGAAAAAGGGGCCTTACGGCCTCATGGCATTTTGCTTACGGCCGTAAGGGTTACGCGACTCGTAAGTTGAAGTATTAGGCGACGCGTAAATCGCCTGACAGAAACTTGACTTTTTGGTTATTGCTTAGTTCAAGTTATTGACTTTGGAGACCTATAGTAATGATCATGGACGACTTTGGAGACCTATATGTTTTTCACGCTTCCGCCGCGCAGGTAAGATGGCCAACGAAACCCAACAGTGATATCAGAGACATCTCTACATAGGTATTGCACCTTGGTGGCCTGAAAAACCCGAAATCGAAAAACTGGATTTGCTGTCAGGTGGATTACGCGGCGCAGAACCTTTTGGGTTACGCGGCGCGTAAATGGATCTGACAGATTTTTTATAAATTGTAAAACAGTTTTTGCAGTCGGGTTTTTTGGCATCCAAAAATGGTTTTTGTGATTTTTGTTCCAGAAATTATTTTTTGGTATATTAAGATGCCTTGTATCTTGGTTGGTGTATTTATATGTATATTATTATTTTTTGGCATAAAAAATAGTAATTGCATATACTTACATTATGTATATATGAATATGTTTCATCAAAAATGGTTTGTTGTTACTAATACATATATACCTGGGATTATTTAGTGTCTTGTGTTTTTAGAAATAATCTTAATCAAGATACATAAGTTTACATGGTTTTGTGTGGCACCCCATGTTGTTCATGTTGTTCATGTTATGTTGGTAACCAATAAATGCCTTAGACCTTGTGGATGTTTGGTTGTGTTAAATTAGTTATTCATTCATTTGGTGACTAAATGTCACATGGTATGTAATAATTAATTTATTTAATTTAAATTCCATGTTATGTATTTTATGTACTAGAAAATAAGATTTGTGGTTTGTATGCCATTTATTTCATTTTCTATGTAATTGTAATTTGGAGGCAACCATCGGGAGTCCTTGGAAAGACATCTTGGCAAACACGAATCCGAGAAGCCCAATGGAGTATTGGGTTTAGTGGGAGCACATCCAAGTCAAGGATATGTCCTTAGATGACTTCGTTTTATCCATAGTGGCTCACGGGAAAACGCATAGGTTTTAGGGGCGTGGTTATCAACTATTATATATGCGTGTGGTTGTTTTATTATTTATTGTTTATGCATGGATTTGTAGGGGTTATCAAGGAGCGCAGCGGAAGCAAGGTACAACACAAAAAGCCCAAGGTACAAGCATGTAAAGCATAAAACGTAAAAACCCCTAACATGGATCATTCTCTATCAAACGAAATGCAACAAAGACAGAGAGTAAAGGAGGTTATACCAGCTCCTTAGCTCCAGAAATTTGATGAAGATGATAAACTTGTTCCTTGTGGCTTGAACGAATCGGCTATTGAGTGGATACCCCGGCAACACGCCAAATCCCTTGAGCTAGCAAGCCTTGGTGATTCTTCTAACTCGAAAATCACTTATGGAACAGCAACTCACGAAGCTTGGATCAAATTCTGGATCAAACTCTCTCTAGAACTCTCTCTAAATCAAAGAACCCTTTTAGAGAATTACAAGTGCATGTAGAGCCAAGAGGACCAAATGAGGCTGGAGTATAGCCTTATAAAGACTTCAAAACGACTCTAGGTTATCCCCAAGCCGGCCCAAGTCGCAGAAAGTAACATACATGCATTGGTCTAGTTGAGAGGTGATTTGACAAAAAGGTGCCGTTTGGACTTAGCGGCGCTATCCAAGACTTAGCGGCGCTAACTTATAAAAGTTAGCGGCGCTAACGCGGCTTGTCAGCTGACATGACACAAAGCCCATGCAGCCGTAGCGGCGCTAACCTCTAGGACTTAGCGGTGCTAATACCTAATAGTTAGCGGCGCTAACGCGGCCTGCGAAGTTAACTTTTCTCTTTTGTTATTTTTGATCCCTTTACTTAAGTTGCTGTCAGATTTGACCCCGGTGTATGACCCAATAGGCCCATACATCATCGGTAGTGATTCCAAATGGTGTACGTGCATCGGTGGGCATATTCTAACAAACTCCCACTTGCACACGATGTACCATTTCTAATAAACCACAGACAACGAGCGGCCTCTAGCAAAAGCATCATTGCCCCCAAGTCAGTATGGGTTTCGTTATCCGAATGAAACCTGTTCATAAAGAAAGGTCCTATAGATAAGTGATCTTAAACATCCTTTTGTTCACGATATCAATGTGAACACGAGACATGGATTGAGTGTCAATCTCCAGATCGTCCACGATTGTGTTTCTCGATCTTGATTGGTGGTGACCAAAAGTTAAGGACATATCTGATTCTAAATCAATATTCCTTGCGCATGGCCATGCAAAATTTTGGTGTCAGCTCCCAATCATCGAGGGGCCCAATGATATCTCCCTTATCAGAGGAACAAATCCCTTTTGACTGCATAACCCTAAACCATACTCCTTAACTTACTTAGCCGTTTCCTTTATCACAGCCAGTTACGAACTGCTTTTGAAAAAGACTAAAGTAAGAAAGAAATATGATATAGCGGTTCATACATCTCAGGTCTAAGGACGTAAGATATTATCATCCCAAGTTACTCGTGACTATAATCCATGGAGTATACTTGGGTACGGGTCTTCCAATCACTTGAAACTCTTTTCAAGTATAGATAGGCATTGCTCCTTAATTCGACCATCTTGAATTCAAGGTCACATGCTTATCTCGGTCTTGTTTCAATCTTCCTTCCACAAGATTGACCGACCGTGGAAAGTTTGAAATATAAAATATTTCCGGAAGTGATTAAACATGCTAAGATGGAACACAGTAGAGTCTTATGAATGTAACCGTATCATACGCATATATAATCTCTATTATATATCGAAACAAGCATAAGTTACAATACTGTCTATATCGTTCCCAAAATATAAAATAAAGTTTACATATCAAACAAACTAAATATACAAACTCAAACCAAGTCGCTAGCAAATCTTACACCTATAGCATTAGTGTGAGAATCATGAGCTGCTTGCGATAATGGTTTCGTGAACGGATCCGCAAGGTTCTCATCCGTTGCTACTCTGCTTATGACGATTTCACCACTCTCAACTACTTCTCGTATGAAGTGGTATTTGCGCAAAATGTGTCTTGTTCTCTTGTGAGCTCTTGGTTCCTTCGCCAAGGCCACTGCACCCTCATTGTCACAAAATATCTCAATAGGGTCAGTGATGCTTGGAACCACTTGTAGATCTTGGATGAATTTCTTCATCCACACAGCCTCTTTTGCAGCTTCACTTGCCGCAATGTATTCCGACTCAGTAGTCGAATCAGCCACCGTGTCTTGCTTGGAGCTCCTCCAGCTCACAGCACCACCATTTAAAAGGAATACAAACCCCGATTGAGATCGGCAGTCATCCCTATCCGTTTGGAAACTAGCGTCCGAGTAACCCTTTACTCTTAGCTCTTCTTCCCCACCATATACCAAGAACATTTCTTTTGTACGTCTAAGGTACTTAAGAATGTTCTTTACAGCTTTCCAATGAGGTTCCCCGGGATTAGCCTGATATCTACTAGTCATGCTCAAAGCACATGACACATCAGGACGAGTGCATAACATGGCGTACATGATCGATCCCACAGCCGAAGCATATGGTACTCGCTTCATTACTTCTATCTCCTCTTGGGAGGTAGGACATTGAGTCTTGCTCAACATCAAGCCTTGCGCCATAGGGAGGTTTCCTTTCTTGGATTCCTCCATTTTAAAGCGTCTCACGACCTTATCTATGTATGCACTTTGAGAAAGCCCAAGTAGCTTTCTAGATCTATCTCTATAGATCTTGATTCCCATAATATAGCTCGCATCGCCTAAGTCCTTCATTGAGAAACAATTCCCGAGCCAAGCTTTTACACTCTTAAGGCTCGGAACATGGTTTCCAATGAGTAATATGTCATCCACATATAGGACTAAGAAGACAATAGTGCTCCCACTAGCCCTGACATATACACATGGTTCATCTTTGCTTTTCGAAAATCCAAATTCCTTGATTTTCTCATCAAAGCACAGATTCCAACTGCGAGATGCTTGCTTAAGTCCATAAATGGACTTCTTTAGCTTACAAACCTTGTCCGGATATTCTGGATGTTCAAAACCATCAGGTTGTGTCATATACACCTCTT